>OY728159.1:1928035194-1929285194 GCA_963277665.1 Viscum album
AAATACATATTTTAAAATTAAAACTGATTTTCTAACACTTTGAAAAATTAATTAAGGTCTCATAAAATTATCTTAGAATCATAAGACAATAAAATATTAATTTACGAATACATTTAATGAAAATGTATTTTTGTTTAAATTACTAAATTAATTATAAAATTGTAATTAAATATTTATGACTTACAAAAATACCAACACTTAATTTATCATTTTTAAAACATTTATTTAATCATGTCATGACATAAATATAATGTAAGAACCTGAATCTTATTTTCAGGTATGGATCTTTTTTTGGGTTATTTTGAGGAAAAAAGAAGAAAATATAATTTTCAAATTACACGTCGTGTACTTCTGAGTACACACCATATACTTAGCTTGCATGTACAACTGTGGTTTGACCGTGTAACGACCGAGTACATAACTGTGTGGTGACCTGGTAGACCTGCTTAATTTAGGGTCAAGTTGAGGCTAATAAATGACGTGTAGTTTTAATAAACATACTGTGTACTTCTCTTTTTATTTGATAAATCAGATCGGAGTCGCATCTCATATCCGAAAACTTCTTATTCGGGTCGTGGTTTGTACATGAGCACTCCGGAGTGATGAATGAACTTTGAACCCCCGATTCTCCATCTGAGCTCTAATTGAGACATGGTTAGGTGCATTAGAATCCCATTGTTGAGTTCTCAAAACCTCTTGATCCCTTCTTCCTAATTCTTCCTCTATTGTGAGTTATTCAAGGTTGGGTGTTTTTTACCCCTTTTGTAGATCTACGCTAATCTGGGCCGATTAAAGGGACTATGTTCAATTATATCAATTGTATGACATCGAGGTAGGTGGTTTGTGCCTTTCATTGTTTTTCTTTTGATTATATATGATAAAAGTATCGCATAACCACGTTTTTGGTATTGTGTGATTTGGAATTAAACCCTAGTTATTACCTATTATAGTTTGATTCATTGATAAAGGGTTGTTTCTTATGTATAAGGTTATATACCTTGTTTATGGGACACCCCATGGGTTTGTTTACCTTGATTGATTGTTTATGGTTGTTTGTTCCAGGGTGACTATGAGGCTTACCTTGTTTTCCATGCCTTGAATTGCTTAGGATGGAGTTTGTTTGATTATATGAAATGCTTGTGATATGCATTGTGAATGTTTGACCCAAGGGTTAGAACATGAGAGCTGGTCAGGTGGTCATGTATAATTAATTAAATGAATTTTTTACCAAGGGGGTTGGACTATGAGAGCTTCCCAAAGGGGTCATTTATGTATGTTTTAATGGACTATTTAACCTAGGGGTATTGACCGTGAGAGCTGCCTAGGTGGTCATTAATATTTGATTAAATGAATTTTTGACCCAAGGGTTTAGACCATGAGAGATTTACTAGGTGATTGTTTATAATTAATTGAAACTATGTTGGAACTAAGGGGTGAGACTATGAGAGCTTCCCAGAGAGTCGTTTGTGGATAATTGAATGATTGTGGGGAGTATTCAAAGTCAAAACACAAGCTTGGATTCTATCTTACTTGACTGTTTAGATGGTCTTATGAGACGTCTGTTTTGGTTACTTTACACGGGGGATACAGATCTTAGGATAGATCCCAAGGTTACATGATTCAAAAGATAAATAATAAATTTTAAATTAATGTAATTGAAAACTGTAGGATTTGTTACCATTGATTACTTCCTAGTTTATTGCTTCACTTCTTCATATTACCTGCTATATATATTCACTGACAGTTAGGCACATATCTTTTGGTGATTTCCTACTAGGATTAATCTCACACCATATATGGGTCATGATTTTGGACCCAAATAGATTATATGGCTGCAGGTATAGATAAGGGAAAGTGCTCTTCTTCATCTGGTACTTAATTATTGTTGGAGCTGGAGAGCATGAGACCAAGATGAGACTTGCGATGCTGCTGGAGTTTACTTTTTCTTTTGTACTTTTCTTCCTGTATTAATTTCCATCATTGTGACTTGTTTTTTTTATTATATACATATTCTATGCATTATATATATATATATATTGTGGCTTTTGTTGGTTTTACTTTCTGTCTTACGCTATTTATTTCTGTTTGGTATTATTGCTTCCACTATTGTTTACTATTTAGATTATGTAGTGCATACTCTACCAATGAGGGAATAGTTTCCCCAATATCAGACCTTGGCCCTCACTTCTAGTCGGTAGCCTCTGGTATTTGGGGAAATGCATTTGAGTTCATGCGACCAATTGGGTTTGGGGAGCCTTTGGGCGGTACCCGAATCTGGGATGTTACAAAGTGGTATCAAAGGATTTATTTTCTACTTTACCTTACTATTTAGATCCAATAGACTGAGATAATAAATAATAGGTAGTTGGTAATAAGCTGTGCTCGGGAGTAGCTAACCCATGTACAGGGAAAATCCAAATTACCTCGAATATTGAAATTTTTCTGGTTTTTCAATTGTTAAAATTGATTTGATTTCACCACTAGGTGATTCACTTGTTTTGTACTGTTATTATTGATATCATTGTGGTTATATTTCTTTTGTAACTCAATGAGAAGAGGGTATTCCATATCATTCATCATATAGTCACTTTCTAGAGATCACATGTCATGAATTCTTATCATTCCATTTAGGGTTCATTATTGATTGCATGATGTTGTGATAGATGTTATGCTAGATATGCATGTTGTTGTGATAGATTTCATGATAGAAATACCTTCTATTTTGATAGGGTATTGGTATATATAAAGTTTCATTTGTATGGATGCCAATCTTTGGTCCCTAAGGTGTTATGGGCCCTCTTGGATTGGAATTTGGTGGATCATGTTTGAAATTTAATTGAATTTAGTTGAGATAGGATATGAATAAGGATAAAAAACTTTGATTCACGGGGAGTATGGGCTCTCACGGATCGAAAATTAGCATGCCTTGGTCAAATTTTACGATTTTGGGGGTTCTGGAGAAGTTTTAGAGGCTTAATATCCAGAAAACCCAGAAAACATGGTGTGTGATGTTCTGAATACATGCCATGTGTTCTTATATTCTAGAAGAAATGACTTTTCCTAAGTATACGCCGTGTACCGTATGTACACGCTATATAGTTGTTGATCGTGTGACTGACTGTGTGAACAGAGACACAGGGTTGGTAAACTTTTGGTAGAACATGTTGTGTACTAGGATTACACGCTGTGCTATAGTCGACTGTATATTTGGTCATGTGACTAACGACACAGGTGGATAGAAATTTTGAGTACACACTGTGTCTAGGGTGAACACGCTGTGTAGTATTACACCAGAAGGATCGTGTAGTTATAGACATGTAGAAGTACCTGTGCAAGAGGGGATATTCAAGTACACACTGTGTCTCATGAGGAACATGTTGTGTGTATGGGGTGTTACACGACCAAGTTGGCAGAGGTACACACCCATGTTAAAGATTAAGGGAATATATCGTGTAGTGTTTCTACATTCCATATAACCCTCTTTTGGAAAACTTGAATGCTTTCCTTCACCTATTACATACTTTCACTTCTGAGTTGTAGTTTTGTCAATCTCGTACTGAGGTGTGCGATTGACCATGCAGAGTCATGCCACCAAAACGTCCTCCAGTTGTATTCCAAGTATATGCCGATGATCAAACACCGGAAATTGTAGATCAGGGACTACCGACAGATCCTCCATTCATGTTGGTCTTGGCACAAGATTTTATACCGGATGCAGGTGCTGATGCACAGTTTCATGAAGGATTTTTGAGGATGATGCAGAATTTTTAGGGAGCACCACATCCTACCCTGACTATGGAAGAGCTGACATAGGTGTTCCAGTAGCAGCATACTTCCACTTTTTCAAGGGATGGAGGACCATAGGTTGTAGAGTCATGATTAGAATCCATTCTTTCTATCTTAGAGAATTTGGATATTCCTTCTGATAGGAGGGTGAAGATCTCGACTTACATGCTACACAATTCCTCTAATAGATGGTGATGTGTTATATCACAGGCATAACATCATCAAGATATGGCTTGAGAAGAGTTTCTAAGGACCTTCTATGATTACTTATACCCTGAGACATTGAGGGATGACCGAGCCCGAGATTTCATGCATTTAGAATAGGACGTTCTTTTAGTGATGGATTATTCTTCTCTCTTTACAGAGCTTCAGTGCTTCACACCTATTTTTGGAGGTGATGAGTTATCACTAGCTAGGAGATTTGAGGATGGCCTCAAGTAAGACATCTGATCATAGGTAAATGTTTTCAGGTTGACTTTAGGGACTACTAAAGTAAACTGGGCACTGATTACTGAGTGCAATATGAGGGAGTTTGGAGATGTGAGCCAGGTTGGTTTAGCATCCAGGGTTGGTACTCCTTCAACCAATATCAGGAAGCGTCGTAGGTAGATTTTACGCGATGTTTATTTAGGTATCCAAGTGGTGTGATACTAGTGTGGAAAGAGTGGGCACACAAGGCCACAATGCCCAAGAGACCCAGTTGAGTGCTGATATTGTGGAAAGATAGGTCATATTCAGCGTTTTTGAAGGATGTTCTCACAATCAACGAGTGAGAGGGGATCTGTTATGACTTCACGTATAGGAGTGGGGCCACCAGTTCCTCATCAGTCAGGGAATTAGAGTTCATTAGGACATTAATTCCAAGGAGGTGGTCATGGTCGTGGAAGCTAGATGATAGGTTTTCATCGATAGTAGGGTGGATCAGCTTAGGGTATCCAGACAGGGTCTTAGGGCCAGGGTACATGTCATACTTTTGTGATAGAGCACAACTAGCAGGAGTAAGATCTCAGACCCTCTATGGTTAGAGGTATGATTCTAGTTGCCTTAGTTTTATATAATTATATTTTTGATACAGGGGTTTCCCATAGTTTTCTATCTATTTCTATTGTAGAGAGACTTGGGATTTGTATCTTTACTTTTGATGATGTTATGAAACTAGACTCTCCATTGGGGATTAGGATGGCTAGTGTACGTCAGTGCAAGGAGTTCCGTCTTGATGTTAGTGGGTGTCACTTCTTATGATACCTCTATGTATTAGAGATGACAGGATTCAATTTCATTCTCTTAATTGATTTATTGGTCTCCTTTCAGGCCTTTATCGACTGCTATCACTGTAGGGTGAGTTTTGCGTCACCAGAGGGTGGATATTTTCTACATAAGGGAGAATGGTATGTCCAGGCGAGTAAAGTGGGACCCAAGCATCATGGGTTGGGAGGAATTACATCCCATATTTCTATTTTATATCTGAATGACCAGGGGACTTCACAAATGGACTTTTCTCCAGTGGTGGATCATTTCAGATTTGTCTTTCCAGATGACTTTTCAGCTTTACCTCCAAAGAAAGAGGTGGATTTCTCTATTGATCTTGTTCCAGGAGTGGCACCAGTGTCCATTACTCCATATAATATGTCTACACCAAAGTTATAGGAGCTCAATATATTGTTAGATGAGTTTCAAGAAAAGGGTTTCATCTAATACAGTACTTCTCCTTGGGGTTTGCCTATCATTTTTGTGAAGAAGGAAGACGGTACCCTCAGAATTTGTGTGGATTATCAGAAGCTGAACTAGTTAACGGTTAAGAACTAATATCCCTTGTCGAGGATTGATGATCTCTTTGATCAGCTTCGAGGAGATTGGGTGTTCTCAAATATTGACTTGATATCTAGTTATAATTATTTTCATGTTAGACCATCAGATATACCTCTTACATCCTTTTGGAGGAGGTATGGTCTATACGAGTATTTGGTTATGTCATTCGGTCTCATGAAAATGCTGGAAATTTAATGGAATTGATGAACCAAGTGTTCCATCCTTAATTGGATTCTTTTGTGGTAGTCTTAATGGATGATATCTTGGTATACTCTAACACTCGACATGACCATGTCATCCATCTTGAGATCGTTTTGAGTACATTGAGAGAAAATCAGTTATATGTTAAGATCTAAGAATGACGCTTTTGGATGGATCAGATTCATTTCTTGGGTCACATCATCTCAGAGATAAGAGTATAACTAGACCCAGAGAAGGTGAGAGCGTTAGTTTTCCAGGAGCATCTGAATAACGTCCTTGAGGTACAAAGTTTTCTGGGGCTGGCTGGTTACTACAGACGCTTTATTTAGGACTTTTCACACTTTGCAGCACCACTGATGGGCCTGACTAAGAAGGGTGTGAAGTACTTGTGGAAATATTCCTGCGATTCACCCTTTCAGGAGATGAAAGGGAGATTGAATTTAGTACTGATTCTGATTTTTCTAGAGCTGGGAAAGAGTTACACCATTTACTACAATACACCAGGTATCGTCCTGGGAGCAATGCTTATGTGGGGGGGGGGGAGTCGTTGCGTATGGGTCTCGATAGTTGAGGCCACATGAAAGGAATTACCTGATGCACATTCTTGAGTTATCTATAATTGTTCATACTTTACATTGTTGGAGACATTATATTTTGGGAGATCATTTTGTGGCATACAATGAACAAAAAAGCCTCAAGTATATCTTTACTCAGTGTGATCTAAATTTGAGATAGTGAAGGTGGGTTGAGAACCTTTAGTCCTTTGATTTTGAGATTTTCTACATGTTTGGGAAAAGCAACGCAGTGGTTGATGTTTTGAGTTAGAGGACTCAGATACATACAGTTCAGGAGGCCATTAGTGAGTGGCATCTTATGGATATATTCTCTAATATGCATTTGGAGGTGCATGATAAATATGGGAAGACTCTTATTTCTTCTATAATTGTTACCTCTACTATACTATATTGAGTTTGAATAAGGAAGCTATCAAATTCCAAAGGCCTAGTCCTATGGGAGACTGTGTTAGGAGAGGACCCTACTCCTGGGTGGATCGTAGGCAAGGATGAGGTTTTTCATTTTCATGGGCACGTATGGGTGTCAGCAAACACACGTGAGGAGATATTGTGAGATTTTCATGCCTTAGTATGGGAAGTTCATCCTGGTGTCACCAATATGTATTGATATCTACATCATCAATATTGGTGGCCAAGCATGAAGAGGGATGTTTTTGGTTTTTTTATGAGATGTTCGACATCTTAGCAGGTGAAGGTAGAGCATCAACGAACAACTAGGCTATTACAGTAGTTACCCATTCCCGAGTGGAAGTGGAATGATGTTGCGATGGATTTCAAGATGGTTTTACCAAGGTTTCCTTGTGGAAATGATGTTTTATGGGTTGTTGTTGATAGACTCACAAAGGTTTCACATTTCCTACCAATCAAGGAAACCTTCAATGTTGATGAGATTGGAAAGTTTCACATCTAAGAGATAGTAAATTTTAATGGGGTTCCACACTCTACCATTTCATAAAGGGATGTCCGGTTTACTTCTCATGTCTGGAAGGGACTATAAAGGTCTTTGGGTATACAGGTACTTCTATGTATAGCTTACTATCCCTAGACATATGGCCAGTCCAAGCACACGATTCAAGTTTTGGAGGACATGCTTCGAGCATGCATCCTGGATTTTGGGGGCTCTTGGGAGAGACATATACCCATGGTTGACTTTTCCTACAATAATAGTTTTCAGGTAATGATTCAGATAGAACCTTATGAGGATTTTTATGGTAGACCAAGCTAATCACCCCTATGTTGGGTGGAGGTAGGAGAGGTAGCTATGTTGGGACCTCGTCTTGTCCAAGAGACCACTAAGCAGGTGGAGTTGATTCATAAGAGTTTGGATACTGCCGAGTCTTGCTAGAAATTTTATACTGATCAGTGGAGATGACCTCTAGAGTTTGAGGTCGGAGATCATGTTTTCATGCGTGTTACACTGAGGTTAGGAAAAAGAAGGATTAGGAGATAGGGGAAGCTTTCACTGAGACACGTCGAGCCATTTGAGGTTTTGGAGAGAGTCGGGGTGGTTGCCTATCGGTTGTATTTACCTCAGAGGTACTGGGCTATGCACGATCTCTTTCATGTTTCTCATCTACGATGTTACTTTTTAGACCCATCTCACATTTTTCTACCTGAAGAGGTTGAGTTGGAGGTGGATGCATCCTTCGAGGAGCACCCTATTCAGATTGTGGATCATAGTACAAAGGTTTTATGTGGACGGTCTATTCCTCTAGGGCAGGTCCTATAGAAACATGGGCGAGTGTTGGATGAGACTTAGGAGAGGGGGGTCGATGTACGGTCGTAGTGGATAGAGTTGTTCACAGATCCTTCTTCACCGCCCTTGGAAGGGAAATTCGGGGATGAATTTCTTTAAGGGGGGGGGGGTGGGACATTTGTAAGAACCCAGATCATCTTTTCAGGTATGGATTTTATTTTCGAGTTGTTTTGAGGAAACAAAAAGAAAAGAGGATTTTCTAAGTACATGTCATGTACTTCTGAGTACAGTTCGTGTACCTATCCTGCCACGTACAACCGCGTTTTGACCGTGTAATGGCCGAGTACATGGCCGTGTGGTGACCTGGTAGACCTATTTAAGTTGGGGGTGATTGAGTCTAACACATGGCATGTAGTTTTAATGAACACATTGTGTAATTTACTTTTTATTTGATAAATCAGAGCAGGGTCACGTCTCATATTTGGAAACGTCTTCTTCTGGTCATGGTTCGTACAGGAGCACTTCGGAGTGACGAACGGACTCTGAACCCCTGATTCTCCATCTAAGCTCCAATGGAGACACCGTCAGGTGTGTTGTAATCTCACTGGTGATTTATCAAACTCTCTTAATTCCTTCTTCCTGGTTCATTCTCTCTTGTGAGTTATTAAAGGTTGGGTGTTTTTCACCCCTTTTGTAGATCTACGCCAATCTAGGCTGATTAAAGGGTTGGCGTTCAAGTATATCGATCATACGACATTGAGGTAGGTGGTTTTTGCCTTTCGTTTTTTTATTTGTATTATATATGATAAAAGTACCATATACCCACATTTTGGGTATTGTGTGATTTGGAAACCTTGTTTATTACTTTTTATGTTTTGTTTGATTTATAAAGAGTTTTTTATTATGCATAAGTTTAGATACCTTTTTTATGGGACACCCCATGGGTGTTTTCCCCTTGATTGACTGTTTATGGCCATTTGGTCTAGGGTGCCTATGAGGCATACCTTGTTTTCCATTAATTGAATTTCTTAAGGTGGAGTTTGTTTGATTATATGAAATGCTTTTGATATTTATTGTGAATGTTTAACCCAAGGGTTAGAACATCAGAGCTACCCAGGTGGTCATTTATAATTAATTAAAGTAATGATTGACCAAGGGGGGTTATACTGTGATAGCTTCCCAAAGGGGTCATTTATGTATATTTTACTAGAATGTTTAACCCAGGGGTATTGACCATGAGAGCTGCCCAGGTGGTCATTAATATTTGATTAAATGATTGTTTGTCCTTAGGTTTTAGACTGTGAGAGCTTTCCCAGGTGGTCATTTATAATTAATTGATGCAATGTTGGAATGAAGGGGTTAGACCATGAGAGCTTCCTAGAGGGTCGTTTGTGGATAATTGAATGGTTGTGACGAGTATTCTAAGACAATTCACAAGCTTGGATTCTATCTTACTTGATTGTTTAGATGGTCTTATGAGATGTCAGTTTTGGTTACTTTATACGAGGGATATAGAGCTTAGGATAGATCCTAGGTTTAAATGATTCAACATATAAATAATAAATGTTAAATGAATGTTATTGAAAATTGTAGGATTGGTTACCTTTGAGTACTTCCCAGTTTATTGCTTCACTTCTACGTATTACCTGCTATATATATTCACTGATAGTTAGGAACAGATCTGTAGGTGGTTGCCTTCTAGGATTTTCCTCACATCCTGTTTGGGTCATGATTTTGGACCCAAATAGATTATATGATTACAGGTATAGATAAGGTCAAGCACCCTTCTTCATCAGGTACTTGTTTGCTGTTGGAGCTGTAGAGCATGGGACCAAGATGAGGCTTGCGATGCTACTGAAGTTTACTTGTTATTTTGTACTTTGGTTCCTGTATTTCTTTCCAGTATTGTGACTTGTTTGGATATTTTATTAGATACATATGTCATGAATCATATATATATATATATATATATATTGTGGCTTCTATTGGTTTTACTTTCAGTCTTTCGCTGTTTATTTTTATTTGGTATTATTTCTTCTGCTATTTTTTACTATTTATATTACATTATGCATACTCTACCAATGAGGGTATAGTTTCCACAATATCACACCTTGGCCCTCGCTTCTAGTTGGTAGCCTATGGTGTTTGGGGAAATATTCTTGAGGTCATGTGACCAACCGGGTTTGAGGCACCTTTGGGCAGCATCCGGATCTGGGATGTTACATATATCATATTTTCATTCATAAGATACCTAATTTTTTTTGTACTTTTAAATGTTAATTTTCTATTCTATCGGAAAAATTACTATTCTTAAGGGTCATGTAACTATTCCAAAGACCAATTTACTATTCCATTAGTATAGGGTTCTTAATTACTATAAATACCCCTTATTCTAATCATTCATCATTTATAAAGTTTTTATTTTGTTCTCTATGAGATTTTATGTTATTTATACTATATGAAATTATTATAAGAAGGGTGAAATTCCATTGATAAAATTCCAGGTTATAATATTCTCCACTCCTTTTGAAAATTTTCCCATGAAATTTCATTTTACATAAATAGGTGAGGGTACTTCTCCTTCATCACCTCATCTGGTTCCCAAGTTGCTTCTTCATACTCATGGTTCCTCCACAACGCTTTGATGAGGTGGGTTTTATTTTTGTGTAGAACCTTATCTCTATGATCCAAAATCTTTATCGACTGCTCCTCATAAGAGAGACCATCTTCCAGTTGTACCACCTCCAAGTTTAGTACATGTGATGGATCTAGTATGTTCTTTCTTATGAGAGATACATGGAACACATCATGAATTTGAGCCATACTTGGTGGAAGTGAAAGAAGATAGGACACTTCTCTTATGTGATCAAGTATCTCAAAGGGGCCAATGTACCTTGGGCTAAGAATCCCTTTCTTTCTAAACTGCATGACTCTCTTCCATGGTGATATTCGAAGGAAGATTTTATCTCCAAAATCGAACTCTAAGTCTCTTCGATGGTTTATCATAGATCTTTTGCTGACTTTGATCATATTTGATATGCTTGTGGATAGATCGAACCTTTTCTATCATCTCTTTCACAAGATCAGGTTAAAGTAGCTTTCATTCGCCAACTTCATCCCAATAGTTTGGAGTTCTATATCAATTTCCATACATAGATTCATATGGATCCATCTGAAAACTTGAGTGGAAGATGTTGTTGTATGAAAACTAAACCAATGGGAGATGTCGATCCCATCCACCTTTAAATTCCATTGAGTAGGATCTTAGCATGTCCTTGAGTTTCTAAATAGTCTTTTATTATTGGCCATTAGTTTGGGGGTGATAGTTCATAATGAAATTCAATTAAATACTCAAAGGATGTTGAAGACTCCTCCATAATTTATATGTGAACCTTGGATCATGATCAGAGATAATTGATATTGGAACCCCATGTAGTCTCACAACTTCCTTCCCATATATCTTAGAAAGTTGTTCAAGCAAGAGATCTTCCCAAATAGTGATAAAGTGGGAAGTCTTAGTGAGTCGTTCCACCACAACCCATATCATATTGTTTCCTTTGGATGTCTTTGGGAGACCAGTAAAAAAGTCCATAGTGACATTATCCGATTTTCGCATGGGTATTGGAAATGGTTGAATCATCCCTTTGGACTTCTGTCACTTTACTTTAACTTTCTGACATATCAAGAACATTTAGATATATTCCACAATCTCCTTCTTCATGTTGTCCCACCATAACTTTTCTTAGAGATTGTGGTACATCTTGGTGCTACTATGATGGATAGAGAATGTTGAGATATGTTCATTATCCAATAGCTCATTCTTTATCTCAACTGATGAAGGTACACAAATCCTTGTTCCAAAATGAGTCACACTGTCATCATCGATATAGAACTCTCACAGCTTTCCTTCCTTTACTACATTCACCTTGTTTTGAAGCTCCAGATCATCCCTTTGTGCCTCCTTAATATTCTCTTGGATAGACGGTTGGGAAATCATTTGGGAAAGGTTTGATGTATCCCATTCTGTTATGATTTCCAAATACATCCTTTGGATATCCAAGAAGATACGGTCTTTCTCAATCCACATCGTGGAGAGAGTAGTGGATTGTTTTCTGCTAAGAGCATCAGCTACCTTGTTGTCCTTCCCAGGATGATAGAGAATAGTGAAATCATAGTCTTTGATTATCTCTAACCATCCCCTTTGATGAATTTTGAGATCCTTTTATATGAATATATACTTTTGGATCTTTTGATTAGTATATATGTCACATTTCTCACCATAGAGGTAGTTCCGCTAGATTTTCAAGGCCAAAATCACAGCTACTAGCTCCAAATCATGTGTCAAGTAGTTCTTCTCATGAATCTTCAACTATCATGAGGCATAGGATATCACTTTATCATTTTTCATGAGTACAAAACCCAAACCTTTATGTGAAGAATCACTGTATATCAAAAAAAAATCTTCACTTTTCAGTAATGTGGGTACAGGTGCAATGATTATCCATCTCTTTAGCTCCCTTGAAGCTTTCCTCACATTCTTACATCCATACATACTTTAACCCTTTCCTTTTTAACTTAGTTATTAGGATTGAAAATCATGAAAAATTTCTCAAAAAACATCCATATTACTCTTCTAAGCAAAGAAAACTATAGATTTCCATGACGCTAGAGGGTTTGGGCCATTCCTAACTTTTCTTTTTTTTTAAGGTTCCATAGAAATTACATCACTTGTGATCACATGCCCCAAGAATATTACTTGATGCATCCAAAAGTCAT
This sequence comes from Viscum album, assembly GCA_963277665.1. Lineage (NCBI taxonomy): Eukaryota > Viridiplantae > Streptophyta > Magnoliopsida > Santalales > Viscaceae > Viscum > Viscum album. Next base: position 1,928,048,038 of record OY728159.1, read on the forward strand.
ACTTTCTGAACTTGGAATATAACTTCTCCTCGCTTAATGTTTCTAACACAAGCCTTAGATATTCTTCATGTTCTTCCTTAACTTTTGAGTAGATGGTAATATCATCGATAAAAACTATCAAAAAATTTTCTAGGTAATGTACAAAGACTCTATTCATAAAATCCATGAATATTTTAAAAAAATTAGTAATTATGAAGGGCATCACCAGAAACTCATAGTGACCATACCTTGTATGAAAGGCAGTCTTATGAATATCTTCCTTCTTCACCTTTAGCTGATGATATCTAGAATAGAGATCCACCTTTTGAGAAGTATTGATCTCCTTTTAGCTAATTGAGTAAGTCATCAATCCTTGGAAGAGGATACTTAGTATTTATGGTGATCTTGTTGAGCTCCTGGTATTCATTAAACAACCTCATTTATCCATCCTTTTTCTTTACAAAGAGAACCGGCACACCCCAATGTGATTCACTATAGCATATGAACCCTTTTTCCAAATTCTCTTGTAGCTGGTTCTTTAACTCCTTTGATTCGATCAGGGCCATCCTGTTAGGCCATTTTGAGATATCAATAACTCCAGGTATGAGTTCTATTGAGAACTCTACCACATGATCTAGGGGAATTATAGGCAACTCTTTGGGAAATACATCACTGTATTCAATCATAATGGGAATTTTTACTAGGTTGATACCTTCCTTTAACTCAACCATTTGAGCGATATATGATTCTTCATAGGGAAGCAACACCCAAACCGTTTGAGGATTTTCCAAAGGAAATTCATGATATTCCTTTTATTTGTAGAGGATCCTGGGATGGTTTGGAATATGAAAATATATTTCCTTTTCCTAATGGTTGATGTGTTCTCTATATAACAAGAGTCAATCCATCCTCGGTATAGAATTGAATTCCACCAAGGGAAGTATCACAAGATTTTCTAGGAGAATATTCCCACATACACAAATAGGAGAAGATTCCAAAACTTGGGTTTCAATGATCACACCACTAAATGTTTTTATGGATATCTCTACTTCAAGGTTTTAGGGCTTTGATTCAATAGTTCAAGAAAAATTTCAAGATATAAAGGAATATGTAGAACCATAATAAAATAATACTTTTTCCATTATTGATTGAATAGGAAGTGTACCTTGAATGACTTCATTTTCTTGATCCACTTCAACATTAGTGATGGAATAATCCTTCTCTTGTTCCTTTGGATTTGGTGGATGATGACGTTGATTACCCTCTAGGGCTCAAGGTTCGGTGAAATATCTTGCATAGTGTCCTTTCTCCTTACAGTTGTAACATTGGACCATGGGTGGTTCCCTCCTTTCCTCCATTGTATCGTCCAGATTTTTTATGTCTCTTTGGAATTCATGAGCTTGGTGGCCTTCTCTCCCACACTTATAGAATTTCCCCATCCCTTTGAGACAGTTCCCATGATGATTCTTCCCACATTTTTGATATGTGAGAGGTTTATATTTCTTCCCACCTTTGTTATGATATCCTCCAGCTTGAAACTCCACATTTCATCTCTTATCACCATAGTCGTGGGACCATTCTCCAAACTCCATATACACTTTCAGATCACATTGAAAAACATCTTTATAAATACCAAAGTCTCAAATTGCTAGATCCTTTTTAAGGTGTGGTTTAAAACCACTAAAGAATCTATCAATTTTTCTATCATTGTTGATGAAAAAACTAGAATCATACATTTCAAGACTTGTGAAATTTTCTTCGTAGGTCATGATAGATTCACCTTCCTTTTGCTTTATCACTATAAATTCTATCTCTATATTTATATGAAGAGTTTAAGGGAAATACATGTTAAGAAACATTTTCTTAAAATATTCCCACTCTATCTCTTTAATTTCATCATTTATCATGATGTTCTTAATTAATGCCCACCATTGGTCTACATCTCCATCTAGACAATAAATGGAAAGAGTCTTCGTCTCCATCTCATAATAGTGAAGAATATAAAAGATTATTTTCATTTAGTTTAACCACTATTCTGTTACTAGTGAATTAGAAGATCCACTAAATTTCAATGACCATTGTTGCGTAAAGGACTCGATATCCAGTTTCTCCCTCTTAGGTGATGGAGAATGTTACACATTGTTTAGGTTATTGTTCATGGCCTAAGATATTTGGGTAATCATCACCATGAAATGGTGAACTCATCCTCCCAAGGTATTGGGGATGTATTTTGGGAAATCACTGTATTATCTCTCGCATAGGTTTTTGGCATGGTTTCTCCTGTTTCCCACTATTTTCTAAAATAGAAAAAGGTTTGAACAAAACATAAGTTAACAAGTCATGAATAATTTATTCCTTTGTAAAATTAACTCTAAAGGCATATCTTGTGGGATCCCTATGTTTATAATTTTTCTAAAACAAATATTATTGGGCTATTTTATTTTCTTAGTCTCATACTAAGGTTTGTCACCAAGGTTCTCTAATACTAATTCCTAAATTAACTAAACCGTTCTCTAATACCAACTATAGCGACACTACTTTTCTTACAAAACTTATTAAATCATTATAAAGACTCACAAAATATAATCATTACACAACCAAGATCCAAAGTTTTAATGTCTTGGGAAAATTAGGACCACACATAACATTTACAAAATAAAATATAAACATTTATCTAATTCCTTCTTCTCTATCTTTTTATTGTCCCTAATGTTCTACTTAGTACAAGTAATCACCTGAGGATATTTGTCAAAGAAAGGGGTGATATAAAATCCTAGTAAGAGGATAGATAAGATTATGAATCAATATAACACGGGGTGAGCATAATAATAATCATAACATCATCATAATAATAATGAGAGGAATTATTAGATAAATGTATGGAATGTGGAAATGCATAAAAATGAAACATCATGTCTTAGTGGTCAAATATCACACATAGTTATGAACAAAGCTAGCATCATGTTCAAACATATTTAACTTTATATTATGAGATCATTTAGATTACCCAATGCATTAGAGAAATATATAATTCTGGGAACACCCATCACATATTAACATTTACATTGCGCTATATAATTTTGGTTTCATCTGTCACATCATAACATTTACATTATCATGCATGCCACATAGAACATATATTAATCTTGGACATAAAATAACCCGTAGAAAGGAAATGTGTTTAATAAAGAACAATTTCTTGGATAAACATTGGGGTTCCCAAAATAAAAAGTTAATAACATACCTAGTATAATAATCATCCATCTTGAGTGAAGAAGAAACAAAAGCAAGAGAAGTAAAACGTGTGTTTTTAAAAGGAAGTGTTCTTTTGGAAAAATATTTTATTTTTTCATAAAATCATATTGGAATAATGTATATCCAGAAAAAAAAAGGTAAGGATAAAGAAATGATATTTAGGGAACATTAATGAAACATCCATAATTAAAATAAAGTGAAAGAGGGAAAACCCAAGGGAAGAGAGTTTGGTTCGAGGATCCCTTACCTTATGTCTGAACACTCTCTTCTATTTAGTACAATGGATAATCAAATTAAATTCATTAATTAAAAAATATATAACCTTTTATACATTAATTTTATTCATTATAGTTTCATTAAGTTTATTTATGGTATTTTCTATGAGTTATATAGTATAATTTCATCATTCGGGAGTTTTTGTTTCCTTGGTTTTCATGATTGGTTTACTTGAGTATGAGTATGGAAGTTTATGCAGAATGGGTATAATTATATAGAATTTAAAATATATGTTATTTATTAACATAAATAGTTTTAAATGGTTATATATATCATTATTTAATGTAATTAGGATGAATCATTATATAAATAGTTAATGATAATCGTTTCAGTTAATTTTGGCGGTTTTCGATCACAACAAACACGGTTTGTTTTATTATTTAGTATTATGTAAATATTTTAGTTCCAGAACATAAAAAGGGTTATAAAATATATTTTACAGTATTTAACATCAATTATAGTTGTTTTATGAACATAAGTGAATGTGTTAAAGGAAAATTAAAAAGCATCATCCACGACGTTTGTAAATTGACATATCACAGGCGATGATTTCATTTTTAGAATAAAAGAGAGAGAGAAATGATTTTGATGATGGATATTACATTAACATAATATCATCCCAATATATAATAGATACTATAGTTATCATGAAACTTTGGATAGAGGAGGTGAGTAGAGAATAAGAAAAGATAAAGAAATTAAAAGAAATTAAAACAAAAAGGAAGATGATTTTACCTCTTAAATCTATCCAACTTGAGAACATCCTTAGGGAAATGGTTTTGGTATTTTAATGAGAAAAAGGGATCCTAGAATTAAGGGAGGGTATTGGGAAGACACTTTAGCTTAATTTTGACAAGGTTCAAAGCTTTAGAGGGGTGTTTTCTCATTATTTTGTTAATTAGTTTATTATTTTTCCACAATATAAGAAATAGTGATGATTCCATGAATAAATAGAGTAAATAGATAAGGATAATTATATATTGTTACTCTTACATTATCCATGACTCAAGTAATAGTGTATTTAACTTATAATGTATATATACCATAAATTGGCGTATTTTACTATTCACTAAGAATTCATGTATTTCAGAAAAATACCAAAATATAACCATAAACATTTTTCAATGTATGGAATAAAAAATGAACTCCATTTTATGAAAATAATTTTCTAAATATGAGAAATTTAATTTTTAATTAAATTCATCATTTACTTGAAAAATACAGATTTTAAAATTAAAACTGGTTTTCTAACACTTTGAAAAATTAATTAAGGTCTCATAAAATTATATTATAATCATAAGATAAAAAATATTAATTTATGAATACATTTTATGAAAATATATTTTATTTTAAATTATTAAATTAATTATAAAATTGTAAATAAATATTTATGACTTCCAAATATATCAACACTTAATTTATCATTTTTAAAACATTTATTTACTTATGGTATGACATAAATAAATCATATTTTAATTCATAAGATACCTAAATTTTATATTTACTTTCAAAGGTTAAGTTACGATTCTATTGTACGGATAGTTATTCCTAAGGTTCATGTTACTATTAAAAAGGTCAAGTTACTATTCCATTGATATATGTTTCTTAATTTTTAGAAATACATCTTATTTCATTCATTCATCATTTATAAAGTTTGTATTGTGTTCTCTATGTGATTTTATGTGATTTATACCACATGAAATTATTATAATAATGGTGAAATTTCATTGATAAAAGTTTGGGTCCTTACATATACTTCCTCTCATATGTTTTGAGTGTGGTGGAATCGGACACTTTGCTATGAATTGTCCTAAGAAGAAAGTTTTAGAATATAAAATTTATTCTGATAAATAACCTAGATGGAAGAAGTGAAACAAAATATATAAAGAAGGAAATTAATACAAAAAATATAATAAGAAGTTTATGGGAGACAAAAGAAGTATGATGAGTAATAAATTTGAATTATACTTAACTAACAACAATTCTTCAGAAGATGAAAGTTCAGAAAAATTCCGAACCTTCATTAAAAAATTTGAGAAAACAAAAGTTTCTTAAAATAGTGAAGAAGGTGGTGATGAATCATATAGAGAGTATCAAATCAGAAAATAACTTGTTACTTATCTTAAGAAAGACAAAATTCTTAATAATGGAATTATAGTAATGAAGAAAGATTGTGAATAAGTTTCTGATGGAAGAAAAGATGTCATCAAGAAGGAGGAAGAATACATCCAGGAGTTCTTAAGTTACAAATTTTTAATTGATGGACAAGGAAATATTGTTCAATATCTTAGTTTTAAGATGGAATTTAAGGAATAATAAGTTAACAAGTTTCAATAAAAACTTCTTGAGTCCAAAAATACCTTGAGGAATATGAATGAAAACTTTTACAAAGTTTCAAAATTAAAATATGAGACTTATAAAGTTACTGAGAAAGGTCAAGTCAAGAATCAGGTGAAATCCTCAACCACCAAAAAATAATGTTTCATTTTATTTTTATAACATTTCAAGTTCTAGAAAAAGTGCTAGGAAAGATTAGGTGGAAAAAGGATGTGAGAAACCTATCACATCTACAAAAGTTTAAAACCTGCTCAGAAGGAAAGACAGTCTAAATCCTGAGTATTATAGAGTAGAAAGAAGTTATCAGCCTCAAAAAAGTTTCAATAGATAAAGATCTTTATTTAGTATAAAATAAATATTTTATGGTTATTTATTATATTTTGGAATATATGAGCATATATCTTATAATTTTTAGCATAAATTTTCACTTCCTTAAAGAAGGTTTGAACAAGGAGAAAGAAATTTTGGAAGAAGGATGAGTAACTTTCCTAACCCACATGAAGTTCGAAAATAAAAAACTCAAGATGTTAGAAACTTTAAAAAAAAATCAATTTTAATGTTGGGAAGAAGTTTATAGAAGATGTGATAGGGATTTTCATTATTTTGAAATATGTATGACACTCTTTTCGGAAAAAGTTTCTTATGGGAGAAAATAAAAGGAAGTTGGAAAGAAGAAAGTTGAAGAAAGATCCATTGTTATTGAGACTGTCATGAAAGAAAGTAAAAAAATAAAAAACCATGGATACTTGATAGTGGTTATTCATCACAAATGAAATGTTATTTAAAAATATTGAAAAATGTTGAAAATCATGATGGAGGTGTTTTTTACATTTTTGAATGATAGTTTCTTAAAAATCATAGGAATCAGAACGACTGAAATTGAAGAAGAATAGTTGAAATCTAAGGAAGTTTTATTTGTTGATGGGATAAAACATAACTTACTTAGTGTATGTAAAATTTGTGATGACGGAAGAAAATTAATATTTAGAAAATATTCTTATGTTATCAAAAGTGTAAAATATAGAAAACATATTACAAAAGGAGAAAGAACCAGTGAGAATCTCTTTCAAATAAGAGAATTCAACAACTCCTATTAATTAAGTGTTAAAGATGAAGATAAGTTTTGGCACCGAATACTTGGCCATGTTGGGTAGAAAAACATGAAATTTTTTTATAAGATTGATGTTATTTGAAACTTTCCATAATTGAAAAGAATATATGAATATGTTTGTATTACTTGTTAAAAGGGAAATATTGCTAATAAAATTCATAAGAGAGTTTATATTCAATCTATCAGACCTTTTGAGCTTATTCATTCTGATTTATGTGGACCGATGAGACATCAATCAATAAAAGGATATTTATACTTTATCACTTTTATTGATGATTTCAATTGGATAACAAAAATCATGTTTATGAAAAACAAGTCAGAGGCTATTAATATGTTCAATTTTTTTAGAAAAGATGTTGAGAAAGAAATGGGGGTTGATATAAAGAAACTGAGAATGAATAATGGAATAGAGTTCAAATAAAATAATTTAGAAACTTACATGAGAAATCATGGAATAAAACATCAGTATAGTGCTCCATATACCTAAAAAAATGGAGTTGCAGAAAGAAAGAATAAAAGTTTGGTGGAAATGGGAAGAATCATGTTAGTATAATACAATCTTTCAAAGTTCTGTTGGAGATGAATAATTAGTATTGTTATACATGTTCAGAATAGATTTTTTTGAGATAGGAATCCTATATGACTTCTTATGAAATGTGGTATAATAAAAAACCTTCATTTAAGTAATTCAAAGTTTTTGGAAGTCCATGTGTACTTAAAATCAAAAATCCCAATCTGGGAAAGTTTGTTGAGAAAGATAAGAAAGGAAGTTTTATGGGTTATTCACCCAATGGAAGAAGTTACAAATTATAGAACAAATTCTTAAAAGTTTTATGGACTCATATGATGTGAAAGTAAATGAAAATCAAAATTCCTTAACAAAAGTTTTTGAGAATGATGAGGAGGATAAACTGGAGAATTCCAATGATAGTGAAAGTAATTCAAAACATCCTTACCAAGATTCAAAAGAATCATGAGATGAGGAAAGTTCAGATGGGAGAGAAACTTTGAAATTACCTACCTTACAAAAACATGTTGAGACTGAAAACATTCTTGGAAATCATAAGGCTATAGTTCAGACCAGAATAAATTTGATATTATAAAATCAGACTTCACTTATCTCAAAAGTTGAACCAAAATCAATTTCATAAGCTATTCAACACAAAGAATGGCTGGATGATATCAATGAAGAGTTGGACAAGATTGAGAAAAATGAAACATGGGAACTTATTACATGGACAGAAAATAAAAATGTTATCAGAATAGAGTGGGTTTACAAAAACAAGTTAAATGAGCATGGATAAGTTTCAAGAATCAAAGCAGAACTTGTTTCTAAAGGCTATTCACATGTGAAAGGTGTAGATTTTGAAGAAACTTTTTCCCCAGTTGCATGATTAGAAACTATTAGAATGTTTATATCAGTGGCCTCACATTAGATTTACAAATTTTATCATATGGATGTAAATTCATCTTTCTTAGATAGTGTGATTGATGAAGAAGTTTACATTGAAAACCCATGTGGTTTTCAACTTTATAATGATTAAAACAAGGTTTGTAGATTGAATTAATACTTGTATGGTATGATAAAATCCCCACGTTCTTGGTATTCAAAACTTGTAATTTTTTTGAGGATGTTGAATTTTTATAAAGGAAATTTTATTAGAAACTTATATGTGAAAGATGTTGACTCTGGAACTATAATTTTAATTATTTATGTGGATGATATAATTTTTTATATAGAGTAATAAAATTTTTATAAAGCGTTTTCTAAGGAAATGAAGCATAATTTTGAAATGAAAATGTTGGGAGAATTAACTTTATTCCTTGGCTTATAAGTTCAACAAAAATAAAATTACATTTTCTTATCTCAAGAAAACTATGCCAAAGAATTTTTAAAGAAGTTTGGGATGGAAAATTCCAAAGAAGTTTATACTCCTATATATATTCTAAAAAATTTGAGTAAAGATGAGTTTAAAAAAGTGTGAATCATAAATACTTTTAGAAGATGATAGAAAGTCAATTTTTCCTTACAACCTCAAGACCTAATATTGTTTATACTATGAATTTTTGTGTCTGGTATCAAAGTAATCCAAAAGAATAACATATGTTTTAAGCAAAGATAATTATAAGATATATCAAAATAGTAACTTCATATGGGTTTTTATACAAAAGAAACTGTGAGATGAAGTTTTAGGGTTCTACTGATGTTTTTTGGGTTGGAGATTATAATGATAGAAAATGAACCTCGGGAGGAACATTTTTCTTGGGTGAATGTTGTGTGAGTTGGAATAGTAAGAAACAGATTTTAGTAATTTAAGCACAAATAAATCCAAATATGTTGTAGTTACTCAGACTTGTACTCAAATGTTGTGGATGAATGTTCAACTGAAAGACTTGAAAGTGAAAGTTTCTAAACCATTAAAGATACTTTGTCATAATCAAAGTGAAATTGATATTTCTAAAAATCATGTACAACATTCAAGATAAAAACACATTGATATAAAGTTTCACTTTATAAAAGATAAATTTGATGTTGTATGTGTTATTCTAGAATATATCTCAACAAAGTATCAAATTGCTGATATCTTCACAAATGCTATGATGAAAGAAAGATTTGGATAATTGAAGCTACAACTTTATGTTCAGCCACCTCCCATGACTTTCTAAACCTCATATGAAAGAACCTCCACCATTATTTAGATTATGATGAAAAAGGGGAATATATATTAACAACTTTGTTAAGTTTTTACTTATCTTTATTAAATTAATATGAAGTTGTGGTTATCATAAAATAGAGGAGAGAAAAAAAAGAAAGGGAGAGAAAATGATAAAGTGAAGGGGAGTTTATCTTAACATGACCACACATTTTTCTTGTAACTAAGGGATAAAATTACTTCAAAAACATTAATTTATCCAGTAGTGTAGTTTTAAGACACTCTCTTTTAAGAAAGGTTATTTTTTTGGTAAAAGTAAAAAAACTTGAGTTGTTTATAAAAGTTGAGTTGTGAAAAAATTATTAGAGTTGAAAATGTTATCAATGAGGGTTGTAAACAAATATAAATGGGTATATTAAATAACCTATTGTGATAACATAGTTTTTTTTTGATAACTAAACTTTTTTTTAAAATAATGGTTTTTTAATTCAGGATCGGACACAATCCATCTTAATGAGATTTTCAAGAAATTTGAAAGTTGTAGAAAGTTCAAACCCAAACATAAAGTGGGGGAATTTTTTTTAAGAAAGATGTTTTCTAGACTCATAGGATCAAAATGAGAAGCACCAAAATCATAGAATTGGACCAAGAAACCCCAGATGCAGAGGTAGTTAGAAAGATAAAGTTTTTGATCAGATGCACCATCAATATCAGGTCCATCATTATGAAGTTATAGATCCATTGAACTCGGAGGTTATTAGAAAGTTATAAGTTGTTGAGTGAAGAATTATCATTGTTTCTGAAGAGTTTTTTAATGAAGGTAGTGATGTCATGAGTTATAAAGTTTTCATAATTTCTAAACAAAATCAGATGATGTTTTTCTGGTCATAAAGTTATCACAAATCAAGAAAAAAATCATGATAAAAGCTTTTGAAGAAATGGAGGAATTTTAATGTTTGTATCAGTTCCAGAAACCTAGACATAGAAGATCGGATCTCGAAGTGACAGACATAGAATTTCTTCAGAAGTAAAAATGTATAAAGTTGATAAGTTTTTAATAATTTAAAAGTTTCTAATTGGATTCACCATTGAATACTTACCATAGTAATGGTAAAACCATTATAATGGTATTTCCATCATAAAGGGAAAATACTTTGTAATTATAATTCCATCATTATGAGGATTTCATCTAAATGGTTGTGAAGGAAATTTAATCAAACTGAATCTAAGAAGGAAGACTAATCAGATCAGGAACTTTCACCGATTTATCAAATAAATGCCTTACACTGATAAAACATTGGGTGTCAAACATCGAAGTGATCAGAGTTACTGATTCTAATCCATCAAAGAGAGACTGGTTATGAAAATAAGTGAAGATTCTAAACTAGTTGTGTTTTCTTGATAAGAAACAAATAAAGAGTTCAAGTTTTCAATCAAATAAGATTGTGAAACTAATAAGTTATCTGCTGAGGATTTTCATCATAATGATTTGAGAAAGAAAGATAGATCATAATGATTTGAGAAATAAAGAAAGATCATAATGAGCTGAGAAATAAAGGCATATCATAATGTTTGGAGAAATAATAGAAGATCATAATGATAAGAGAAATACAAATATGAGATCTTGAGATGGTTTGAAGAAGTCAAATTTGGAGTTTAAATTCTAGTGTTTTTCAGAGTTTTGAAATTTTTGTAAGTGGGGAATTTTTTTTCAATTTCCCGCTTTCATTTTCCGAGTCACCTATAAATAGAATAAATTCATTCTCTTTTTGTATCTTTTTTAATGTGATAAAAAAATTCAGATCTCTACATATTTGTGTCAATGTTATTTTCAGACTGATATCTTAGAAGAAGGATGAACTAATGAAAGTTTTTTTTACCGTAACGAGGAAGATCATATTGATCATTTGACCAGAGTTTAAGTTTTAATGTTTGAGAAAATATTATTGAGTTTATCAGACTGAGAAAGATCAGACTATGTTTTTTAGTAGAGTTTCATAAGTATAGATTGATAAAGGGAAGATCATATTGAGTCGATCATATTGAGTTGATCGGACTGGGTTCATTAGATTGAAGAACATTGGAATCACATTCATCATACCTAGAAAATTTTGTGGAGCATTTTTAACAAAGTCATTATTCTATTTTTTGTGTCTCAATTGTTTATAAGAAAACTTTGTAAACTGATAGACATCAGTATCATCATTCCTATAGGGATATAGAAGGTGTCTAACCGAAGTTGGCACAAATTTCATTAACTTCATCATAATAGTGGATTTATATATACCCACGAGAGTGTCTATGGAAAGGATGTAGGTTCTCACACCGAGGATGAAATTTTTAAACCTTGTGTGATTTAATTTCTTTCCTACTTTTTCATGCATGAGTATTTACTAAACGATGATAAAGAAATTAATCTTAATAGGTTTTAGGTTTTAAGTTTATAAAAGTCTTAAAACTCATAAAAAGTGAACAATAAATTCACCCCCACCTTCTCATTTATTTTTTGATCCTTTGGAACTTCAAATCTATAGCGATCTGAGGTGTGTTCCACCTATTCTATTGTGGTTATTAAAACTGGTTAATTCTGATATTTTCTTTCCATGTAATGGTATTTTATATTTATGTTTCTTATGGAGTTTTTTTGTTGTTTATGGTGAGATTGTAGCGTGACTCCCATGTATGAATACAGTCTTCATGTTGGAGAGGTGGTCGAGATTTGTGAAGTTGGTATGTTCTCATGTAATGAACGTTGACACATTTAAGGTAGGGTATTCATTGCTTCTCTTATTTATTTACCTGAAATCATAAATTGAAAATGGTTTAACCCTTTGGATGGTAGTGAAATTAACTTAATAAAGATTTAATGAGATTAATAATGGACTTGGTTTATGTTTGGTGATCACATATTATTAGTTTCCACCATGATAATGGTTTACCTCTTGATTTTATATATATCATTATATCTATAATATTCTTGTTTATATTTTGGATATGACATGATTAGCATGTTTGATATGATGAAATTGATAAAGAATGTGAATCATGTTAATGATTTTTTATAATAATATTAAAAATTCATCTTAACTGAGAATAGTTCTTCCCACTATTTGATGAAACCAGTTTTATGATAGAGAGAATGTTTAAATAATTGAAATATCCCATTGTATTTGATGTCTTATGTTGACCGTAGTTGTAACCTATGAATAATGAATCATTTAATTCAAGATGAAATAAAAACCGGTTTTTTGAAAAAGATAAATCTTTGGGGATGAGAGTGCCCTTTTTTATAATGGTTGGATACCTTATGTTTTGGTCTGAGTGAGCCCATTGGAATGTAAAGGTTAGATGAATTATTTTAGTGCCTATATTTTCCTATTGGCTATATTGTTTCTTACTACCTTTTTGTGTGCTCTAGATTTGAGCTTTCTATGTGATGAGATATGAGCCAGGAATGGCTGAGCCTGGGGTGGATGATGGGATATGGGTGGGGCGGCCCGAGGTTGTGGCAGTGGTTCATGTTTGTGATGGAAAGATGCATGGGGATATGCATGATGGTGTTAGGGATGGCACCAGGATGATGGAATGGGTTGAAACTGGGCTTACTTGTTTTTTATACTGATACCTAGGATACTTTCATGTTGAATTTTTTCAACAGTTGAATGGATAGGTTTTTTATTTATCTATTGTCCTTTACCAACAGCTTGAGTCAGATGAATATGTGTGGCTGCATCACTCTTAGTCGTAACTTAGGATGTTTTTCTAGAGTACCTAGAATTAAGGAAAGGTAATAATGGATGATATATGTTTAACCCAAGGGGTTGGTTCTTTCTAGAATGAAAATGAGAATGTTAAATTATGAGAAACCATGGACACAGTTTGGATTATGCATGGATGGCATGGAATTGGATTTTCTTGGTTAATAAAATATAATTTGGAATTATTTTGATAGATAATTAATGGTTAATGAATTAATTAACAAAAGGATAACCGATAAAAGGAATGAAGTAATTTAATGTTTCTCTTTAAATGCTTGTGTGTTTATAGGATATCTAGTCCCTAGTGGTGGTATCCAATTGTCTGAGATATGATAACTGTAGTTGATCCTAGGACTAGGTTATTCCCATAGTGTGGTTTTGATCTATATTATATCCAGTATATTTTGTGATTTCATACGCTAAACCACCCATGTCAGTAGGGTGACTGACACCCAGTGAACTCTAGGAGGGTGTTTTCCAAAAAAAAATTAGGTTAATGAAGAATAAATGATTGACTACCCCCTCTAACCCTGCTCTTTTCTCTTGGTATTATTATGTGTTGGTATGAAAAGTGGTCAGTTTCCCATATATGTGTGTAGATGGATGTAATGGATTGTTGTTATTTCATACACATGTATCTCTAGATATAGTATCCAAAGGATTATTATAAGTATGGAATGTATAGGCTATGATGGCTTGAGGTGCCATACTCAGTGTACGGGTTGTGATGGATTGAGGTATGATACCTAATGTATGATACACATCATATGAGTTGTGGTGGATCCTGGAAACTACTCGGTATCTATATAGATATGTGATATGGGATGATGTGATAATGTGATGATGTGATTCATGAGGTGCAAGTTTTAATACTTAGCCTATGTGTTTATGAGATGGCTTACTTTTTGAGATAGATGGAGCAGGACATGAATTGTTGGGGAAGAGTGCTAAACCAGTGGGGAAGTAGTATTAGGGTATCCTTGTTGATGTATTATATTATATGATCTCTTTTATTCTTTAGTTGGTGAGATATGGCCATGGCGAGGTTGAGAAATTAGTATACCAATTTAGGTGATGAGTTATATTCACTTGTTGTTCACTGTGTTTTAGTATGATTTATTTATCTTTTTCACAAGAGGCTTTGAGGATGATACTACTGAGTATACTGTTATGATCACCCCACATGTATATAAACTATTTTTTAGGTCAGTAGAAGTAGGTTGGAGATCGACCTGGATATTACTAGCTCATAGTTTTATAGGATATTTTTGGGCTTCATGGTCACTGCCGAGTTACCTTTTTGGTACTTCAAGTTTTCCTTTGAGTTATTTTAGTATGGTATGAAATTACATTTATACTTGGGATATATTTTATCTTTATAAGTAGGTGTTAATTGGAGTATCTTTCTTGTATTTCTCTTCCATGTGTTCTCTTAGAGGGTAATGACTCCCATATGTATTCCAATTATAACCTTAGTGCTAGTTGGCAACCTGGGGCCTACTGGAGGTGGGAATCGGGTGGTCACCATCCTGTTTCTCTCATCACTGGCCTTGGAGGGGTACTCTTTGGGAATAGGGGTTCATTAAAGAGTGGTATCAAAGGTTCAGGTTGAGGGATATGATGGAGTTTGGAGTTAGGAATAGGCAAGACTGCATGGGTTGGTAGGGTAATTTTGTCAGCTAATTTTAGTAAGCAATTTAAACATGAGAGACCCGTTGAGACATGAGTATTTAGGCCCCCCTATGATCTGATGCATGAACCTTTATGTTTATTGAGCCCAATAAATGAAGTGATACTGGTTTAGGGGTATAGACCTAGGAAATGATTATGAATCATTATTATTTATGCCTATGTTTAAAATGGGTAGACCTTGAGATAGGTTAAAACCTTAAACAAGATAAAAAATAATTAACTAATTAATGTTAAATATTTCATATTCCAAGTTTTGGAGCTCTAACCATTTGTTCTTATTTTAGGTATGGCTCCAGGTTGACATCCTCACAGGGTTATCACCGTAGATCTTCAGTAGGATGTGCCAAAAGATCATTGTAGATTAGAGGTTGATAATGGAGTCACTTGAAGGAGGACACTTCAAGAGTTTTAGATCTACATTATATTGAAGTATGAGGGCACTACTTCAGACTCAAACATAGAGGACTCTATATAGGTGGTTGACATAACTTTCACTTCAATTTGTTTTCAAAGGGAGAACCGGGTTTCATTGGATGTGATAATGTTGTGTGGGTAAACAAGGTAGTGGTTGTTCTTGTTTCTAGTGGAACATGAGGAGTTGGCAGTCTCATGGGAGAAGTTCATGGAATAGTTCCAAGTAGAGTTTCATTCTTCGACCGTGAAGGAAGATAGTCTTTAGGATCTTTTTACTCTTTGATATGGGAGTTCCAGCTTATAGGAGTTTGGGATCCATTTCAGGAACCTTCTATGTTATTCTTAATAACTATTTCAAAATGAGTAGTATAGGGAAAGAAATTTTGAGAAGGCTTTGCATATAGAGATCCAGTGCTAGGTCACCCCGTTCATGTTGTCGGCATATCTTAAGGTGTTGGTAAGAACAGAGGTCATTGAGAGGATGTTGGTTATAACTAAATCTTTTCAAGTGGGGTTGTCATGATTCCTTACAAAGTAGAGTTGTGGTTATGGGTTCCAAGTTTCTTGTATAGAAGATATTTTGATCAACTTGGGATAAGTACCTACCCTCATCATATTATTTCACTAGGGGTGGTGTCTATCAGGACTTTTCCAAGGGAACATACATGTGTTTTTTATTGTGGAGGCTGAGGTCATCAGTAGTGAAAGTTACCAAACTTTCTAATCAGTTAGTATACTGTATATGTTCCACTTTAGGTTCCCCCATTAAGGTAATTTCAGACGAGGTAATAGAAGCAGGATGTTCTAAATTGGGATCAGTAGAGGGGAGATGGGGTAGGTAAAGGATATCCCTGAGATGTTCCTCAACCTTGGAGAGTAGAGTGAGACCATGTGGGTGGAATTCATCAGGGTTAGAGAGGCTATGGAGTATCCCATATCTAGCTACATGATATAGAGTTTCTAGTGCTCAGTGTGTCGAACATTGTATGAGGTACCCTTTTCTTTTTTTATACATGGGTTCATACTTTGTTTGATTCAGGAGATACACTCTCCTTTATATCACCAGCCCTCTTCATTTCCTTGGGACTTAATGTGGGGAGGATTCTAGTTCCCTTAACACTGACTACACTAGTTGGAGGTTAATATGACTTTTATGATGTGTGTAAAGACTATGAGCCAGTGTTGGGGAACCACCACCCTTTTTGAAATTTACTATGTTTATAGATATAGCTATGTGACATTATCCTTGGTATGGATTATTTGTATTTGGTTAATACTATCATGGTTTTCTTTAGGAGATAGGTTGTGTGCTATGATGCTGATGGAGATTCAGCAGTGTTCATTGACGAGTGAGACCCTCAGATGGGTCATAAGTGTGTTCTATATTTTTCTTCCAAGATGGCTGAGCTGATGTTGAGTTCATCATAGATTAAAAAGTCATTGTTTCCTAGGGATGTGGAGGAGTAACCTGATGTATTTTTAGAGGAGGTTGTAGAATTACCCCCTTAACAGGAGATCGATTTTGGGATCAATCTAAAATCATGTGTTTCTTCTATCTCAATGTCTTCATATAGTATGACACCTTCAGAGTTGTGAGAGCTTCATGCAAAACTCAATGATATGTTATAATGAGGTCTTTATCGGCCGAGTGTGTCGCCTTGGGGTGAAATAGTTTTCATGTGTGAAGAAGGTCGATGGTATTTTTCAGTTTTGTATCAATTTTCATCACTTGAATTAGGAGATAGTGAAGAATCATTATCCTATTCCATAGATTGATGATTTTTCTGATCATATGAAGAGATAAATTTGGTTCTCAAAGATAAATTTACAATCATGATATCATCATATATGGGTGAAAGATAATGATATTCCAAAGACTTATTTCTGATTTCATTATGATAATTATGAGTTCATTGTGATGTTGTTTGGTGTGATGATTTATCTAGTCATATTCATGGGTTTGATGAATGAAGTGTTCAGGGATCTTCTATATAAGTTTATGGTGTTTTTTATCTAAGACATCCTTATGTACTTCATGTTTGAGGAGGAGCATACAAAGAATCTGCGTGTAGTTTTGGGAGTTCTTCTTCATCATCATATATTTGAGAAGTTTTTAAGTGTGAGTTATGGGATTTTGAAGTTTATTTTGGGGGGAATGTAGTATCCTAACAAGGAGTAGCAGTGGATCCTTCAAAAATCAAGGTAGTGGTTTCTTGGGAAGCCCCTAAGATAGTAGCAGATGTGTGGTGTTTATTTGGTCTTACAGGATATTATAGGAGGTTCATAGTTGATTTATATTAGGTTATGACTCCTCTAAGAGCTTTTATTATAAAGGATCATGTTTTATTATGGGATGAACAATGTCAAGCAACTTTTGAGTACCTGAAGGATAAGTTGTTCAGTACTCTAGTCCTTTGTTTTCTAGCAAAGGGAGTTTATTTTGATGTTTTTAGTGACACTTCACGTCTGGGTTTGGTTTGTGTTCTGATGTAGCAGAGATCAATCATTTCATATTGTTCTTGAAAGTTATATGCCCATGAGCTAATCTATGCCTCCCACAATCCTGAGTTGTTAGCAGTCTTATTTTCCTTGAAGTTATAGAAACACTACCTCATAAGTGAGTGTTTTTTTTCAACAATAATAATAGCCTGAGGTATGTATTCTACCATCATTACATAAACTTTTGGTAGTAATGGTGTGAATTCAAGATTTCGTATACACTAGGAAAGGGAAATTTTGTGGCCAATGTGCTGAGTAAGAAATCATGTAGTGATGTTGCACATGAATCTAGGGATTGTTGGAGGGCGATGGAAGAGCTATAAGTGATACAACTTGATATGGGAGAGTTTGGTGGTATATATTTTATTTTCAAGATGATAGTGCGGTCATATTTTGTGTAGAAGGTGGAGGAGTCCCGATTTGGAAATTCTGAGGTGGAGGTATAGAGAGACCGAGTTGTCTTTGGCAATTCCCATGATGGTTATTCTAAGGATGGACAAAAATGGTTGTTGTTCCAAGGAAGAATTTTTGTCTCTTCAATGATGCATGATATGGTTCTTTATGAGTTCAATAGCTCACTCTTTGAGTTATATCCAGGTGTGAAAAAAGATGTACCAAGCTTTGAGAAGTCAATTCTAGCGGTCTGGGTTGAGTCATTCAATTGTAGATTTTGTGCCTTGATGTGTGGTCTGTCAGAAGGTAAAGACTGAGCACTATGTTCCTGGTGGTCTTCACCAGTAGTTAAATGTTCTTTAGTGGATTTGGTAGGACATCTAGATAGAATTTGTTACCAATTTACCTCAAGATTAAGGAGGATTCAATGCTATATGGGTGATAACAGATCATTTGATGAAATAATCCTACTTCATAGTGATTAGGGTGTCGATCTCAGTAAAGGTTTTATCAAGAAAATATCTATAGGAGGTGGTGAGGCTCCATGTATTCCTGAGGATGATCATCTTTGATCGCGATCTTCATTTTACCTCTAGGGTGTAGAGAAGTATCCAACTTTTTTTTGATCTAAGTTATTCCTACTTTTTTATCCACATAAAAATGGTCAGATAAAGAGGACTATCCAGAATCTTGAGGACATGTTGTGTTCTTGTGTCCAAGATTTTGGAGTTTCATGGATGAGTCACCCACCTTTGTGGTTGAGTTTTCTTGCAACAACATTTTTCACTCCACCATTGGTTTGAAACCATTTGAATATTTATATGAATGACCTTTCTATTCTCATTTTTTTGGACTAGTTTTGGAGATTCATGAATTCTCAGGTTGTAACTAGTATATAATATGACAGAGATGGTCCATGTGATACATGAGAGGATTAAAGTAGCAGAGAATCATTATAAATACTATTTTTATCATAGGTTTAGACCTATATAGTTCTATGTTGGAGATCATGTGTTTTTAAATGTGACTCCTCATCCTGTGTAGTGAAGGTTTGGTTGCAGGAGTAAGCTTTCTCCCCATATTTTTGGGGATTCTGAGGTGTTGGATCGCATTGGATCCATGGAATATCAGATAACACTTCTCCCACAGATGATCCAAATACACGATTCTTTTCATGTTTCTTAGATCTACTATTACCTTCATAATGACTCTCATGTTATTGATTGGGGTGAGATCAATGTTGATGATGATGTGAACTTCATGGAGCAGTCTATGGAGATCCAATACTACCAGGAGAAGGTATTACATAATCATATTATTCCCTTGGTTTGTTTCCTTTAGTGGTATAGTGTCATGGAGGAGAGTACGTGGGAAAATTATTCATAGATACACGATTAGTATCCTAATCTTTTTTTAGTTATTTTTTGTTGTAACACCTATTGGGGATGTTGGAATTTTTTGGTTTATTAGATGGTTTCCTTTTTTTGTTTGTTGTGGACTTACTATCATTTGATAGGTATATCCCATTACAGAGTATTTAGGATATGGTTTTTTCTATTTTTAGGTTTGGCGCTTGTTACTCAGATGAGGTGGTTGAGCTCTTGTGATGATGAGATCCTTAAAAGGTATCTCATGGGGCAGTTTTTCAGACCTCCCCTTTTGCTTTCTCTCTGGGTTTGGTTTTGGATTATCAAGGATGGGAATTATTTGAGAGGTATCTGATGTAAGGTCTTATATCCATCTATTCCATCCCTTTGAATGTTTCTAAGGCCTGTGGTGCTCAGGTATGGGCTAGAGGAGTTCTAGTGGTGTTTAGTTGTTAAAATTTGTAAGCTGGGGAAATTTATGGCATAAAAATGAGTTTTACGATATAAATAAGTTTTATGGACTAAAAGAAGATTTTATGGCTTTTGTAGAGTGATTTGAATAGTGGAAATTTACATGTAATTAATATTTATGGCATAAATATATCAATTCATACACCTTGATAAATATGGTTGTGAAAAAAATATTTCGTAAATATGAAATTTACGATGTAAATAAAAAATAGGATATGTGGTTGGTGGTGATATTTTTTTCAGCAAAACTTTAAACATTGATAATTTACAATGTAAATGACCCATTCACATTGTAAACCCATGCCTTTTAATGAAGTTATAACCTATAGTTCCCTCCTCTCAATTCAAACCCTATGGATTTTTTACCAAAACTCCAGGTGTCCAGTAGAGTTTTCTTTAGGCGACTGGGATTCCTTCGATAGGGATTAATATTGACCTTATGTGTTCAATCCATAGTGATCTGAGGTTCTTTCTACCTCTTCTCTTTTAGATATTTGAAATGTTTCCTTCTTCCATTTTTTATGATAGTTTATCTCTAGGTTTCTAATGGAGTTTTGTTTGATGTTGATGGCATGGTTGTGGCATAACACCCTCAGAGGGATTCAATCTTCTTGCGAGGGAGGTGATCGGGATATATTACTTTGACTTGTTATCATGCGTAGAATTTTGATGCCTTTGAGGTTGGGGATTCATTACTTACCCTATTTATTTAAATGAAATCATAAATTGACCATGGTTTATCTCTTTGGATGGAAGTGAAATTTACTTAATAAAGATTTAATTAGATTAATAATTGACT
The DNA here is from genome assembly GCA_963277665.1 of Viscum album. Lineage (NCBI taxonomy): Eukaryota > Viridiplantae > Streptophyta > Magnoliopsida > Santalales > Viscaceae > Viscum > Viscum album. The sequence continues at coordinate 1,928,069,043 of OY728159.1, forward strand.
TGATTTATGTTTGGTGATCACATACTGTTATTTTATAGTGTGATAATGGTTTACATCTTGATTTTATAGATAGTGTGATATGTATAATATTCTTGTTTAGCATGTGGGTATTCTTGGATTAGCATGTTTGATATGAATAAATTGATAAATAATGTGAAGCATGTTAATGATTGATGATGATAATATTAAAAATTCATGTTAATTGAGAATGGTTCTTATCTCACTTTGATGAAACTGGTTTTATGCTAGAGAGCATGTTTATATAATTAGAATAAATTATTGTAGATGGTTCCTTAGGTTTCCTGTATTTGGAACTTATGAAAAATGTATTGGTTAATTCAATATGGAATAAAAAATGATTGTTTGATAAATAAAAATCATTGAGGTCGAGAGTTCCTATTTGTTTATAATAGATGGATGCCTTAAGTTTGGGGATGATTGAGCCCATTGGCATGTAAAGGATGGATGCCTTATTTTAGGTATTAAATTTCCCTATTGACTATGTTGTTTCTTTATTCCTTTTTGTGTGCTCTAGATGTGATCTTAATTCTAACCGTGTGGCATGAGCTGCATGGTTTCTACTAACTGTGAGACCTAGTTGGCTTTTCCAAAAACTGATCCTTTGGGCTACGAACAAGCCCCAGACACCCCCAAAACTCCCAAGACCTCATTAGGAATTCATACTAGTTCAAAAACAAGCATTTAAACTAAATTTAAAGTGATTCATACCTCAATAAAAATATGGGATCTTACAATCTTCCCCCTTCCAGAAATTCATCCTCGAATTTCCCTTCCAAGGGTGGTCAAGAATCATCTGAGAATAACTATGGCCACTGAGCACATACACCAACCTCATACTCCCAAGTCTCATCATATAAACAATTTTGCTTCCATATAACTCATACTAGAGGAACTCACTATCCTCAGAGATCCTTTGTGCTCCTATAAATGATACTAATAGGATGATCCTAAAAAGACGCATCTACCTATATCTAAACCTCATCCAGATGAAGAGTATGAGATGGGTCTGAGTGATAATAGTGCAACTGAGATACATGGAATATGTCATGCATGGATCAGTAACTCTAAGGTAAATTAAACCTATATGCTACTAGCCCGACTCTCTCCAGAATCTCAAGAGACATGAAATATCATGGTGAAAGCTTACCCTATCTCCCAATCCATCTGTGTCCCAGCCTTGGTGAGATACGTAAAATACCCAATCCACAACCTCAAACTCTAGAGGTTATCGATGGAGATCAGTATAGGATTTATGTATATAATTTTCAATATCCACCCACTTTGTGATCAATTGTACCTACTCTGATGTCTCTTGTATGAGATGCAGTCTAAGCAGCACTACCTCTCAAGCCTCAAACCAACACATAGGTTATCAGATTGACCTACCATACAAAGACTCATAAAGCACAATCCATAGTCTCCTGATAGATATTATTATAGGAAAACTCAAATAGGTGTATATTCCTCTCCCAAGATCCCCTGAAATCAATGATGCATGCTCTAAGCATGTCCTCTAGAACTTGTATAGTTTTCTCTAACTAGCCATCAGTCTGAGGGTGGTATGTCATGCTCAGAAGCACCTATGTACCCAAAGCCCTCTGTAAGCCTTGCCAAAACTGAGATGTAAATTGAACGTACCTATCTGATACAATGGTATGAGGTACCCCATGAAGGTGCACAATCTCACATATATAAAGTATCCCAAACTCATATACTAAGAAGGTCTCCCTAATTGGAAGAAAATTGGAGACCATCGTGATCATGTGCACAACAAACCATACAAAATAACTACCTCAAGGTGAAATCAGACACCCATCCATGAAATCTATCAAACAATTATACCATTTCCACTTGGGAATGGATAACTGATGTAAAAGACCAGTCGATCACTGGTGTTTTTCCTTCACATGCTGATAGGTGAAACACCTCATGAAAAAACCAGATACCTCACATTTCATCCCCAACCACCGGTATTGGTGGTGTAAATATTGATACATCTTGGTCACTTCAGGATGTACTGCCCTATAAGAGGCATGGAACTCTCACATTAGATCCTCATGTATGTCTTCTAGAACTGAAATGAATACAGTAATATGTATAATTTCATCCTCTCCCATGGTCCAACCAGGAGGTGGATATTTACTTGCCACACTCTACCATTGGAATAGTCCCTTAGCATCAGATAAGTGACTCGTCTTTACTCTATCCAGAAAAGTGTATGTCACTTATTATGTATGAGAGAAAATTCTACCTAGGTCTATCTTTCAATTCCAAGTACATCTATGAAAATAAGGCCATAAGCTTCCACTTGCTACTGTCCTCCTGAACTGCTTGTATCTAAGTCCTCCTACTCAGTTCATCAGCCACTACATTTCCATTTCTAGGTTTATAGGAAAGATCAAAGTCAAAATACTGAAGGTATTCAAACCACTTTCATTTCATCAAATTCAGATCACATTGTGTAAGTATACACTTGAGGATTTTGTAGTACGTAAACACTAAAAAATGCTATCTATGTAAATAATGCCTCCAACAACATAATATATGAACAACAATGGATAAATTGAGATCATGAATTTGGTAGTTACTCTCATGTGGAATCAATTGAAGAGACCTTTATTCCACAACACGCTCATCCTGAATCAGAACTTCTAATATCCCAATACTTGATGCATCATAATACATACTGAAGCTTCTTCCTAACTCTGGAATAATCTAGATCGACACTAATTTAATATCCCTTTCATCTTATGAAAGGTTGTCTCACAGATATATGACCATACAAACTTCACAAACTTCTTATTCAAGCCTGTAAGAGGTTCTTATAAGCATGATAAGTCTTGTATGAAATTCATGTAATATCCAACTAGCCCCAATAAACTCCATATGTCAAATAAGTTCTTGGGATTCTCCAAGGAAAATAAAGTTCTCACCTTATCTAGGTCAAATGATACTCCCGTCTCTGAGATAATATGACCTAGGAAGTGAATCGTATCCATCAAAAAGTTTCACTTTGTGAGATTATCATATAATTAATGCTCTCTCAGTGTATCCAAAATGATCTCAAGATGGTTGTCATGGTCATGTTGATTGTAAGAATACACCAAGGTATCATCCACGAATACCACCACAAACAAAGCTAGATAAGGACAGAAAACTCAGTCCATCGGATTCGGTGAATTCATGAGAGCAAATGTAATAACCAGATAATAACATAGAATAACTTCCATGGAAATTTGTATGAGGTATGTTTGCAGGTCGAACACCTACCTGGTGATAACCCAACCTCAAGTTAATCTTCAAGAAAACCCAATCTCCTTAGAGTTGGTCAAAGATATCATTTATCTGTGACAAAGGATATCAGTTATTAACCATCAAATGGTCCAATTTTCAGTAATACACACATATCCTAAGAGTTCTATTAACCTTTTTTATGGCATCCCGCCTTTTTATTACACAACTTTTCATTAAATTTTACAAATAGAGGACCTTTAAAGTCTAGTTTCTTGGAAATCAGGAACAAAATACATAAAAACTTAAAAAAATCTTTTAAATCCCCTTGAAAATTCTCTTGAAAAGCTTATCATATGAAAAGCTACTGCATATCATAACCTGGAGACATACATCAAAGTAAAGGGTGAGCAGAAAGCCCAGTAAGGAAAGCAAGGATTCAGTTTACTTGTGATATCAATAAGATCTTGATAAATACATGAGAAATAGAAGTAGAGGAATTTAATAATGAAATTAACTTGAAACATAACATGAATATGTGGCTACAACATTTAATTTATACATTCATGAACATATCACCAAGGTTTATCCCCATGGTGTCATAAAAATTACCAAGGTTATTCACCAAGGTATCGTGATACTTGTCATCTCTAGAGATTAAATTCTTTACCCAATGCATTGAAGCGCTATCAGGGTGCACCATTAATATGTATTTGTTTTCATATGAGCCACATATATCATAATAAAACATTTCATAAATAACCCATGGAGAATAAAAGAAATGGGTTTCATTTCAAAATCATGACGTTTTAAAAGTTCTTAAAAACTTGATCGTTATGTTATTTATAACCCATGGAAAGAGAGTGAGGGTTATATGTATGTCAATTAAAGAATAAAATATATCATTTTTTTATATTTATGAATAACCATATAAACTAAATAGGTATGGGTATTCACATAAATAAAACAAGAGAATTTCTTGAGAGAAAGTGAGATAAATTTTGAGATGAAATTTTTACAGCATAATGACTATATAACATGGTTTTAGAAAATATTGAAAAGAGAGGGGACAAGAGTAAAACACTCATAAATAAATCATTATACTGTAGGTGTACAAAATAAAAATAAATAATATCATTTTATGGATATTTTAAGGAAATACCATATGAAAATGAAACTTGAAGGAAAAGAGAAGATGCGATTTCTTTTACGAAAATTCGGCAGCCTAACGACGTCACTTAAAAATTCAGAAAATAAATTGATGAGATAATAAAGGGTATCTAATCATTTGGATATAGAATAGACCGTAATAAGAATATATAAGACCATACACCCATATAAGAAGATGGAAACTGGAATACATAACTTAAAGGAAATCATGACTAAAAGAGGAGGGTGAAAGTTTCCCTTACCGTGAAGAGTAACTTCGAAAGCTTGAAGGTTGGGACCTTGGTGGCTTGAGGGTACCTTGGGAGTACTCCTTGGGAGGTAAAAATACTAGAGCTTAGTTTAGGAGTATTTTTTAATGAAATGAATGAGTTAATGTCTTGGTATTTATAGGAAAAATGAGGGAACATTTAATTACTTTCCAAGGGACACCTCATCGGTGGTATTTGCAAAACCACGGGCTTGCCCGTGGTATTTGCCCATGGTATTGGACACTTGGGACACCTAATAGAATATATTACTATTAAAAAGTCTAATAGAATGATTACATCATTATTACATCATTAATGATGTCATTAAATACCCGAAACTCAAAATTGCATTTTTTACTATTCACCGAAAATTCAACTATTTCAGAAAAATACCAAAACTATACCCAAACCTAATATCGATGCAATGAATTCAAAAATGAACTCAATTTGATGAAAATAATTTTCTAAATATTTTTATTTAATTTTTTAATAAAATCATTATTTATTCCAAATAAATAACTTCAAATCTATAACTCATTTTGTAACACCCTGAAAAGGTAATCAAGGCCCCATAAAAATATCATATAACTATAAGACAATAAAGTAACAAATTATTATAATTTTTTTTTTGAAAATAAATTTTTATTTTAAATTATTAAATTAATTATAAAATTGTAAATAAAATATTTATGACCTACAAAAATAACAAAACTTATACTATGATCGTTTTTTCACTTTTAAGATGTCTAAATTGTATTTATACATTCATTGGTGAAGTGTCAATTTTTTTGGCCGATTTACTATTCATTACTATTCATAAGGGTATGTTACTATTCATACTTTACTATTCACTAAAAAGGTTGATCTAATTAGACTCTAAATTTCTTACTGATCACAACTATAGAAGACCATTTTTTGAAAATCATTTCACATTATTAATTATTTAAAATTTACATGAATATTTTAAAATACCCTTTTTCCAAAATTCATCAATAATATTCATCCTATATTTATCCTAACATTTGAAAATCACAAATTTTAGCATAATAAGAAATAAAAATTTTATTTATACCAATGGATTACAAAAAGTATCTAAGGCCTCATTATATAGCCCCTTATAACACCTGCATAGGACCTAAGTGTAAGGTGTGCTATGGTGATAGAATCTTAGGGCGGCTCGGACAACATTTCCTGAGTGGTGATTTCTATCAGCTTGAACTTCTCCCTTAGCCGATTTCCGTCAAGCTTCACATGTTTAAGTTCATCTTGGGATTGGTCTATAGAAAAGCCCAGAGATGCTACCTCTTTCCCAAGCTCTGACAGATGGGATTCGTATGGCCCGAGTCTACTAGATGAGGCCATCGACTCTTCTTTTTGTATTAATTAACCAATATCACTTGTATTTATAAACAATAATTGTAACATTAAGAGTTTAGTTTCCAACGGTCATATTGACCAATGGTCGTATAACAGTCAAAACCCAATGGTATCACTTCATTAATTAAAGGATATAGTTTGTGGATTATAAAATGAAATAACACACAAATTTAGGAAAAAATTATTATTCAAATGTTCGGGTCATTATATTTTTTCAAAAAAGGGGATAGTGAAACCCATTGAGAAGTACTAGGTCATATAAACCCCTTTACATCCAAGTCCTCTAACTACCTCTTGATCTCCTAAAACTCTATGGTAGTCATCCTGTAAGGAGGAATGGATGCTAGTGCAGCTCTCGACACTCGATCAATGGAAAAATTCACCTCTCTCTCAGGAGGTAAATCAGAAAAGTTATCGAGAAAAACATCCCTGAAATAATCAACCATTGGAGGGAAGTCCATCTGATGTATTCCCTGATCATCCAAATATAAACTAGGAATATGGGTTGTCGTCCCACCAATCCCACGATGCTCGAGTCCATCTCGACTCGCTTAGACATCCCATTCATCCTTGTGAATAAAAACCATTCCTTCTGGTGATGTGAAAGTCACCCTTCAACAATAGTAATCGACATTGGAATGATAAGAAACTAGCCAGTTCATCTCGATTATGATGTCAAACCCTCTCATCTCAAGGAAAAAAATATCCCATACAAAGTGACACACACCTATCTCAAGGGGGACTCCCTATAATGACATACAATTTCTGATCTAATTCCCAACAGAGTATTGACTGTCTTGATACCACCATAAAACCAAACACAAATCCCAAGGAACTCCACAAAAGGTACATATATGAAAGAATGAGATGCAGCTATATCAAAAAGATAATATACTAGAGTATTGATTAGTCACTTAAATTGGCTAATATTCATTGTTAATATCTTAATATTAATGTTTTTAAAAGTTCATATACATCAATTTTAGTCCAATTCAGAAATTGAACTTCATTTCCCATCATTGTGCAATTCATGCTTAAAATGTCAATTTGGGCCCACTCAATAATTTTCTTGTGTAAATTACAATATTCATAATTTTAATTTTAAATTTTGGGATATGATTGATCACTTTGTTTGGAACATTTTATCTTTTAGGTCCGATGTATGAATCCCAAAGGAAGATGGAGAATTTTGCGCCTGAAGGCAGAAACTTTCTGGAAAAAGCATAATGGGACTAAGGCCCATCAAACAAATGTGGGGCCCAGAAACCAAGACCAATGAAGCTAAAATTTATACAGTAGAAATATAAAAATATGAGTATCATTTTATTCAACTGTGGCCGGAGATAATTCTGATGTTATCATGATGATAAATGGATCTGAAGTTGAGATTTAAATGGTGGACATGACATTAATGCTCAAAAATACGTCCCACCATTTTGACTATAACTTCCAAAAGGCTAAGCTAAATTTCCTGAACTTTTTACAGCTCATATAGGACAGATGGATGAAGATATTTCTCTTCTACAGACCCTACGGATTCGGCCTTCTTTAATTTCTAATTCACACGTCAATGTGGTGGATGAATCTGGACAGTTTTCCGGGTCAAATTCGAAACATCAATTTCCTTTTGATTATTCACCCTCCATTTGACTCTATTAATTGTTGGGGGGTGAATTAATTGTTGGAGGATGTACTTAAGGATCCTAATATGCCTATATAAGGAGCTAGTGGTGAAGGGAATGGATGTGTGAAAATTTTTCTTATCATCTTGGATGCTTTGTTTCATTGTAATGTTTTGCTTCCAAATTTCCTTTGTAATGTTTTCCATTTCCATGTAAGTTTCTTTTTTGTATCTTTATGTTCTTAATCAACTTCTTTCTCTTATATATTTTCCATTTCATTTATTAAAACTTTATAATCACAAAGCACAGTGATATCTCTGTGTTGTTGTGAATTAGTTCACACATAGGTGTGAATTTCATTCACACACACGGAGGAGTGCTCGTTATTTCCGCGGTTTTAATTTCTTCAATCCAATTCTTGTTAGCCATCTTCCACCCACCATTGAGAGTATATCATAAATGGAGGGCTAAACCCTTAATGGGTTGATCTTAGGAGGATGAGAAGGCTGGATTGAATGTTATTTTATGAACGAATTGTTGTTAATTGGATAATTAATTTAAGACATCCATTCTTCAGTTATTTCTACTCTTCATCTTTACTGTGTTTGAGAAAAATAAATTCAATTACTAAATTACCATATACCTCGGAGAGATCATGAATTTGGTTCTATAAGTGTATAGGGGATTAGTAATTGTGTTTAGTAAGCACCAAACCAGAAAATGATGAAGGTAGTGTTATTTTTGAAGAATGGATTCATCAAGAATTAATAAAACCAAAATTGTTTAAAGAAGTAAAATTCATTCAATCCACCCTGAGCATAATCCTAGATCAACCCATTTTCATTGAATTGAATTCACGTAGGTTTCTTAGTGTTATTTAAAACCATCCAAAATCAAAACCAAAGTTGGCTACTTCATAGCCCATCCTTCACCAAATCATAGCGTCTCAAGGTTACTTCTTCGGTCCCTGTGGACTCGACCCCTACATGTACTACATCGATCGCTTTTACCCGTTGGGTAAATTTGGGCGCAACCAAGTATATGCTATTAAAATCGTACCTCTCACCATATACAGCCTAATGCTCTACTCCTCGAGTGCATGTTGTACATAATATATTTTTCCTAAATCGCAACCCTGTGAAACAACCTCACTACTCAATGGAGTCCCACTCTGATATTATTGTACAACTGGTGTTTGGATGCCTTGAACATGACCCCCACGTCGGCCTGAATGACCGATGCTACTCCAGCTCCCAGCCTGGCATGGAGCTATGAATCCTACTCCTGAACATGGATTTGAAGTTAATCCCATTCCACTTATTTCGAGAGGGAAGTTCCTATAGAAACATTGTACATGGACCATCCTTCCATAAGCTCAACACTTGACTAGGTCTCTATCACACTGATTCCTCATTTATCATTGTCTCCCAAACTAATGACAAAAGATAGAACTACCAACACAAACAAACTGACTGGTATTCCCCTCACATGAAGTCTTAAAACGGTGCTTTCTTCCACTTGTCACTAAACCACTGGGTCGAGAAGCTACACTACATTACTGTGGGCCTCCAGTTTCCCTCAAATTTCATTCACTAATTAGCACCTAATTCACTATCTTAGTAAAGTATTCAACTAAAACACATTCACATGTGACCATACGACATGATTTAGACCTTCCTCAAAGTATCTCGCCCTTGATGATTCATTAGCAAGATACACCGGGGCAAAGAGCTGAAGCTCTGTAAAGAGAGATGAATATTCCATAATGGTTATCACACCTTGCTCCAGACACATAAAATCATTGGCCTTTTCATTACTTAGGGTCTCGGGAAAGTAGTCATAAAACCTAGATTGGAAATCCCTCCAAACCATATCTCACAACCTATCATCCTGGTTCAGAACATCCCACCAGTGCTTAGTTTCTCCCTGAAGCATATATGTTGTGAGTTTCAATATCCTCTCTGGAGGTGTCTCCAGATACTCAAAAATTGATAAATTAGTCTCACGCCACAAATCAACAACCTTTGGACCACCATCCCCCCAAAATGTGGGTGGATGCTGCTACTGGAACACACACATCAGCTCTGCCATAGACGAGGCAAGCTAAGGGGCTCCCCGAAAGGCCTTCGTAAAGCATAGGAAACCCTCACAAAACTAAGCATCATCACCTATATCTGGTAAAAATGTTGGTGCCGCAAGAAACACTACAAGAGGTTCTACTGACAGTTCATAGCCCACCACCTCCAGAGCATGGTCTTCACCACCATCCTGGTGCGCAACTAGAGGTCGTGGTGGTGGCATATCTCTAAAAATTCCAAATTCATGCCTCAAAAAATAGTTTTTTAACAACCATATCACATAGAAAAGAATATAATAGATCAAAGCCTTCCTAAAAACAAGTTACACCCCTCTATTTGCTTCTAAATCTAGGACTGTGTGACATAACAACTGTATAAAGAACCAAAGACACTTCTTACTGCCCACTCTAAAGTTGGGTCAAGGTCAAGATCTCTGTTACAGTTTCAATTTCATTTAAATTCATATTTATATTTCAATTATCTTTAAATGGTTGAACCAAGTGGTTCGCCTATTCTGATCCAAAAGCACTCATACACCTTATAAAGTGAAATATGGTGTCCATTTAATTCTAGCCATAACACGTTCTAGTCCATGCGACCAGTGGTCTATGACTCAATGTGACATAATTGGATGCTTAAGGTGTCTATTTTAGCCTATACAGGAAAATACTATTTAGGTTACGATAGACACTCTAAGTAATAATTATGTGTCTCAATTTCCTGCAAGAATTTTTATCCTATAATAATTCTATAACATACGACACACATAATAGATGTCATGCAGTCAAGAAATGCATACTAAATGGAATGGAATATGTATGACATGTGAATACTATAAAGTGCCTAAAATGATGCATGAGATGGCATTCTCTCATCTCATCAGGATGTGGTAAAATCCATAATCATTAAGAAAATCAAACATTAAGTGTGTCACCCAATTTTGGAATCAAATCATATGTAATAGAAAAAATATAGAACAAGAATTCTCATTCTAATAAATTTGGATTTTTCCTATTCGTGGGTTAGCTACTCCCAGAAACAGCTCATTACCAAATTCCAATTTGTTCCTAATTTCCTATCTATTTTCTAAAAATAGTAAAGCCAGAAAAGAAACATCTCTAATACCACTTTGTAACATCCCAACCTGGGAGCCACTAAATAGTGCCCTGAGCCGGTGGATCATGTGGCCTCAAGCGTGTCTCCACGTACGCCAGAGGCTACTAACTAGAAATGTGGGTCTAAGGTGGCATAGTGGGGAGACTATACCCTCATGATCAAAGTGTAGAATAATAGTATCACAAGTGAAAAAAATAATAAGAAGCATAATATAAATCAAAATAGAAGATAATATTCAGAAGATTTTAATAATAATAAATACAAAAGCAGTGTCATATACAATATGATGACCATGTCATATTTCTATAAAAAATGGAAGGCAATACATGGAAATAATAATCTTGTACAATACTGTATCAAAAGTAAAAAAAGACTAAAAAGGAACTATATCTAGATAGCATCATGCCTAGCTTGGTTCTATGCTTCTCTGCTTCTAATCATATAAAAAATCAAGCATCATAAAGTGAGTGATTTCCCCGATCCCTACCTGTATCCATGAAATCTGTTCAGGTACCCAATGATAGCCTGAATAGGGTGTGCGATAATGCTCAGTAGACCACCACCAACGATGTCTATAACATATCAAGTCTGGTTATAAACAATGAAGTAGTGTGCAATATATCACAGGTATAAAAAGTAAAGTGTAAAAAGTAGATGTGATTCTATCCAGCCAAACATGGATCCCTGTGAATAATAATAAGCAACCATAATCACATGAAAAGTGTAAAGTATAAATAAATAGGTGTGATATTTTCTAGTCTAACAACTGAAATCAGATTCCCATAATAGGGCTATCTGTAAAGCATGAATGAACATCCATAGAGACATATGTTGTGTAATAAAGAGTTAGGCCTTAAAGGGCCAGATCCAAGGTATAAATGAACAAGGAATCCTCATCGAGTACATGGAGTATCTCGATAGAAACTCAGTAAAGAATTGGGTGGAATCTAAGGAGCTCGTCCAAGGCATTCCAAGCAAGCCGGGTACAAGGAGTAGCAATGTCCTTTGCATCCTATGGAATCAGGATCAAAGGAGTAGAAATGTTCTAGGAATCCACTATCATACTCAATACAGATCCATATACTAGAAATGTCCATGAAATCCAATGGAATCAGGATCCAAGGAGTAGAAATGTCCAAGGAATCCACTACCATTATCATGATCCATGGAGTAGAAATGTCCATGGTGTCTTATAGAATCAAGATCTGAGGATTATAAATATCCATGACATCCACTACAGTAATCAAGTCATTCATCAATTTACATCTCATTTAATAATCATAAATAATCCATGAGTTCATCCAATTCATTCCTCATTTCCATTTAAGTGAATTTAACCAATTCATTCTGAAATCCATTCATGTAATCACATGTAAAGGAGGCATAAACATTCTCTTATTCATTCATTCAATTCTCATTATATTTATTAAGGCTCCAAATAATGTTGGTGATCTCACACACACCCAATAGGGTTCTATATCATGGGAAAATATGTAAACACGCCTCAAAGGTGGCACAAATTGAGGTGAACGACCTCCAAGATTATAATGGTACTCATGGGAAACCTAAACAGGTCTCAAAAAATTTAAACAAGACATTCATTTAATTTTAGGGACAATATAGGAAGGCCCGACATGTGGCATAATGACAACAAGGTATATAAAACACCAAACTTTAGGGGAATGGTATAGACCACCTTATGTATACCTGTGGTAGAACACTCATCCAATATCGGCTCCTAACTCAAGCCGAATTGGAAGAAATCAGAATTATCTTGAAAATAGGGCACATTAGCTTGCACCAAAACAACTTCGTTGATACAAAGACAAATGAAGACACACTAATACAAATATGTCCTTTAAAAGCGCTAGAAAATGGAATTTACAATGCTAAAAAAGAACTGTTAATCTCAAAAAAGATAAAGGGAGTCCTTTTTATCAGTGCTCAAAAAGCGCTGATAAAGTCCCCTTTTATCTGCGCTTAAAAAAGTGCTGATAAAAGTTAAAAAATATTTTTTTTGAATCGGGCCAACCTTTTAACAGCACTTGCCCCCCCAACAGCGCTAGTCCCCTCTTGTACCCACCTGCGCCCCCACACCCCCCTTTAACAGCGCTACCCACCCCCTGCACCCTCCTGCAAGACCCTACCTCCCTCAGGATTCGAACTCGAGACCTCTCCCCTGTGCGTCTGGACCCTTTACCACTCAGTCATGTTACTTCATTTTCCATTTAAGGATATATATACATATATATATATTTACTTATATTTATTTGTATATTAATATAGATTTATATTAATATATATATATTTGTATATTTAGTTATATTAATATATATATATATATATTTATTCGTATATTAATATATATTTATATCTACTTATTTATATATAGTTACATAGTTATATTTTTTTTATCAGTATATTTATTTGTATATTAATATATATTTTTAATATTGGTTTTAAATACATTTATAAAATATATTTTTTATGTGTGTTTATAAATAAATACATACATACATATATACAACATACATTCAACATACATACACTTGTATATATTATATATGTGTGTGTGTATCTGTAAGTATAATTATACATATTTATATATATATTTACATATATTATATATGCATATGTATATTCATATGTTAGAATATATAGATAATATATATCAGTTTGTTAATACAGACATACACTAATACACACACACACACATTACATATGTATATAAATATACTTATATTTGTATTTTAAATAAAATGGATATTATAAGGCTTATATATTTAGAAATATACTTTATATGTAAATATGTTTAATTAGTTATTTATAAAATTAAATTTTTATGTGTGAATATATAAAAAATATGTATATATTGTTATATATTTAATTATAAATAACATTACATTGTGAAAAACAATAAAATTTCAAATCCATAATATCAATATGAATGTAATACCTCGGAATAAATTCAGTACCTGCTAAAAAAGGAAAAAAAGACCCCCTAAAACGAGGCTGAAATTTCATCGAATGTTAAAAAATCGGGGTATCCCGACTAAAAACTCATTTTTAGAGACCTTATGGGCCTTTTTGGCCTCGAAAAATGTGATAAAAGATTCTCTTTTGTACTTAGTGTGTAGATCTCATCGTAGGGTTCAATTTGTTATGTTGTATAGCTCAAACGGACACCTATATCAAAAGTTATAAGTGTTTGAAGTTTGAGTTGTGTTTTCAACTTATTTTAGATCTTTTATTAATTTTTTGATTTTTTGTGTCTTCAAATTGTTATTAAATGATTATTAGTCGGTGATAATTAGCAAATTATTAATTAATATTATTTTTTAAAATATTTGTAAGTCATTTACACTAAATTTTTTATATATTAAATGTAAATGTCTATTTATACTTATCTAAAGCATATTTAAAAAATATATATTATATTTATATCAATATAAATATATTTATATATTTATATATTTATGTATTAACATATTATTTTTAATTATTTTTTAAAAATATTCCCATTAATATCGCTAGAAAAAAATGCTGATTAAGAACCTCCTTTATTGGTGCTAATAAAAAAATCACTAATAAATGTGTAAGTTTAACAATGCTTTTTTAGCACAGTTAAAAGTACTCTTTATCAGCACTTTTTTAGCGCTGATAAAGGGACCCCTTTATCAGCGCTTTTTTTAGCATTGTTAAATGGTGGCACTGTGAAAACCCGATTTTGTGGTAGTGAAAAACACAAGATGAATGAAGAACTCACTGGCGCGGATCCAACTAAATGAATGAATCTCGAATCAGGCATCATACAGAGAAATTGGATCAAAGCCTAGGCTAGGCTTCAAGATCACTTATGGGAAGATAAATGAATCTCTTGTACGCTGAAAAAAAAGATGAAGATAGATTTTAGGTTATAAGAAATTTAAGGGCAATTTGGTCAATTTACCCAAAAATACTTGATTGCATAGTTTGACTGCATGGTTGACCAAACTGTGCGTCAATCATGTGACCTTCACTTTCCAAAGGATAACTTCACATGGTTTATGCACACAGTTTGAGAAATCGTGCTTAAACTGTGTTGCACGACTTTGCTAAAGATGGTAGAGCTTCTCGTATGGGCGTACGACCCTAGGCGCACGGTTAGGGCAAACTGTACGTCCTTTTTTGCTCTCATTCCAACCCCACATGAGCATGTGGCCCTGGACAGAGGCCTGGAGCACCCAACACAATTACTTCTAACTATACAACTTGAGTCGCATGATTTCTACTAATCATGCAGCCTAACTGGCTTTTCCAAAAACCGAGCCTCCGTGCTCCAAACAAGCCTCGTACACCCTCGAAACTCCCGTGTCCTCATTAGGAATTCATATTATGTAAAAACCAATCATTTAATCTAAAATTAAAGAGATATATACCTCAATAAAAACTCACTATCTTACACACAAAATGCATTAAAAACCATTTTTGAAGAAAAAAGTATTATTGAAGCATAAGATGAGTTTATTTTCATTTATTTCTTAATAATCATAATGAATGCTAATTAATTTAATTGAATGTATAATATAATTATTCCATTAGAATAATTTATCAATAGTGATTAATTTAATCTATTAAGATAAAAATATATTGCACATATAAAAATGATTTTATAAAATTAAAAAATATCTCTGTTATCTTCAAAATATTTTATCTTTGTTTCTATCTAATTGAATTTAAATATACATAATGACTGTATATCTAACTGATATATATATACAATGGTTATGTGTCCAACGACCATATATATAACGGCCATATTACTTTCTTATATACATAGTCTTATATGCTTCACAAAAATTTATTCATTTACTTCACTCTCATGATGTCTATTTTATTCGTAATTCGTTGTTTTGTTTCCATAGTTGTAGTTAGGGTCACAATATTCATAGACAATCATGAGGATAAAGATTTTATGTTTTTGGTATTTTTATATATAAGTGTGCAATTACTACACTTGTAATTTTCTTCACGTTGTTTCATATTGCAACCTAATAATGTATTAGTGTTTTTCTTTCATTGTAATATTTTTTTTGAATTAAATTATCACGATTCATTTTATCACAAACTATCAAACATAAAATTCTTTTAAAAAAAATAAATTCTAAAATATTGAGGTGTTATAAAGTTGATGTCATGTTTTAGTGAAAAAACGAGAGCCACGGGTGCTCGGTGAGGAATATTTTATACTTTGACTATGCACCATTATTGTCGGTTTGAACCGCCTCGACAAGAGTGGTTACAAGGTTGTCATGAGGATAGATAATTGTCTATATATGATCCAAAGGCAAAGAATCTGGACGTAGCATGAGATGTCTAGTTTTAGGAGGATAAGTAATTGAACTGGGAGTTATTTGAGGAAATCCGGTTTCCAGTAACATCGAAGACTCTAGGGGTGTATTTCTCGACCATCCATGCCATGGTCCACCAAGCATAGTGGCCTCTATTTCTTTCGTGTGTGTGCATTTAAATTATGATTCAACAATTTACCAACTGGTCAAAACCATATCTACAAAAAAGAAAAAATTAATAAAAAAAAGATTCCGTTCATCATATAATTTACTAAAGCACGTGGAAGTTTTTCATCTCTCCACCAAGATGCTTCTTAGTTAAAGTCAAGTCATTTTTTAATATATTTAAAAATTGTTTTATTGTTTCATCGTTGGCACCACCCCTCTCTAGTGTGTGCATTGTATGATAAAAGGGCCACTAGTGATATCCTCACAACTGTTCCAGTTTTCTGCATCTCCCTCATCCTCTTTCAGGTATGATATTTCTCTATTTTAATAAAAACCATCGCTCATTTTAAAATATTTTTAATTCATATTAGTTTTTTTAATTCAATGGTAAAATGCATTTCAGTTGGCGTTATTTGCTTGGGGTTGGGTAGGAAATGCTGCTTTAGATTTTTTTCATTTTCTTCAATTTTTTTACCGAATCCTTGAGACATAAAATTAATTTTTGATAACAATTGTTATTATTATTATTATTATTTTGCGTTATGAATTTATGCTGAGGTCATGCTTTAATAAGCAACGCATGGACGTGATCATTAAAATCTCAATGGGGTGGGTTCCATGGATATCTACAGATAATTTTTTAAAAAATTTATCATGTTGGTATTACCTAATTATTAAAACCTCTAACAATATCCAAACGTCACCCACAAACTTGGGAAAATTTAGGTGAGGGGTTTTTTTAATTGTTATTAAAATGGGATCCCCATTTTCTTAATTTAGAAAATGGGGCTGTTTAGAGCCACTTGAAGTGGCACTAATAGAAAAAATAGCCATAGCACCACTTGAAGGGGTGCTGATGGAAAAAATCGCCATAGCGCCACTTGAAGTGGCGCCAAACCGATTTCACCAAATTAGGTATCAGCGTCACTTGAAGTGGCGCTGATCTCCTTACCCACCTATAAATACCGATCCCCCCCACACTCCTCCTACTCAATCCACCCCACACTCCTCCTACACATTCCTCTCCCCTTCCCAATCTCTCTCCCTCCTTCCCAATTCCTCTTTCCCTTTCTCTCTATTTTTTTCCTCTCTAACATTGGAGTTCCACTTTTCGGTTGTGCAGCCGCTGCATAGATACCTTCCCACAAATTTGATGTAACTTTTCATTTACATTTATGTAATATTTTCAATTGTTTATTTAATTGTTTAGTTAATCTAATTAGTTAGTTAATTAATTATAATTAGTTAATTAATTCATTTTAATTAGTTAATTAATTGTAATTATTTAATTTGTTAATTCAAAGTAGTGAAGTTAATTAATTCAAATTAAGTAGTTAATTAATTGTAATTAGTTACTTAATTAATTTTATTTAGTTAACTAAATAATTGTAATTAGTTAACTAATTAATTCTAATTAGTTAAGTTAGTAATTATAATTAGTTAGTTAATTAATTGTAATTAGTTAATTAATGAATTATAATTAGTTAAGTAATTAATTCTAATTAGGTAGTTAATTGATTGTAATTAGTTAATTAATTGTAATTAGTTAATTAATTGTAATTATTTAATTAATCAATTCAAATTAGTTAAGTTAATTAATTTAAATTAGGTAGTTTATTAATTTTAATTAGTTACTTTATTAATTAAAATTAGTTAATTAATTAATTCTAATTAGTTAACTAATTAATTCTAATCAGTTAAGTTAGTAATTATAATTAGTCAATTAATTAAATCTAATTAGTCAATTAGTTAATTCCAACTGGTTAATTAATTAATTCTAATTGGTTAATTAATCAATTCTAATTAGTTAAGTTAATAATTCTAATTAGTTAATTAATTGTAATTAGTTAATTAATTGTAATTAGTTAATTAATCAATTAAAATTAGTTAAGTTAATTAATTCAAATTAGTTAAGTAATTCTAATCAGTTAATTAATTAATTGTAATCAGTTAAATAATTATTTCTAATCAGTTACTTAACTAATTCTAATCAATCAATGGTTGTTTTTGATAGACTATTTTGGGCATTTTTACCATGTGTGGAGGCTTTTAGACATTGCAAGCATTTTATACAAATAGATGACACATTTCTGTATGGAAAGTATACATGAACTTTATTGATTGCTGCCACACAAGATGGAAATCGAGCCCCTCTACCTTTGGCATTTTCAATTGTGGAGAAAGAGAACTTCTCATCATGGAGTTGGTTTCTGGCATGTCTTCGAGAGTTTGTTACGGGCACAGAAGGGATTTGCCTTATCTTAGATCATCACCGTACAATCAAGGAGGTAGTACAGTCTGAGGGAATTTCATGGAGACCACCCTATGCCCATCATCGATACTATATTCGACACATTGCTAGAAATTTACGAAAGAGATTCAAGAATGAGTCGATGAAGAAAGAAATATTAAAAATTGGTATGAATATCATTTTTCTTATTAAAAATCCTTGTCATAGTTATGATCATATCTGTTCAGATTATTTCTTGTATGATAGCATATGATTCTCAACAGTAAAGAATGGAGGAGCGTCTTCAAGATATTCATAGAGTTAATCCGGAAGTTTATGATTACATGATGCAAATTCCAAAATAGAAGTGGTCATTAGCATATGATGATGAGATGAAATATGGTCATATGACGACCAACATCATAGAATGCATAAATGGAGTTTTCAAGGGAGTTCGAAAATTACCAATCACAGGTAAATATGAATATTTGATAATATGTTGCTCAGAAAAGCAGAATTATAATATACTATTAGTATAATTAATTAAATCTAAATTATAGGTTTGGTAAAAGAGACCTTCTATCGTAGTGTTAAGTATTTTTTGGAATGGGGAAAGAAAGATGAAGATTGCTTGAATAGAGGGATGCGCTATGGACACCATTTCCAGTGTGATCTAGATATAGTTCTTTAGGAAGCTGCAACTTATCGTGTCACCGCATTTAATCATCCAGAGCAATGATTTGAGGTCACTGAGCCCGATGATGTTGTGGCTTGTAGAAATGGTCGTATCCGAGTTGTTTTATTAGAGAAGCGTTACTGTGAATGTAGAAAGTTTCAAGCATTGAGATATCCTTGTGGCCATGTGATTGCAGCCTGTGGTTACATACATGTATCTTGGGAGCAGTTTGTTGATCTAGTTTATCGACTTGATAGTATCAACTCCCGCTACAATACTCCATGGATTCCAATCGGAGAATATCAGAATTTTTGGCTCTCTGATGACACACCCATGATTCTACCGAACAACAGTAGACTTCGACCTAAAGGGAGGCCAAATTTGACTCGTATTCGGAAAGAGATGGATTAGCCTAGTGAACAGGAACCTGGACGAAGGTGCAACATATGACGCCAGGAGGGTCATATGAAGACACGTTTTCCTAGACACATAGGGAAATCATCTAATGGTTAAAATTATTTTTGTAATCCATCAGTTACTATAAACAAATTGTACATGTAATCAATATTTTTCCATCGATGAGTTTTGAAAGCATTCATAGTGAATATATATCATCAACATTTAAATAAGTGGTTATTGTTTTAGAAAAATAACAAGAAATTTTAAAATATAGAAAATGTAAGATTGAGGATTTAACAGAATCTGAGAATCAGCTAGAGTGAATACTACTGAAGAATAAATTGAGGATATAACAGAATTTGAGACTTCTAGCCTAGAAAATGACAAGTAATGAAATCAGGACAAAGCTACATTTGAGGAGAAGCTGAGCAATCAGCCTGTTTCAAAAATTTTGCCCCTCTCATCCTTTTCTTCAAAAGTGTTAAATAGAGTGATGAACCTAAATAATTGATATTCTTAAAAATGATTAAAACCTTTAGCATTGATATGCTAGTTTTGCAAGCCTTGGATACAATTTCATCATATTCCAAATCTATCAAGAGGTTTATAGATAATAATGAATATTAGAAGAAATTAGATACCATCAATATTAATAAGTGTAGTGTCGTTCTTTTAATGAAGCTACCACTAAATATTAAGCACCATGTAACTTTTTTTATTTAACGCTGAATAGGAGCAAGTGAGAAAATGAAATGTTTTTGCGATTTAAGAGAAAATATTAATTTGATGCCTTAATCCTTGTTAAAAAAGGTGGGTCTTAGGGAATTAAAACTGACTTATGTCTGACATCAACTTGTTGATAGGTTACTAAATCACCCCTAAATTACTTTATTTAACTCATTACACGCTTCTTGCATACATTACATGATAAATTTCATACCTTAAATGATAAATTTGATGTTTAACATGAAATTAATGTTTTACTATTTGTAAATTCAGATGGAGAAGCCACTATTATCTAGCCAGGAGATGCATGTGTCGCGTCTTGTGTTGGCGTGATGACCTGTTCGACAACTTACTATTCGGAGAGCACATCATTATCATCACGTTGAGCCCCCAACAGCTATTTTTTCATACCTTAGAGGTGCGAGATTTTATGGAGTTGCTATGTGTGACTTCAAGACTATTGACCATCATTTGATTGCAACATTGGTTGATAGATGGCGGACAGAGACACACACTTTTCATCTATTTTAGGGGGAGATAACCATTACTTTAGAGGACATCGCCTACATGCTTGGTTTGTCCATCCATGGACAGGCAGTTACGGGTTCCACTAGTGGAAACTGGGCTGCCATCATACAATGACTATTAGGCATTGATGTCGTTGGCATACGAGGTGTCCTTGTGGGTTCATGATTTCACATGAAATGGCTTGATGAGCATTTCACTGTCATTCCTGATGACACAGATGAGGAGACGCTTATTAGGAACACACGTGCATATATTCTGTGACTGCTCGGAGGAATGTTATGAGTCGACTACTCCACCCTTTTGTACACATGATGTACCTCCCATTACTTGAGGATCTTGATCAAATAGCTACATATAGTTGGGGATTCGCTGTATTAGCACATCTGTACAGATCCCTTTGTACCAGTTGTTAGGCTGATGCATAGAATATTGCAGGTTGTATGGATTTATTACATATGTGGACCTAGGAGCATTTTCCACGCATCGCTCCTCGAGCAATCACACCACTTGCATCAGAGATATTTCAGGATTGTCCTCGGGGATGATGATATGTTTACTTAATTACTTTCATTTATTTAGTATTTTTGTTTTTTTATAAACTTATTGTATATTACTCTTTAGTAACTTGGTGGAGTTAGTCTTAGAAGCATGCACATACACTGAGACATAGTGTGCACAACTTTCGACAGATATTCGATGCATTAGTGCCAGCTGATGTAAGTCAAGCAATACTTTTTATAGAACAATATGTTTTGTTATCACTATTTTAAGTTATTTCAATGTAATCTTACTAACATCATCTTGATAATATGTCACTTACTTTTTGAGTTTACATTTTAGGTTTCATGGACTCCATATATAGGTTATGTCTATGCGTCACTTCCACCATACTCTACAGCTATGATCGGAGATCGTGCTGTAGTGGTGCCACTCATCCACTTCCATATCATTGAGTGACATTAACCAGACCGGGTCATGCACTAGTTCGGTTATATACAGCATATCCTGATGGAACTAGGATAGTCTGATGGGTTGCATTCGATTGTACATACAGGTAGACAATCGACGAACTGGAGACAGTTTCATGCATCTCATATTGAGCTGTGGGACGCACGTTCCCTTTATGGTATTTCTCGATATGGATATCCCACAACACAATATCAGTTATCTTCCTAGGGGTATTATACATATTGGTATCGACGTCATACCATCATGCATCTTACACGTCATGAGATTGGCATTCAGCAGACGATATATTTATTAAGGTATATTATACTTGTTTAACTCTTTTGTGGTATTAATTTGAATGTCATTTCATTTGAAGACATACAACATTAATAATCTTGCACATATCACACATCCTCAGGAGGAGGCATATATTAGATGACACGTAGTTCATCAAGATGTGTTGGCTCTCTTCGACCATCTCCAGATGATACGAGACAGTTTTTATGATGAGGAGCCACAGGTATATCCTGATCCATTTCTTCCAGCTAGAGCTCCTAAGGGTGATGATTTCCCTGATATGATTGATGATGAGGATGCACCGCCACCATCGCCACCAGCTGGGAGACGGAGATGAGTACCTCGGGAGGGGCAGAGGTGGTGGGATTGACATCTGTGAGTGCCTCCTGCAGAAGTGACAACACCACATAGAGATGATCCTGCCCAACTTATTGACGAGCTTGCACAGTAGGGAGACGCTTATAGACCACATCTGTTATCTCCGAAGACTACTATATACTATGAGCTGGATCAGGTGACACAGCTTGTGGAGGCTCCCTCTCCTCCTGATGAGGACTTATTCAGTATTTAATTTCTACCCTTTTAAGGATCCCCAGGACCATATGGCTCCACACATGATTTTGGGCCATCATCCACGTATGATTTTGGGCCATCATCCACGCATGATTTTGGTCATCCCTTTACACAGCATCATGCGGAGGCACTAGATGCACCAAATGCACTAGAAGCATAGGATCCCATTAATAGGACACCAGAGCGACACATACATCGGACGCGGGGAGGACGTGAGATTCAAACGCCACGTTGTGGTACCAGGGGGAATCGATGTTGATTTATTCATATGCCATGATATATATGTTAAAAACCCTATTTATTTAGATAAATTATTGTTATTTAGAAAAATAATTAGAAAATAAAATATATAGTATATAAAAAATAATATAAATGAAACTTGAAACATTGACTAAACATATAAGAAATAATCGAAAACAAAAATAATTTCATTAAAAATGATGACCAAAATTAATTTATATGATTTCAAAACCGCCTAATTGAAACTTGAAAATGTTTCAAGTATGCGACTTTGAAAGACTATAAAACATAAACTGGATATAAAGAAAGGCTGAAGCCGCCTTTCGTTAAGGGCATCCTTGTCACACGGGTTTTCTGAAATTTTGATTTCCAATTCACTGTAAGAAAGGCTAGAAGGTCCACATAAACACACCATGTTTGGACCTTATAGATTTTCTTGCAGTGAATTGGCTATCAAATTTTATACTGGATATGAAGAAAATCTGAAGCCTCCTTTTGTTTTGGGGGGAACACCACCATAGCTTCCTACATCCAGCTTAACCGTTCAATTCAGTTTCATTAAATCTTGATAGCTCTTTATTTTTACTAAAATATCACTCAAATATACACATTTAATGAAACAGAATTGAATTGTTAAGCTGGATGTAGGAAACTGTGGTGGTGTTCCCCCCAAAATGAAAGGCGGCTTCGACCTTTCTTCATATCCAGTATAAATTTTGATATCCAATTCACTGCAAGAAAGGCCAGAAGGTCCAAACATGGTGTGTTTATGTGGAACTTCTAGCCTTTCTTACAGTTAATTGGATATCAAAATTTTAGAAAACCCATGTGACAAGGATATTCCCTTAACGAAAGGCGGCTTCAGCCTTTCTTCATATCCAGTTTATTTTATAGTCTTTCAAAGTCACGTACTTGAAAAAATTTGAAGTTTCAAGTAGGCAGTTTTGAAAGCTTATAAATTAATTTTGGTCATCCTTTTTAATGAAATTATTTTTGTTTTAGAGTATTTATTATATGTTTAATCAATATTTCAAGTTTCATTTATATTTGTCTGAGAGTTTACATTTTATAGTCTTTCAAAGTCGCGTACTTGAAACATTTTTAAGTTTCAACTAGGCGGTTTTGAAAGCTTATAGATTATTTATTATCATAATTTTTTATTAATTTGTTTTTATTTCAACTCTTTATTATTTTTTTAATTAATTTTTAAAGTTTCATTTATATTGGTCTTATAGTTAATGTTTTATTGTCTTTCAAAGTCGCGTACTTGAAACATTTTTAAGTTTCAAGTAGGCGGTTTTGAAAGATTATAAATTAATTTTCTTCAACATTATTTAGAAAGTTCTTTTTGTTTTCAACTATTTCTTATATGTTTAATCAGTGTATAATGTTTCATTTATATTGGTATTATAGTTAACGTTTTATAGTCTTTCAAAGTCGCGTACTGGAAACATTTTTAAGTTTCAAGTAGGCGGTTTTGAAAGATAATAAATTAATTTTCATCAACATTTTTTAGAAAGTTCTTTTTGTTTTCAACTATTTCTTATATGTTTAATTAGTGTTTAAAGTTTCATTTATATTGGGATTATAATTTACGTTTTATAATCTTTCAAAGTCGCGTACTTGAAACAGAATCCCACATCGGAAATGCAGAATGTACTGTGCAGGAAAAAGAGAATCAGAAAACAATATAAATGAAAATTTTGTTTATATATATATAAACAAAACAAAACAAAAAATAAAAATAACAATTTAAAAAAAAACAAAAAAAAAAAACAAACAAATAAAAAATATATATCTAAACAAAACAAAACAAAACAAAACAAAACAAAATTTTTAAACAAAACAAATCATAAAAAAATTTAAATTAAAAAAAATTATATATAAACAACACAAAACAAAAAATAAAAATAATAATTTTAAATAATTTTTTTATAAATAATTTTTAAATAAATTTAATATGGTTTATTTATGTTTTATAATACATAATTATAAATTTAATACATAATTATAATATTATAATAAATACATAATTATAATATATTATAATAAATATAATAAATATAAATAATTTTAATAATGTTTATATATATATATATATATATATATTTATAAAAAAATTTAATACGGTTTATTTATGTATTTAAATAATTATATATACATTAATAAATAATTATATATAAATAAACCTTATATTTAAAATTTATAAATTTATATTTAAATAAACATTATTAAAATTATTTATCTTTATATAAATAAACCTTATTAAATCTTATAAAATTATTATAATTACATATTTATTATAATTATATAATTATTATATTTATAATTATATAATTATATAATTATTATATTATTATATTATTATATTTATAATAATTAGATATTTATTATAATTATATATTAATTATATATATTTAATTTTTATATTTATAATTATATAAATTATTTTAATTTAATATTTATTATATTCATATATCCATTTTATTATAAATTTATTTTAATTAAATATTTATTGTAATCATATAATTATTATATTTATAATTATATATTTATTACATTATTATTTTTATATATTTATAATAATTAGATATTTATTATAATTATATATTAATTATAATTATGGATTTGTTATATTTATAATTATATAAATTATTTTAATTTCATTTTTATTATATTTATATATTCATTTTATTATACATTTATTATAATTAAATATTTATTATAATTAAATATTCATTACAATTATATAATTATTCTATTTTTGTATTTATTATATTTATAATTATATAATTATTATAATTGTAAAATTATTATATTTATATAGTTATTATTATTATATATTTATAATAATTATATACTTATTATAATTATTATATTTATAATTATAAATTTATTATAATTATATAATTCTAATTATAATAATTATATGATTATAATAAATATATAATTATAAATATAATAATTATATATTTATTGTATTTATTTTAGTAATTATATTTATTATAATAAATAAATTTATTATAATTATTATATATATATATATATATATATATATATATATATATATATATATATATATATATATATATATATATATATGGGTTGGGGTTGGGGGAGCGGAAGGGGTTAGCGCAACTTCAAGTGGCGCTAGACAGTCGCATTTTCTAAATAAAGAAAATGGGGAACCCATTTTAATAATAACCCCCCCCCCCAAAAAAAAATAATTTCCCACAAACTTGTAAAATCGATCCACGGAGCTACAAAATTATATTAATATATATATATATATATATATATTTGATAAAAAAAACTTATAGAACAATAATTAAAATTGCATAACATTCAACTCAATCCATTCACCAGATTTCACTTTTATCAATACCTTGTCACTTCCACTAAACACCTCCAAACCAAACAATGACACTACAAATGGATCCAAAACAATGGCCATGAAGGAGAACTTCAAACCATAACAACCCAGGAGCTTGTAGCCCCAGACCCATCCAAAATGCACTACTAAAAATTAAGGCTTTGGATCCCCTTGGAGCGTGCGACCGCCTTTGACGGTCAGAATTCTTCAAAAAAAAAAAACACAACTCCCTCTCGCACTGCCTGCTTCGTCAAATCCTATCCCGCCCATCCTCTCCCTCTCCACACCCGCCTCCGCCTCCAGCTCACCTCCTCCGCTCATCCTCTCCCTTGCCGCACCCACATCAGCTCCAAGTCCAGCTCCCTCAAGCTCAGACTCCCTCTCCCTCCTTAACTCCCATCCCCGCCTATTTAACGACCCAGATATTTATAGAATAATATATTTTCATATCTATTAATATTTATTAATAAGATATTAATTTTATGTTAAATAGGACAATTTTTCTGATAGCATACTCAACACGCAACAACAAGTTTCTTTTAAATCTTACGTTGCACACAACTTTGAGTTATACCAAAAAATAATATAATAATATTATTATTTTAAATGGTAGTTAACGTCTAACCGTTGTATTGGAGGAAATGAACAAAACTAACTACAATATGATTATTAAATGTCTTTAAATTTATCCAATAAATTTTAGAGGCTTAAAATAAGAATGAATCTGATTTTAAGTAAGAAATAATCTAATATTTTTAAAAGGTTGTTTTATCGTCTTTTTATGAAAAACCTTTTTTAAATCTAGTTTTTGTTACTTTTATATGTTCTATTTGACAAAATAAAATTCTTCTTTAGAAGTGGGACATAAAAATTTACTTTGGATAAAATTTTGATATTTTTCTAATAAAGGTCATTTTTAATGAATAGTGAAAATACTGCATTTTAATTATAAATTTCATTTTCTTCTAATTTATTTATATAGTTAGATTGTAATTTTAATTGGTTTTAAAATATAATTGGATTATATTTTTATCATTTTAATCCAATGATGGTCATTAGAAATAATTTTACATTTTAATTGGATATAAACACATGTCAATCTTTTGATAGTTATTACTTCTTAAAAATCGGCTTTTTGGTTTTCACAACGAGAATTAATTTTAAACTAATTATTGCAACTTCTGTGTTTTGAATTTGGAAAAACGGATTACATATTTGGAATCAGAATATTCAAATTGTGTAAATATGTACCTTTTATTTTTGGACATTATGAATAGTAACTTTAGTAATTATTTTATTTACCATGGTTAAAGGATAAATCTGGTAAATAAAGGTAAAAAAATAATATTATAATAATATGAAACTACCATAAAATGACATTTTATAAGAATTAATTCAAAATAAGAAAAATGTAACATAAACATGTATCTTTTACTAAAACAATTTTTATATGGGGTTATATAAGTGATCTATTCAACTATAAATAGTCATTAGAAAGATAGAAATATTTCCTACATCATGTTATTTTATTTATATTTTTTAGACATAAAATAAATAAATTTATTTATGACACAATGATAATGTAGTGATTTCTTTATTGATGAATGATTTAACTAAATGATATTATAAATATTAAAATAAATTTATTTTGAAACTTTTTATGCCATCCATGAATTTTATGGATGAGTATGACTTGTTATATTTGAATTAATGAAGTTTTTTTAAAAGAAACAAGTTGTTATGGATTTTTAAAAAGTCATGGTATGAATAGTGTCCAAAATTGACATAATTCATAACTTAAAATATAAAACAATTTATTAAATGATAAAATTTCTAAAAATCTATGATTCAAACAAATGGTTATGATAAGTCTAAAATTTTATTAATGACTCTTTCATTGGATATTTATCTTGTTTTGGTAACTATTTTGATTCTCAATGTGTTAAATGCTTGATAAAACGGTAAGAGTAAAAAAGGGTTAAATAAAAAAGATAAGGATTAAAAAATATCCAAAACCCATCTAATTCTTATTGGATGATTTTATTTATACTTATATTCAAATTATCTTCGAACTAATTAAATTTGGACTCATTTCTAATTGAAAATGAATTTATAATAAATTAATATTTCAAAATTTCCTAAAGTTCCCCTCCCCCCTCTTATAGAAGGCCACCACCTCTACCCATTTAATCACACCTCTCAATCCCCTTAGCTCATCCAAATTATACCCAAATAAGCTCCCAATATCCCTACCTTCCTCCTAAAAGCCTTACCTTGGGCAGAAGGCAATTCAAGAAATCCTTTTGTTTCCAATCAAAGGGAGTTACACGTTTTAGAGGTAACGTCTTCTCTAAAGTTACTTTCCATTATTTTACTTCTTCACCCCCTATTCTATTCTTATTCATTGATTACATAACAACACATGTATCCTCAATATACTAGGATGTTGTTATAAGAAGTATTTGAACAACACTTACACACTCATCCATCTAATGGATACGAACATACTGTTTCTGTGTACGGTGAACTACTACCTCATGAAATGATGATTGTTCAATTTTCCCCTACCACCTCTCATGGTGGACATTATGATGACACTGAATTTATATATGATATATATTATATTTATATTGTCTCTTTGCTTCTGTATTTTTCATTTACATCATACCTTTATTCTTTCCATAATATAAATACAATAATTTCATTTGAGGAAGTGCGGACTACCTCCCCCTCAAAGTGATATGACTCGTTCTGTAATGGCCCGGACCCTCCTGGTCTAGTAATTTGCCAAAAAAAATCTCTATTCCATCAAATGGTTCCCCCAAATTGGAGGCACCGATCAAGGTATCACACTAAGATGGTGGAACTGGTCACAGTCTCACACCGAAATGGTGGCACAACTTATGACGAAATCGTGATGATGGCATCGTGATGGTGGCATCGTGAGGGTGGCACCGTAACGGTGGCACCGTGTGGGTGGAACCGTGTCCTTGGCACCGCTTACGGTGTCCCCCTTGTTTCTTTTTCCAGTTTCCGACTCCTTCTGCTCCCTCAACATATCTTTTGACATAAAAATGACTTAATACCCCCTTTAAAATCCATTTAAATCTCATAAATGATATATGGAATTCCCCAAGAGCCGGGCAACCCTTAACTTACCAAAACATGTGGTTTTTCTTCGGTGTCACGCCCTTTCCCCATACTTTTCAGTTCCGCCCCTATCACACATTTTCTATTGATTAAAGGAAACCATTTAACGCACAACTGTTATGGCCACCTCTCCGATGGAAATTATTAAATGAAAATTAACTCCATCACGTGTAACCACCCAACCGCATGGTGAAACCATGATCCGTTTTTAAATATGTTCAAAATTCAATATCCTGTAACTCTAGGATCACACCTTTTTATTGCATGGGAATTCCTCCTTCTTATTCTTCTTCTTGTATGGGTTCATTCTTCCCCTTGGTGTGTTTGGAGTTCCCCTTCCCGAGGCTAGTGGTGCGCCTATACTGGAGCCTTCCTACTCACAGAGTTTCTACCCTGCAAGTCACGCATCCCCAGTACTTGGCGCATGGAGGAAAAAAACTTCAATCCTTGATCAACCAAGTGGGGTTTTCCTTCATCTCTCTTTACTGTGTATCAGGCGGGGTGGGTGTAATATTGTTTCTGTGGGGATGGATGAAACTGAAACTTAATAAAGATAATAAATGAACTTTTAAAGAATTAAGTGGTGTTTTTGATGATGATGCTCTGCTCTTTTATGTTACTTTATATGTTGTGGATTATACGGGCTTACATCCACTGAAAATAATGGCTGTTTGTGGTCCTTCTTTGAACACTAATGAAACCCTATCTTTTGTGATGATTGAATGGATGTAACATGGAAACTGTTTAATCACGTAACCTAGGTTGATTAAATGGATTCCCAATAAATAAGAATCCTTGTGTGATCAACCTGGTTAACCAAACGGAAAGATTGAACTAAATTAATGGCATAATCAAATTTGAAAAACTCCCTTGCTCTATTCTGGTGAAGTTTACGGTTGATGCTTGGGAAGTGACATGGATGGGGAAGGGATCCTCTTTTGTTGTCCAGTTGTTAGTTTGTGGATCTGAGGCTGTGTGGGGCTATATCTTGAGGCTTGTTTTAGTTCCAATACTTCGAGGGATCTCATGGATACCTTTTGTTGTTGCGACTTTACAAGAGAACCGGTTGTGAATTCTTAAGTTTTTGTTTAGCTGTTTTCCTTTCCTTGGCTCATGGCTATGCCTGTTAGTTGCCCAATAGTGCAGAATTTCTTAAATGGAATCACTTTAATATGAAAACAGGAATGAGTTCGATGGGAAATTGGTTTCAGGGAATGTTTTGTGACATGGTTGTGGCTGTGGTGTTTCTTATGAATGAATAGTAACAAGGGTGTTTGTGTTGGGCTGGTTTGGAACCCCTAGGTTGGGATGAGTGCTTGTTACCTATATATATAATTTTAGTTCTTATGTTTCTTATTCACACCCCACTCAAGTTTAGTACCTTGTACTGAACACCCCCATTTCATGGGGGAGGGTGTTTTTCCTAACACTCCTATGAGTGGTCGGTTATTAGCTCATTTTCTGCTCCCTTCCTCGAGTAGCCCAAGATCCATCGGGCAAGCCGTGATGGCCTGAGGTCCATTATAGACCAAGATTCTTTAGGCATGGTAGTTGTGGTGGTTGGGCCAGGTGTGTACGGGTAGGTTGTTTCCCAAGTGTCTTCGGGATGAGGCCCAGGTGTCTTCGGGTGTGGTGGTAGTTGTTATGGCCCGGCGTGGTTATGGTTGGTTATGGACCAGGTGTTTGCGGGTGGGGGATGGAAGTGGGACTATGGTGAGAATGGAGTGGGAGGTTTGATGCGTAGGATGTCTTCAATAATCATTGGGAAAGTGGCGCAGGGTACCCAAATATTCATGTGCCATTACTATTACTTTATTTGACTTGTGTTATTTGAGAGTGTGCCTTGGTGAGGTTGGGTGGATAGAATCCTTGCTAGGTTCTTCATTTTTTTCTCCTTTTTTCACGAGGCATTAGAATGCCTCCTCACTTGTGCATGAGAGCTTTTGGTTTTCCCTACTGAGTATGCCTGTATACTCACCCTATATATATAAATTATTTTCAGGTTTCCAGGAGGACTTTGAGGATCATGCATGACCGTACTAGTTCAGACCTTGGGACAATTTCTATTTCCATTTTTCTTTTTCTTGGTACATTCCATTGGGGGTTTTCTTGTACTTTTGTAGCATTTACTTTTGGACATGCATATGCGAACGATTTTCTTCTACCTTTACTTTTACCTCCATTTTTGGTGTTGTTGGGATCTACTATCTTATCTCCCTATCCTATTAAATAAAAAGGGTAATGAATTCCATTTTGTGTGTGATTATATACCCTTGGTGATAGTCGGCACTACGGGATCTATTGAAGGTGGTTCTTGGGGGGTCATTATCTCTCCTTCAACTTGAATAAGGAAGGGTCTAGAAATCTGCTGTCCCTTCTATCATCTTGGTGAAGGCGGGTTGTGATATAATGATATCATAGTAAGAGGTTAAGAGATAGGATGGAGTTAAGAGTTAGATAGAGTGAGGATTTCATGGAATGGTAGGGCAATAGTGTTATAAAATCTTGACACATGAAATAGGCCAGGGAAGACTGGCTAGGACACGAGATTTTAGGCCCCCCTATGATCTGATGAAAGGACTCTGGACCTACCGAATGACCAATTGAGGCTACACTAATTGCAGGGTAGAGACCCTAGGAATGGTACATGAATCATAATGACTTGTGTTCTTGCGTTTCTTGGGTTTTGTGGATTTAAAATGAATAAGAAGTATAAGAAAAATTTAAAAGCAATATTCTACACTACTCGGGATTAGACATTCCTTCCTTACCTTGCAGCTATGACACCTGGAAGAAGACCACGAGTAGTGCGGGCATTCGAAGCCCAATAGGTTGACTTGGATGATCGATAGAGGACTAACCGAGAGGAGGAGAATGATAAATGGAAGAGGATGCTTCATGCCTTTCAGCGACAGACCCTCGGGATGTACGAGGGTAGCACCTCAGACCTGGAGACATAGAGATGGATAGAGGAGCTGGTGATAGCTTTCAGCTTGATCTGAGCTCCAACGAAGTACTGGGTTCCTCTGGATGTAAGATAAATTTGGCGAGCAGTGCATCAATGGTGGATTCTCTACCTTGGAGAGAACATGGAGACTGAGGTTACATGGACTGACCTCAAGAAGGAGTTCCGGTCAGAATTCCTCTCTTCCACGATGAAGGATGAGAAGAGGTAGAAGCTGATCTCCCTCCAGCAGGGGATCATGTCGGTAAGGGAGTTGAGGATCAAGTTCAACGATCTCCTTCACTTTTCTCCGGACCTCTTTCTGGATGAGGAGTCTAGGGAGAGACGTTTAGAGGTGGCACTCCGAACTTCTCTTCAATACACTGTTACTCCTTTCACCCTACCGACGTACTTGGAGGTCCAGAATAAGGATGAAGTGGTAGAAAGGATGCACACGTTAGGAGGTGTGCTGCGAGAGGTAAGCCAGTTGGGATCGTCAAAGGGGAATGCCATCCGCAGTAGGCCTCTAGCATCAGGGCCTTCTAGGTTTTGACCAGTGGGGAGCAGGCCCCAACAATTCAAGTTTTGATCTCCCATTCCCTGCCCTTTCCTCGTGGGCCCAGAACCAAGATGATCCATCTATGGAAGCCATGGGTATCGTCGGAATCATTGCCTGGACAGAGTGAAGTACAATGGGGGTGGGTAAGTTCAGTGCCCACCTCAGTAGCAGTAGCTTCCAGCCGCGCCCTTTCAGCAGTAGAAACTGGGACAACGAGCTCCCGCTCCTCCGAGGGTAGATGTTACAGGAGGAGGTCAGCCTCAGGGTACTCCTCAGGGACCTCATCCAGGGTGTGGTCGGGGGGTGGGTGGGGGGGGGGGGACAGCCGAGAGGCAGAGGAGCTGGGCGTAGGTAGTTGCACGCCGCAGAGTCAACAGTTACAGTAGGGCCGAAAGTTGTTTGAGGTACGATCAGCTTGTTTATCACTCTTGTCTATGCCTTGTTTGATACAGGAGCTTCATACTCCTTTTTTGCATCTAGTCTGGCCCGTGCTCTGGGTTTAGACACTGAGAGACTTCCAGTGCCCCTGGTGTTGAGTACACTAATCAGAGGTAAGAATGACTTGTTTTTTGTTTTCTGAGGGTGTATACTGATGATTGGGCCATGCCAGTCTAGCAGGGATCTTCTACTGTTGCAGATACAACCATATGATGTCATCCTAGGCATCGACTGACTGTTTTCTTTGTATGTTGTTATCAACTGTTTCCGAATAAGATTCATGTTCTCCGATGAGGATGGCCAGCATGTGGCTTTTGTTAGTGAACAGAGTTGTCAGGTGGGTAGACGGCGTGTGGAGCCTCTTCTTTCTATGTTGGATGAGATTTCATCAGAATCAGTGGATGACGAGATGATGGATGTTCTGAGAGTTGTTAGAGAGTTCCTAGACATTTTCCCTGAGGAGGTTGTGACCCTACCCCCTCGACGTGACGTTGAGTTCGGGATAGACTTACAACTCGGTGCCCATCTGATTTCCATGGATCCTTATCGAATGGTTCCTGTTGAGTTGTGGGAGTTGAGGATTATGATTGAAGAATCGATGAAGAAGGGTTTTGTTTGACCTAGAGTGTCACCATGGGGTGCTCCGGTCTTGTTCGCGAAGAAGGTAGATGGTGGTCTCAGGCTATGCATAGACTATCGAAGACTGAATCAGGTAATGGTCAAGAACTGTTACCCCCTCCCGAGGATAGAAGATCTCTTCAACCAGCCGTAGGGAGAAGATTGGTTCTCTAAGATTGACCTGCAGTCTGGGTATCACTAGTTAAGGGTGAAGGACAGTGATATTCTAAAGATTACTTTCAGGTGCAGGTATGGGGACTTTGAGTTGTAGTCATGACGTTCGGTGTTACGAACACACCTGCTATGTTCATGGGGCTCATGAACTCTGTTTTCCATTCGTTTCTGGACCGGTTCGTCATTTTGTTCATCGATGAAATTTTTATGTACTGAATATTGGAGGAGGAATATACTAAGAACCTCAGGACGGTCTTGGAAATCCTTCGACACCACCAGCTCTATGGGAAATTTTCCAAGTTTAAGTTCATGACACAAGAAGTGAATTTCCTTGGACACGTGGTGTCTCAGCAAGGGGTAGCGGTTGATCCATCAAAGGTTGAAGCAGTTGTTTCTTGGGAAGCGCCAAATAATGTGATGGAGGTTCACAGTTTTCTGTGTTTGGCAGGCTATTATCGTAGGTTCTTACCTGAATTATCTCGAGTCGTAGCTCCTCTAACAGCCTTGACCAGAAAGAATCAGGCTTTTGTGTAGAGTGAGCAGTATTAGGAATCCTTCAGTTATCTAAAGGGAAAGTTGGTTAGTGCCCCAGTGCCGAGGTTACCAGAAGAAGGGCTATTGTTTGAGGTGTTTTGTGATGCTTCTGGACTTGGCCTGTGGTGTGTGCTGATGTAGCAGTGAGGAGTGATATCTTATGGGTCTAGGAATTTACATCCTCATGAATGTAACTATGCCACCCATGACCTAGAGCTTGCAGCAGTAGTGTTTTCATTGAAGTTGTGGCTGAATTACCTCATCAGGGAGAAAATAGTTTTCTTCACAGATCACAAGAGTTTGAGGCATATCTTTACCCAGTGGGACCTGAACTTGCGACAATGAAGGTGGGTGGAGTTTCTTCAGGACTACAACTTTGGGATCTCTTACAATGATGGTAAGGGGAACATTGTGGCTGATTCCTTGAGTTGTAAGTCACGGAGGAAAGCCGTTCAGGAATCTGTGGATTCTTGGAAGGCATTGGAGGAGTTGGCTACCCTACACCTTGATGTAAGGGAGGATGGTAGTAGAGGTTGTCTATTTCAGATGACATTACAGTCCTCTCTACTATAGATGGTGGAGGAGTCTCTGTGGGGAGACATAGAGAGTGAAGTGATGCGTGATTGGGTTAACCAAGGTAATGCTCTGGAAGGGTGGTCGGAGGATGGTCAGAATTGGATGCTTTTCCAAGGGAAGTTGTTTTTCCCTGAGATGATGCATGAGGGAGTTCTCTGTGAGTTCCATAACTCACTAGTATTGGTACACCTTGGAGTTTCCAAGATGTACCGAGGCCTGAGGGAACAATTTTGGTGGCCTGGGGTGAAACAGGCAGTGATAGAGTTCATGGCAAGGTGCTTGGTGTGTCAGCTGGTGAAGGCTGAGTACCGCGTCCCAGGAGGTTTGTTGTAGCCATATGAGGTCCCTGAGTTGAAGTGGGATGAAATCTTGATGGATTTCATCACAGGACTACCCAGGGTTCAAGGAGGCTATGATATTATCTAGGTAGTGGTAGACCAGCTGACGAAGTCATCTCACTTCCTGGCGATCAAGAGGTCAAGTGCGGTGGATTCCTTAGCACGAAGATACGTAGATGAGGTAGTGCGGTTTCATGGAGTTCCAAGGTTCATAGTCTCAAATAGGGATGCACGGCTTACCTCACAAGTCTATAGGGGATTTCAGCATGTTTTTGGCACCCAGCTACACCTTAGCACTGCTTTCCACCCCCAGACAGATGGCCAGAAAGAGCGAACCATCCAGACGATGGAGGATATGCTACGGGAATGTGTTTTGGACTTTAGGGGATCGTGGGTACGTAACTTTACTCTGGTTGAGTTTTCTTACAACAATATCTATCACTCTACCATTGGCATGGCTCCGTTCGAAGATTTTTATGAGAGTCCATGTCGCTCACCTATGTGCTGGACAGAGGTTGGGGAAGCAGGTGTTCTTGGCCCGAAAGTGGTGCAGAGCACAACGAAGAAGGTTCAGCTTATACTAGAGAGGATGAAGTAATCCCAGGACTAGAAAAATTCGTATGACGATCGTAGGAGGAGGCCCTTGGAGTTTGAGGTTAGAGATAATGTGTTCTTGAAGGTTTCCCCTCAACGTGGGCAGAAACGGTTTGACAAGGGGAGCAAGCTCACTCCTAGGTTCATCGATCCTTTCAAAGTGTTGGGGAGAGTTGGAGAGGTGGCATATCATTTGGTCTTATCGCCTCAGTTGGAAAGGATCCATGATGTTTTCCAAGTCTCCCATCTTCGTTGGTATCTACACGAAAATTCACTCTTCCTCGATTGAGGAAAGTTGGATATCAAGGAAAACATTACATTTGTAGAAAGACATGTGAGGATCGAGGATCTTAAGGAGAAAGTGCTTCGTGGATGAACCATCCCTTTGGTTCGAGTGTTATGGAGGCATGGTGGGCTCAAGGAGAGTACCTGGGAATGAGAGGCACATATGCACGGCCAGTACCCAGAGCTGTATTGAGTTTTGTTTTGTTTTGTTTTGTACTTGTTTGTGATGAAGTGCTTTACCTTGTTAACTATGAAATGTGTTGTTTTCCTTGTTCTCTAAGTGTGTGTGAAGAGTCCCGACTATGGATGGGGAAAACCTGATCCCTAATAAAGACGCAATAGGGTATATGCAGTTAAACCTATGCGGGCGAGTCAGTGC
The DNA here is from genome assembly GCA_963277665.1 of Viscum album. Classification (NCBI taxonomy): domain Eukaryota; kingdom Viridiplantae; phylum Streptophyta; class Magnoliopsida; order Santalales; family Viscaceae; genus Viscum; species Viscum album. The sequence continues at coordinate 1,928,105,983 of OY728159.1, forward strand.
TACCCAAAGCAGATAGTATCTTGACATGGAAGAAGGGACTCCCCAACCCATATGACTAGATGATAAGACCTTTGAGTGTTTGTGTGGTTACTCTAGGGAGATGTGTTCCCAGATGTCGATGAGGTTTACTATTGAGAGGTATCTTTCAAGGTGGTTGTTTGGACCCCTCTCTTTTCTTCAGGTCAGGTTTTAATTCTCGAGGGTGAGAATACTTTGAGAGGTATCTGATGTAATGGCCCGAAACCTCCTGGTCCAGTACTTTTCCAAAAAAACACGGTTCCATCAAACAGTTCCACCAAAATGGTGGCCCCGGTAATAGTCTCACACTGAGATGGTGTAATCGGTCACAGTCTCACACCGAAATGGTGGCACCGATTACGACGACACTGTGATGGTGGCACTGTGATGGTGACACCGTGAGGGTGGCACCATGACGGTGGCACCATGTGGGTGGTACCGTGTCCATGGCACTGCTTACAGTGTACCCCCTTGTTTCTTTTTCCAGTTTCCGACTCCTTCTGCTCTCGCAACATATCTTTTGATGTAAAAATGATTTAATACTCCCTTTAAAATCCATTTAAAGCCCATAAATGATATATGGAATTCTCCAAGAGTCAGGAAACCCTTAACTTACCAAAACGTGTGGTTTTTCCTCGGTGTCACGCCCTTTCCCCATACTTTACAGTTTCAACCCTGTCACACATTTTCTTCTGATTAAAGGAAATCATTTAACGCACAATTGTTATAACCACCTATCTGATGGAAATTATTAAATGAAAATTAACTCCATCATGTGTAACCACCCAACCGCATGGTGAAACCATGATCTGTATTTAAAGCTGTTAAAAATTCAACATCTCGTAACTCTAGGATCTCACCTTTTTATCGCATGAGAATTTGTTCTTATTCTTCTTCTTCTTGGCTGGGTTTGTTCTTCCCCTTGGTGCGTTTGGAGTTCCCCTTACCGAGGCTAGTGGTGCGCCTGTACTGGTGTCGTCCTAATCACCCTTGGAGTCACCAGAGTTTCTCCCCTGCAAGTCGTGCATCCCCAGTTCTTGGCGCGTGGAGGAAAAAACTTTGATCCTTGATCAACAAAGTAGGGTTTTCCTTCTTCTCTCTTTACTGTGTATCATGTGGGGTGGGTATGCTATTATTTCTTCAGGGGTGGATGAAACCAAACCTTAATGAAGATAATAAACAGACTTTTAAAGAATGAAGGGGTGTGTTTGATGATGATGTTGTGCTCTTTTATCTTCCTTTATATGTTGTGGATTATACGGTCTTACATCCACTGAAAATCATGGCCATTGGTGGTCCTTTTCTCACTAATTAATCCCTCTCTTCTGTGATGATTGAATGGACGTGACATGGAAAATGGTTAATCACATAACCTCGATTGATTAAATGGATGCCCAATGAATAAGAATCCTTGTCTGATCACCCTGATTAACCAAATGGAAAGACAGAACTAAATTAATGGCATAATCAAATTTAAAAAAATCCCTTGATTTGTTCTGGTGTTTTTTACGGTTGATGCTTGGGAAGTGGAATGGATGGGGATGGGATCCTCTGTTGTTGTGTAGTTATTGGTTTTTGGATCTGAGGCCATGTGGGGCTGTATCTTGAGGCTTGGTTTGGTTCTAGTACTTCGAGGGATCTCACAGATACCTTTTGTTGTTGTGACTTTACAAGAGAATCAGGTGTGAATGCTTAAGTTTCTATTTGGCTATTTTCCTTTCCTTGGTTTGTCGCTATGCCTATTAGTTGCCCAATAGTGCAAAACTACATAAATAGAATCCCTTGAATATGAAAACAAGAACAGTTTCAATGGGAAATTGGTTTCTGGGAATGAGTTGTGACATGGTTGTGGCTGTGGTGTTTCTTATGAATGAATAGTAATAAAGGTGTTTGTGTTGGGTTGGTTTGGAACCCCTAGGTTTGGATGAGTGCTTTTTACCTATATATATAATTTTAGTTCTTATGTTTCTTATTCGAGCCCCACCTAAGTTGAGTACTTTGTACCGAACACCGCCATTTAATGGGGGAGGGTGTTTTTCCCAACACTCCTATTAGTAGCTGGTTATTAGCTTATAATATGATCCCTTTCCTGAGTAGCCCAAGATCCTTTGGGTAGGCTGGGATGGCCTGAGGTCCATTATAGCCCAAGATTCTTCGGGCAAGGTATTTGTGGTGGTTGGACCAGGTGTGTGCGTTCATGTTGTTTCCCAAGTGTCTTCGGGATGAGTCCCATGTGTTTTTAGGCGTGGCGGTAGTTTTTCTGGCCCAAGTGTTTGTGGGTATGGTTATGGGTGGTTATGGCCCAGGTGTGTGTGGGAAGGGGATGGTAGTGGGACTGCGGTGATAATGGAGGGAGATGTTTTATGTGTAAGATGTCTTCAATAACTAGTGGGAAAGTGGCGCGGGGTACCCAAATATCCATGTGCCATTACTATTACTTTACTTGACATGCGTTATTTGGGGAGTGTGCCTTGGTGAGGTTGGGTGGATAGAATCCTTGCTAGGTGCTTCATTTTTTTCTCCTTTTTTCCACAGGGAATTAGAATTACTCCCCACTTGTGCATGAGAGATTTTGGTTTTCCCTACTGAGTATGCCTGTATACTCACCCTATGTATATAAACTGTTTTCAGGTTGATCGTGCAGGACCGTACTAGTTCAGACCTTGGAATAGTTACTGTTTCCATTTTTCTTTTTCTTGGTACTTTCCTTTGGGGGTTTTCTGGTACTTTTGTAGCATTTACTTTTGGACATACATATGCGAATGGTTTTCTTATGCCTTTACTTTTACCTCCAGTTTTGGTGTCGTTGGGATCTACTATCTTATCTCTAGATCCTATTAAATAAAAAGGGCAATTCCTTCCATTTTGTGTGTGATTCTATACCCTTGGTGCTAGTATTCACTCTAGGACCTATTGAAGGTGGGTCTCAGGGGTCATTATCTCTCCTTCAACTTGAAGAAGGAAGGGTCTGGCAATCTGCTGTCCCTTCTCTCATCTTGGTGAAGGCGGGTCGTGACACATTGGTACCATACATGGAATGTATAAAGGATGACGTTAATGAACTAATGTAACATATATAAAATATTATATTATACTATAATTATAATATACCTATGTAAAGTTTAGTTTTTATTCCTTTAAATATGAAAAAGAAATGACAGTAGCATTCATGCGTACGTACAACTTACCGTCTCCAGGAATAGTTCATTTCATTTCTTATCTTCAAATGTTATGGACTATTATAAATACATATATAAAGGATATAAATAAATATATACTAGATATATATGATATTTAAATCATGAATACGATTATGGAGATAATGAACTTTTTACCCCATGGACAATTTGTAATTATAACAAGTTCATTTTTGACTCATGTACCGAATATCGACAAAATGACCGATATGAACTTGAATAATTATGTGATTGTTATAGCAAGGTAATAAGTGATATAAAAGGAGTAATATACTTGAAAAAGGTTCTGAAGTAATTAGAAATTAACTTAAGTTTATTATTCAGGAATATAAATAACGAACGAGACAAGTCAGACTCAAGTTAAGAGAACCTTTCACCCTCCTCTTTTCGTCAAAGACTTCTTTTATGTTATGTATTTTAATTTCCATTTTCATATGTTGGGATATGTTCTTCTTTATCCTTATTTCTGTTCATTTTATGTCCAAATTATGAGATAACTTTTTCGCTCTCATCAATTCATTTTCTGAATTTTTAAGTGACACCGTTAGGCTGTCGAATTTTCATAAGATAATTTCTAAACTCAATTTTCTATCATTGGGTTTTATGCATACTTTGTTGATTATATTATGACAAGATTATGTGTGGAATCACTATTTAGTTATTAATGTTATATTTTCCACTTCCCTTTCTGTGGATATACTGTTGCTATACATAGTCACGCCATTGATAAATTCTTACGTTATTTATACGAACCTTGTAAAGAAAATATTAACTCAATATCCATTCATTGAGTTAAATATCCATGTAATTGGTTTTGTTTTTTCAATAATACGTGTGAATGAAATCTGATAGTTTTACACTTAATATCCACATATATTGGGTGTATTTATATTTTTCACACATAATTATTTATAATGATATGATCTTTTTAAGGGACTTTATCTCAATCTCCTTTCATTGTGGCATATTTTGGTTTATACATGAGCTTCTTTTATATGGTGTATAATTATATGATTTTTCTTTTAATTTAATTTAACGATTTTCTAAAGGAATATTTTTCTATGAAGCATTTTACTAAATGAAAAAAGGAATGTTTCTTTTTAATGTATGTGGTGATAATGACCTTTCTGCTGCCGCGAGAATTATTTGATATTTGGCTACCTTAACAAGCCACAATGTTTTTAAAAGGAAAATAAATACCATATAACCATTTTATATATTTTGGTATTGAAAATAGTTTTGAGAAACCATTGATTATGTCAATATCTTGAAATAATATATTGTGATTGCAATGTTGAAATGTTATCTTTACTTTATGTTTGTTTTATGTGTTATGAAAATATTATAGTTATTGGGATTTAATTATGTATACAGGTGGTTTCGTGATAAACCGAGGGTGGGTGAGCCCGAGATAGCTCTCCAATGCATTGGGTAACATGACAGAGGTAAACGTTAATATTTCTCCTAAGTGATTTAGGAAATATACTGTGATGGGTATTCCAAACATAACTCCATATGTGGTTGTGAAAGCTACAATGTAAGTATGTTATGGATTCCACAAGTTACTTTTATGATTTATGATTTCTATGTGTTATTCATAAATCTTATGATTTCATGAGGCATGTTAAATAGATTATGTTTTATGATTGAAAATTATGATTTATTTGATTTGTATGTATTCATGCACTAATGTTTTCTTTCATTATTTTATATCCCTTATTGAGATTTTTATGATCATACCAAGTTTTTGAAATGTTTTTTCACAGGGTATAAGGAAGGGTAAGAGAAATGAAGAATTCAATAAGATTTATATCAAGATAAGAATTATTATTTTATTTAAGGAGTATTATTATTGTGAAAAAAATGGATAGTGAGTAGAAGTGTCTACTTATAATATTCAAGTTGTAATATAATAGTTATGGCCTAATTCTATAAAACTCTAAACCTAAAAATATACTCAATGTAAATTATTAATCAAAACTCAATATTGTATAATGTTTAAGGATAGGGCCTTATAGTTGGCATTAGAGGTTGATTTAGAGACCTTTAGAGGTTAGGGTGTTATTTAAGCATAAGTGACATAACCATAATGGTTAGAATATTAGAAAGAGTCATAGTTATTTTAGATAAATTTAAGGAGTTTAAGATAACATGAATAATTATATCTTAGTGTTTACCATCCTCATAAGATAGTATATGATGATTTTACTGATATAATCACACCGAACTTTTTGGTTTTAGTAAATGGATGGATCTAGCCGACACCAATGTAACAATAGATGTGAAGGAAATTGTGGTGGTTTTATGAATAAGCAACCACATGAAATGGGATCTGTAATGATAAATCTTATGGTTATTCTAAACCAACTATTTGGAGTCATGATTGACCACTTGAACCTTGGTGATTATTCTAAGTCATCATATATGTGATAAATGAATCCCTATGGAAGTTCAAGTAATAATCATAGATGTAAGTATATTAAAAAACCTACGTGTCAAGGATGTGGAAAGAAACACCTAGGAAAATTCTTCAAAGGGACGGGGAGATGTTATTGATGTGGTAATGAAGGTCATAAAGCAATAACCTGTCATGGAAAAAGGAAGCATTCCATTGACTCCAGGAAATGGAAATAAGTTCTTTCTGAGGGATCAATTGAATGTTTTAAATTTGGTTTGCATGGTCATTACACAAATAGATGTCCTACAAAGAAGGTTTTGGAATGATATCAACAGGACTATACAAATATATGTTTACCGATACCTAATGCCATTCCAATTGAGGATGAGGAAACTGACAATGACCAATGAAAGGTATGTATTATTTCTTAGATGATGTTTTGACATTATTGAATCTTAGGATATGATTCATGATTTTGTTTTTAAGAAAGAAGTATTATGGAATAAGTTGGAAAAAATGGTTAAGGGATTATGAATAATTCTAGATGATTAATATTTCTACAGTTTATAAATTTGAGAGTTATGTTAGATATCTAGGTGAAGAAATGTTTAAAAGTATTAATGCTCTTTTTTTGATGGGATTACTTTGGAATAATTTTATCTTGTATGTGTAACCCTAAAGTTTTTTATGTGAAAATGATATTTGAGGAAGAATTATCTTTTGTTTTATAGATATAGTTATAAAGAACCATTAGGGTTTATACGATCCTTGAATTTTAGGCAATTACAGGTTATTACTTTTTGGGATTCAAATGCGAGGTATGAGATAACATTTGATGTTAAAATATTTTATGGTTATTTTTGAGGAATTTATCTCATTTTTGGGAATGTTATAAAATTATATAGTTTTTAAAAAAGGACAACACACAGACCGTTTGAAAACTTGTCACATCGGACAAAGCTGTGGGAATCGAACCCACAACCAAAGTGCGACTGAGATTTATTGCCTTCCACTAACCTCATGAAGTCCCCGGTTAGTATGACTTATTATTTTTAGTTAAATGATTTTATGGATTAAGAATAAGTTGATTTTGGGAACTTATTTTTTATCAAATGGATATCCTTAGTATAGGAAAATGATTAGGTGATTAAGTGATAAACTTTATTTTGGGAGATGTTTTCTCTTTTGGGAACACTATATGCCTAAGTAAAATAGAATAATACGGGCTTTCATTTGAGGAGTAATGGTGGAATTTTATTTTGGAAGAATCTATGTTTTTATTGTGGACTTATAATGATTTAGGTTATTTATGGAAATTATTAACCTATTATAGAGAATATGCGATGATGTTAATTAATTTTCAGTATGAGACTTTAAGAGTAGCCGATATTATTTGGAGATAAATGTTATGATTTTTGTGGAAGACTGTGTGATCAAGTCCTTCTAAATTTTGGGTTTCAAACTTATTTTGGATTATTTTGAAGAATTTTAAGGACAATTATTTATTGAATGGTCTTTGTTGAACTTTGTGTATTATTTTTTTGAACTTTTGAGATTAAGAGTAGTATTTATTTCTATAAAGGATTATCCTTTTTGGGGATTGTATGATCTTGTACTAACCATTTTGGTTTTGGTTAATGTCTAAAGATATGGGAAATATAAAGTTCATCTTTTATGGATTATGTGATTCTATAGAAGTTGATTCTAGTGCTTTAGATGTGACCGACTCATCTTAAATACTAATTTTTTGTAGAAAAGATGACTTCACTACTACAAATAGGGCTTTTAATATCGCTAAAAACCACCTTTAACATTGCTAGAAAAGTGCTGTTAATCGTGGAGAAGATAAAGGGGGTCCCCTTTATCAGCGCTCAAAATAGAGCTGATAAAGGTACCCCTTTACCAGCGCTTGTTTAGCGATGATAAAGGGCCATCTTTATCAGTGCTATTTTGAGCGCTGATAAAGCCCTCCTTTATTAGTGATGTTTTGAGCGCTGATAAATGGATAATATATTAGTTATCAAAATAGATCTAATAAAGACCCCCTTTATCAGCACTATTTTGAGTGCTGATATAATACACATTTATCAGTGCTTAATTAGTGCTGATAAAGGCCAAGTTTCCTGAGAAAACCCAGCACCTGCGCAGCACCTGCACACCTGAGACAGCACCTGCACACACAACACAAACAACACCTACACACAAACAAAGCATAGAAGAACAAAACAACACACACAAGAGTTTCCCAAAAAATGCTATATACATTTAATTGAAATCATAAATACAAAAAAACACTGCTATATACATTTCAAACAATGTTTAACATGGTTAAAATTACAATTATCCAATAAAGAATTAAAAACATTAATGTTTCATTCTTTTTGCATCCGTGATCCGCTCTAAAAAATTGTTGTCCATGGTATTAGTTTCCAAAAAAAGCATTCGAACTGAGGAATTTTTTTACCTATATAAGAAATAATATATTATGTTAGTGATACAACAATGAAATAAATTTAACATTAATATGAAATAATACATTAATAAAATGTCAATTTTTACCTGTTACAACCTTTACGTGTCCATATTTCCATGGATTGAATTAATATTTTAGAAGAGGCTCAACATGATTCATTGACTTATAAATATTGTTTTGTTTAGATAACATGGATGATAAAAGAAGATGAAAAAAATGTCAACAACAACATGTAATCCAAAATGGAGGAATTTCCATAGGTTATACAATATGACACATACATGATGGTGTATTCAATTTCATAGAGTATTCAATTTTAGAATAAATTCTAACATTTTTCTAGTTCTACCACCATCCTAGATAGGTTATAAATATAATAGTTACATATATTAGGATCCTTTAAGAGTGTACTCTCCCATGCCAGGTCAAAGGGAATGAGTGCTAGTGCATCTGCATCATACATCGGGTCCAACCCTGCTTGGACCCTGACCAATTATGCCTCTCCAAGGATCCCATAAAATATATAAGGTCCCATTGAAGGAATTAAAGGAATGTATTTCTTAGTTTTAGAGAGGGCTTGATGGGAACCTACATAATTAGATAGGCCATGATCATACCAGTTCACTTTTCTCTTGATCTCCTAGTTCTTTTGTGTGATTAGCCACACCCCCTCCCTCCCCTCCCTGAGACAGCCCCCCTAGACATCACTCTCCCTACCCCTGGATATACAACTCTCTACCCTTGGACACCCCCACTCCACCTGCATCCCCCCTCCCTCCTCCCTCCCCTACAACCCCTCCCTTTACCTCGACAACCCCCTTCCCACCCCTTGGACAACCCCCTTCCCACCCCCTAGACAACCCCCTCCCCTCCTGGACACCCCCACTCCTGGAAACCCCTAACCCCTGGATAGACCCCTCCCTACCCCTGGACAGCCCCCTTCCTACCCTTGGATAGCCCCACCACTCCACCTCCAGCCCCCTCCCTCCTCCTGGACAACCCCCCTCCCCCTGCAGCCCCCTCCCTTTCCCTAGACATCCCCCTTCCCACCCCTTGGACAACCCCCTTCCCACCCCCTAGACAACCCCCTCCCCTCCTGGACATCGCCCTACTCCTGGACACCTACACTCCTAGACACCCCCTCCCTCCTGGACACCCCATCCTTCCTGGCCACCCCCACACACCCTCCCACCTGGACCCCCCTCATGAACACCCCTCCCTTCTAGTTCTTTAGTGTGATTAGCCAGACCCCCTCCCTCCCCTCCCCAAGATAGCCCCTAGAATAGCCCCCTCTCTACCCCTGGACAGCACCCCCCACCACTCCACTTGCAGCCCCCTCCCTCCCCTAGAAAACCCCCTCCCCCCTGCAGCCCCCTTCCTTTCCCTGGACAACCCCCTCCCCTCCCACCACTCCCCCTGCAGCCCCCCTCCCTTCCCTGGATGACCCCACTCCCCCTCCCACCCCTTGTAAATAAAGTATTAGGCAATTAAAATAAAGTATAAAATAATCCTAAAATGATGTTAGTATGAAAGGGATGAATTCGGTGTATACCCATTAATAACCTTCTTTATCCACCTATATTTTCATCATCTATTTGATAATGGAATAAATATTATTCATTCACCATCATTCCCTAATATGAATTATAAAATCATATATAATTTTAGAAATATCCTAAGTGTACTAAATTTCAAATCCTACATGATTTTGAATATTGATCAGTCCATAATCATAGACAAATAATCAAACTCCACCCAACTCCATCGTCTTTTTTTCATGTACCTAACTTCCTCCATCGCATTGGATATAATGAGAGCTAGAACAAGGGGTAGATAATGTATTTTATGAGGTTATAAAGAGACATGAATATCATTAGAGAAATTTATTGGTCTCTAAACCAAACATGAATAAACTTTTCTGACTCCTCTCAATTTAATAAGATATTCAAAATTAGAAAAAGTAATTGGAGTACTTAGTGTCCTCCCCTGGGAATTCATGAACTTGGATTAGTACTCCAATTTCATGTTTTTTAATGAGATACAGTTCAACAAATCAAGTAAAAACACCAAAAAAATAATATATTGGAGGAATAGGAATGGAATTTCATATAACATTAACAAAAATATAATTTAAAAATACATAAAGTAGAAACATAGAGATCCTATGACACAACCGGCAGATTCCAATCCTATGGAAAGTGGGATAAGGGATATATATATATATATATATATATATATATATATATATATATAAGTAGTGGGGATACATCTTCTGGAATTTAGTTTCTAGTAAAACACATCTCATTCTGTAGATTTCATCCACATGACAGGATTGAGGGTCAAAATTGATTTAGTTGAGAGTGTCCTCACAACTCTTCTAGATCAGAAATTATTCCTTCCATCAAACTCATATTTTATCAGTAATTTTTCTAGAAGATGCATTCCACTACAACATTTGTGTAGATAAAAATTGTGTTTCTTAGAAATCTAATGTGAGAAAGGTAAATGATGCATATGCTGGGTCCTTATGACATTAAATAAGATATATTGGGCCTCAAATTGAATTGAAATATAATTCTTGGGCTTTTACATGGGCTTGGAATTGGTTTGGTTGGTTGGGACTTTTGATGCCTCACTACGGACCAACTTCAGGCTACTCTAGAAGTGATCTTCCCATTGTATATCATTAGTATTGAATGAAATTGAATGGATCTCTACCTGGACACCCCCTCCCTCCTGGAGACCCCCTCCCTTATGGACACACCCCCTCCCTACCCTCCTGAACACCCCACTCATGGACACCCCCTGGACACCCCCTCCCTTTTGGACACCCCCACCCACCTGGAGACCCCCTCCATATTGGACACCCCCTCCCTCTTGGACACCTCCCTCCCCTCATGGACACCCCCACCCCCCACTCCTGGACACCCCCACCCACCCTCACACCTAGACACCCCCTCCCTCCTAGACACCCCCTCCCTTCTAGACACACCCCTCCCCCCCTCGTGGGCACCCTACTCATGGACACCTCCCTGGACCCCCCTCCATTTTGGACACCCCCACTCCTTGACACCCCTAGACACCCCCTCCCTCCTGGACACCCCCTAATTCCTGTACACCCCCACCCACCCTCCCACATAGAGATCCCCATCCCTCCTGGACACCCCCTCCCTCTTGGACACCTCCCTCCCCTCCTGGACCCCCCACTCCTAGACACCCCCTCCCTCCTGGACACCCCCACCCACATATAAGGAAAACTAATTAGAAAATTGAAAATCCAAGATATTGGTTCCCATCAAGATTTTAAGATGCTCGTGAGTAGACTGAATGACTATGCATTGGTCGACTTCCACACTATCGACCATTGTAGTCCAATTAACTATAGCCTCCTCATCTTCAATTCTTGAATTCATTTGTATCTTAAGAAAGTGAAAATTTTGATTAATTATGAAAATAGAGGATTCTGGGTTAAAAAATTGACTTGAGTAAGAAAGGGGAACATGACTAACTAGAAATATCATATTAAGTGCATGAAGTTTTCAAAGTCATGTGATCACATGACCATAATAGGATCCCATGATCAAATGAACCTAGGAGATTTATATGATTACACGACCCTTGAAGCTTTATGAGATCATGTAAATAATACAAGAATACACGAATCATGGTTCAAGTGAATTACCTTAATTGATTATGTGATTTGTTTATGTGATTTGATCATGTGATGATATCAAACGATCAGTTCACATGAAGAATTCATATAAAGGAAATTATGTGACACGATCACATGAAGAGGCTTATGTGAAGTAGAGTAGAAACCTAAGAGTTCTCGTAGAGCTATGAAGTATTGAGTCATTAGTGAAATAGATTTCCCATTACCTCTGTGATTGAGAAGACATAGCGTCGTTTCTCTTCCTACAAAGGCATGTCACATGGACATAAATATTCTAAAATAAACTAACCCTACAAGGAATAATGAAAATCAATTCAACATTTCATTATATAATTTTTCATTAAAATAGACATATTATATCGTAAAATTACCTTTACATCTTTACAAATGGTTTCTTTGGTCCAGATATAAGCTAATAAAAAAACTAATGATTCTTTGTGCACTTTACTACTGTTGGTTAACTAATGCTTACCATAACATCTGATCTGAACTTCCGATCTGTTGTGTAGAATTTTATTCTGCATATTGAATACCGTATCCCTTTCTACATGGTGATAGATTGGAGTTGATAGATATAAATCATAGTCATTTTCACCCTATAGAAGTTTAGTACAGGAAAAGTATCAGTGTCTATGTGATTCACATTTCACAGAAAAAATTATTAGAATATTGATTACCTCATCTAAGTCAGGTTTTAGGGGAATGGATCACCTCAAAGCTGGTGGGGGGTGGGGCGGGATCTTCACACACGATTTGTTGTTGAGTTTTTACTTCTCTTTGCCTCTTCCCCATCAAAATTGATATCATATCTCTTTGGTATTGTAATTCATCTTGAAAAATAAATAATTTTTCTTGTATCTTTTTAATTTCCTCAGTTTGATCCTCTGTTTGTTTTTGTTTCTGAAAATATGTTTGGGGTGTCACCTCAAAACCCACACCTTTGACGTGGCTATACTATTATGGCTGCTTCAAGGCCACTGAAAGTATATCTGCATATGGTGTGTGTTTTGTTGATTCCTGTGACTATGTCAGATAGCAAATATAGGAAAATAAGTAGTCATTGTTATGTAATAGCGATTTCAAGCAAATCAAATTTATATTATGTCATACTTACACATGTTTCCCACACTTTCTGTGTGTTTTCATCTATCAGTATCCCCTCTTTATTTACACGAGCCTCCTTCCATAACAAATGGAGTGGGATGGATATGGCTTTCAATTTTAATTCATCAATCTACATATAAATATAGACACATGGTTATGGTGTTGTTTTATGTCACATAAAAGTATTATGGTAGATTTTAAATACATACAAATTTTTTCTCAAGTGAAGCGTACCCCATCATTGCTTTACAGTAGGGGTACGCTAGTTTTTTTGCACGTTCTTTATTTTCAGCACTCAGTTTCTATTTCATAAATAAAAAACTTTAAATCAATGTGATGAATATAATCAATGTCAAACAATGTATTGCCACACATAATGTACCTGAAAATTCTGCTCTACACGACGGTTGCTAAACGCATCCCACACTCCTTAGGATATTAAGTGTGCATAAAGATGAGGTAGGTGTAGCTTGATTTTGCATTCATCATCTTTAAGATGATATTTCATTAAAATTGTGCGTAAGCCTCTATGAATCCTTCCTGAAACTCTTAATACATATTCTTTGTGGGTTTGAACATATGGGTCAAAGTTGAAACTATTATGAAAAATGTAAAGGTGTGCCTGATCCTGATCTTTAATATTGATTGTGACAACCTCTCTTCTAGAAATTCCATCACCCTCAAGCTGCCCAGTGTGATAAGATTTCGGTAGGCCAATGTTTTCCACACCAGACAGGTATTCAGTATAGAATTCAACAGCTTCCTCAACAATATATTGCTCCGCAATACAACCCTCTGGGAAACTTCTATTTTTGACATACCCATTCAAAATATTCATATACCGTTCAATGGGGTACATCCATATATAATGTACATAACCACATAGTAGAATATCTCTCACCAAATGAACCATCAAATGAACCATTATATCGAAGAATGTAGGCGGGAAGAACATTTCCAATTCACATAATATGATGTCAATTTCTCTTTCCATTGTTTTAAATTTCGTCGGGTCTATAACTTTGCTGCATATAGCTTTGAAAAAGAAACAGATCTTCATTAATGTATGGCGGACATTCTTGGAAAAAATGAAACATAAAGTTATAGGAATTAGATATTGCATCAAAACATGGAAGTCATGTGATTTCAGACCCTTTAATTTTAAATCTCTCATTGACACGATGTTATTGATATTTGATGAATACCCCTTTGGAACTTTTACATAATTTAAGAAGTTGAAAAACGGATATCTCTCCTGCCTGGAAAGAGTGTAAGTAGCAGGAGGAAGAAATGTTCATTTTTAACCCTTCAATGGTTCCAACTCTTCTTGTATTCCCATCTCAACCATGTACAATCTAGCCTTAATTCCATCCTTTGTTTTGCCGGGCGCATTTAGCAACATGCTGATGAAACTATCACATACATTTTTTTAAACATGCATAACATCAAGAAAATGTCTGATATACATACAATTCCAGTATGGTAATTAAAAAAAACTGATCTCTTTTTCAAACTGGTTTTCATAAGGTTTTTCAAAAATGGTTTACCAAAAGTAGTGTCAACATCTATTACTTTCTCAAACAATTGATCACTTTTTAGTTGAGACGGTTCTGTAAATTCTTTTGAACTTTCGTCAAATGATGTCATCCGAGATCGGTACTTTTTCCATCAGGGAAGAAATTTGTGATGTCCTAGAAACACAGTTTTTTATTGAATATTTCAACCTAATTGACTATGTACCATTTTCGCAAATGGGACACCCTTGAGTTCCTTTAATGATATATATTGAAAAATTTTCATAAGAAGGAATGTCATTTATCATCCCATATAACATGGCGTTCAATGTGAAATCTTCAATGAAGAACGCCAATGAAAAATGCCAACTTCGACTCCAACTTCTTCCACAAAACATTCGTTGACGAGGAATGCCTTCAACGTCAACGAACAGACGATTGATGAAACGCCAACGTCACTGACGTCCATCTATTCCCAATGACATCATCTCCTTCCTCACGAACAATTTTCAAATAATCAAGTGAATGAAGTAGAGAGGGTGTTTGAATTATTTTCCTTACCCGTTCTTGATATTCTTGTGATTCAAGTATTATGGCTGCTTTCTACCACTCTAATACGGAGAGTGCAGGCCAAAAAAACATGACCCGTCCTCTCTGAATTTCTTGGGATTATACTTGTGTTATTCATGATGGAGGAGTAAAACTATCAACGTCAGTGGGGCATGAGAACGGTGGCTGGCACCACCACCGGCCGTGACGACGATGACGACACCGCCCCGTGGCCACCGCCGCCCGCGGCCTCCGCTGTCTGCGACCACCGCCACCGCGATCTCCGCCGCCCCGCTCCCTCACGCCGCTTTTGGCCTCTGTACCCCGTGGCATCCGTGGCTATCGCTGCCCCACAGCCTCACCGCGCTTCCCCGTAGCCTTGCCGCGCAGCCCCGGCCGAGCCGCCCCGCGGCATCCACGACCTCCGCCCTCCCGGCTGAGCCGCCCCGTGACCTCACACCCTCATGTCACCCCCGCCGCTAAGCCACCCAGCCAAACCGCCCCATGTCCTCAGCCCTCGCGACACCCCCGCGACTGAGTTACCCCTCAGCCACACACCCTCGCAGCACCCCCCGCGGCCGAGCCACCCCGCACCCTCGTGGAACCCCTACGGCCTCGCGACCACCCGCGGCCCTACACAGCCCCTCGCGGACTGCCGGGATGGGCCTAAACCAGTGGGTTGGTCCGGGTCGAACCAGGCTGGGTCGAGCCATGTCGGTCCAACCGAGTCAGACCAGACCCAGACCAGATACGACCCTATACTTTACTTGATCCATAACTTTGGCACTAGATTCCTGTTTGACGAACCGTTAGCGGAACTGGGAATCTTGGAGCGAGAAGGTCCCTTTGAGTATACACCACTGGAAATTTGGATTATGATGTGGTACAGTCAGGTTGGATCGAGCACAAATCCAACTGGGCCCCTGGGACTAAACGACTAATAACTCACAGACCGGGCTTCCGATTGACGCACTGTCTATTGCGTTGAGACCCCTATGACGTGGCAGTCCTTTGAGATACTTCTTAGTGGGACTTCGTGGCAGTTGGAGTATCGACCAATGGCTTGTGAAGTAGACCCTCTTGGAGACAAGCGGGGCTATTGCGGGAATCCAGTAGTTGGCTATGACGTGAAGAATGATTAGAGCGATCCTGTGTGGGTCATCACCTAGAGAAATCTAGTGTGGGTCAATAATAAGTGATCCTATGTCGGTTAACACCCAGAGCGATCTTGTGTGGGTCAGCACCGAGCGATCCTATGTGGGTCAGCACCTAAAGCAATCCTGTGTGGGTCAGCATCGAGCGATCCTGTGTGGGTCAGCACCGAGAGATCCTATGTGGGTCAACAGCTAGAGCGATCATCTATGGGTCATCACCAAGAGATCCTGTGTGGGTCAGAAGCAGATCCTCTTAATAGAGTAGGATGATTCAATAGTAACATCTAATCATCTCTACTACTGTACTTAAGTTATACCTGGTGTGAGTTGAGTCAGTACCTGTATGGTAATTTTCCTTCGTGGTAATACCTTGGTGGTATTCTTCTATGTGGCGTACCTGTGTGGTACCTACCTTTGTGGTATTCCTTACTTTGTGTAATAGTTGAGATTTGGGCTTCGGAGTTGGACTCCGTGTTTTCCTCATGATTGAGATGGGTTTACTTGATAACTTAGGTATATGTATGGGCATATACCTAAGTAGGGTTATCAGTTGTTTTCATCATTTTTGGTTTTTCTTTTGTGGATTTATTGAGACCCTTAGGGCCTTGGGGTCCCTATTGAGTATCGTTATACTCACTCCTGCACAGGCTATGCTCGCACCTCGTTGTGTTTGGTGCAGACGAAGGACAACACTGACTGAGGACGAGGGTACTGTGACTAGACAGTGCCCAGAGGTGGACCTTATGGTGTATCGGTACGCGGAGGAGACGGGTGGATGTGGGGTGCTGAGGAGGTGATCTATATCTACCCTTCAGGTAGGAACCTCGGAGGATGACCCAGTAGCTGTCTTTCTCTTTCTTCAATTGTATTGTATTTCAGTTGTACTTGTACTTTCCAGTTAATCTTGTATTCTGGATCCTTTTACTTACTGCACTCACTCTATTTACTGTAAGTTTACTTGAGTACATATCTTAATGTGTTCTTGGATGTGTGTGCTTACAGGACATAAAGGGAATGCCTTCCCAGTAATAGGGAATATGCCTTCGTTTCTAGTCTCCAGCCCCTGGCCTATGGAAGGTGGGCTTGGGTTAGTCACGACATGAGCCCCGAGGGACGGGTCGTGACAAATTGGTATCAGAGGAGTCGGTTATACCATATAACAGAGGAATATGATCTTTCTTTTGATGGAAATAGTGTTATGTGTAGTGAGTGTGGTTATCAGTTTAGGGAATCCAGTGTTGGTGCGGTGGTCGACGTATCTATACACCAGGACCCTGACTTCTGATTTCTGACTCAGTGCTTGAAAAAACTGATAGCGTGTGTGTTTTCAAGAGTTTTTTTTGTGATCTATTGAGTCAGCTCACTGGGTATAAATTATTTACCGTTGAACACCTGTTTCTTTTCAGGATGCCTCCACATAGACAGCCAACTAGGGTTCTGAGAGTAGTACGCACAGATAGACCATCGAGCGACGAGGCTTCGGTGCATGGCCCTTTTTGAGTAGAGGCACCAGCGGAGGCACCAACAGTACCTTTACCCATTGGGACACCGATGCCACCGGCGCCAGCAGTAGACGGTGCACACCGCTTGAGCACGTTGTATGAGTTCCAGTGACAGAGGCCACCCAGGTTCAGGGGAGAGATGAACCCATAGGCGGTTGAGGATTGGCTGGAGGCTGTAGTAAGAATTTTTCGACAGGTAGGGACACCCTATGATCTCATGGTGATCCTTACTTCCAACCTTCTACAAGAAGTAGCAGGAATATGGTGGAGCTTGATTCTTCAAGTTCACGATGAGGTGACGCTTCTCTGGGCAGACTTCGAGAGCCTATTTCGGGTAGAGTTTGTTCCAATGACTCTTTTCACAGTGCGCATACATGAGATCCTTCATCTGCCGCAGGGCAGCATGACTGTAGCTTAGTACTCAACGAGGTTCACTGACCTCTCATGCTACTCCATAGATATGGTGCAAGACACATTCCATATGGCCCATACCTTCGATAAGGGGCTCATGCGAGAGATTAGGTCTTCGAAGATTTCTCTTAGCATCCCGACGTAGGAGGGGGTGTAAGAGAGATCCCTCTTAGTGGAGATTTTCTTTGCTGAGCAGTCACCAGTAGCGAGACCCACCACCAGTTGTCACATAGAAGAGTCCTCTATAGCTGGAAGCAGACATATGTCACAGAGGTTCCAAGAGGACCAGACCTATGGGTGGACGACAGCAGGATTCAGAGTTGGTTGTGCAGGGCACCAGAGGTGGAGCTAGTCATACCAGGAGTGGGTAGTGTTACGCATGCGGCGAGCAGGGTCATATGGCTCCTGACTGTCCGACCCATCATATGGTTGATCAACAGATGATCGAAGGACCACCCAGGTAAAGATAGAGGTTCAATCGAGGTGGTCCGCAGGGAGAAGGCGGATGTGGTAGAGGAGATGACTATGCAGTTGGAGGTGGGTGACGATTCGAGATTTTACCGCCACCACCACTAGGAGGTCCACCCCAACCGCATAGAGAAAGTGGATAAGGGCGAGCTCAGATCCATGCTGATGAGGCCTACAATAATGGTGCTCTAGAGATGATATGAGGTATGATCTGTGTCTACTCCACCTTAGATGCAGTACTCATAGACACGAGTTCCAATCATTATTTTATTTCCACTACCCTCGTTTGGATCTCAGAGATTCCGATGGAGCCGTTGGATCGATCCTTATGGATAGAGACTCCTATGAGAGCAGATTCGATGATTACACACTGGTTTAGTTAGTGTGAGCTTACTCTAGGAGGTGAGAGCTTTGACTGAGATCTCCTAGTAGCAGCATCGAGGCCTTACGATGTCATCTTGGGTATGGACTGGTTAACTATAGTCCATACTCAGATTGACTGTATTAGGCACAAAGTGTGGTGTGTTCGCATAGATGGGACCAAGTTTAACTTCCTCGACGAGAAGGGAGCCTTTGCAGCATAGGATGGACTTACCCGAAGGAGAGTGAAACCGATCGCTCATCAGTTGGCTAGCCTTACCCTCAGAGCGGTTGATGTGGAGAGTCTGAGTTATCCTATAGTGGTGGACCAGTACATAGATGTCTTCCCTGATGATATTACGGGTCTACCTCCTCGTAGAGAGGTGGACTTTTACATTGATTTGTACCCTGGGACAACAACGATATCTATACCAACATATCGGATGGCTCCCACAGAGCTTCGTGAGCTACGGGTAAAACTAGAGGACTTACATGGGAAAGGGTTCATTCATCCCAGTGTTTCTCATTGGGAATACCCGATTTTGTTCACCAAGAAGGTGGATGGGTGTTTGAGACTTTGTGTTGACTATCGGCGCCTGAACCAGGTGACCGTGAAGAACAAGTACCCACTCCTGAGGTTTGACGACCTCTTTGATCAGCTGAAGGGAGAAAGGTGGTTCTCGAAGATAGTCCTCAGAACAGGCTATCACCAACTTAGAGTGCGAGATGAGGACGTGCATAAGATGACTTTCAGATGTCTGTACGACCACTACGAGTTCTTGGTTTTTCCTTTCAGCATGACAAATGCTCCAATAGTGTTCATGGAACTTATGAATAGGATCTTTCATCCATACCTTGATCGCTTTTTAGTAGTCTTCATCGACGACATACTGATCTACTCGACTACTGAGGAGGATCATGCCTATCATTTATAGATACTACTGGACACACTCTGAGAGAACCAGATTTATGGTAAGCTCTCGAAGTGCCAGTTCTGGATCCGAGAGGTTCACTTTCTAGGACATGTCATATCAGAGGCTAGAGTTGCAGTAGATCCAGCGAATATTGAGGAAGTAATTTCTTGGGAGCCACCCAGGAGTGTGATAGAGGTACGGAGTTTCCTGGATTTGGCCGGATACTACCGGAGATTTGTGCTAGATTTCTCCAGAGTTGCAGCACCACTAACAACGTTGAAGAATATGGGGAAAACCTTCGTGTGGTCAGAGAGATGCCAGTAGAGTTTTAAGGAGATGAGGTAGAGGATGACTAGTGCCCCCATCTTGAGGCTTCCAGAAGAGGTCGTAGGGTACGTAGTCTACTATGACGAATCAGGGAACAGAATCAGATGTGTCCTGATTCAAGAGTGAGAAGTGATCACATATTGTTCTCGACTTCTGAGACAACATGAGAAGAACTACACTACCCATGACCTGGAGTTAGCAGCAGTGGTCTTCGCCTTGAATATTTGACTACATTACTTGATGGGAAAGTGTTTCACAGTCTACTCAGATCACAAGAGTATCTATTATATCTTCTCTCAGAAGGACCTGAACCTGATACAACGACGTTGGCTTGAGTTCCTCCAGGAAAATGTCTTTGAGATAGTCTATACTTTTGGGAAGGGGAATATTTTAGCAGATGCATTCAGTAGGAGATCCGATATACAGCTTCTAGGGGAGGCAACAGAGCAGCAGAATGCTTTTTAGATATCCTTTGTGGATCAGGATGAAGAAGATTTTCTTCAGTCTCTTACATCCACTCCCCCACTTCTTCAGTGAGTTAGGGAGGTGCAGCATGGGGACACTAACTGCGATACTCGACGTTCTCAAATATCCACATGACATGCACCTGATTGATTTTCTGAAGGTGGGGAGCATGTCATCCTCTTTAGAGGACATACATTGGTACTAGTGTCACTTTAGGAGGAAGTGTTGAGGGATTTACACACATCCCCTATTGCGGTACATCCCGGAGTAGTGAAGATGTACCAGGATCTCCGACGATAGCACTGGGGGCTGGTAATGAAGAAAGCAGTAGTAGAGTTTGTCTCTCGGTGCCTCACTTGTCAGCAAGTGAAGGCAGAGCATCAGGTACCAGCAGGCTTGGTTCAAACTTTAGAGGTCTCAGAGTGGAAGTGGGATGGGATATCCATGGACTTCATGAAAGGACTTCCATGTACATCCAGGGTTCATGACTCGATTTGGGTGATCATCGATCGACTCACCAAGTCGGCCCACTTCCTACATATCAGAGAGTAGGGTTCAGTAGAGATCAAATGACTCCTCTATGTGCAGGATATTGTGAAGTTACATGGAGTACCCTCGACAATTGTATTTGATCGTAGTTCACGTTTTACTTCCCAGCTATGGAAGGGGTTGCAGGGGGATTTCAGGATGCAACTCTGTTTGAGCACCACCTTCCATCTTCAGATGGATGGTCAGACTGAGCAGACCATTCAGAACCTTCAAGACATGCTACGTGAATGCGTCCTCGAATTCGATCGCAATTGGGAGGATCACTTACCATTGGTGGAGTTTACATACAACAACAACTATCACTCCATAATTGGGATGACACCTTTTGAGGCGTTGTATGGGTGACCTTCCTGGTCACCTTTGTGCTGCACTGACCCAGGGGAGTCAACACTCATGGGACCAGAGATGGTACGAGCAACTACAGAGAAGGTACAGATCATCCACGAGTGGATGAAGAAAACACAGAGTGGGAAGAATTCATATGCTAACAGGAGACAGAGACCTCTGGAGTTTGAGGATGGTGACCATGTCTTTCTACAGGTCTCACCTCGATGAGGTTTGTAGAGATTTCAACGAGGTGTCAAGTTATATATGATGTTCATTGGACCTTTTATGGTCCTCTACAAAGTTGGAGAGGTGGTATAACAATTAGCTCTTCCACCTCAGTTGCACTGGGTGCACAACGTCTTCCACGTATCCCAACTGAGGATATACGTGAGCGACCCTTCTCACATCATCAACCATGGAGAGTTGGACGTCGACGACGGGGCGAATTTTTCAGAGGTTCCAGTAGAGATTGAGGATCTACAGGAGGGGGTCCCTCGTGGGAATTTGATACCTCTGGTGCACATTCGTTGGAAGCAGAAGAACCTCTAGGAGAGCACATGGGAGCAGGAGGATCAAATTCATGCTCAGTACCCCAACTTGTTTTCCTATTTTTTGAGTTGTGGCTTATGGGGATGGAAAACCCTGAGGTGGGGAGAATGTAAAGTCCCAGAATTTCCATGTATTTTTTTTAAATACATAGGAATTTTATGAGTCTGTGAAAATTGACGGTGCATGATTCCAAGGCCCGGTGTGCCCGGAATGAATTTCTGAAATTTTATTCAGTTACGTTCAGTAAACACGCGACATGATTTTTTAACTTTTGAACTGTTGCTTAGAATTGAAATATGAGGGCACCGTTGAACTCGCAACACCGATATTCTCTTAAGGAGACCTTCACCTTGACTACAGTGGGTCGAGAGTGAAATATAGAATTAGGGTTTTTTTGTGAAGGAATAAAATAAAATAAAATGGAGTAACATTTTATTTTTATTTTATTTTTAAACCACCCATTTGGGTATTTCATAGGTGGGGACCACCTAAACTAAAACCTCCCATGAGAGGTTATGGAGGTGGGGAACACTGAGCCTAACCTACCATGAGAGGTTATGGTGGTGGGGAACACCTGAGGCTTAAAACCACTTGAACCTCTTGAGCTCCCCCACTTAATTATGCCAACTCCCCCTTTAATTAATTAATCCAACCCATAAATTAATTAATGAAGCTATTTTGAAATTATGCCAACAAAATAATAGATCACATAATCTATTATTTTGGGCTAACTCTTCATTTTGGTGGAATTGGGAGAAAGGAGACTTGGGAGAAAGCTCTCCAATGAAGAACTCCGACTTCGACTCCAACTTCTTCTATGGGACATTCGTTGATGAGGAACGTCTTCAACATCAACGAACCGACGATCGATGAAACGCCAATGTCACCGAAGTCCGTCTATTCCCAATTACATCATCTCCTTCCCCACATACAATCTTCAAAGAATCAAGAGAATGAGGTAGGGAGGGTGTTTGAATTATTTTCCTTACCCGTTCTTGATATTCTTCTGATTAAAGTATTAGGGCTGCTTTATACCACTCTAATGCAGAGAGTGTGGGGAAAACAAACATGACCAATACTTTTTGAATTTCTTGGTATTATACTAGTGTTCTTCGCGATGGAAAAGGATGGATATCAACCTTAGTGGGGCACGAGAACGACGATTGGCACCACCACTGGCCGCAACAAAGGCGATGGCGCCGCCCCATGACCCCCGCTGCTCGTGGCCTCCACCGTCTACGACCTCCACCACCGTGGCCTCCGCCACCTTGCTACCTCATGCTGCCTGCGACCTCTGTGGCCGCTGGCTCCCCGTGGAATCTATGGCCATCGCCGCCCCGCGGCTTCGCCGTGCTGCCCCACAACCTCACCACACCGTCCCGGCCGAGCCGACCCGTGGCATCCATGACCTCTGCCCTCGTGGATGAGCCGCCCTGGTCGAGCCACCCATAGCCTCGCTCCCTCGCAGCACCCCCCGTAGCTGAGTCGCCTGGATGAGCCACCCCACGGCCTCACGCCCTCACGACACCCCCCTGCGGGAGATCCACCCCACGACCATGAGCGCTCGCGGAACCGCCCCACGCCCTCACGGCACCCCCGCGGCCTCAAAGCCATCTGCGGACCTGCACAGCCCCTCACAGCCTGCCGGGCTGGGCCTGACCTATCGGGTCGGGTCGGGTTGAACCAGGCCGGGTCGTGCTTGGTCGGTCCGACCGAGTCAGTCTGGACCGGGACCAGATACGGCCCTATACTTTACTTGGGCCATAACTTTGGCACCATACATCCATTTGACGAACCGTCAGTGGCGCTGGGAATCTTGGAGAGAGACAGAACCTTTGAGTATACACCACTAGAAATTTGGATTAATATGGGGTACTGTCAGGTTTGATCGAGCATGAATCCAACCAGGCCCCTGAGGTTAAAAGGCTAATAACTCACAGACCGGGCGTCTGATTGACGTAACATCTGTTGCGTTGAGACCCCTATGATGTGTCGGTCCTTTGAGATACTTTTTTGTGGGAATTAGTTGTAGTTGGTGTATCGACTAGTGGCTTGTGAAGCGGACCCTCCCAGAGACAAGCGATCCTAGTGCGGGAACCCAATAACTAGCTGTGTCTTGAAGAATGATTAGAGCGATCCTGTTTGGGTAAGCACCTAGAGCGATCCAGTGTGGGTTGGCACCGAATGATCCTATGTGGGTCATCACCTAGAGAAATCCTGTGTGGGTCAGCACCGAGAGATCCTGTGTGGGTCAGCACCTAGAGCGATCCGGTGTGGGTCAGCACCAAGTGATCCTATGTGGGTGAGCACCTAGAGCGATCTTGTGTGGGTCAGCACTGAGCGATCCTATGTGGGTCAGCACCTAGAGCGATCCTCTGTGGGTCAGCATTGAGCGATCCTGTGTGGGTCAGCAACAGAGCCTCTTAACAGAGTAAGATGATTCAGTAGTTACATCTAATCATCTCTACTACTGTACTTAAGTTATACCTGGTGTGAGCTAAGTTAGTACCTATGTGGTACTTTTCCTTCATGGTAATACCTTGGTGGTATTCTTATGTGTGGCGTACCTATGTGTTACTTTCCTTTGTGGTATTCCTTCCTTTGTAGAATAGTTGAGCTTTGGGATTTGTAGTTGGACTCCGTGTTTTCCTCATGATTGAGATGGGTTTACTTGATAACTTAGGTATATGTATGGGAATATACCTAAGTAGTGTTATCAGTTGCTTTCATCCTTTGTGAATTTAGTAAGGCCTTGAGGGTCTCAGGGTCCCTACTGAGTATCGTTATACTCACCCATGCAAGGGCTATGCCCACACCTCTTTTTGTTTGGTGTAGATGAGGGACAACGCTGACTGAGGAAGAGGGTACCAGGACTGGACGGTGCCCGGAGGTGGACCATACAACGTATCGGTACGTAGAGAAGATGGGTGGACATGGAGTGATGAGGAGGAGATCTGTACCTACCCTTCAGGTAGGAACCTCAGAGGATGACCCAATAGATTTCTTTATCTTTCTTTAGTTGTATTGTGTTTCATTTGTACTTGTACTTTCCAGTTGTGCTTTTATTCTGTCCCCTTTTACTTACTGCACTCACTCTGTTTACTGTTAGTTTACTTGAGTTCGTATCTTGCTATGTGCTTGGTTGCATGTGCTTACAGGATATAAAGGCAATGCCTTCCTAGTTATAGGGAATACGCCTTTGGTGCTAGTCGCCAGCCCCTGACCTATGAATGGTCGGCTTGGGGTAGTCACGGCACGGGCCCTGGTGGATGGGTCGTGACATAGTAAGGTATCATGAATATTAAGGAAATAAACCTTGTTCCACCCTATTACCATGTAAAACCCCCACAATAAACCACCTCATCACATCACATCTTTCCTGAAGACACCTACTCCATCACACCACAACCATATATTGACATCGCACTTTTTATTTCTAGACATCACAACCTGTGCATGTCAACACCACCTGGAAGAGAGATTAAGAAGAAACCGGAATCCATCCATCCATTATCATCATCAGAATATAAAAAAAGAGCCCCCATATAATATACGGGTGTCAGTTCATGGTTTTTGATGTGGTTGGGGTGCGTATGGAAATGAAAAGAAATATACAAGATAAATATATCACTATACACAATTTCAACCTATGGGTTCACCACCAAAGCACTAACTAACGCACAACAACACTACTTTCACTGCCGACACTAAATGCACAACACCACACAAAAATCCACAAGCCACATTTCACATTTCATTCTATTCCTCAGTTTAATACAATTTATTGATTCATATTACCAACCATTTCTATTCATTTATCCCATTGATTTTATAGCCCATTATTACTCATTAATTTTTCAACCAATTTCATCCCATTAACCAAAAAATACCATGCCATTTTAATTTCAACATTATAGTTTAGTTCAAATACAACCCAAAAATCTAGAACCACACAATAAGCCACAAAAAATGACACAATCCTTGTCCCCTTTTAATCCAACAAACCCCACATTGGTATTGCATTCCCATCAAATCTGCCCCATAGCATGGCCAAACATCTAATCACATTATCCCTTAATGAAAAAAACCCACATCACCATCCCACAACACAAACTTACAACAATATATCACAACACTTCCAAATCACATTCACATATTAAATTTTATATTTTTTCAAGGACATTTCATTGCATTCCACTTTAATTTTAAGGGAATTCTCACAGATATAGAATTTTACAGGGGAAACCATTTCATTAAACCGATATAAGTGATTATATAATTCCATTTATGCTTATATCAAACAATAAAAAATATAGGGGTTATGTAATACCACAACTATATAAAACAAATCCCCCAATGGCCATGATTTTCAGCAAGGCATCAAGTCCATGCAGTCACGATATCAACAATAACATCAAAGTTGAAACAATATGAAATTTGAACCCCTCAACCGTTTAATTTCAATCAAATGATTCATTATATTCATTAATAAGGCTTATACTATCTTCCAAAAAGATAAAAAAATAATGAGCCCCACCCACCTGATACAATAGATGAGAAATGAAGGATCTCCCTACCTGGAACAAAGAATCTTTTCATGATTCACTACACCAAAAGCAGGGGTTTCACACATAGGATGGAACCAATTAAAGGAATAACTTGAAAAAATAGTGGAAAAAATAGTTCTACTAATCTAAGGTAAAGGCTTCTAAATCTCCCTTCTTAAGAGAAAGAAACCAGGAATGAATGAAGGAAAGATTTTCATTTTTAAATCAACAGATACAGAACCATTGGGATTTTAGATCATAGATAAGATTTTAATTGAATATTAATGAATATCTCATTAAATCCATATGAAAGAGCCACTTAAAATCTATGGAATTTTGAGAAATGGAGGATATAAATATCTTATTTTGAAATGGATCTTAATTCCCTTAACTATGGCTTTCAAACCATTTTATGTAAAAAAACATAAAGAGGGAAATACTATAATTCTAGAAAAACTAGAAATTTCTACTGTTAAGTGATACTGCCAGCACCCACCATCAAGATATACCACTAGGATCTACTATAATGATCTACTATTTAGATCTATCATCTAGATCTACCATTAGAATCTACTTCCAACACTGCCATTACCTACCACCAACATCTACTGTCAGCATCTACCGTCAACATTTACTATCAGGATATACCATAAGGATCTGCTTCCAACATCTATCAACAACATCTTATGCTATCATCTACCTCTAAAAACTACCATGAGTATCTACTACCAATATCTACCCTCAACATCTACCATCAGGATCTACCATCATGATCTTCCTTCTGAATCTACTTCCAGTATCTACCACCAGTATCTACCACCAGAATCTACCACCAGCCTCTAAAACACCCCTTTGGTACCCACAAGACTAGGGAAATGCAAGGTAAAAATGTTATTAGGAACCAAGGCATTACAATAAGGCCAAAGGTGCATTCTCAATCACCCCAATCTAGTAACAAGCAACAAGGTATCACAAGTGAATATGTGGTAATGATTTTTTCCTCAAATGAAATCAAGATCAACAAAGAGTACCTAATGGGAACTTGGAATGAGGTATCATAACATTGGAAAACCTTATCAAAGTAAAATTAATAGTTCTACCAAAATAACATCCAAACATCACATAATAAAAAAATTACACAATAAGTTTTTTCCAGATAAAAGAAATTTTTTTATCCAAATATTCTAAAAACCAAAATAAGGAAAAAAGCTAAAAAAAGAAGGATATTGGAGAGGTAAATACACTAAATGAAACTAACCAATCTAACAAACTAGGGAGATAATCCTCCACCATCTCTATATGACTCACATGTCACCACCATAACCCAAAGATCATCACTTTCCAATAGAGAGTGGCAACAAACCAACCTGTGAGCTATAACATGAAATCCTATAGAAAACAGGAATACTACATACCCACCAATTTGAGTTTATAGGGTGTGCTACAAAGGATATTAAGACACCACCATGAGTCCATTACATTAATTTTATAAAGAAACTAAGTCCACTAGTTTGGAAGTAATAGTAAAATCGTTTTCTCTTTCTTTACAAAAAATGGAAAGAAGAAAACAATTCCTTATATAATTTATAATCTTTTTATAAAACATGACTCAACGCGAAGATAAAAAGGTAAAATAATTTAAAAAAAAACTATTATATTTTTAAAACAACTATAATTTCAAATAAAAAAGCTAAATTTTCTCTTTTTATTTAAAACATTGCTTTGGAAAACAAATCCTCACATAGTTCAAAGCTGTTTCAAAATAAACATTTCGCAAGGATTGCATTTAAGTAAATCACCTATTTACCCTTTTTAAAAATTAACAAAAAAAAAAACACAGACACTCAACATGAGTATAATAAAGGGAAAACATAATGAAATTAAAACCCACGAAGATTCATAAATAAATTATAATAACAACACAAGAAAATCCTTACAAAAATAATGCTCAATAACAAATAACCAATACATAAAATTAGGATCAAATAAGGAGATAATAAACTCACATGTCAATACACAATAAATAGTCTAATATAGGATACATATCATGAGGAAAAACCTAGGGACAAATGGTGCATGTATTAGATGTGAAAAAGTGAAACGAACTGATGATAGTTTAATAATCACAAAATCTGTCACTTGAATCACTCTAACTAGTATCATCAGTGAAATCCCCTAGCCAGGTCATAACATTCAACTGGAGGATTCTAGATAGTTCTTAAACATAACTATCATAGATAACATCCCTTTAATTCCCACTTAGTATCGTAGTGTTCTTCATGAATTAGATAAAAGATTTAGAACACAATCAAACCAATGTAAATCACATGAAAATCTCATAGCTCAAAGTCAATAAAACATGAAATTCATATACTTTCCACCTCCAACACACCCTTTCAATAATACCCCATATAAAAATTATATAACCATGGATCATAGTTCATATAACTTTAACACATGCATAAAAGAATAAACAAAAGATAAAAATGAGGCTCAACTAGGGAATAAAAATTAAACAATAAATGTCCATATCTCAAGGTTCTAGAAGAGCCATAGATTTTAAAATCAAGAGATACATATTTATAAATACCTTTTTAAAACCAATTTTAAAAACAATTCAATTAATAAAAATCAAATAACAATAAAAAAGATTAAATATACCCAATTAACCAAAGGCTCTAACCAAAACAATCAAACCATGAGAGCACACACCCCCAATTTAATAAAACAAGGAAGACTTTATATTATGAACATCCACTTTAGTCAAACAAGGTGAACTATTTAAATAATGGTACCCCTTTATAAAAATAAGGAAAACCCCTTTCAAATAAGGAAGCTTCTTTTAAAAAGAATGGAACACCTCTTAAAATAAGGAAACCCCTTTTTAAAAAAGAACACCATAGTTTATAAATTAAAATTGGCACATATCACCATGAACAAAACATTTTTAAAGTAGAAAACTATCAATGTAATTTTATCAGACACCTTGAATGCATAAAATACAATTTAAAAACACAGTGTCATTGAACTAAATAATTCATACATTTTTTATGTAATAAAAAACCAATAAAACATGGAGAAACTTTAATATAAAAAAACTAAGTATCATATACAACTTTAATTTAGTTCAAAAACACTTTGAAAACATCAAGAAACTAATGCAATCTTCAATAAAAGGAAATGTAATGGAAACACCTACCTCAAGTTGTGGAATCACACTGCCTTCAATGGAAACTATAAAAAAATGCACAAAAAAGTGGATGAAAACCCTTAAAAACCAAAACCCACAATTTTAAGAAGCCTAGATAGAAATATTAGCCACTCATGGACATTATTTTTTGATAGAATTAATGAAAAGGGAAATAAACCAAGGAAGAATAAAAAAAGAGATCTTACACAATGATTCAGGTGAAGAATCACAAATAAACCATCAAGAATTCACCATAGAGGGGAATAGGAAAAAGAGAGAAGCCCTTGGAAGGTGCCTGGGTCAAGTGAAAAAAATGATGTGTCTTATGGGAGAATACCCAATTAAAAAGATATGAAAATTATTTTTTTCCAAACCTAAGCTGGTCGTATAGTTATCTCACATAGTTCACCAAATTGTGCATAGATTGTGCAATAATCACTATCCAGAAACTACCCTGATTGCACAGTTTTCACTTCATGGTTTCCTAAACCATGTGAAAAAATGTGAAACCCTATAGAAGTTTCAAAAACTTTAAAATTTTATCTTGGGACACCCTGAAATCAAGGGATAAATTATCTACATAAATATATATAAGAAAATGGAATTTTGGGGTATCATTGGAATATGAACAAAAATTTTAACTAATAATTAATAGATTCTATACCATCATATAATTTATATATATATCTATATAATTAGACTCTTCTTTGGACATTCCATTATCATTTATATCATGATAATCATCTTTATCAATAATAAATTACAATTTTATTAGTAACTATAAAAAGGAAATATCATTATAATTAATATATTAATATTCACAAAAATTATTTTATACATAACCCCTTTTAAAATGAATTAAATTCATTTAACTAATATCTATTACATTTAAGAGTTTAAAGATGATTATAGAACATTGAATACTGATTATTTTTAAAAATAAATCCTCCAATACTAAAATAGGAGTCATAAGAAACCATTGTAATTAGAACAATTTAAACATCACATACCATTTTTACAAGACCTCCAAAGTTGTGCTTGTGATCCTTCCAATATTGAAGCATGTCTAGATCATAAAAATTGTTCAATTGTATTGCTGTATCATCTAAATAAATGTCTAAATGAGACTTTTTAGTTTTTTTTTCATATTTTGGATCTTATATTGTATATATTATAATATTAATAAAATAATTAATATAGTTAAAAACATATAAATTTATCAATTTATAAGAATATAGTATAAATAATACTCACATAAAATAAATCCAGGATGGTTACATATCCTCCTTTGGCATGTTTAGAGGGATATAAAGATTATTAAACATGGAAAGTTCCACTTGATTCATCATTAGAATTTTGTTCATAATTTCCATACAACATATACAAATATTTTTTTACATTTGAAACATTTTCTTCACAAATAAAATGATTAAGTCTTGAATAACAAAAGTTTATCAAATTAAGCTTCATTATTGGATCGAAAAATGATCCTAGAAAAAGAATAATACTATACTCAATCAAATAATTCTCAAATATATTTTTCATTATTGAATTCACATCCATAAAAAACTCATCTTCACTTTTCATGTTTTCTCTTTATAAACATTTAATTTTACAAACTTTCAAGAAGTAAATGTTTGATCTTGGATGAGATGATCCTAATATATAATTAATCACTACATAAAATGGATGTAAAAACTCACATATAATAGACACACTTATCAACTCCTATTCCAATGAGAAATATTGATATTTAGCATATATCAAAACAATATCATAAAAAATAAATTTATACTTGATATCACATTGAAGAATAATAAGATTTGAATTCCATTTAGTTCACATATCAAGATGAAATCCAAAATTAATTTTAATGCCAAAACAAGATTAATAGAAAATTAAAAATATTTCATAAAATTCTTATAATATTTAACATATTTCAAACTTTCAAAAATTTTAAATTGGGAGTCACATGATATTTTTAATCCTTCTTGAATAAGAAAGTTTAATATATGATAGAAACACCGCACATGAATTTTTTTTCCAACACATAACTAACTATTTTTATCAGGATTTTATTTCAATTATTCCTACATGTTATCATTAACTGATTCATTGTATATGTTAATAGAGAAAATAAATTCAATGCCCCAATATTTCAAAGTAATAAAAACTTTCTTTTACAATTCAATTCCTATATAGGGAACATCCATTTTATAGAAACATAATAACTTTATATTCATCGAATTATTTTCAATAAGACAAGCATTCAAACATATCCATCATTCACTATTTTATTCTAACAATTAGATTATAAGAATATGCTTAAAAGACTAGAATCCATTTTTAGTTTCAACTTTTCATTTTTAATAGAATAATATTTCAAAACATCATATATTGTAGTGTCTCTACTATATGTCTCAATATAAAAAATATGCATCGTAAAACATTCTTTAATTCTCTTATACTCAACAAAAAATGATAGATCATGATCTATGATACACATAGAGAGGCATTATCGAACTGTATTTTAATCATGTTTTCTAGATTCCAACTTCTGTTCATGATCAAAAATCATTTTTGACACATCACAATATTATTTTTTTCTTCCTGCAACTAATAAAATAACGAGATAATACTGAAGTATCATATATGTTTCCCCTACAAACAAATAATTTTCCATATAAATAAATTTGGACATGAATTTTATCAATTTTTGTGCACTAATTCTAAAAATATTTTATGGTTCTTCTTGTTCTCTTGGGAACTAAATTATCATCACTTTCCATTCCACCAATTTCCTAAATCTGATTTTGTTTTTTGATATTAATTTCCTTGTCAGTTGATTATAATGGAATTTCATCCCAATTGACTCTAATTTCATCTGAAATATTATAATTCATACTATAAAAATAAAATAAATATAAATATTATATTATAATGTATTATGTGTTCAAATTAAATTCATCCATTAAATAAATTGTCATGTTTTATTTAAATAAAAATATTAAAAACAAAGTAGTAAAACATTTTTATGAATTTTTAACTTTGATAAAAAAAAATCTACTATAATTACCTAAATAGACATATTGTGGGGGAGTGGATATTTTTTTTTAATTAAAGGGTGTGGGTGGGATTAGTGTATTGCTGATGTCTGTTGTGGAGGAGAGAGGGGCGGTCGTCCTGTGAAGTAGTGTGGAGAGGAAATGGGAATTTAGGGGAATTTAAAGAGAGTGATTGATGTGATATGGAGAGATATAACGTGGATGTTTGGGTGGGTTTTGTACTTCATTTATCACTATTGTAGAGAAGATAGGGGTGACCATCCTATGAAGCATCAAGTAGAGGAAATAGGGATTTGGGAGAATTTGGGGAGAGGGAGGGATGTTAGATAGGGAGAGGGAGGGATGTGGCTTGATGGGAAGTGAAGAGGAGGAGGGAGTGTAAGGGGTAGGAAGAACCTGGAACTTCCACTTGTACTCTAACACCTTGATATTTTTAAAAAGTAATCTATGCTCGATAGAATATAAGACACACAACATTGAGCTTAAACAAACTATGAAATAATATAATTTTAAATATAAATGTTATAACCTAGCTATTAAATTGAAATATGTGAATAATATTAACTAAATTAGAAAATAAATATATCAATTTTATACTCAGTATAAATTTATTGATAAAGTATTAGTAAATAATAAATCTAATTTTAGTAATGTAATTTTATTCATCAAAAATATGTTTTCTTCAAAAAATGTTTTCATTTCTTTTTTATGAGAAAATATTATAGTTGATTTCTAAATATTTTAGATAATTTATTTTATAAAATTATCTTTATTTTCTAAATCATCATATCAAAATTAACATAGAGTTAAATTTTTGGAATTTTTGATAAATATTGATTTTTAAGTGAATAGTAAAAATACGGTTTAAAAAAAATGAAATCTCTTTTTAATAAATTAAGTAATTTAAAATTAACATTATATTTTGAATATTATTTCAAGTAAAATAATTATTATTTAATTTAAATTTAATCTACTTAATTATATTTGAATCATCTTTATATTTGATTTTAGTATAATTTTATCTTTTGGGTTTAAACACAAGATTTTTCTGAAAACTTTTTTAAAGTGCATAATGTTTCTAAATTTTAATTAATTAAAACAAAACATAATTAGGAATTATATAAATTAAATATAATATATATATATATATACATTTAAATTCATATAATTATTATTACTGGTCATATAGTTAATATAAAATCATTTTTTTCTTGAAAAATACATTTCTTGAAAACCCACTTTTTATTGTGTCTCTGAGTTTTATTTTAAATTAAATTATACCACTTATATGAATTGAATTTGTTAAAATGGATTGAATATTTTTAATAATAATAATTTATATTATCTAATAAGTTAAACTTATTTTTTAGTCATAATGAATCGTGAAAACAGTAAAAATATTTTACAGCTATTAAGGTAAAAACAGATTTATCAGGGGTTAAACTAAAAATATAAGGTTTAAAATAAACTAAAAACTTGTATAAAATCTCTTTTATAGACATAATTTTATATTATATTTTATAATTATTTAAAATGGTCCATTTTTGAGACTTTTTAATGTGAAAAATACAGGTATCACTTTTTCTTCTAAAAAATTACAAGTGTGCCACTCACCTCACTTATAAAAGGCCACCCCAATACTCTCCTAATAACACCTTAAAAACCTTTTGTTTTAGATAATAAATAAAAAAATAAATTTATTAATTCTATTCAAAAATACTAGGATCCTTGGTTTGATCATAAATTCATCCTAAAAAGTCTTTTGGTGCTAACCAAAGGAGGTTTTCCGAAGAAGAGGTATCATGCTTAACTGAGCATTTTTATTTTATTTATTATTCTTCCTCCTTAAATAGTTATTAATTATGATGATATAATAGAAATACTATCTCACATATAATTATATTTTATTATGTTAATTTAATAACATAAATCCTTCTCCTATTATATCAAATGGGAAACAAAACCATCATTCGTGTGTAAGGAGGAATACGACCTCACGAATCGACGTAATTTGTTTTCATTATCACATCTCATGGAATGTTATAATGATGGATTTAAAGTATATATATGATATTTTTAATATAAATATACTCATGTAATTATTATATAACATTTATATTCTTACTTTTTATTACTTGGGGGATACGATAACATCGTTCGTGTGTACGACCAACTACCACCTCGTGAAGAGATGTGAATCATTTTCACTAACACCATTAATGAAATGAGATAAGGATAAAGTTAATGAATATATGTGAAAAAATTATGATATTAATGACATATGTTTCATTATAAAATGATAATATATCATTTTATTTCTTACCTTTCCACTCACTGAAAAATGATAACGTTGTTCATGCGCACATGTGGATTATCACCTCAACAAAGCGATGTGATTATTTTTTTCATCACCATGTCACATGGATGGTATATATATGAATATTTAATGAAATAATATTATATTTATGATATTATTATCATTTTTCAAAGATAAAATAATATTGAAATTCTTTCCATAACGATTGTTGAAAAATAAAAATGTTACTCACACATAAGTACGACATACTGTCTCCTTGATTGCAACACACTTCATTTTTCCTAACCATATTTCATGATTGGTTTTAAAAGATAATTAATAAATATTTATGATAAATATTTCATTATTATTATTATTTAGATGATTTGTTAATGAAAATTTTGACCATGGTCAACATACCAAAGCCATTTTGAACCAATGAACTGAATGTCCTCAAAACACCTGATGTGGACTTAACCAATTAGGTATTTAAATATATAATTAAAATAAATAAAATAATTGATTTATGTATAAGGTATTAAACATGTAAATTTTTCTTAGGAAATTAAATAATTAATATAATCTTATTATACCGGAGTTAAAGGACATACATGAAATGTATGGACTCGAGGTAAGGGACTTCATCTCAATTTTCCTTCATTGAGGCATATTTTAATGTTATGCACCTATTTTATTTTATATGCTGTATATTATTAAAATTATACATGTAATATAATTAATAATTCATATTTAATTTAATTTTAATTTTAAATTTTAGTTACTTCATCAATGGGGATTTGACTTGAAAATTACTAAGTGGTAAAAGGAATCTTAACTAAATTTCCTTTCATTGGGTTATAAGTATTTTTAATTGAATTTATTATGATATTATTATGTGTGAATTAATCTATAAGTTGTTTTATTATATATTTATACTTTTATTTTTTGATTTAAATTTGTTACACATAATCTATTCATTTATTAATTCTCAATTCAATGATTTGATATTTGTAAGGGTTATTCATCTCAAATTTGCTTTATTTGGGACATATGTTTATGATATGAACCTATATTATTTTATGAGGTGTATATACTACCATTTTGATATTTCATATTATGAATATACTTATTTTCATGATATTTATAGTATCAATTAAAGTTATTCTTTCATGGGGATTATAATTGATGAGTTACGAAAGTGGAAAAGGATTTATGTTACAATATTTTTTCTTTTAGGATTTCCTATTTGGATAAAATAATATGTTGTTATTTCCTTGAACCACCTATTTTTATTCTTAAATATTTTTAAATGTGGTTAGCATGTTTTATTTCCATTTCAACACTTATTTTTTTAAGAAACATGGAGAAAGTCATTTTTAAGTGACACTGATCTTGTATCTTCTGTTAGACCAAGAATATTTCTTTTCCATATCAATGTTTTATAAAATGTTTCCAAAAATGTTCTTTTATAAACATAAATGATTTAATTAATATATATTACATTTTCTTTTACCTTCTTTTAAAAGGTTTTAAAATAAAATTTCTTAATGTTTTCAAATGGGTCACACTTGACTCTCTTTAAAAAATATTTGAAACAAATGTTTTTTTGACATTTATAACATGAATAGATTTTTACACCATCATGACCACTAAATTTTTAAAGATTAATTTTTAGGTTTTAAATTTTATTTTCCAAGAAAATTATTTATTTGTTATTTGATAAAGTTTATTTTTTTAATAAGTTTTTTCCATAGTGGAAAGGATTTTTTTTCAAGAAATGTTCCAAGTGATATTTAAAATTCATTTTCTATATAAGATGACATCATTTTATGTTACTTAAAGTGAGAAGTTTATTTTCCTCAAGAATGTTTTTAATATAATTTTAATGGTATTTCCATTCATCAATATCAAAAACACTTAATGTAACTTATTCTCCACTAGAATAATTTTAAATGACACCATCCTTATTATTTCTTTGGATGGATTAAGATTGTTTTAAGAGATGTCCATGGAACCAATTTATTTTACATGGGTTATTCATGTTTCAAAGAGTTTTTTATTGAACCCATTTTTTTTCCATGGGTTAATCATGTTTAAAAGTGATTTTTATGGAACCTATTTATTTTCCATGGGTTAATCATGTTTCAAATATATTTTCATGAAACCCATTAATTTACATGGGTTAATAAAGTTTTAAAAAGGATAATGGTTGTTTTATGAGTTTTATGATGAAATGTGAGCTTCCATGTTTTATGATTATGTTATGGTTTTTTGGAATTTATTTTTTTGATGAGTGGTTCCATTATAAACCAAAGATTAGGGGAATACATTATTCACCATGATTGGGTGGTTTCGTGATAAACCAAGGATGGGTGGGTCAATGATATCACTCTAATGCATTGGGTATGGAAGTAGAATATATGTTTTTTCCATTTATAAGAGTGATTGTAAGAGTGATATGGAAATTATGTACCAAGTTACATATATATTTTATCTATGCTTTCTAAGAGTTTTAATTGTTTCCTTTGATCATGATTGAAATCACATGGCTCATGATGATTGATTCTCATGAATATAATCTTTATTAAATATTTATTCCATGACACATATTTATTGATCTAGGTTTGATGGGTATATGTTCTCTTATGTTATGATCATGCACTTTGACTATGTCATCATACCGTTTTTCTCATCTTATTCTTACTGATGACATGCATTTTTTAATACTTATGGTTACCATTAGTGATCATTTGAGCTCACCCATATTATATTTTATTTTACCCAGGTTATCAAGAATGATATTAAATGAATTATGTCTAGAGGGTTTCATATGGATGGAGATGATAACTTAATGTGAAATAAGAAAACATGGGTTTAGTGGGAGGAACACTCACTTTATGACATGTGTATTATTTATGTAAGTGTTTTTCCTAATTATCTAAAACTATAAAACTAAATGGTTATTAGGTATGTAAGTGATCTAATATATTTGTTTTATGTTTTATGTTTTGGATGGAAGAAATTAGGTCAAATTTATGAGTATAAATCTAGAAATGTAATGATTATGTTTGTAGCATTAAATCTGAGAGTGCGGGTTCGAGGCTGTTATAGTTGGTATTAGAGCAGGGTTTAAATAACTTTAAATATTAGGATTTTTTCATGTGAGATTATATTAAGTTTTATATATAACATCATATGTTTATGAGCTTAGTATTGATCATAACTTTAATGGAATTTAAAACATTTAGGGTTTATATTATCTTGGAATTTGAGATAATTATGGGAACACATTTTTTACCATATAAATAACCACGAGATTGAAAATTTATTTGGTGAATAAGTGATTAATGTTATTTCAAAATAATATTTCTATATTTTGGGGTTTTTAAGATGTAACTAACCAAAAATTTTATTACCTTTTCTAATGGATCTCTTTCCTACCAATAACTTAATTTTTTGTTCTGCAAATAGAATCACATAAAACGAATTTTTTATTTCATGATAAATTTTTACATCATAGGTTGTGATGAATATTTACAACCAGGAATAATAAAAGGATTGAAATAACTTACTATAAAACTAACAAAACATTGTTCCTTTATTTAAGAACATTACATTCAGTCTACAATAATTCCTATTATTAATTAAAAATATTAAAATTTGAAAATAAATAAATAAATAAATTAAAATATAAAAATATGGTCCAACTTGATCCCCTAGAATCATCCAACTCACAAACAATGCTATAACAAAGAAATAGAGAGTTAGTAATACAAAATTCATTTGAAATGATATTGAACCTTGTTTCAAATAAAATTGAATGATGAAGAGTAAAAATGATGGAGAATTTATTGTGAAATATGATTTTTAACATTTATTTTTGTCAACTAATAAAGTTTACTATAATTATAACCTTTATTAAATAAAATAGTTGGTTATGTAAATGCATTTAAATGATTATCAGGATTATTCAATGATATAATAAAAACTGTATTATTTTCAAGGACTACAAAAAAAATTCTATTAAAATATGTATATGTATAATAATTAAATAAAAATTTATTTCATGAAATAATCTTATAAAATTATTTTTAAATGATAATCCCAAAGTAATTTCTATAGTGGTTTGAATATTGTTTTTTCTATTAAATGGTAATTTTCATTAAAATAATTATTTATTTAAAAATAAAAAAAATATTTCATATAGAAATATTTTTATGAAATAAAATTTATTTTTAGACTCCTCACCTCAAATTTATCTTAGGATTATTATTTGGGAATTTTCTAACAAAGATGAATTTTTAGTAAAAAAGTGAAAATTGCTACTTTAAAAATAAAACCGATTTTATTTAATCATTATTATGTGAGCATGACTAAAAATGTATCAAAAATTTTATTTAATAAAAAAATATTTTAATAATTATAAAAAATATTTTAAAAATATTAACATTAATTTATAGATTTATACCTTGCATTTTGGTACCAAAAATTTGATTTTAAAGATAACAATTATTTTTAATTTTGGTACGTTAATTGGGTGGTTTGGAAGGTATATTTAGGTTTAATAAGGCCTTTAACATCCAATAACCCTCTAATACTATTTAATGTTCTGTAAAAATTGTTTTAATTGATTATACTCACAATTGGTTATCTTATATAGTAAAATATCCTATTTATAATCCTTTAAAACCCACCTCTCCTCTTGTATAAATACCACCCTTTACCCACTTTTATAAACTAAAATTTTATAATCCATGAATATATGACCATTTAATATCTCTAAATATCCTCCAAAGTTTCCCATGTTGTCTTCAAGGTCCTAAGGTTCCCCCTTCCACAATTTAGGAGAAACTCTCCAAGGTATGGGAAATTCTTGTCTTTTTCTTTTTCATTCAAGTGCGTCCTTTTCGTGAGTTTACTTAATGTAAGAGATTATTTATTTTCATGCACTTTTTATCTTTAATATAATATAAAATTATTTTTTTATCAATTTTATATCTCAAATCCCACCCATTATTCCTTTTCTTAGTCAATTTTATGTATTATTTTGATGCTGAAATTTAGTAAGGGATCTCTCTCTTCTTTTCAATTCAAGTTTCTTCTTTGTATTTTGACTTTCGAATCTAAATTGGATATGTTATTTTGTATTTTTAAATATCCCTTTATTGAAAGATTTATGTTCTAAGAACCATATACTATTTATCCCCTCTCATTATATCATATTCCTAAGTTGTTACTATGATGAAGTAATGGATTTATCCTCCTCTCCTTTTTCATTCAAGTATGTCCTTATTATGTGTCTCTTAAGTATACAACTTATTTATTTTTATTCATGATCTTTTTTTATTACCTATACTACCAAAATATAATTTTAACAATGGGATACCTTTATTACATCCCGTTATTCCCTTTTCATAAGCCACAATGTATACTGACTTGCTACCAATTTTTTTCTTGAAATTTATCTTTTATATATGAGAAATTATCATATTATAAATACCTAAATATATTCTCCTGGTATTCAAATATATGTAAAAATGTCTTAGTAATTTGTGGATTTACATATATGAAACTGATATTCCATTTTCATGGGTAAAAAATGATATTATGTTCAAGTATTTAAGCATTTGTATTTAATGATATTAATATGAAACCTGTTCTTTATTTTTCAATGGATTATTGATGAAATTATTTGTTATAATAAATTCATTGGGTAAATAATGAAATCTCATGAGTTAAAAAGGACTAGAATGGGGAGTAAACCCTATTCAATATGGTACCTTGTCCACCATGATAGTCTTGGAAGTGAACCTTGACTAATACTATGGTTTGGGGAGTAAACTCATTATAGTATGATAGTATTGAGAGTGAAAATGTACTAATACGATGGTTTGGAGAGTGAAACCATTCTACTATGATAGTCTAGGGTGTAAAACTTGACTAATATGATCATTTAGAGAGTGAACCCATTTCACTATAATAGTCTTGGAAAAGAGCCTTGACTACTAAGTAGATTATTTTCTATTCTTATGTGTATGACACAATTTAATTACTTATGCCAATGTTATTATCTCATGGATAACGTTCTTTTATGATTCATATCTTGTGAACTGCCAAGTTTATTCCATATACTTATGAATGTCATATTTTTAATCTGTATCCAAATTTCCATATTATGATTCATATTCATTATATTATGTTTTCACTCATATTAATATGATCAATCCTTATTCATATAACTCTTTCTCACATGATAAGTGTTTGCTTTTTTATTTTCTTTACCAGGATTTATTCTCACCCCTTTCTTTCGAGGTATGTCTGTAAGAGATTACATGTAGTGAGATGACTTAGGATATAATAATAAAGGAGTCTCCCAAATATTTTATTAATGTTTATGTTTATGTTATCCATATGTAATTCATGTAATTTTAACCTAATTTCGAAGACACTAAACCTAAAAATATCCTTTAAGTTCATTGATGTAATTTTTTGTTAAGGATTTATGTAAAAGTCAAGTATTTAAAAGGCGGGCCACCATATAAGATGAAAGGTATGATATAAAATTTGAGGTAAAAAAACTCTTTAATTTTTAATTTATTGAGGTTATTTGGGATATATGGTCAATTATATATTGAATTATTTGGTTTGAACTTTGGGTATTACAGTTTAATTTTGGAGATTAATGTATTGTTTCATCATATGAAGGTTTATTCATTTTGGGAATTACCTTAACTTACGCTAACCATTTTTTTTGGTTAATGTATAAATAAAAGAGGAATATATTGTTATACCTTTTACAATTATGTGGTCCTTTAAAAGTTGATTTTAGTGTTTCAAGTTGAAAATTTCATCTTGAATACTCATCATTTGGAGAAAAAGATTATATTATTGTGGAAATTGATTAAAGGATGAAATTAAAATTATCAATTAAGTATATTTTCTTATTTTTTTATTATAGCTGGTAATGAAATGCTAAACCCTAGTAAAATGATCATGAAAATTAAAATTTTATCCAATTATTTGCATTTCTAATGAAACAATGATTTTTTCACAACTCTTTGGTTTATAGTTTTGTGGATGTTGACTTTCTCATGATCATTAACTTTCTTGTGATCAATGATTTTTTGTCACTCTCCATCATTATTTGGAAAATTCTATCTTTTACATGTATAAATATTTACTTTCAACCACTTTTCTCATATTTGGGAACCTACTATGTGTTATTTTGGATGACCTTTGTACTTTGTTTTCTCTCATGTTTAGAGGAAGTTTTATTAACCCTTTTCACAATGTGGTATTTCAAAAATGGTATTTTGAAATGTAAAACCATTTTTTACCAAATTAAAGTTTAAATTGTTAGGATGAAATTTATTAGGGGGGGGGGGTATGGGACACCCTGATATTTCAAAAAAGAAATTTATGCTCAATAGCGTACCAGACATACAACACCAAACTTAAATGAACCATGAAATAATATTATTTTAAATATTAATATTATAACTTATCCATTAAATTGGTGGGTATGAATATTTTTAGCTAATTTATGAAATATATATATAAATTTTCAGCTAAATAATTTTTTTTTATAAATACTTAGTATACAATCAATCAATTTTTAATAAGCCACTTTTATTTATCAAAAATATATTTTTTTCAAAAATGATTTTCTTCTTTTTTTGAGAAAATATTATAATAAATATATATAAATTTTATAAAATTTAATTCATAAAATTAAATTTATTTTTTAAATTATCATATCAAAATTAGCATTGGGTAAAAGTTTGGTATTTTTTAAATTTTTTTTCCATTGAATAGTGAAAAATATCAATTTTTGTTAAAATGTCATTTCATTTAAAAAAATTAAGTAATTTAAACATAAAATTATTTTTTTAATATTATTTAAATTAATATAATTATTAATTAATTCATATTTAATACACTTAATTACATTTGAATCGTCTTTATATTGGATTCTAGTATGAGTTTATCTTTGGGTTTAAAAATGGGATTTTCTAAAAACTGTTTTAAAGTATATAATGTTTCTCAATTTTTATTAATTAAAAAACCCAAAATAAGGAATTAATTATATGAAATATATATATTATATATCTATAAATATTTATTCAAATTAATATATTGATTATTACTGTCATATATTAATATAAAACCATCTTTTTCTTGAAATATATAATTTTTAAAACCCCGATTTTTCAACACGTCTACAAGTTTATTTTTAAATTAAATTATTTCAATTATATATATTTTATTTTTTAAAATGAATTAAATATTTAGAACCATAATAATTTATATTATTTAATAATTTCAACTTAATTTTTGGTCATAATGAATAGTAAAAACAATAAAAATCTTTTACCGTGGTTAAGGTAAAAACAGATTTACTAGGGTTTAAACTAAACTGATAAGGGTTAAAATGAAAAAAAAGTTTTAATATAATTATAATCATGATATTACATAAAGCTTCATACTCTTCATTATATGGGGAATACAGTAACATCACTCATGTGTACGGTGGACTCCCACCTCGTGAAGCGATGTGATTCGTTTTCATTAACGCTTTCCATGGAAGGTAATAAGGATAAATTTAATTAATATATGTGAAACAATTATTATATTCATTAGGGACTTTGTGGATGGGCCCGTAAAGGGCTCCCATTCTAGGGTTCTCTTCTCGCCACCGCTTGCCCTTCGCTGCGGACAGTGCGACGTTCTGCCCCGAGCTCGGTGGGTTGGTTTAGGGTTTCTGCTGCTGTGGCATCGTGTGTTTCGTGAACTTCCCTTGCCGAGGTGATTCTCTTTGGGCTTCGGTGGTTGCTGGCTCAGAATCGTGGGTGTAAGTCCGGTCCCCGTCGGTGGCGGCGGGATCCTTAGAAATAGGGCACTGCTTGCGCGACATGGTGGGTTGCTGAAGTTGACATCGAAGGGGTTTCGAGGGGGCTCTTCCGACATGGTGTTGTTGGGCTGGTGAAAGGTCAGAAGGTCAGATGGTTTGATCCTCCTGTGGATGCGGTGATGTTGGTGTAAATCACTGCTGTTTTTCTGTTTTCTGATTGTTTTTGGTTTGTGATGTGCTCTGTCGCGTCTGAATTTATGGTTTTGTGATGTCTGTGGTGTGGGGGATTGTTGTTTGGATTTTGATTTTCGATGGCGACGACGGGATTCTGCCGTCGTTGAGGATGAAAGTGACGACGGACGCTGGGGAAGCGCGCCGACGATCCGGGGTTGTGGTTCACTCTGGGTTCTTGGAGTTCAGTCATGGTGCCTCCGCCGTCGACTGGTGCATGGCGGCGCGTGGTGTTCCTGATTTCTCGCTGGCGTATTAATGGCTATCACGTGGATATGCGGCTCGAGGTGATTGCGCAGCTCGAGGTAGAAAATTGGTTTTGTGGGCTTTTTGATTTTTGAATCTTTGTGGGTTTAGCGTTTGGATGGCATGCGGTTTGTCTGTGAGGTTTCCGGTTTTCCTAAACCGGCTATTTTGAAAATCAAAAAAAGGGATTTGCAGCAATTATTATATTCATTAAATATTTATCATTATTAAAGGATAGTATATCATTTTATTTCTTACCATTCCACTCACTAAAAATGATAACATCGTTTGTGTGTATGTGTGGACTACCGCCTCCACGAAGCGATGTGATTGCATTTTTCATCACCACATCACATGGATAATATATATATGTATATTTAATTTAATAATATGGTATTTATGATATTATTATCATTATTTAAAGACAAAATAATACGTAACTTCTTTCCATAGTGATCGTTGAAAAATGGAAACGTTACTCATGCGTACGTAGGACCTACCGTCTCCATGATTATAACATAGATCATTTTTCA
The DNA here is from genome assembly GCA_963277665.1 of Viscum album. Classification (NCBI taxonomy): domain Eukaryota; kingdom Viridiplantae; phylum Streptophyta; class Magnoliopsida; order Santalales; family Viscaceae; genus Viscum; species Viscum album. The sequence goes on from OY728159.1 coordinate 1,928,150,894, forward strand.
TAACCGTATTTCATGATTGATTTAAAAGTGTAATTAAGGAATAAATATTATAAATATTTCATTATAATTATTCTAGAGATTATGGAACATTTACCTCTTTTACCACAATCAACATACCAAAATTGTTTTGAAACAATGAACTGAACATCCTCAAAACACCCGACGCATACTTAACTGATTAAGTTTTTAAATATGTAAATAAATAAAATAAAATAAATTATTTATGTATAAGTTATTAAACCTAGAGGGTAATTAATAAATAAAATAATTGATATAATCTTATTATATAGGATTTAAAGGACATACATGGAATGTTTAGACTCGAGGTAAGGGGTTTCTTCTCAATTTTCCTTCATTGATGTATATTATAGTGTTATGTACATAATTTATTTTCTATGGTGTATATAATACCCATTTTATATGTAATATCTTGAATCCTTTATATTTCATGGTATTTTAAGCTTCAATTTTGATTACTTTTTCCAAGAGGATTTCGATGGAAAATTACCAAGCGGTAAAATAAATCTTAACACAATTTCCTTTCATTGGATTATAACTCTTTTTCATTTACGTTGTTATGACATGATAATGTGTGAATTTAAAGTCCTGAAAATTTTTAAAAGGAAAGTAAATACTCTCACAAACACTTTGCAGAAGGAATCAAACATTCTTATAGGTCCAAAAAGGAAAATTGATGCAAATTGAATTGCAAACTTGGGAATAAGATTGAAGAAATTGATTTTTTCAAGAGTTTTAAGTAACCCAAATACCATCACTGGGAAAGGTTCATAGAATGCATGAATTACATACCATTAGTATGTAGAATGACCCACGAGGTGTTGGCCCGTGGGGTGATGGCCGACAAACCCAAGAAGCTACAAACCGCATCGTGGGTGAAATTGAGCGTGGGGATGCCATCCGTATACCATACCACGAACTCGGAATTTTGCAGACAAAACAAACTGGAATGGTTCCACGAACTAGGAACCACCAACCACAACCTTCAAAAACACCAGTTGAGTGAGTCTTCTGTGGGTTGAGATGTATCTTCATGAGATTTTGCAAATGGTTCCACATGCCCACATATATAATTTTCCCAATTCTTTATAAAAGGAGCATAGTAGGAAGTGAAAGAGGACAGAAAAAGAAACAATGGAGAAGATCCAAGAGGTTGGAAGAAAGAATTTAGATGGGACTCTGACTTTGGTTTCGAATCATCAAAAAAGTGCAACCTGCGAATCACATTTCTGCATGTATAACCATCCAAAAACCATTAAAAGAATGAACTTAATAATAATCAGTGAACCAAGAACCTAATTGGAACCATCGTGAACCATGAATCCCTCGTGGATGAACTCCCCATGAAACACATGTTCCAGAACCATTCTGCAATACAACGTTCTTCATAGTGCATCGCTATGCGGATTGAACACTGTGCGGCGTACTGAATTAGAATGTGGATGAAACCCAAAGTGGTGTGGCTGACCGCATCCAGGACCACGTACTAATTTGGTATGCAGTGGCCCACACCTAAGTCCGCGTACTACTTTGGTATGTGGGTGACCCCTTTACCTACATAGCACTATGGCATGTGGGGATCCCCCCACCCTGTATGAGAAAACAGTACGTGGAATAGAGCGTCTCTGAGTGTCCTTCCCTCCGACTCCAATCTTGCTACTCTAGTACCATCCAATCCTCCATAGTGCCTCTATAAACCAGTCCACTGGCATCGGGCCAAATAATCCTCCAAATCCACCAAACCCATATGATTAGATCACCGAGCACATCAGCGCACCCCTTTGAGTCTATATACCCATGGTAAGCGTTGTCACAAAGGCTATCCCCATAATGGTTCAGACTCCCAGGATGTTTGTAAGTCTACATTCCCATGGTAAATCGAATTCCAACCTTAGTATACTGACATGAACTTCTCTATTCTAGGGATTAAGGGCGATCACTTTCTTTTCCATTCAATGAGGAATGATGATCAGTTGAAGGAATCATGCTCACTTCTCCTCCTGATGAGAGGCGACATTCCTGCCCTTTCCCAGAGCGCATTCTGGGGAAATCCCACTAAGGTAAGTCCCTAACATTCTGAGAGATGAGCCACATGACCTCCAATGTCATCCCATATTGAAGGGTTCATCGATCCACACCCTCACCCACCCTCTCGTTGACTTTTTCCATCGTAGGACCGGCCTATTCCACCTGCGGGAGAGAGGATGTATGGTTTTTTGAATATCTCACATCCTCTTTTTGCTCACATTGAGTATGACACACGTGGGCTTAGAGGTTTGTGATTATTATGAAATCCAATAAAAAAACCTCACATCTTAAACTACATGAACTTTGATTCCTATTCAAACAAGGATACATAAGAATCATTCTTGAAGTCCCGATCTCAAAGGGTTGCCCTTCCAAATGGGTGTACCCAATTATGCCCCCAATAAATGGGCCTCCTCTCAGGTCCAAACCCCAAGATAACCAAACTACATGGGCACTAATTCCTCTCACGAGAATACATAGGATTCTCATATTATGGGTCCAACCCCAACATCAAACCCCCTTCCATCTCTCTTGGATGAAGATAAACTCTAGAGCACCTTATTGTATGGATTAAGTCAGCATTGCCTCCGTAGCTTCAAATATATGTATATCAATTATGATACAACAACCCAGGGGTAGCCTATGGAAACAATCTTCAAGAATGAACCAAGGATTCACAAACATATGAACACAACTTAATTCTATAAGAGAGTCCCAGAATATGCAATAATTCCCCCCAAACGGGTGTGATGAGCCCGACCTCCCATCCTCTCGACCAATGGAGTCCTTATGTGTCATTGTCCAAATTGTCATCCAATGAGCACCTGCCTTTGGAAAGTACGTCCATGTATCATTGATACCATGGCTGTTGGGTGTTTTTGGCTCCACAAATAAACCCGTTGGAGACCATCTGAGGAAATCATATCATAAGAGGACCAATTGCACAAATACCAAACCCTTTTCAACCACTCGCTATGACCATTTGGTTATGGAACCTCCTTTGTAATGCGGAAGGAAAAAATTTACCTATCCAATGGGGTCAATCTAATTTCTTCTAAAGGATAATGATGCAGATTGCGCTGAAACAAAGATGAAGACATGAAAGTCTTCATAATGACGAAAAAATGCTTTTTACTCATCAGACCATTTTTCCTTTTTCACAAACGCATATGCATTTCACCTCGAGTCGAAAAAAAATGTTACTCAATGTGAAACCTCAACCAAGGTGTCAGTTTACCCCACTAAATCCCCTTAGCCTGACAAAAATGTGGAAGGGGGCTAATCCAAATCATCAAATGTGCATATGATCAGGATATGCTACTTTGACAGGATTTTTTCGTTCGTATATGTCATGTACATGTATTGGAGGTTTCCGTAGGGAAACATTTGATCCAAATGACATCCCAAAAAATAATGAAGAAATGCACCTCAGCAATATCACAGGTGGATGGGACCCCGATAAAGAGTAGGACTCCCTTGCCAACCCAACATCTTCAATGCTGGGTATCCAATACATTGATTAAAGAGTACCACCAAAATGGTACTCTCCTCACAGTGGAAGCTACAAGATAAGCTCTCCAATCTGTGAAAGCTCTCTAGATGCCTCCTGATCCACGACTGACACCCTAGCAGAAGTTGGCCCCAGTGGTCATCTCGAACCATTTCAGGAGCCTGTACCCGGAGCGTGACTACAAGTACCTCCCTTTTCTTAGGGAGGCATATGAAGTCTATGCTGATGACTTCACCTCAACTATATAGGGGTCATACTAATGGGAACCTGCCAGAGAGAATCACCGTCAAAACCAAGTGACCAAGTATCCTCATTCTGAAGAGGATATTATACTTAGGGTACCTGCTGAAGTAAAAAAGACACGGTCCCCTCAAGCCTCCCACTAAGGGAGGAATGCATACAATTAGAAATATACTATCATCCTGATTCCTAAGGAGGAAATCCTCCATAAAATTGTGGTGACATTCAACGGGAAGACATACAACTCTTCCCCCTTCACTCAATCCCACCACAGAAATAGGGTGGCACAATATGAGCACACACACATCTCTTCCCGTGTTCGTTGGTCCCGCCGTGCAGACAGAGTGGAGAATTATAGGAAGACAAAAAATATATGCTGATGCACAAGGAGCCCATCATCCAAATAGGACTACAACCTTCTACAGGAAGGCACAAATACCTGTTGATACATATCATTCCCACCATCCAAATAGAGTATAAAACAAATACGAGCAGAGTCAAATTTCAGCAGATTCATATAAATATTGTGAGACAAATATAACGGAAAGAGAGTAGATGAAAATTCCTGCTCGTAAATATGAATCCCACCAGAAAAATATGGTGAAAAACAGAGAAGACAACCGCCGTAGACTCGTTTCTTTTTCCCGACATAAGAGAACTGCCAGTATCCAATGACAACCTATGGAGGACTAGAGCAGGCACAAACTCCTGCTCTGACATCAGAATGGGCCTTCATACCCGTTCCAACCAAAGATGTATCTCAGCACATCCTAGAAATGATGGAAGATAAGATGTTGATTCCTCACCATATCCTACAGACATGTCAAGATATCATTGCATTGGCAGCAAGGGAGAGGAACTAGGCCCACAACCCAGTTTCCTCGAACGGGATGACTTACTCGCAAAATGGATTAGTCACTCCAGAGCAGTTATTCATCCCTACTCCAGTCAAAGAGGTTTGATGGAAATATACCATGATACACGTATAATTGGATTGGGAACAAATACCCATTCCAACTGGGGGACACCAGTCCAACGTGGTGGCCACTCTAGGGTAGGCATATATCCCTGAAAGAACTCAAGATGTCCATCAATGTATCCCCACAACATCATGAAATCCAAAAAAATAGGGACCCATATATGAAAGCCATTACCAACAACAGACTGCCCCGGTTACCCGCAAGAGATCACCCAAAAGTGAAATGTGCCAAAGGCAATCAAAAAATTAAGATCACATACATAATATCACTCTGCTGGAACTTGTAGTTATTGACACCCTTGAGTATATATTAATAAAGGATCAAGTCCCTGTCCTTCCATTAAAAAATTATCAAAGTGGTGGTAGCAGTTGTGAAGGAAATCCCCACAATTTTGCTACCATCATCTCTGAAGGTCCTCCCCAGAGAACCCACAGGGGGATTACTCCATGGGCTAGGAATGATCTATCATGAGATCCTACCTCTTGACGCGTGTTAGGGTAGCCCTCACCTTGAACAGAAGATCAGACAGAAAGAAGGGCATCCTCAGGCTATCATCCACCCCCATGGTCCTCCCCAGGGTATACGCTACATATATTCTTCTCCTTATAGTCGAACATCCAATCATAATGGCATACCTCACCATGATGAAATCCATCTTGAAGGACCTCCCCACATATGTTGTTTATATGAATGTCCTCCCCATAGAAATATCAAGCAATGAGAAGGTCCTCCCCTCACTACAGTACATCCTAAAGGCCCTCCCTAGGATTTACATTGTAGAGATTCTCCCTGCAGCCAAATAACAAGATTTGATAGTAGTCCTTTACATCATAGCAGTCATAGAGAAGGTCCTCCCCTCAGTGACATCAAGTAGCGAGAAGGTCCTCCCCTCACTACAGCTCGTCCTGAAGGTCCCCCAAAGGTATACACCATAGGGACATTTCTTGTGGTTGGGCATCAAGTTGAAATAGTATCCCTTAACATTATAGCACCAATTACGAAGGCCCTCCCTGCAATCAAAATTCACACTGTCAATAAGGTCATCCCCTTGTTAAGAAAAATGTGAGAAAATCCTCCTTTGCTGAGGTACTTGCAAAGATGGAGTCAGACATGTCAGAAACCCTGTCTATGATGAGTGATATCCTTTCTCGACCAGAGGATGGTTCGGGGCCATGCTCATCTTCCAATCCAACCCCATTCCATTCACATATTAATGAGGATCCTACCACAATGATGCTTGGGATGGAATCATTAAAAAGTTGTCAAGCTGGGCATATCAAGTAGAGGAGTCCCCGGAAGAACAACAACATGAAATGTTTCTTATGAAAATAAAACTAATCGAGGATAATATATCAGTGATGTATTATCCCACAATGACTTCTCACTTCGACATACCAAGGGATTTGTCTAAGGAATGTATGCATGACATTCGCCTCAATATCTGGATGACTCTTTGTTAGCTAAAAGAAAAGTTCGTGCCTTATGAAGGGTATGGAGACCATGTCAAAATATTAGTAGAGCTTCTCTGTCTAATCGACCTGGAATCCCTCTCGTCTACATGGTAGCCACAATCATAAAGGCTAAAGAAAAACCTTGAACTGGCTTGCCTTCACGTACTGCAAAAGTTGCGTTTCCTTATCGGTGATTCCTTATCTGGAGTTCATATTAGGAGATGGGGAGAACATGGAGCTCTGCACTTCACCCCACATCCCATCCAGTGGAGCACTTTGAAAATGACATCTTGCAATGTCATTACCCAAAGGAAGAAATGAAATGAAATCCCTGCTTAGGGAAGGTGGAACACTACTACAAATACCCCTTTTATTAGTGCTAAAAATGGCCTTTAACAGTGCTAGAAAAGCGCTGTTAAAGCCGGCATAGATTGGGGGGGGGGGTACCCTTTAGTAGCACCCCAAAAAGCACTGATAAAGACCCCCTTTATAGTAGTGGAGCACTAAAAAAATCGACCTTGAGTAAGTCTCAAAAGCACCAGGCCCGATGAGATCAAGCCATCAAGAAGCTCCTAAGATAGGCAACCGAGAACATCCAGCAGGCTTCCTACCTTAGGGAAGACAACCAACAAGCAGTTCTCATTTCCTTGTAATTAACTAAATCTCATAGAAACCCAGTTCCATATCCATCTCACACCTGCACAGAAATTCTTGAAATTAAGAAGCTAGTAATATCAGCATCTACCACCGCAATATAGGAACAACCCCAACCCGCAGGGTTGGGGGAATTTTTAACTTAGAATTACCTCGTAAGACCAAAAAATCCAGGCCATGGTTAATCAATGGAAGAATGGGAGCAACCCAAGGCCACAGTTCTAGGGGCATTTTTACCTCAAATTCCCACACAGAGGACGTATGTCTTCTCCTATATTAGAGGAACGATGAGTAGAGAGGTCACCCATTTAACCCTATATCGTGGTTCATACCCTTCGAGACGAATTCATATTGTGAGGTCAGATCAGGGATCCCTTTGGGTCAATCTTCGCGAAGAAATACAATGAATACCATAGAATAAAAGGAGAAATCCCAAAAAGGATGAAAAAATCTCTCCTACCATTCAGTACCAGGTACACCTCCCCCAATTCGATATGCATCAGTGAACATGGTGAACATAAATCCCACAGATCTCATAGGAAATTATGCAAATGGAGAGGATGTAAGAGAAGATGGTTCCCTCCCGAAGGCATCCCAAACCGAGCCTGGTGGTGTGCATACCTGGAACTTGAGAGTTACCCTAAATTTGGGTGGACCCTCATCAAACCCATTACCAACTCCCTCACAAATCCTCAATAAGGAGAAGAATAAATCCCATGATTTCTACGACCCAACACCTCCTCCCCCAAAAAATGCATCTGTCACGCTCATGGAAAGATTTTCCAAGAAGGAGGAAGAAATGAAAGAGATCAGGTGAATCAATGCCGAGTTGTGTTGAGGGAGCTATCATGCTGGATGCGTTCCTCAGGAGGAATGTCAACAGGTGCTCTTAAAAGATGTGCCCCTACCACAGGAACTCATCTCGATAAATGAAACTAAGCTCAAATGCCCATCCAATCCAACACTAGGATAATCGACCTACTTAAATTTGGCCCCAGAATGACATCATGACTTCCCTCCATTGAGAAGGTATCTAGAGTATATTTAGGTGAACCCACAAAGGATACCCCCGACTGGGCATTCACCCCAAATTCCGGCAGTTCTGGCACGCCCAACTTTCCCCCTTGCTGTACCCGCCCAAGATCAAGTCTGACAGGATATGCATCAGGGGTTCTTGAATACCTTCGATCAACTAATAGCTCCACTAGAAGCCATGGAAGGGAGGCACACTCCTATATAACTATAACATAAACTTTACCTCAATTGGGTGAGAAACGTTCCACCACTGCCAAACATTTGGAACCCCGTATTTTCAATGTTCAATGGTTTGGGAGACCCAAAAAATCACCTAATGTAATATGTGTCTTACTGTGACCCCATGATGGTTGTGAGACAACACAAACATCATCCTCAGCCCCACAATCCTCTGATGGCCATAAAGGTAGAAATCAGGGATAAGAAGATGATCCTACACTAAATATGAAGCATGTCTTGACACTTTCGGACTTCATGCCAACATACTTGAGACAACGGGAACCACCCCTCCAAATGGGACAATGGGCACCACCCCCACCAAATGGGACAATAGGAACCGCCCCACCAAATGGGACAATGTGCACCGCCCCACCAAACAGCACAATGGGAACTTCCCCACAAAACGACACCATCAAAAGAAGATAGTTAGATAGAATCACTTTTAGATCAAGAAATGATCTCTATCTCTATTAATGTAATTCACTTGATGGAGCCCTTCTCTGATAGAGAATATGGCCATGAACTTGAATTCCCCGTATTTAATCGGAGAGCTGGAGGAAGATTCCGAAGAGGCTAAGGATTTCTAGGAAGGTTGACCATGGCAGGAGTCAGATACTCGACCACACCTTCACTCATACCATTAACATTACAGAAATGCATGGAAGGACCCTCCAGTAGACACAAGAGGAACCAAAATGTCCCTCTGCCCCTACCCTAAGAAATCTAAGCCCAATCATCTTGGATTATCCATTAGATAAATAATATATGTCTAATTTACCAAGGCATACAAGCATACCAATTCGTAGAAACTCAGAAAGCATATCAACACCATCAGCCCCTATCACAATGGACAGACCATCTATGTCCGAATCTTAGGACCCTAAAGCACCCATGAAAGAGCATCCCCAAGCCGAGAAGCGCCAACCTTTAGAGTAGAAATATGTTATTTTGAAATATCTATCCTCATTATCGGCAAAGCTATCAATCACAGATGCCTTGAGTTTGTCAGCAGACCTTATAGAGGCACTCAACAAAGCCTTACAAAGTCCATAGGAATTTTAGGCCGAAGTAGCAGTTTCCAAAGTCCATCAGACAGAGACCAATACTGAAGAATGACAGACTATCATCTCATTCATAGATTAAGATGAAGATTCCATCATTCACGGACACATCAAACCCTTATATGTGTCTGGAAAGATAAACGACATTGATGTTTATAGAATTTTCATCAACAATAGATCTGGTGTCAAACTCCTCCCACTGCGAACACTTATTTGGTTTGGCTGTGATGAGTACAGTCTGATACCATGCACCACAAATCTGATGGGATATGAAAAAAGTGAGTAGAATCCATTGGAAAAAATCAATCTTAAAACATGTCTTGGTGACCTCATGTTTGATTCTGAGTTTCTGGTAGTGCAGAAAAGTATGGCCTTTAACATCATGTTGGGGAGGCCCTGGTTTCATTGGCATACTGCAATTCTATCATCCTACTATCAGGGGGTTAAATATTGTGCTAATGGAAAAAATGGGGCATTGCACACTGATAAATTCCCATTCAAATCATGTGAATCACATTATATCGATGAAGGGTTCTATAAACGGAAAGAGAAGTAGCCTGTGGCCGACAATGTTGACTAGATCACCACCCCAAATGGATTGGAAATAGCTCCCGCCGATCCCTTCAAACAACTTGGGTAAGAGTATGTACTACCCATCAACCAGGTTGAGTTCACAAGTTCAAGCTTAGATACAAACTTAGCCGCCTGCATGATTTATGTTATGGACACCAAGTCCAAAGACACTAAAAAGAACACTGGCCCCTATGTGGAAGGGAAAGGCCCAAAAAAAGATGCTCCAGTATCGTCCTTAGAACCCCAATGATACTCGAGAATAAAACCCCAAAGCTTGGTCCAAAATGGGAGGGACCATATGTCATACACAAGGTCTACTGTAATGGAGCATTTTCCTTGATATCAATGGAAGGAGAACTCCTCACAGCTCCCACCAATGCAAGTTTTTTGAAGAAATAATTTTCATAACAGTGAAGAAACACATCCTAGCTGCAAGATGTTAAACCACACTGCGTAAATCATCCTAATCACATGATGATAAACTACAGGGTAAAAATTGTCCTAACAACATTACATTAAATTGTATGGAAAATTTCCTATATGCAATACGTTAATCCGAATAACATAAATAATACTAATCACATGACGATAAAATACAAGGTCAAAATTTTCCCAACCACATGACATTAAACTATACAGAACACATCCTAGATGCAAGAAATTAAACCACATAGCATAAATCATCCTAATCGCATGACGATAAACTGTAGGGTAAAAATTATCCTAACCTCATGAAATTAAAATTTATGGAACACGTCCTAGATGAAAGATGTTAAACCACATAGCATATATATTCCTAATCACACAATGATAAAATGTTGGGTCAAAATTGTCCAAACCACATGACATTAAACTGTATGGAACATGTCTTAACTGCAAGATGTTAAAATGAATAGCATAAATCATCCTAATCAAATGATGATAAAATACAGGTTAAAAATTGTCCTAACCACATGAAATTATACTATATGGAACACGTCCTAGCTGCAAGATGTTAAACTGTATAACATAAATCATCTTAATCGCATGATGATAAACTGCAGGGTCAAAATTGTCCTAACCACATGACATTAAATTGTATGGAACACATCCTAGCTGCAAGACATTAAACCGCATAGTACAAATTGTTCTAATTGCACGAAGATAAACTAAAGGGTCAAAATTGTCTTAACCACATTACATTGAACCATATGGATTGAATCCTAGATGCAAGGCATTAAACCACATAGCATAAATCATCCTGATTGCATGAAGACAAACTGTAGGGAAACTTTTTTACAAACAACATGACATTAAACTGTATGGAGTTCATCCTAGCTGCAAGATGTTAAACCGCATAACAAAAATCATCCTAATCACACGACAGCAAACCATAGGTTCAAAACCATCCTTCTCTCAAGACATTAAACTGCACGATTTCTAAAGAACTACGTACAACTTGCTCCTTCCCTATCAGGATATGTAGCGATGCCTCGAACCTCAATCTTGGCCTAGCCATTACATGAAACCAAAATTCCCCTACTCCTATTCCTGAGTCATATCATCACATGGAACATTTAGAACTACATATGTCTTGATTACTATCCTTGAAGGATATATAGTGATGACCATATTTGACATCTAGGCCCAGCCAACAATTGAAGGAAAATGCCCTTTCATTTCCCCTACACTTGGGCCAGACCACTATAGGGAATATACATAACTACGTATGTCTTGATTCCTGCACCTGTAGGATAAGTAGTGTCACCTAGATCCTCCATCCCAGTCCAGCTGTCCATAAAAATGCCCCTTTCTCTCTGTATAGATCAAACTTGCACATAGGAACCCATGAAAGGTCAGAACCTGCATGACATTAAACTGCAAGGTTCCTCAATAGTTATGTGCACCCCAATTCTCAGAATTATGAGATCCCAAACATGCCTCCATTTTCCAATAAAAATAATTCAAAGATATGATGGAAATTCTGATCCTGAATTCCGACACCCAAAAGGAGTCAAAAGATCATGATTGCCCTAACATATGTGTCAGACCTATGTGGAAGCTTCAGTGGTTCACGACTAATCATGGTCGGGATATTTCTTACATCCCTGGGTGCATCTTTCCCATATGTCAAACTCCCTACTATGGGAAATTTTGGATCTCCATAATCCTGCAAGGTCATCAGAGATAGAAGGATAGTGTCCTATAGACACCTTTTTTTGACTATGCAGATCACGCCCTAGTGGCTCTGCATATGTTTCCTACAAAATGAACATCAATCAAAGGAAAATTTTCCCCTAGAAGATTCCTCTCCAACCTCTCTATACCCAATGTCTTCCAAGGCCAATTTCATTCCTCCTGATCCAAGGGCCCCCTAGGACTATGGTTTACACCTTCTATTATCACTCATGTATAAGGAATGCTATAATATCCTGACCATGATTAACTAAAATCTATTTATAGTCTTTATGACAAGTTTTCTTCGTAACACGATGGTAAACCGTGTTGATGATGTCCTTACCAAACTATGCTAAACTGAAAGGACAGAAATTTCCCAGCTACAAGACATTAAACTACACTAATCAATGAAAATGATTAGATTCTTATCTTGGCTCGACCGCCTTAAACAAAATGCCTTTCCTTCCTGCACATGGGCTAGACCTTCACAAGGAACGTTCATTTGGAATCCTGTGTAACTCAGTTTCCCCCCTAATAAATGTGTGGTGGGATCAAATCCCACCATTTAGACTCAGCCACAGAAAGCATTGAAATGTCCCCTTTTCTGTGCATGAATTAAATCAAAGAAGAGAATCCTCAGATAAGTCCTATATACAGGGATGCTTAAGAGAAATATTATTTCCATTCTTTCACATTGGGATTCCCCTACATCCACCCCAAATGATGGTAAATTGTGTGGAATTATTTCCTTCTACATGATGTTAAATTACATAGCATTAGTCTAAGAATAGAATTATCCCTGCCATTGGTTATATCATTCTTAAGTGGTGACCCAAAATCATCGTAATCCCTTGTTTCTCACACTGAGAATATCTCACATGAGCTTAGGGACCTCAGTAGGAGATCCACCATGATATCATGCAAAATCAGTCCAAGAGTTTGGTCCTAGAAGCACGAACCTAAATGACATGTTATGGTTTTATTCTCCATAAGAAACCCTAGGTTCTAAATTTACGATGTTAAACTATAAGGTACTCCAAAGATGGGATGAATACCTCACTCTGCGTATGATTCAGATATACGGTGGGGATCAAATGATCCCATGAGTGAATCACAACCCGAACATCTCAAATGTATCTAGATACACTTCAGACATACATCAAACTCTATGCTTTGAGTAATCTTGAATCTCCATAATCCTCCATGGTCATTAGGGATGGAAGGCCAGTGTCTTGTAGACACCTTTTTTTGACTATGCACATCATGCCCCAGTGGCTCGGCATATGTCGTCTACAAAATGACCACCAACCAAAGGCAAATTTACCCCTAGGAGAGTCCTCTCCTACCTCAGTATGCCTAACAGCTTCCAAGCCCCATGAAATTTCTCCTAATTCAAGAATCCTCAAAGTTATGGTTTATATTTTCCTTCCTACCCACGTCATGGATATATCAAAACATCCTGGCCTGATTCACCTTTGGCCTCTCTTCAGGCTTCTACAAAACAAATATACCCCATCCTTATGCATGAAGTTGATCCACACACAGAAAAAAACAACAACAATAAAATTCCCCCACCTATTTTCAGTTTTCTTAGTAAAGTTCATCCAAATAAATTCCCCCTTTCACATTTAGGCACACCCCCATTCATAAGACATATGCCATATCCAGAAAGGTCCAAATCTATGTAAACATTCACAACCATAAGAAATGGAAGGCTAGTGTCTAGATGTCACCTTTGTTTGACTATGCATATCATTCCATAGTGGATCTGCATATGTCACCTACAAAATGGCCATCAACCAAAGGAAAATTCATCCCTAGGATAGTCCTTTATAGTTTCTGTATGCCCACATGGAATTAATGTCCCATCTCACTCCTGGGATTTAGAAACCCCCTGGATTACGGATTACATGTCTTTAATTTTTCAAATGCCCAAAGATGAAAATAATTTCTAATTGAACTGAGGAATCATTTACTCTACCTTGGTTAGAGATAAATGATCTACCATAATAGGTGTCAAGTGTCCTGGTTATATGACATTAAACTGTACCATTCACTGGATCTCCCTTACGTAAGAAAAATTATTGTGGCAGTGGTTTCCCATTCAAATCTAACACAAATTCCCCTAATATGTTAGAACATCATCCCAATGATAGGCCACCCACTATGGTCCCCAACCTAAAAACAAATCCAAAGCTGTATAAATCCCCCAAGACATTGGAAATGAAAGGCCAGTGTCCTGCATACACCTTTGTCTGACTATGCACATCATGCCCCGGTGGCTCTGTATATGTCTCCTACAAAAAAACCATCAACCAAATTCAAATTCGTCCCCAAGAGATTCCTTTCCTACCTCCATACACCTAAAATGGATCTCAAGCCCCATCTACATCCAAAACTCACAAAGTCAGGGTCAAGAAAAATCCCTCATTGATGTTTGAGAGTTATTAGGACATTTCTAGCTAATGAATCCCAAATTTGTCCCCCTTCTTATCATGTTTGGACAAAGATGTTCGTCCTAAAAGATCAGTAATAAGTCTGATTGACAAGACTATAAACTGCCAGCAAAAAAAGATGCAATACTTTCTAGAGTGAAAACCCACAAAGGGCCCCCATGGATAAAAGTTGAGTACCATCTTGTTTAACCTATACTATGAATGGTTTAGGAAAAATAATTTAGCTATCAAATACTAAAAAGATACAAAAATTTTGTTAGGTTGAAAACTTACAAAGGGTGGCCTAAAAAAGTCAAGTTATACCTGCTAAGCCCATATCGAACAGGCTTAGGAAAAAATTAGGGAAATAATGAAAAAAGGAACAAAAGTTCATGAGGTATTCCATATGACCTCAGCAAGATTCGAGCAATGATCACTGAGTCTCACACATCAAGAAAAAATTAGATGTTGATTCAATGATTTTAGTTTAATAATTTTGAATCGTGGTTTAAAATTAATACCTGATCGAAATGATGTTTATATGGTTGATTGTGATTAATTGAAATTATAGGAAATGGAAATGAAGAATCATTGGTAGGAGAATTAGTTAAATTATGTTCGAGAAACAATGGAGGAAAATCCACAACCCAGAGCCTCTTCTTGCTAGTGGGACATGATGATAACTAGAGATGTTCGATAGAATCAAAAAGTTGAATAAAAAATTGATGCAAATCCTCAATGGCTTGATGAAACTTTGAAAACTTCATAGTCTCATCCTCCATGACTCCCACAGTGCTTCTGTGTCCCCCATAGCCTCAAGACTAGTCTATTATCCATCTTACATCTACCGTTACCCCTCTTCAATGGTGACCACGGCATGGGGTAGCTCCTGCTTATGTCTCTTCAGATTCCGGCTCGCCTTCTCCACTTCCTGGTTAAGATATTCCACTAAAGATTCTTGCTTTGTGATATCATGTTACAGCCTCTCAACCACACCATCTTGATTGGAAGCTTCATCAATGAGGATTTTCCTCGTAACAACAAGGTGATCCATGAAATCTGTAGCATAAAGTAGAGATTAAAGTGAGCCAATTGCTTACCGAGTAGCAACCACTTTTCTTACTATGTCATAAATTCCATGATAGTCGAATCTTCCAAATCTCAGGACCACAAAATAGCTGTGTAGTCTCAGCAGCTTCGCCGACATCCCAGCCAACACTACCACAAAAACAGTTTTTAGCAGCGCCCCCCTTTATCAGCGCTAACGAAAAAGCGATGATAAAGGGTGCCTTTATCATCGCTAAAAAAAGCGATGATAAAGGAACCCCTTTATCAGCGCTTTTTTTAGCGCTGATAAATGGACCCCCCTTTATCAGCACTTTAGTTAGCGCTGATAAAGGGCCCCCCTTTATCAGCGCTTGTTTAGTAGCGTTGATAAATGGGGGCCTTTATCAGCGCTTTTTTTAGCGCTGATAAAGGGTCGACTTCAAAAAAAAAATTAAAAATATATTAATATATTAATATATAAATATAGTTATATTGTTATATAAATATAATATATATTTTTTAAATATATTTTAGATAAGTATAAATGTACATTTACACTTATTATACTTAATATATAAGATATTTAGTGAAAATGACTTCTTAAAAAATTAAAAAAATATTTTTAATCAATATTTTGATAATAATTATGGAGTAATAGTCATTTAATAACAATTTGAGGTCTAAAAAAATTAAAAAAATTAAAAAAAGATCCAAAATATGTTGAAAACGCAACTCAAACTTCAAACGGCCATAACTTTTGATCCGGGTGTCCGTTTGAGCTCTACCACACATCAAATCGAAGCCTACGATGAGCTCTACGTCGCTGTGACCTGAGGGAACCCCGGTCAAGCGTTTTTCGAGGCCAAAAGAGGCCCAGAAGGCCTCCAATACCGAGTTTTTTGTCGGGGTACCCAGATTTTTTAACATTTTGTGGATTTTCAAACTCGTTTAAGGGGGTATTATTGGATTTTTTTGGCGGGGACTGAATTTATTCCAAGGTATTACATTCATATTGATATTATGTCTTTGAAATTTCATCCTTTTTTATAATGAACTTCTATTTATAATCAAATATATAACTACATGTACATATTTTTTATATATTCGCACCTAAAAATTAAATTTCTTAAATAAATAATTAAACATATTTACATATAAAATATATTAGCTTTATCTAAATAATAATTAATATCCATTTTATTTAAAATACCAATATAAGAATATTTATATACCTATATATTAATCTAACTATATATATATATATTAATCTGAATATATATATATATTAATCTAACTATATATATATTAATCTAATAACTATATATATATTAATATAACTACATATATATATATTAGTATAACTATAAATATATATATTAATATCACCATAAATATATATATTAATATCACTATATATATATATTAATATAACTATATATATATATTAATACAACTATATAAATATATATTCATATAACTATATATATGTTAATATAACTATATATATGTTAATATAACTATATATATATTAATATAAATATATATTACTATACGAATAAATATAACTATATATATATATATATAGATATAGATATATATTAATACCACTATATATATATATTAATATTACTATATATATTATAATATAACTATATATATATATATATTATAATATAACTATATATATATTAATATAAATATATATTACTATATGAATAAATATAACTAAATATATAAATATATATATATATATAGAGATATCATGAATTGGAAAGAAAATCAAAATAGAGTAGTGGTAAGGGCTTAGGCGCGCAGGGGGAGGTCTCGAGTTCAAATCCTGGTAGAGGCAGGGGTGCGCGTGCATGGGGAATATTGGAGCAAGCACTATTAAAGGGTGGAGGGGGGTGCGTGGGGTGATGTATAGGGGTCGAAAAGCACTGTAAAAGGGGGGGGGGGTTCAAGCGCTATAAAAGCCCCCCCGATTGATAGTATTTTTTAAATTTTTTTAAATTTTTTTAACTTTTATCAGAGCTTTTTTAAAAGCTCTTATAAAAGGGTCCTTTATCAGCGCTAAAATGAAAGCGCTGATAAAGGAAGGGCTGATATAGGACCCCTTTATCAGCGCTAAAAAAAGCGCTGATAAAGGGGTACTTTTATCAGCACTTTTTTTGAGCGCTGATAAAGGGGTCCTATATCAGTGCTTTTCGGAGCACTGATAAAGGGGACCCCCCCTTTATCTACGCTGGATTTATCAGCGCTTTTCTAGCGCTGATAAAGGCCATTTTTAGCGCTGATAAATGTCATGTTTGTAGTAGTGCAATGGAGTCTGAGAGATTAATCTCCAAACATTCATCCATGCCTTTTGATGGATGGGACGAAGGTCGACCAAGCCTTCTCAATCAGTATATATGTCACTCCATGATGAAAAAATATAGCCAAGGATGAATGTCATTAGAGAGGGACTCAATTAAGCAGCTACAACACGACTCGACCACTCAGCAACCTCACCTCTGATGATGTAAATTGAGGATAGAGTGGGAGCATCCGCCACAATTTCTAATGCTTGTGGTTTCGATTATGAAAGTAGAGGAGAGACGAATTCAATACCTCCCACCTCCATAGCAATATTGATACCTGGAAAAGACTTCACTACATCTTCAATCAGCAGTTGCACCCCATGATCGCTTGGAGGAACTCATGGCCCAAGAACCTGCCCAATCAGAACTTAAATCCATAGGGAAGCCCTCAGAAGGTTTCTTAATGATATCATTCCTATTGGGATAGTCAGTTTTAAAATGTTTAATGGGCTTGAGATTCTGGGTGCCGAAAACACAACTTCTCTCAAAATTGGAGAAAAAGGAACAATAGCCTGCTCCAAATTTTCAAGGGTTGGGAGAATAGCCTCCCTTGTGGTTGTGACCTCTACAGTGGAATATTAAACATGTGCAACCCAAGTATCAAAATCCTAAGGGACTCCCTCCATAGGGGTAAATACCATTTGATCAGGAATGGTTGGTTCCTCAAGATTTAAATTTACTCTAATATCCTGTAGTTATTGGGGCTCATCACTAGATTCAGCCCCTTCCATAATGGTTTCTCTATCTCTCTCTATGGGAACAAGCTCAACATATTCAAACGAGGCCTCAAATTCTGGATGTTCTTCTACTATTGACGACGATATTGTCTGTGTAGGAGTAGACATGCCTAAAGGGTCGAAAATACCCCCAACCTCCTCGGTTAGACTTATTCCTCTGCTTTGGTTAGTCACAATTGCTGGAGACCCTTCCTCTTCCATAAAGGTAATGGGATTCATAGATGCCTGATCAACCCCAATCTAGTTTTTGATAGGATCTGCATCAAAATATGCACACAATAGTGAGTCAACAGGATAATGGTACTCAGTTTGACCACCAGGTGAACAGAAAATTGCGTGTGATTCCCCTCCTAACGTGTCTTGATAGATGGGATGCACACATGTGTTTCTTCGATTCTTGCGAATATGGTTCTTGAATAAGATAACCCAGGGTAGATGGAGGGAGAGTTCCCTGGTGGAGTCTTCAATGAATAATTCCATGCATTCTTGGGCTCTAGGGTATCCTTCCGCAACACCCCCGACCATCAATAGGGCTCACTCCCCAGCTATGGTTCCCCCAGGGGAATAAATATAGGAAATAACTGTTTACCAAGACCCTATAAGATCCTATAAAATAAAAAAAGATAATGGGGGGGGGGACTTTAGCGTCTCCATAATAAATTAATTTAAATCTAGGGTTTGTAGAGAGAACAATCTCTCCCTTGATGGTCTTCGACCGCATGAGTACTTCCATCAGTGCTACTCGGTCAGAACAATAATTTCTATCTTTTGGAGCATGGAGAAACTTGTCCATTTCATTCAAGCAAGCATCCACCACATCAGGCTCTTATTTAGTAGAAATACAGGTGGGGGAAATAGATCCTTTGAAACTCGAAAGGTCAAAGCGTCCTTCTTGTAGTAGCTTCCAAATGTCCTCATCAGAAGAATTTTCCCTCATTTCATCCTATACCCTCCAAGAGTTTAGAAATGAAACTATGATTGGGATGAACAGTGCTGGAAGATTGGTATGGGGGAGCGAAGTGGGTTTCTTCAGCAAAAAACGTTTCCTGGGTGTTCCTGTAGACTCGAGACCCCCTGGAGATAAATACTTACAGGATGTTGAGAGAAGGTAAGAAGATTCTCCCACTGTAGCCACAATTGGCTAGCCAATGACATTGTCATCCTCTTCATTATCTTCTATTTGCATCATGGAAAGTACCCGATGTGAGTATTTGCAGCGACCATTTTAGTAATGGATCAAGGTCTTGAGGTCCCCAAGGTAACAACCCACCTTCTCAGGATCCTCATCAAAAGAGACATCAGGGGGTGCCAACACATAACCAATGTTAGTAAGAAAAACCTCCCTAGTCTAAAGGAGCTTCCATAAAGCATGAGGGGACCGACCGTGAGTTGATTGGCGGCCTTTCAAAAGGTCCCATTTCCTCCTGGCCACAGGAAAATCAGCCTCATGAGGGATGGATGGTGGTCTCCTAGTAGCAACTTCGGTAGCTTGTTCGGCCACCCACAAGGTCACAAACCCCTCTTTCAAAACCTTCCTTGGGGGAGATCTGAGAGGCTTTCAAAGGAATCTTTCTAGCTAAGAGAGCCCAACAATTTCCTTTTTCTTTTCCTTCCCCTTAGACCTGGATGCCTTGGAAGTTGTTACAATAGGAACTGAACCAGCTAATTGGCCATATTGATATGATTTAACCCATGCCTCAGCATATCTCCTGGTAAGGAAAGGGATGGAATCCATAGAATCCAGAAGTCTGACCTAGCACTGGGTATCCTCCCAAGTAAACATCATCCACAGTTGACGCACTATCATCAGATGTTTCTCTTGATAGGCACTGTTGAGATCAGGAGGACACAAATTCTAGACACAATTAAATTGATGAATGAATCTCCAAGGGGCATACCCATTGGAGATAATATCCCCTCTAATTCAAGAAACCATGACACCCTCTCTAAAAAAGAAAAGGTAACCTCAGTTGATAAAGTCTTCAGATGCATTATTCACATTGGTACTGGTAGGGAAATCTTAAGGATGATAGGAAAAATGTTCATGGACATTGATATGATCCATTAAATCTTTCTCATTCTTTTCAGTCTTCTCCTCTTGCTTATCCTGTGAGTCCCAAGCCACTGGCATAACACCTCTTATACTCTGAAGATACGGTTGGAGGATGGAATGTGGAATCGGTAAGGAATTGATAAAGGTATTGCCACTTATGTGAGATCCTATCTAGCCCCAAAGATTTTTAAAGGGACTAGTCATCCAATAAGGTGTTCCCCCCGTTGCTGATCCATCCCATCAAGCGATAAATCTTGGACAACACGGGAATAGATAGATTGATGCATCTACTAGTGGCCGACCGAGCAGCCATATGTAATGCTTAGGCCCTTACAACACCAAATTACCATACTGGTAAGAGCCACCCACTCAAGAATATGGCCAAGAAGGCCACTAGTCGAGAAAATCAGTCAACATCAGGGATGATCCCCTATCCCTATTTATGAAATTTTTCCTCTTCCAAGGTGGGCCAATAGGTACCCGCTCATCTCCTAGTTTGTTTGGCAGGAAAGGCCCTGTGTCTTCATGGATGGGGCTCTAAACCAATTTTCTTAACAAAGGCACCAAACCACTCAAAGAAAAGAATGTTCTGATTTGGAAAAGGATCATCTTCCATTAGAAGTGACTTCACCTTAACAATGAGTTTCTTGGACAAACAAGGGGTCCTATCCTCATTGTCCCAAGTAGAAGAAGGAGGTAGGAATTCATCATACAAATCCCCAACAACAGGGACTCCAAAAATTAGCCAGATGTTCCAAATACTAATGTCGACTTCACCATGGGTTAAATGAAAGGTATTAGTGTCTGGGCTCCATTGGATTAGGAGCTATGAAATAAGGGTGTTGGTTCGGTGAGTGTATGTTTGAGATACCTAGGAAGCCTCGTATAGTCCCATGTCCTGTAGCTCAGCACAAAGTTCTTCACAACTTTGGAGAACTCAAAATGGCCATCCCTAGTTTAAGCCAAATGAGACTCCAGAGAAAAGATCCCACCTAGATGACCAACCATGTTTTTCATTTGCTGTTGCCTTCCACGCAATGCTTTGATAAAAATGGTATGTCTTGTCTGGCTTCCGTTGCACTTCCCTTAATGTTAAAGGTGCATAGCTCAACATGGAACCCGAAGCGACATCTCTTTGGATGTATCATCCCCTAAGAGAAATCAAGGCCTTCGGGATGGAGGTGTTAGTTATCCAAGAAACATGCTGATCAACCTGATTCGGTGCTGGATTTGATGTATCAGACAGTAGGCTAAACCCATGAGTTGGAAGCCTATCTGATGCTGGGTACTCCCTTTGACTCACCATAAGAAGATTGGACAGATATTGATGTAATGGAACAGATATAATTTTTTCATTAACCGAATCCACTAGGTTCTTCAATATTTCATCAGTAGAAGAAAGAGGGGTAGTGATGGTAGCCTAAGTAGGAACAAAAAAAATCCATCAAAGACTTTAGAAGACCTATTACAGTCTACATAGAAAAACCTGAAATCCCAAAAAAATTCATTCCAATGAGGAAGTAGTTGGATAAGGGAAAAAAATTGGCCAAGGGACTTAAAGAGGGTCCACATGGAGATCCTCATATTTCTACTAAAGATAGAACTTGGAAACCATTTCCCGCATATTGATGGTATGAAGAAGCCATTTCCTGAGTATTGACGGTAAGCGAGATCCATTTTACGCATACTACATCAGTACATGTAAGCTATACCCCGCATGTGGCTTCGACATACAGATAGACCACAAGGCACTAGCCCACGGAGCATTGGCCAAAAAATTGAGGGGTTCACATAAATAAGAAACTACAAACTGATGGATTTTCGTGATGATGTTCAAAGTTTACTTATTGAGATTATTATGTTTGGATTAATAAGGTTTAAAGTTTAGTTCTCTGGTTTAAGTTTAGTGTGAAGAACATGTAAATTGAATAGCGTTCATCTATGAGGAAGTCCATACGTAATTTCAAAATTCCACAGTGCATTTCATGAAACTGAAAATTCGTTTCACAGGTAGAAAAAATTGTGAAAAGTTTGGTTCGTGGAACGTAAAAAGTGATTTGTGAATACGAATTTCACAAAAGAGTCGGTACACAGATGCAGAGGAAGCCGAGGGAGGTTTGAGAGAACTTTTCTCCATGAGAAATGCTAAAAGGAAAATGAAATGGGCCCTTAAAAATAGGTGTAGTCCCCTCATACTGGACCTATCTATTCTACTAGAAACCACTTTAGTTTAGGACCGCTTCTACATCAGAATAACCTCCTCTTCATTCCAAACAGACCCCATTCCGAGGAGGAGAATTTGTAGGGTCCTAAAAAAATTACAAGGGGAAGTAAATAACCTCCACAAGCACTTTTCCAAAGGAATCAAACGTTCCTAAAAGTATAGAAAGAAAAATGGATGAAGATTTAATTGAAAACTTGGGAAAAATCTTGAGGAAATCTATTTTTTCAAGAGTTTTAAGTGACCTGCGTACCATCACCAGAAAAGGATTGCGGAATGCATGAACCACATACCATTGTTACACGAAAGGACCCATGAGGTGCTATCCCACGGGGTGATGGCCGATAAACCTAGGAATCCGAGAACCACATCATGGGAGAAATCAAGTGTAGGGATTGCAAATGCATATCGTTCCGTGAACTCAGCAGTTCGTGGAAGAAATATGCTGGCAGGGTTCTGCGAACCAGGAACCATGAACTACAACCTCCGCAAACTTGGTTGATTGAGTCTTCTGCGGGTTGAGATGTATCTTCATGGGCTTCCGAAAATGGTACCGCATGACCACTGATATGATTTCCCTAATGCTATATAAAAGAAGAAAAGGAGGAAGTGAAAGAGGTAGGATGAAGAAAGAACATAGGAGACTCCATAGGTTGGAAAAAAGAATTCAAAGGGGACTCCAACTTCAGTTTCAAATCATCAATGGACAATACTACAAATATGGACTTTATGAGCACTATAAAAGTTGATTAAAAGTGTTAAAAAAGCACTATTAATCGAGGTTATAATAAAGGGGGTCCCTTTTATCAGTTCTCTGAAAAGAGCTAATAAAGGCCCCTTTTATCAGTGCTAAAAAAATCTCTAATAAAAGACCCCTTTATCAGTGCTTTTTTTTTGCGTTGATAAAAGAGGCCTTTATCAGCGCTTTTAAAAAGCATAGATAAAAGTCAAAAAAATTAAAAAAAATAAAAAAAATAAAAAGCAATTATATATAATGTGGGGGGGGGGGAGATTTTAACAGCGCTTGACCACCCCTTTAACAACGCTAGCCCCCCTCACACTCCCCCACGCGCACCCCCCCTCACACTCTTCTACACGCATCCCTTTGCATCCACCCGAACTTGAACCCATGACCTCACCCCTTTCGCGGCTTCACCTTTTCCAATAATCCATTTCATTTTTTCTCTATTTAATGATATATCTTTTTATTTATATATATAGTTATATTTATTCGTATATTAATATAGATTCATATTAATATAAATATATTTATTCATATATTAGTATATATATATTCATTAGTATATTAATATATATTTATATTTATCTATATATATATTTTTAGTTATAATTTTTTATCCGTATATTTATTTGTATATTAATATATACTTATAAGATTAGTTTTAAATACCTTTATGAAATATGTTTTTTATGTTTGTTTATAAATAAATAAATAAATACATACATACTTATATACAACACACACACACAAACACGTAGACACACACATACACAAACACATATATATTTACGAATAAATACATATATATGTGTATTTAAAAAGCCATAGAATGTTAAAATGACCATAAACTATAATACAGAAGCCTGTTTCAACTCCAAAATTAGTAAAATCAAAGAAAATGAAACAATCTTCGAGATGATATGTGGTACAGGCGTAATGGACATCCGGATCAGAAGTTATACTTGTTTGAATGTTAACAAATCAAAGTGTCCTAACTAAAAACTGAATTTTAGAGACATTCTGGGCCTTTTTTGGCCTCAAAAAATGTTATAGAATCTTTGTTTCAATAATTAGTGCATAGATCTCATCACAGGCTTCGATTTGATATGCTGTAGAGCTCAAAAGAACACTTAGATCAAAAGTTATGGCTGTTTGAAGTTTGAGTTACATTTTCAACTTATTTTAGATCTTTTATTTTTTTTTTGATTTTTTGTGTCTTCAAATTTTTATTAAATGATTATTAATTGATGATAATTAGAAAATTATTAATTAATAATATTTTTTAAAATATTTTAAATCCATTTTAACTATTTTTCTTATATATTAAATTTAATAGTCTATTTATACTAATCTAAAACATAATTAAAATATATATATTATATTTATATCAATATAAATATACTTATATAACAATATTTTATTTTTCATGGTGTTTTTTGAAACATAAAATTTATCACCGTTAGGAAAAAGTGCTAATAAATCCCCCTTTATCAGTGCTACTAAAAGAAGCGCTGATAAAGGGTCACTTTTAACAACACTTTTTTAGCACTGTTAAAAGTGCTCCTTTATCAGCGCTTTTTTAGTGCTGATAAAGGTCCCCTTTATCAGTGCTTTTTTTAGCACTGATAAAAGGATAGAGATTCCCTTGCCCATTTTTGTAGTAGTGGAAGTGAAAACCACGAATCATGTTTCCATAGGTATAACTAGCCACGAACCATAAAAATAAGGAACCTAATAATAATTAGTGAACCTCAAACCTAATTGGAACCATCGCAAACCATGAATCCCTCTTGGATGAACTCCCCGAGAACCACAGGTTCCAGAACCCTTCTTCAATATGACATTCCACATAGTGCATCACTATGTAGATTGAGCCATGCACCGCGTACTGCATCTGTACGCATATGGAACCCAAAGTGGCATGTTGGACCGTGTCCAAGACTCCGTACCTCTTTGGAATGTGGTGGACCACACCTAAGTATGCATAATACTTCGGTACACAGATGACCCCTCTACCCGCAGAGCACTATGGCATATAGGGCTCCCCCATCCTGCATGAGAAAATAGTTCGCAGAATGGGGCATCTTCAGATGTCCTTCCCTACGGCTCTAATATATCCCCTCTAGTACCATCTAATCCTCCATATCCCCTCCTTGAACCAGTCCACCTGTATCAAGACAAAGCCTCCTCCAATGCCACCGGACCCGTATGATCAGATCATCGGGCACATCAGCGCGCCCCTTTGAGTCTATATAACCCTGGTAAGTAGAGTCATGAAGGCCATCCCCACAAAAGTTTAGACTCCTTGTATGTCTGTAAGTATACATTTCAATGGTAACCTAGAGTCCAACCTTGGGATGCTGATGTGAACCTCCCTATTCTAGGGATTAAGGGTGATCACTTGATTTTCCATTCAATGAGGAATGATGACCAGTCGAAGGAATCATGCTCGCTTCTCCTCCAGAGAAGATGTGACATTCCACCCCTTTTCCAGAGTGCATTCTAGGGAACTCCCACTAAGGTAAGTATATAACCTTCCATGATCCGATCCATATGACCTCCAATGTCATCCCACATTTAAGGGTTCATTGCTTCGTGCCCTCTCCAATCGCCGCCTTGGCTTCTTCCGCCGTAGGCCTGACCTCTTCTACCAGTGGGGGAGAGGATGTGTGGTTTGTTGAATCTCTCACATCCTATTGTTTCTCACACTGATTATGACTCACATGGGCTTATAGGTTTGTGATTATTACAACATCCATACAAATAACCTCACATCTAGAACTATGTGAACTCTGAGTCCTATTCAAACTTGGATACGTAGAATTCCTACTTGAAGACCCGAGCTCAAAGGGGTGCCCTTCCAAAAGGGTGCACCCAATTATTCCCCAAAAAAATAGGCCTCCTCATTGTTCCAAACCTCAATCTAATCAAACTATGTGGGCTCTGATTACATTCATGAGGATATATAGGAATCCCATCTAATGGATCTGACCCCAACATTAAACCCCCTTCTGTCTCTCCTAGACGACGATAAACTACAGAGTGTCTTATTGTATAGCTTAAGTCAACATTTCTTCCATAGCATCAAATATCTGTATATCTATAATGGTTAGGTGACCTAGGGGTAGCCCATGGACACACTCTTTGGGAATGAACCAAGGATTCACGAAAATATAAACACGACTTAAATCTATAAGAGAGTTCTGTAGTAGGAAATAATTCTCCCCAAAAGGGTGTTATGAGCCCGACCTCCCATCCTCTCGACCAATGGATTCCTTAAGTGTTGTTGGACAAATCATTATCCAATGATAGCCTGCCTTTAGAAAGCAGGTCCATGCATCATGGATACTAGGGTCTTTGGGGTGTTTCTAGCCCCACAAATAAACCCGTTGGAGACCATGTAAGGAAATCATATCCTAAGAGGACTGATTGCACAAATACCTAACCCCATGCAATCTCCCTCTAGGACCATTTAGTTGTGGAACCTCCTTTGTAATTCAGAACAAACAGATTGCCCAGTCCCCTTAGGGTCGATCCAATTACCCTTAAAGGATAATGATGTAGATCAGACCAACACAAAGATGGCGACGTGAATGTCTATATATTGATGGAAAAATTCTTGTCACCCATCAGACCATTTTTCATTTTTCCCAAATGCATATTCACGTCACCTCGGGTCAAAACAATGAATTTATAAATTTTTTATTATTTATTTCCAAAAAATATTATTGTATTTACATTTCTTACACACAATATATTCATTGATCAATTCTCAATTCAATGATGTGATCTTCGTAATGGTTATTCGTCTCATATTCACTTTCATTGGAACATATGTTTATGATATGAACCTATATTATTTTATAAGGTGTATATACTAACATTTTTAAATTTTATATCATGAATATCATTATTTTTAATGATATTTAATGTACCATTTTAATTTATTCTTTTATAGGTCTTATGATTGAAGAGTTACCAAAGTGACAAGACTTTATGTTACAATCACCTTTCTTTCGAGATTGTTTATTTAGATGAAATAATATGATCTTATTTTCTTGAACCACATATCTTTTTTCTACACTATTTATGAATGTGGTTATCATTTTTTATTTTAATTTACTTCCACATTTATTGAAGAAACATCAAGAAAGTTATTTATAAGTGATACCGATCTATTATCTTTTTTTATCAGGAATATTTCTCTTCCATATCCATGTTTTCTATTTTTTTTTCAAAAATGTTCTTTTATAAAAATATATTATTTCCTATATCAAATTTATATGGTCTTTTACCTTATTTTAAATAATTTTAAAAGATAATTTCTAAATGTTTTTTGAATGATTCAATTTTGAATCCCTTTAAAAAATGTTTGAAAAGAATGTTTATTTTTAATATTTACATAATGAATGTATTTTCCTGCCATCATGCCCACTCGGTTTTTTAAATCTTCCTTTTTAATGTTTTAAATTTTATTTTAATAGAAAATTATTTCTTAAATGTCTGGTAAATTTTATATTTTCAATAAGTGTTATTGAAAATATAAAAGATATTTCACTAAAAAAATGTTCCAAGTGATCTTTCAAAATCATTTTCTATTTAAGATGTTTTCCTTTGATGTTTCTCAAAGTGAAAAGTTTATTTTACTCAATAATGTTTTTAATGGTATTTTCATTCATCAATGCCAACAACCCTTGATATTACTGATTCTACACTGGGATATGTCGAAATGATATCATAATTATTCCTTCTATAGATATATTATGATTGTTTCAAGAGATTGTCCTGGAATTTGTTTCTTTTCCATGGGTTAATCATGTTTCGAATAGATTGTTATGAAAACTATTTATTTTCCATGGGTTAATCATGGTTCAAAGATATTGTTATGGAACCTTTTTCTTAATCATGTTTCAAATAGATTCTCATGGAGCCCATTTCATTTCTATAGGTTAATCAAGTTAATAAAGGGGTAATGGTTGTTTTATGAGTTTTATAATGAAATGTGAGCTTCCATGTTTTATGATTATGTTATGGTCCTTGTTCATTGATTATTTTGAAATGTGTTTTTTTAATAAACCAAGGATGAGTGGTTATATGATTAACTAATGGTAGTTGGTTACATGATAAACCAAGGATATGTGGTTCCATGATAGCCCTCCAATTCATTGGGTATGGAAGTCGACTATATGGTTATTCCATTTGTAAGAATGATTGTAAGTGTGATTGTAAGAGTGATATGGAAATGATGTCTCAAGTTACTTATATGTTTTATCTATTTTTCATATAGGTTTTAAATGTTTCCTTTGATCAATATTGACATCACATGGCTCATGATTATTTATTCTCATGACTCTTGAATTATTAAAGATTTATAACATTTAATATATTTGTTGGTCTAGGTTTTGTGGGTACGATTTCTCCAATGTTATGCTCACACACTTTGATTATGTCATCATACCCTTATTATCATCTTATTCTCATTGATTACATTTAGTTTTTAATGCTTATTCACACCCTTACTAATAATTTGATCTCACTCTTCTTATATTTTATTTTCTACATGTTATCAAGAATGATATTAAATGAATTATTTCTATAAGGGTTTCACATGTATAATGATTATAACTTAATGTGAAATAAGAAAATATGGGTTTAGTTGGAGGAACACTCATTTGAAGACATGGTTATTGTTTATATTAGAGTTTTTCCTAGTTCCCTATAAATGTATACCTAAAAGCTCATTAGGTATGTAAGTGATCCAATATAATATCTTGATTTTGTAAGTTTTATATGAAATACACTGGGTCACATTTATCATTATCAATACATAAATGTAATGATTATATTTTTAGTTCTGGATCTAGGTTTATGGGATCAGGGCTGTTATAGTTTCTAATGAATCATAAAGGTAGTGGAGGGAACCACACATGTTTGGGAAAGAGATCTGCATTAATTTTTCCCTGTGCTGACCTCATTAGTGGTGAAAAGAGGCAGATTAATTTTTATTTTAATTTAGTTTTTATTTTTATTATATGGAAAATTAATCATTTATGGGATTAACAAGACCTGTGAACACCCATCAGGTTTATCTACATGTGCTATGAGTTTCACAGACCAGATTATTTTTGGTCTACTTTTATATGGACTAGAATATTCAGGGCCCTCACCCATAAAAATAATTGGTTTAACGAATTAGTCCACAACCTCATGCCATTTTCACTCATCCACTTGAAAATCTCAATAAGGATAATTAAATATAGTGAAGGTTAAAAAAAATCATAAAATATGAAAAATCAATGTTATTAATTATATTGGTTTCAATTATATAATTCTAACTAGTAAAAATAATTTTATATTTGATTATAATTATTGGAATAAAAAAATGTTTTAACATTGAATAACACATACAAGACAATGTTAGGATTTTTAAATACTTAATTAAAGTTTTGATTTTTTTGATTTCAAAATGAGAAGACCCATAACATATGTCTTGGGATTACAGAAGGCTTATGATAGTGGAAAACTAGAGAATGTAGGCACGATCTAGATGTAAATGATCTAAAACCAAGTGGCAAGTGGTAGTATCTAGGTGTTGTTAGTGTAGAAGTAGAATCACATAAAAATTACTCTAAAGGGATTATGTAAGGTTTCCTGTTGGTTTGAAAATGACATAATTTTTTTAGTGGGATATGTATGCATTTAATTCAAAAATCACTAGATGAACTAGATGAGGTGAGAACATTCAGCTAGTGGAAATATTTGAATTGATGGTTTCTCAAAAAATTCAGAAGGCAGTGGAACCTGAAGATTCTAAGGCATGAAAGAAATGGTTATCCCCATTCTCAATGATAGAAATTCAAAAAATTCTTTATATTTATCAAAAAAATTAGACAAAAAAATCCTAAAATCCATTAGATATGATCATCACACATAATTTATAATTAATTTATATTGATTAAAAATTACCTCATATTATTATTATATATTTTTTGATGAATTAGATATTTGATACATGTCATACCATCATTGTATGAAAGGAATCAAGGGTATAGTATCTCTAGTGGAAATCCACATGTACACCACACACCTTTGAATGTTTTCATATAAGACTCTGGTTACTAGCATAAAATATTCCAACACATTCATCATTCGTCATGGATCACTAGAAGAATCACTCTAAGATAGAAGGATTATTCTTGGTCTCTCTAGAATTGAGAGGATAGAAGATGATGATCACTCTCCATTATTGAGAGTACTCTAGGAGAAGATCACTCTAGGGATTGAGATTATTCTCTCTATAATTTCACTGTGAATAACAACCATTATGGTTAATAATGACATAGTAGAGTTTATATAGAGCTAGGGTTAGAGACTAATAATTACACATGGTCCCATATAATTCTCTTTATCTGCAATGAGCCCCATGTCTAAATAATAATAATATTTTAATTATTTACTTATAATACACTAAAATCATCAATAACTAAATATCATTTCATGAATAGATAAACTAACACTTATTCAAATGATATTTAATATATCATTTCTCACTAAACCATTATCTAGGTCCATTATTCCTCTTTGGTATTTACCAAACCTTTAATAATAACTATTTATTTTAAAAAATAAATATCTCTACATTATTCACCAATAAATAGATAAATATTATTTTTATTAAAATAGATAAAAAATATTTTTTAAATATTCAACTCAGATATAATCTCTGAAATAATCAATGATTGAATATTTGTGATCAACCAAACATGAGTAATTTTTAATCCAAATAAGAGAATAATATTTATTCAACATGTTGAATTCATATTGAATTTAAATGTGGTTGTGGGTAAACTTAGTCTGTGATCCTATAGGACTATCTCTTAGTGGAATTAGGTTTAACCATATAAAGTCACAGATTAGAATCTAACAACACCCCAAGGAACCTATAGAAAAATAATTTAAGGTCACAATGGCATAAAACATCATACAAA
This sequence comes from Viscum album, assembly GCA_963277665.1. Taxonomy (NCBI): domain Eukaryota; kingdom Viridiplantae; phylum Streptophyta; class Magnoliopsida; order Santalales; family Viscaceae; genus Viscum; species Viscum album. Next base: position 1,928,182,400 of record OY728159.1, read on the forward strand.
TGTACATTGTGTAATATAATTCCTTTGTCTATATATTTACGTCAATCATGTTGCATCGTATGTTTCATCAACATATATCCTCAAATTCTATTTCTTTTACGCTCAAGAAATGAATATGATGATTTCACACCATGGCCATGGATTTTATCAGAAAATTACATTTCAAATGGATAAATATATATAATTATATTGTATGAAAGGATATATCCTTTATTCAATTATTCATTAATTCCATATCACTCACGACACACCCAACATATCTTACCTCACCACAAGAATATTGTGTGATGGTTTTCATCAATACATCAAAGTACATGAGTCATGATATTCATTAATAATAATATCAAGTCTAAGGACCATTACACACATCAAAAAATAAAAATATCCAATGACACATAAAACATGTGAAATTCATATTGGTGGGTCAGTTTTCATAATCTCCTATCTTAATATTACCAAGGATAAAATATATGAGAAGCAGTCTCAATGTATTTTGAACCTCCTGTTGGAGTGTTGGTGTTCTAAATCCAACTATTTTTTTATTTTTATTACATGTATATTTTAATATTTGAATATTTGAATATTAATAAAACATATTTTTACATATTTTTAATTTTTATTCATGAATTTATTATGATAATTTCCTAGAGTATATGTCTCATTGATAAGTTCATAGAAGTTCTATGTTACCTTGAAATTCCATGTCATTATTCTTAAATATAGTTTTATGGCCAAATAACATACTATGATGGGATATATAGAATGGTTACTGTCAAGTGTGATTACTCATAATAAGTTGATACTTATTCTCATGAATTTCACACTTGGTAATCTACAAGATGAGATATTATGAGAACAAACCTGCCTATAGAAATTCTGCCTATTTTTTGTGTCATAGGATATTCCTATCTGTGAGTATGTGTAATGGACCTTATAATTTAATATTATTATTAATTATTTTCATGAATCATGTACTTTGATGTAATGACCAAAATTGTGATTCCATGTGTTCGAAGAAAGTAGGGTACATTGGGTGTTTCATGAATAAAAAGTTGTTAATTAATTATATGAGGAAGGATTTGTCCCTTCCATATTAATAAAAGTTTATATTTTGGACCTTTGATTGAAATTTAACCCTCACATTAAATTCAATGGTCATGGTGTGATGATGCGTTTATTTCAGATATTCAAAGAAATACATATCAATCATATAGGTCTGTGACATGAGTGTGAAACCTACTTGATGAGATATTATAAAAAATGGATTATTTTACATAGTAAGAACTCAAGTGTAGTTGTCAATGTTTCAACATTAACTTTTTTCTCTTGGGAACCTTGGAATTTTTCTAGACTGTAATCTTGAACTTTAGACAAGATATCTCAATGCCAATGAGAAAGAATCCCAAAGGGTCACACACTAAGTGCTTTTTGATCTTAATTGAATTCTATCAGAATTTAATTATTGGAATAAATATTATTATTATGACCAAGGAATAATTTTATTTTGGATTTATTGATTTCAAATATTCACAAGGTAATAAGTAATTATTTATTTATTAATAAAGAATTTATTTAGTTATGTGAATATTTAATAAATATTTATTCTCCAAATAGTGAATATAATATTTTTTATTGAATATATAAATATTTATTCACTGGATTATGGAAAAAATATTTATTTATGAATAAGTATTTAATAAATATTTATTCGGATATTCGATAAATGTTGGGGATGATGAGCGGATCAAGATTGTGTCCAGTGATAAATATTAATTTTCATGCCAGTAAAAATAATATTTATCATTGTGTTCGATCGAACACACCATAAAATAATAATAATAATATTATTATTATATTGAATAATGTTAGATAAGGTTTATTATATTATTTATGGTTTTTGTGAAATTAAATAATATTTTAACATAAACCCAAACTCTATAAATAGATAGGTAGGTTATTATGTAGGGATAATCAAGAATTAAGAATCATCGTGCACAATAATCCTCTCTATAGATTCCCCTTCTCTCACCCTCTAAAAAACGAGAAGGATAAGAGATAATATTTCAAGCCTAAAGGAACTAGAATCAATAATGAAAAACAACATTGGATGATCGATCTTCCATTCTAGCACTCGATATTCCATCGATGTTTTTTGGAGATCAAATGACCATGTGTGGATAACCACTAGAGGGGCTCTACTTTGGGTCCTCCCTATGAAATGATGGTAATAAGAATAGTGTTTCAAATGATCAATATATTCAACAAATAAATACCCTAAGATGATGTAATATTAATCTAGATATAATTTAAATTAATTATAAATTTAATGTGGAAAAGATTCACTAAAGTTTATGAGCTTTCTATGTCAATATTTTTTAGAAAAATTTCATTGGTCATGAATTTTACATCTTTTAAAATTGTATAATGATCCATCAAATCCAAAAAAACTTGATGTTTACTCACCCAAATAGAACTTTCAATACGTCTGGAACCTTCAAGTTGTATCATAGTGGTCATGTTTAAATTTATAATTATTTATTTTATTGTTGATAAATTATGTTCAATATTAGTTAGATATTTAATTTCTAGATTATTTTACCTTTAATCCAAATTTTAATTAACATGATTTCAAAATTTTAATAGCATCATTCAAGATTCATTATTTTCTTAAAATAATAAGAATATATTTAAAATTATTGGAGATCCCATTAGAAGGTACTAAAGTTTATGGCTAGTTGATTGGGTTACAAGACGTGAAGACATAGTGTATATTGTGTACCCAGGTTCACTGCATCTGGATATATAGTAGGATACACGACATACTAAGAAGATATTACATGTGGTTCATTTATTTCACACTATGTTTAAACCATCCAACCTAGAACATGGTTTTTTGGATTACACAACATGTATATGGAGTGCACATCATGTAGTCTACATGGATTAATAGCGGGATTCATTCTAACTATGTGGTCAAATTAATGGTTGTTAACCACATGAGGCTAATATCCTAGATAGTTAATGAAAAACATAGTGTGTATCTAGAATACATGGCGCCTAACTCATTAATTCCAATGTCTAAAGAACATGTTGAGTCAATCAGCGCATTATGAGGACACACAACAAGAGGAAAACATGACATGTAGAAAGAGTACACGTCATGTGGTTCTGTGTCTGAAGAACATTACAAGTCTATTAGTGGGTTGTGTGGACACATGATAAGTGAAAAAAACAGTGTTTATTTCATTAATACATGCGGTGTAGTCCAACCGAGATACACACTAAAGCCCCAGGTGTTTATCCTAGATACATAGTAATTGAGGAACACGATGTGTAGATTGTAAGTACACTGAATGAAAATTAATTTTTTTATTAAAATAGGCCCCCTTTTAATGGGTAAGAGGTAACCACACATAAATTCAAAGACTTAAAACTAAAAACTAGAACCATAGTCCAAAGGTACAAGAAAAAAACCAATTCAAGGCTATAAAGAAAAGACCCTCCCAATTTTCTATGATGTTAAGACATGTTCCACCATCTCATCGCTTCTCGACTAGATATATCGTGCAAGGATTTATGGGCCTGGTACCGATGGAAATCACCATTCCCTCTCAAATGTCCAATTCTGGATAGAAATGGTTTTATGAAAACTCCATTCTCTGAACCTCCTCTAGACATTCCCTTTTAGGAGTGCTGGATGTATTCTCCCATAATCCACAGACCGTAGAGCCACAAAACAAACAAACCATCACAAAATACAACCCACGAATTCAGAAAATCATCCCAACACACTGTAAATTCTTCACAACAACCCAATTTTTCCTCCACCATCACGATTTCAATGTCCCATATCACCACAAAAATAACCCGATTTCAAGAAAGATCTCACATAAAATTCACCAAAATCTTCACGAACAACATAATCATATCCAAAACCAAAAATGATAGGATGAAATCAAAGGCCTGAAATCATCACCACATTGACGGCCACCTGAATGCCATAGCTTGCTAGAAGCCACCACAAGACAGAACCCAAAACCCATCACATCCATCAAGAATTACCTAGGAGACCACAACGAACACCAAACTCACATGCAATTGACCAAGAAAGAGGTGAAAACCTTCAATTTTAGAAGCTATATCTCAATTTCCTGACATCACAATGCTTCCATGGGAAGCCCTAGCCAGTGAAGAAGGAAAGGGGAAATAAATAGGCCAGAAAATGGTTAGAATTGATGATACGGCTGTGCCCATGAAGTTTCATGATTCTGATGTTGGGAGAGGAACCACATGTCTAAAGCTCGTCATGAAAAAGTGCTGAGAAGGATCCATAACCGACCTAAGACAGAAGTAGGAAGGCGACGACGATGGAAGCCCTAATGGAGTGGTGCCCCTTACGGGCTCATCGGCTTTATGTTGATTGTAAGTTTACACCATGTAGTATCTCAATAAATAATTGATTTAAATTACATTAAAATAATTAATTATATTTTTCTAATGAATGTTTTTGATTATATAATAAACATTTTTAATAATTAATAAATTATCAATTAATTTATTATAATTATCTGTAAATATTGCTTATGTCATTTTATTTTCCATGAATTAATTTATGATGAGTATCTCTAATAGTATTAAAATTTTCATTAAGATTAAGGTAATTAATTAATTAATTAATTAATTAATACAATCATGTTTATCTTAATAATAAAAAAATGACGTGAATGCTAGCCATAATAATTTTTTATAATCATTGCATGTGGATAACCGATCATGAACTTTGACCATACCTATGTATGTGTTGGTTTAATTTAATTTAATTTATTTCATGGGTTGTGAAATTATTTATTATTAAATTAAAAATAATTGTCATTGTGTCATTCTATCTTTTATTATGTAGGACCCGTATGTCCAAGGTTGTTTATGTAATTACCCTTAACACATATTTTGATTCCCCTCAACTACGTGTGAGTTATAAACATATGTAATAAAATTAGTATCCCAAGGCACATGAAGGTGGTTAAATACAAAAAATGAGATAAAACCAACATAGGTGATACAAAGGTGGATAAGTGGAATACATCAATTTATTACAAGACCAGAACGTAGAGTTTTACCCAAGGCCTATATGTTGATTTATTGTCCTCTCAAAAAATCAATTGTTAGATAAGATATTGATCAGGTAATTTATTTTTTTTATTTATTTATGTCTTCCATATTATTTATTTTATGGATGCAAGACCACAATCACATAAATAGACTGATATTCAAATATGGAATTTAAAAAAATTGATTATGCACAAATATTTTATAAAAAACATGGTTAGTCACTTAAGTAAAACCCACTTAGTATTAAAAAGTTATGTAAAGGATAAAATAATTAAAAAATGACATATAAAAAATGAAATAGCTCAACTTATTATTAATAAAAACTGGACATTCCATTAATTTATTAGAAATAAAAACCATAGACCTATGTTTTTGACCAACCCATGTTAGGACCATTAATTTCATCGTTGATTTATTATTAAATTTTTGGGTTGAATTAATAAATTAACAGAAATAGAAGTACCCTATCCTAAACATGATGTAACTTAGAGGTAAGTGTGAAGGAAATCCATGTTGGGATTTCTGGATTGGGGAGTCCACTCAATGGATAAAGAATTTTCAAGACTATAGTTTTCAAAGGCCCAGTTACCTAAATACCTTTGATTAATTACTAATCCCCCACTTAGGTTATGAGAAGGGGTATATAGATCCTTCACACTATAATTTCTGAGTAACTAGACATTTAGAGTCCAATGGTGTGGGTTTTGTGAATTGATAATATAGTGAGAGACTTAATAAATTTGAATTCATTTTATCCCACCTAAATTGTAATCAAGTGAAGTACTAATAATCTGATCGTTTATAATTATAGATTAATGGAAAGTTCATTAACCACAATATCCCTATGATAAATTTGTGAAAAAGTCCATATCATTATTAGATGTAACTTCCAGGAACGGTTTGAATTACTATGGGTTATATTGTTCCATAAACAAAAATATTACATGCTAGAATCCTCACTACATGATATGTAGCACCCTAACCCGATTTTCCACCCGAACAGTACTTCATCCGGAGTTCCACTAGGACTTAAGAGTGCCTCCCCTATTACAAAGGCTATCGACTAGAAGTGAGGTTGTAAAGAGTTTATAGTGGGGAGACTATACCCGGTGGCGATGATAATATTAATGGTCTATATAAACATACCCATAGAAGAATGACCATAAATGAAAGGATCAATAACCCACCGTATCAGAAGCAAGAAACATCAATAATAATCAATAAGATCAAACATACCAATTATAGAATAAAATAACATTTTTATAACAAACATCGCATGATAACATTTATAAAACATTTGTATATTTCAGGTCATACAAGACAATAAACAAGAAAGGGTAACCCATGGATGACCAATAGTATACACATATAATATGCATGTTGATAAAAAAAGAAACTTAAAATAAACTCTAGATAATATAGGAACCTCTATGGCCCCTTTCTATCCATCCTATGCTAAAAATCCAAACTCAATCACTAATCTCTAGCTATAGACCTCGAACCCTTACCTGATCACAAAATTAAAAAGTCTACATGTGTTCTGAGGGGCTTGTGTATGGTGTGATAATAAATCTTAGTAGGCCACCACCAACATGTGCCTAACTTATATATGTGATAAATTAGGTGTATCTAAATATATGTAAAATAGTACAATCATAAAAAATAAATAATATGATTCCCTTGTTCTCAACATCCACAAGGAAGAAATCACTAGATTTGTCCATTTCTGATATAACTGTAGTGTAGAGGATCCTTAGCATATATCCCAAGGAATCCACTATTGAAAATGATCCTAGGTGAACCCTCAAGTTCCACCAAAAAAAGTATCACCCAAAACCTTGTGACATCAATCATGTACCTGTTTCCAAAAAGGAACACCCAATAATAAGTACATGGTCCCTCAGACCCCTTCTTGAAAGATCCCATTGGCATGAAGCCCGATGTCATGAGGCACAATGATGTATATCCTACAAATAATATCATTATTAGCTCAATATATAATGTCCTAAGGAATGGATATATCTATCCTCCCAAATAATCATGGTTCAACGACCTCAATAAACGATGGGCCTCATCCCCCCAACTAACGGTATCATCACCATCACATGATGAAACCTCACTATCCATGTGGCTCTCTATGACAAGCACCTCCAACCTCAATGATGTTCAACACCATACTATGCCACAAATAACAGTGGACTTTACCCACACGAGTGGTCAAGATCACCTCATCATCCGAGTCTTATCTGTGTGTACACGACTCCAATAACATGTCATCCAATCACGATGAGAAGAAATCACTAAAAAAGTACCTAAGACACATCATCCGAGAACTTTGTGTCCCTTTGATAGTGCCTCTCATCCCGATGGTCATCACCATCCAATATGACATGGTCCATGCCCATTACCTGATGACCTCATCACCTCAAACTAAATACCACATCTCCCAATCAATGATCTGCGTCACCTAATGAATATGAGCATTTCCCAACCTAACAAATCATGTCGCCTCATCCAGATGGTCAACACCATCTCAATCCTCAGGTTGTTCCAATAATGTTCCCATGGAACCATCACAATCATCATGAACAATTTAATATAAATAAATAAACACCCTAACCTAATCTACTTAAGTTCTGAAGCCTCCCACCGAGCTTAAAACATTTGTAGTCTTAGATGAGTATTCCCTTAGGAATATTAGGGTTTCAATTAATTCATTAAAAGACAAGAATCATACTATGAGGGTATATTTTAGACAACCCGATGATTTTCTAAATAAATCACACACAAAACATAATATAAAACAAAGATAAAGATAGGCACCACTTTCCTCATGTTGGTAGATGCCCACTCACCTGACATCATCCTCTAACTCGATCTGATTTGGAAGAAATTAGTATTTTAGAAAAACTTCCTAAAAATAGAGTAAAATGGATTGCATGGATTTATCACAACTTATGGTGATATCATGGAAGAAAATAAGTAAGAGTATCAAATACCTTACCAACATAGTTTAAACAAGACTGAAGTCTTGAAGAACAGAGCTTGGAAGAAGGGTAGAGCTCAACACCTAGAGGTTGAAGAAAAGAGGATCTCCCCTAAGATATTCATGTGGAATGGAGGATAAAGGAGGAGGAGGAAAATTAATAAGGGGAAATGTAATTTTGGTCATTTAACACTTTTAATGGGCCACATGGGTTTTCCAAACTATGCTCTTAGACTGTGCTTTCCTGAAAAGTTGGTTTCTCGGCCTCCGATGCACCTAAAACCCACTCAAAATCCGGATTCACTTATTGATACTTAATAATAATCTAAAAAGGATTTTCGTCAAAAAAACTCTCATAATTATGTTTTGAAGATCAAGGGAAGATTTGTTCTGACCACCAAACTTTAAAAATTCAAAGGGGTTGAGGAATTCGACCCGCTCCAAAAACGCAGGCCATTATAGTGTCCCCACCTTAACACTGCTCATACTTGAGCTATAAAGAATTAGCATTATATGTTACTAAACATTTACATATGATTTAAAACACATCGGCCTACCCCAAGTATAAATTCATAGGTCAAATATCGCAAGGTTCTCCCCACCTTAGGAGTTGCCTACCCCAGTTTCTTCTTGAACAAAAACTCAAATAAACCAATGGTCCATCGACCATCCCTAGACTCAAATGTACTCCTATGATCCATAATCACTCTCTTACCTCATCATGGTCTCAAAACATGCCTAATTAACATCTAACACCCATTAATTATTTCATCTCATCAAATACCCTCCTTGTGCCCATGTCACACATGCCACCAATGAGGTACCGCTTCTCATCAGATGCTCAAAAGTACCCATGCCACCTCAGGAACCCATAAGTATAAAATCTCATCATATTTTCACAATTAGTCTTGGTAACTTGCACCTCAAATGAAATGCTCATTACATTGATTCCCAGATGCCGATAAAAATCAAGGAAACCCACATCACAATGATTCTTAGTTGCAAACAAACCCCAAGTAATCCTGTATTGAATAGATTACTATAGATAATCTCTGTACCACACACCTAATATATATATATATATATATATCACACATATGAGATGATTTCAACCTACCAACCAACATCTGGTTTGTCTAAAATTACATCCCATTCACCTCGTTCACCCAAAAATTAAAATGCCTACAAAAGGGTCATGTAAAAATAAAACGAATCTGGTCACACCCATAGTGTACCTCTAACTGTAGTCAAATCCACATACTAATATACAATTGGTTTCTCCACTATGTATATCTGGCCTAATTCCCAACTACCTAAGGCCTGGACTCCCTATTGATCTACACCAGCTGTCGGCCACTGACCCCACTAATAGGTCCCACTATCTTTTCCATGACCTTTATGCATAGCTAAATCTATGCTATCATATCTTGGTACTATTTCTAGTCTAACCTTAGAACCCTATGTTTACCCCGGTCCCTGACTCCCAGCTGTATGAGAATACTTCCAGTAGAACCTATTGACATGCACAACCTGGATACATGATCAACACTCCTTCGATGTCTGATCACACTATTTTCACACATGACTCAGAAAATCGCATTGGAAACACACCATCAAAGACCCACTCCTTGGTGGTTATAAGAAACTAGTTCTTCTATTGAGGTATGTGTCATTAATTTTATGTTTATACTTAAGAAATAGGGTAAAAGAGGTCATGGTCTAGCTGTAGGCCTGTTACATGATGTGATTAGGAACTACACATCGTGTACTTATAGGTACACACTGTGTATGTTTGGTTACACACCATGTAATCCCAGTACACAACCATGTAATGGTATGGCCAGAAACTATATGGACACGGTGTGTTGTTTCAAGTACACACCACGTAATTTTTTTATTTATTAAAATGGGAAGTAGCGTCATTTTTTTGAAAACAGTCTAGGGATCTATTGGGTTGACGAACAAGAAGCACCGAACATTCAATCCCTTACTGATTGATTATAAAAACCCTAATTCCTTTTCCGTTATTTGTGTTTGAACTTGATCGGTAAGATATCAATTAATCTTGAGCCATTCTTCATGATTTTTTCTCTCAAAAAAGTTATTTAATCTTGAGTGTTTATCGTCGATTTTTAGATCTACATCATTCTAGATTGAATTATAGATTAAGGCTAGATGAGAAGAGTTTTACTACGATAAGGTAGGTGGTCTTGTGCCTTTATCTCAATGTTGAGTTGTTTATATGTGTCGTAGTGTCGTTCGAAAATGTTTAGGGTGTATCCTTGAATGAAAATTTACCCTTGTTATTACCTAATGATGATTATGTCATAAATTAAATTAATTTAAGTGTTTTGATCTTGTTGGATTGATTAAGGGCCACCCCATGGGTGAGTTTCCCTCAAATGACCATTGTTTGTCCATTTGGACTAGGATGCCTATGGGCATGAATTTTTTTTCATTTTGGGGTTTATTTAAAATGTAATTCTTCAATTGAATGTTTCCCATGTGATATGAAAATTGATTAAGCCTTGTGATAGTTTAATTCACATGTTCTATTTTTTACACATAAACTTCCTTTGTGAGAATTTTTTTTAAGCCTTGTAATTGTTAGATTACACATTAGTCTTGTGATATGAATTGCCCATGTGAGTATAATTTTTTAATACTTGTGATAATTTAATTCTTTTGTTCCTTGTTTTGTATGATGCCCACGTGAGTTGTTATTATGTAACCATGCAGTATATTTTTTTTGAAAAAGGAAAGATGATATATTAATCACAAAGGTCAGAAGTTACAAAATCATGCAACCAAGAAGGAAAGTGATCAAGCTAGAGATTATTCACGTCAGACGTGCTGAAAGAAGCCAGGTGATGGGCTGCTTCATTTCCGTCCCTTTTAATGAAGGAGAAGGAGCAGGTTGTGAAGCTTTGACTAAGAGACTGGATGTTCCTGATAACGGGTAAAAAATAATAGAGGCTGCCATCATAAATCCCGATAGCATTGATGATGGTGAGATAGTCAGATTCAATGTGAATAACTTCCCATCCGCGCTCTTTTGCGAACTTCAGTCTGGAAAGGACAATGAAGGCTTCAGAAACAATGGGCTCCCAGAGAGCATGGTGTGATTCATGTTTGGAAGCAATGATTTGACCATGAGAATCCCATGCCACTAGTCCAATTCCTACAATTACATCCATGGAGAGAGATGCATCCACGTTAATCTTGAGGATCCCTTCTGGGGGAGGGTACCATCTTGAACCAGCTCTGTGAGTTCCAGAGAGCCCATGATTGTCAGAGTCCCAGTTCCACCTCTCAATCTAGGATACATCCCATTCAATCCAGAACTTGGGGGGATTTTCTATGTGGTTAAAGATGAAGTCGTTGCGTCGCGCCCAGATGATCCATCCCACGATGCATAATGAAGCAACTTTGTCCGCAATAAAAGAAGATGACCACAACATCAGAAGTGTCGGAAGGTCCGACGCCGTATCCAACATAAGCTCCAATTCCGAGCCCCAAATAGTCCAGATCTCTTCCATCCCCGGGCACTGGGTGATCACATGCAGAGGAGATTTGAGAACACCTGAGTATATGTGACATTGCTTGTCATTCGTGACATGTCGAAAGGCGAGGAAGTCCATAGTTGGAAGGATACCAGTGCAAACCTGCCACCAGAAAAAAGAGATTTTTAGGGGGACCTTAAGGTGCCAAACCTCTGTCTTTGCCTCGACAGTCACTCGACCATCCGCTGGTCATCCGTACGGCGGGTCGGGCAGTCGTGAGCCATGTGACCCTACCCACTGCATGAGAAGTACTGCCTCATCCTCAAATTTCCTCCTCTATCCCATGATCCCCTCAACAATGAACCTATATACTGAGATAGTACACCAGAAGGTCTAGACTGCTTGGGCCCCAACGTCATCTGTCTACTGCATGCCACGGATGACTCTGCTACCTGACGTCCGGTGGTGGCTCTCGCTGTCGGTGCCTGCTCAGCTTGGAAGCTCTCCACAAAAAGCGCTCTCTCTAGCACCCCAGCCTATGTTGGAATGATGAGCGATATCATCGATGCTCTAATCTACCTTATAAGACACTTCTAAAAGGTTCGTGCCTAGAATAAAGGGTCATGTACCATGTCAGTGGAGTAGTGAGAGAGATCAATGAACCTGCCAAGTACTGGGGCAAGGTCATGCTTCCCTACTTTAAGTGAAGCAAATCTCATGTACGCATTGAGTGTAGAGTCCCTCAGACGAAATCTGCCCTGAAAAGGCCCTCGAAGTTCACCCAGGTGAGGGTGGACTCATCATGTAACTTGAGTGTCAGAATCCACCATCTCCCAGCTACTCCCTGGAAGAGACTGGAATCTAGGATCACCATCAAATCAGCTGGTGTCCTAAATAAGTGAACAACTCTGGCCACAACCTCCATCCAGTCCTCAACCGCCAGCAGATCTGCCTCTCCTTGGAACGTCAGAGCTATTTGTCGCTGAAACTCATGAAAAGAGCTCAATCAGCGTGCACCCTCTACTGGTGGGGCTGGTGGCATCTGCTGCCCGATGGGTGGTGGTGCTACTGGTACACCACCTGATGGTACCATCGCTATAAGAGGGCCCTACATCGAAGCCTCATCACTCGGTGGGCTATCATCATGTACTCTCTTGGGAATCCTGGTTGTCTATGTGGTGACATCCTGAAAGAAAACAGGTGTTCCACGGTCAAAAAGTTATAACCAGTGAGCTAACTCGAAGAAATGAAAAGAAAAACTTTTCAAAAACCCATGCAATCAGTGTTTTCATGCACTGAGTCAGAAATCAGAATTTAGGGTCTTGGTGTATGGATACATTGGCCACCGCACCAACACTGGATTCCCAAAACTAAAAAACACACTCATAACAGTTAGTAGTATTTTCAAATAGAAAAGATCAGAGTCCTATTTCTTCGGTAGAACCGACTTCTATGATACCACTTTGTCACGACCCATCCCCTGGGGCCCATGTCGTGACTAGCTCAAGCCCGCCTTCCATAGGCTAGGGGCTGGATACTAGCACTGGAAAGGAGTGTCCTATAACAGGAAGCCATTTACTTTAAACCTATAAAAACAAACAAACTAAGAACACAATAAGAAGAAACCATGAAGTAAACTTCTATAGTAAAAAGTGTGTTGAAAGAAAATGGGGCCATAATACAAGCCCAACAGAAAATTAAAGTACAACTGAAAGGATAAAAACAGCTCCTGGTTCGTTCCCCAAGATCCTACCTAAAGGGTAGGTATAACTCACGATCAGTAGTCACTGCAACACGTCATGTCAAAGGTTCACCCATAAGCACCTTCCAGTCCTGGCTCCCTCAGCCTCGATCAACTTTTTCCGTCATTTGCACAAGACACAACAAGGTACGAGCGTAGCTCGTGGGTGGGTGAGTATAACGATACCCAGTAGGGACCCTGAGACCCCCAAAAGTCTCCTAGAGTTCCATAAAGAAAAAACCAAAAAACAAGACCTCAACCACAAAGCACGATCAATCAAAAACTCTACTTAGTTATATGATTATACATATACCCAAGTTATCAATATATACATGTCTCATACATGAGGGAATAATACCACAATGGTAACACCATGAAGATAATACCACAAAGGTAAAAGTCCCACATAGGTAAGACCACTAAGATAACACCACGAAGGTAAAAGTACCACATAGGTATCACCACAAAGATAAAAACACTAAGGTAAAAGTACCACACAAGTATCGCCATGAAGATAAACACCATGTAGGTGAAGGTAAAAGACTCAACTCACACCAGGTACTAGTGAAGTATACAAGTACAAATGATTAGTTGTGAAGATATATCATCTTATTTTGTCAAGAGGCACTTATCCTAACCATATGGAGTCTGAATCACACAGAATAAATAGGTACTAACACCCATAATGACCTACATAGGATCTGACCTGGCCGGAGTTGATAGGTACCAACCTTCAGAATGACCCACATAGGATCTGACCCACATAGGATCAGTATGCGCTAACCCACACAGGATCACTCAGCGCTCACCCACATAGGATCTTACCCACATAGGATCGATATGCGTTGAACCACACAGGATCGCTGAGCGCTGACCCACACATGATCTGTAATTGCTAACCAACATAGGATCGCTTGGTACTAAGCTCCGTATGATCCGTCTCTAACCTCCACCTCACTTCCAGCCACTGGATTCTTGCTCTTAGCATATTTTGGATAACCGATCCTCAAGTCATCAATCATACCTCAACTGCCACAAATATCCACAAATAAGTATCCAAAAGAACCTTCATGTTGTAAGGGTTCCGACGCAACAGACAACACGTCAATCAGACGCTCGGTCTGTGAATTATAAGCGTTTTAGTCCCGAGGCCCCGATTGGATTTGGATTTGATCAAACCCAGTCATACTCCAACTTTCTCCAAAACTCAAGTGGAGTATACCAAAAGGACTTCCTCATCCTAAGGGTTCTAGAGCCACAGAAGGTTCATCAAACGGATGCCCGGTCTGTTAGCTACACACATTTCCATGAAACGGGGGTGATCACACCTTGGTCCTGCCCGGCTTGGTTGGGCCAGTTGGAATATGCCAAAGGGAATGATTCCTAAAAGGGATCCCAATGTCACTAATGGCGTGTCGAACGGACACTCGGTTCGTCAGTTACAAGCATTTCTTTATTCGGGGACCGGTTAGGTCTGGGCCCAGTCCGTGTAATGCCCCGACCCCAGTTACCCAGAGTCAGTGCATTATTACATAACATTGGAATGATCAGAAAAGATCAAGTCTCGAAAGACTGATTAGTTTAGTAGCCTTGGAAAAACTAGATACATTCATAAATGTTACATTACATCATAAATTGAAAAATCACAATAACATAGTTTCCATAGTCCACACTCATATCCCCTTCAGAATATCCCTACAGGTCAGTCATAAAATATTTCTTCACATCTTGGGAAAAAATAAAACATAGAAAGGGGTGAGCTCAGATGCTCAATAAGGACAACAATTTAGCAGAAACATTCATAAATAAACGTAAACATTTAAAGCAATGTATAACTAAAGCAAAAGCCTTTTAAACTTGAACTTCAACATAATATGGCAATAATAAAATTAAATAATGCCATTTACTTATTCACATAGATATTCTACTAGTCGAATAAACACATGCAATATCAATAACCACTTTCATAATGATGGAATGCATAATGCCAGACTATCATAACCACGTAGCCAATCCCTCGTGCCAAGACTACAAATAAGATTTTGTCAAGGCCTCGTGCCAAGACACTAGTTTGTCTCATGAGACCTACCGATGCATCATGGAGCTATAGCGGGCTCCACCCGTCACATACTAAGTCTAATGCATTCTTTATATGAAATGGTTTAAACATATCATAAACCATAACAAAATCGTATCACATAAAACATGCATAAAGGAAACATAACATTTCCACATTTCAATCACAAGATATCAATATAACACATTGATAAAACAAAACCATTTTCAATACCAAATAAAATAAAAGTAAAACATGGTATTTATTTTTCATTTTGAAAAAAAGTTATGGCTTGTAGAGAAAGCCGATACTCAAATAATGGTCACGGCGGCGGAGAAGTCGTTGTCGCTGCATACGTACGAAAAAAAAACATTTCCTTTTCTCATTTAGTAAAATGATTCCTATAAAAAGATACCTTTTGAATAAATGTAAAAGTCAAAGGGGTTTATACACCGTATAAAGGAAAGTTGTGTATAGAACAAAATATGCCTGAATGAAAGGAGATTGAGACGAAGTCCCTGACCTCGTGTCCGACTTTACTCGATCGTTCTTTAACCTCCTGAATAATAAACTAGAGTTAATTTATACTTTCTTAAGAACCTTTTTGAAGTTCATTATTCCTTTTATATCACTTATTACCATGTTATGAACATTATTTAGTCATTTGAGTTAATAAAGGTCATTTTGTCGATCTTTGGTAATTGAGTCAACAATAAACTTCTTCTAATTACAATGTGTTCATGTGGTAAAATATCCATTATCTTCAGAATTATATTCATGATCTAGATATCATATATATCATATATATCCAGTATATTCATGCATTTATAATATTACATAACATTTAGAGGTAAGAAATGAAATGCACCGTTCATGGAGACGGTAAGCCGCATGTACACTTGTACGCTACTTTCATTTCTATTTTGTATTTAATGGAATGAAATAATAATGATATAAAGGTATATTATAATTTTAGTATAATATAATATATAATATCATTTACTACATCCTTTATACATCCCACATATGGCATTAACGATTCAAATCACTTTGAGGGGGTGGTAGTCCGCACTTCCTAAAATGAAATTATCGCGTTTACCCATAATGGAAATCATAAAGGTATGCCTTAAATGAAAAATAAATAAGAATAAAGAAAACATAAACATAATATATATCATATATAGAAATATTGTCATAATAATGGCCGCCATGAGAGGTGTTAAAATAAGATTGAACAATCATCATTTCATGAGGCAGTAATTCGCCACCCACATAAACAGTACGTTCTTTAACCATTAGACGAAGGTGTGTGTAAGTGTAAATAAAATCCTACTCACAAAAACATCCTAGTATATTGATGATACTAGTTTTGTTACAAAAGAAAGGAATAAAAATATTTTATTTGGCTGGAGAATCAAAATAAATAAAAGAACATAAGAGAAGACATTACCTTAAAATCGGGTAACTCTTTTTGATTTGAGACAAAGGCTTCCTTGGGAAGAATTATGCCCAAAGTGTGTCTTCTAGAAGTAATAGAGGGAATTTGGGAGAGTATTTGGGCAGATTTTGGCCGATCCAAATGGCTTTAAGGTGTGTATAAGGTGGTAGAGGTGGGGGCCTTTTATAAGAGGAGAGGAGGGGCACTCTTGGAAAGTCATGAAATGTTACATTTTTATGAAGTGATTTTTGGATTTCAAAGGTCCCAAAATTATATATTTATAGGATAAGGTGATAAGGGTTCTAAATATACTCATCCAATAGGTTTTTTATAAGTGTAAGTCTTAGATTTTACATTATCTTTTCATTTGATTTAAATCGTTAATTCATGAGGTAGTCGCTACATCATCATGCTGTCATAAAAAAATTAATTTATTTAATGTATAAATATTATAAATAAATACCATAATGTAGGAAATCTTTTTATATTTCCAATGACTATTTATAGTCGAAAATATGACTTGTATAACCCCATGTAAAAATTGTTTTAGTAAAATAATACATGTTTGTGACACTTTTATTTTTACTTTAAATAAAAAGTTATTAATGTCATTTTTTTTACCCAATTGGCTCCATGTGGCCCCCATGTTGACCCATGGATTTTCTTGGTCGGCCATGACTCGTAAAATATGTGTAAGACAAGTTTAAATTTAATTTCATATTATTATATCATTATATTTACCTTAAATTACACTAATTACCTTTAATCGCGATTAATAAAAATTAAAGGTTACTATTCACAAAAAATTATTTTAATCCCATTGAACCACATTTTACTTCCTAATGACAATGATGTATGTTGTATTTTTCAAATTCAAATCACAGAGGTGGTAAAATTTTATTGAAATGAAAAATCAGTTTTTTAACTACCACTTAGTGGTTTCACTATTCATCAAAAATCGACGTTTTTCAGAAAAATATCAAAAAATCACTCTAAGATATATTTGATATTCCAAATTCAAAAATGATGTCCATTTTACCAAATTAAAAACATAAAAGTTGAAAATGTTCTTCGAAAATAAAAGGTTGAAAATAGAAAATACATTTGCGGAAAACCCATATCAGAAATAGGGTTAATAAAAATATTACTTTAAAAGAGAGAAAGAGAAGTAAAAAGTTCACCCGAGATAGCCCATACTAGGATTATATGAAAACATGGATATGGAGGAGAAAGAAAACATAAATGTTTGAGGGAGATTTGTAGAAAACAGAATTAGGAGAAAGTTAACTACAAGAAAATCACAAACTTGTGATTGGTTAAACGGTCATTGATTCCCCAATTGGAAAATTTAACCGACAACATTTTTGTTTTAAGTTACCTTTCATAAGGTTGATAAATTTATTTAGGAGATTTACTAAGAACGTAAGGAAATATACTTACTTTTCATGTAAACTTTAATTCTTTAATAAATTTTTACCACAAACCTATATTTCACTCCAAAAGGTAATAGAACTCAAAAATATTCTATTTATCATAATTGTATAAGGTTCCAAATATTAACACATACCATTTAGATTAGGAAAAATATTTTTTAATAACTAGGGACATCCTGTAGGCTAGTGGTAGGTAATAAAGGCCTTTCTCTTGTGGGTTCTATTCCTGCAGCTTTGTCCGAGGTAACGGGTTATCCCCCAACCTGTAGTTTGTCCTTTTCCTAAAACTATAGTATTATAATATTCCAAAAATAATCTTCAGAAATGTTTTAACCTTAAAAAATACTATCCAAAGTTCAACATAATCTATTTCAACCTTAATAGTTATCCAAAATACCTCTGTCCATACTTTCTCTAAAAGGTATCCAAATTCCAAAATCAATTGTAACATCAGATTCCCCAAACAAAGTAAAGTTTCTCTTATTTTCACATACTAAAAATATGATTACCTTCATCATATTAAAACCTTAATGAAAACAACAAGTACTGTAGTACAATCCTTATATATATCACATTATTCTTATAACCATAATATAATCCTTGAGTCCAAAAACACAAATACAATAATTATTCAACTTCATCTGTAGTAACAACAGAATCTTGGCCTTGCTCCCTTGTCCTTTTCTGAGGTAAGTTTCATTGGCTCTTAGGGAATTAATTTTCATAATGCCCCATTTATCTATAATTGTAGCATTCAACATTGACATACTTTTTCTTTCCCTTGCAATCATGACCCTGGTGACCTTTTTCTCCACATTTATAACAAACTCCCATTCCTTTTAGGTAAGTACCAGGGTGATTATTCCCACAATTATCGCATAATGGAAAATCCTTATTTCCCTTTTTCCTTTTATCTGTCTCTTTCTCCACCATTCTCTTCTTCTCTTGCTTTACTTTATTGTCATAAGATTTAGAGAATTCCTTTTCTGTCTTGATAGAACACAAGAATATATCTTCGTATGTTGAGAAATATTGTGATACTAAATCTCGACGGAGAAATGGTTTTAACCCATCAGAGAAACAATCAATATTAATTCTTGGGTTACGTATATAATCTGCAGCATGCCTTGATAACCTTGTAAATTTAGACTCATACTTCACGATATTCTCATCCACCTTTTGCCTCAGACTCAGAAATTGCCTTTCCATATCTGCTCGATGGTCATGAAGAAAGTATTTTTCTAAGAAAATATCTTTAAAATATCTCCAATCCATACTTGATACTTCTTCATCTTTAATTATATTTTGAATCAATGACCACCATTGATCAACATCTCCAGTGAGGTGGTAAACTGCCATGATAAATTTTTCCCTTTCACTACTACCTAAAGCCTGAAATATTTTCTCTAGGGAATTTATCCATTTCTCAAATACCAATAGATTTGTACCCCCATTAAATGTTGGTGGTTTTTGCCTCATGAAGCGGTCTAACATTGAACCTCCACATTGCGGATCAGGGTGCTCCATACGAGTAAGGTTATTATTCATAACCTGAGTGAGTTGTCCCAATATGGTGATAAACTAATTAGCACCAGTTGTATCACTAGCTCCATTATAATTATCTTGAGCAGGAGGGAAATCCCTAAAAGGAGTGCGTGCATTGATACAATTTTCATTCCTTCCACTAGTCGCCATTTCTAAACAATGTCATAAACTAGATCAGTTTATGAATCAAAATACATAATTCTATGGTTGTAAAACACTTAACATAAATAGAACTATTTATGGATATAATCCATAATCATAAAAATGTTTTCTTTGAGGAAGTATATACTCATAAACCTTTCATAATGGGTTGTAAAGAAAATGAGAGTTATCCTAATCATATCCCCTGGGAGTGTCGTAACCAAGAGTGCAGCAAGGCCCGTTTTCGTGCACCAGTTCCCATTCGAGTCTATCTCAAAGAAGTGTTTTTGGGTTTTATCCCTAGGTACATCTGTACTAGAGCCACCTCTACCTGCTCGTATCTAGACAGAGATGTATTGCACGGAAAACTCACAAAATCTCTATAATACCAAAATTCTAGGAAGTTCTTCTATACTAATCCTCAAAGTCTATCTTAGGGATATGTGCTCTAATTAGAGTTTTTCTAAATATAACTTACAAGGTTAGTACTAAAATGCCTCTGATACCAACTGTAACACCCAGAACCTAGTTACCCATAGTCGGTGCATTATTACATAACATTAGCATGATCAGAAAAGATCAAGTCTTGAAAGACCGTTCAGTTTAGTAGCCTTGGAAAAAATAGATACATTCATAAATGTTACATTACATCATAAAGTGAAAAATCACAATAACATAGTATCCATAGTCCACACTCATATCCCCTTCATAATATCCTTGCAGGTCAGTCATAAAATATTTCTTCACATCCTGGGAAAAAATAAAACATATAAAGGGGTGAGATCAGATGCTCAATAAGGATAACAATATAGCGAAAACTTTCATAAATAAACATAAACATTTAAGGAAATTTATAACTAAAAAAAAGCCTTTTAAACTTGAACTTAAATATAATATGACAATAATAAAATAAAATAATTCCATTTACTTATTCACATGGAATATCAATAACCACTTTCATAATGATGGAATGCATAATGCCAGTCTATCATAACCACTTAGCCAAGACCTCATGCCAAGACTACAAATAAGATTTTGTCAAGGCCTCGTACCAAGACACTAGTTTGTCTCATGAGATCTACCGATGCATCCAGGAGATATAACTAACTCCACCCGTCACATACTAAGTCCCCTGCATTCTTTATATGAAAATGTTTAAACATATCATAAACCATAACATAATCGTATCACATAAAACATGCATAAAGGAAACATAACATTTCCAAATTTCAATCAAAAGATATCAATACAAAACATTGATATAATAAAACCATTTTCAATACCAAATAGAAGAAAAGTAAAACTTGGTATTTATTTTTCATTTTGAAAAAAATTTATGGCTTGTAGAGAAAGCCGAAACTCAAATAATGGTCACGGCGGTGGAGAAGTCGTTGTCACCGCATAAGTACGAAAAAAACATTCCCTTTTGTCATTTAGTAAATCTATTCATATAAAAGGATTCCTTTTGAATAAACATAAAATTCAAAGGGGTTTATAAACCATATAAAAGAAAGTTGTGTATAAAACAAAATATGCCTCAGTGAAAGGAGATTGAGACGAAGTCCCTTACCTCGTGTCCGACTTGACCCGATCGTTCTTTAAACTCCTGAATAATAAACTATAGTTAATATATACTTTCTTAAGAACATTTTTCAAGTTCATTATTCCTTTTATATCACTTATTACCATGTTATGAACATTATGTAGTCATTTAAATTAATAACGGTCATTTTGTAGATCTTTGGTACTTGAGTCAACAATAAACTTCTTATAATTACAAGTTGTTCATGTGGTAAAATATCCATTATCTCCAGAATTATATTCATGATCTAGATATCATATATATCATATATATACATTATATTCATGAATTTATAATATTACATAACTTTTAGAGGTAAGAAATGAAATGCACTGTTCATGGAGACGGTAAGCCGTCCGTACGCATGAACGCTACTTTCATTTATATTTCGTATTTAATGGAATGAAATAATAATGATATTAAGGTATATTATAATTCAAGTATAATATCATATATAATATCATTTAATCCATCCTTTATATGTCCCACATATAGAATTAACGATTGAAATCACTGTGAGGGGGTTGTAGTCCGCACTTCCTAAAATGAAATTATCGCGTTTACCCATAATAGAAATCATAAAGGGATTCCTTAAATGAAAAATACATAAGAATAAAGAAAAAATAAACATAATATATATCATATATATAAATATTTTCATCATAATGGCTGCCATGAGAGGTGTTAAAATAAGATTGAACAATCATCGTTTCATCAGGCAGTAATTCGTCACACACAGAAACAATATGTTCTTTAACCATTAGACGAAGGTGTGTGTAAGTGTAAATCAAATCCTACTAAAAAAAACATAAAATTATATTGATTATACTGGTTTTGTTACAAAATAAAGGAATAAAAAGAGTTTAAGTGGTTGGGGAAGCAAAATAAAACAAAAGAACATAAGGGAAGACATTACCTTAAAATCGGGTAACTCTTTTTGATTTGAGCCAAAGGCTTCCTTGGGAAGACCTATTCCCAAATTGAGGCTTCTAGGAGTAATAGAAGGAAGTTGGGAGAGTATTTGGGTAGGTTTTTGATGATTCAAATGGCTTGAAGGTGTAAATAAGGTGGTAGAGTTGGGGGCCTTTTATAAGAGGAGAGGAGGGGCACTCTTGGAAAGTCATGAAATGTTACATTATTATGAAGTGATTTTCGGATTTCATAGGTCCCAAAATTATATATTTCAAGGATAAGGTGATAAGGGTTTGAAATATACTCATCCAATATGTTTTTTACAAGTGTAAGTCTTATATTTTACATTATCTTTTCATTTTATTTAAATCATTAGTTAATGAGGTAAATGATGCATCATCATGATATCATAAAAAATTTAATTTATTTAATGTCTAAAAATTATAAATAAACTACCATGATGTAGGAAATAGTTTTATCTTTACAATGAATATTTATAGTAAAAAATATGACTTGTATAACCCCATGTAAAAACTATTTTAATAAAACAATACATGTTTGTGACACTTTTATTTTTTACTTTAAATAAAAAGTTATTAATGTCATTTTCTTACCCAATTGGATCCATGGGGCCCCCAAGTTGACCCATGGATTTTCTTGGTCGGTCATGACTCATCCAATAAGTTTAGGACAAGTGTAAAGGTAATTTCATATTATTATATCATTATATTTACCTTAAATTACACTAATTACCTTTAATCGTGATTAATAAAACATAAAAGTTACTGTTCATCAAAAATTATTTGAATCCCATTGAACCACATTTTACTTCCTAATGAAAATGATTGATGTCAGATTTTTGAAATTAAAATCACATAGGTGGTAAAATTTCATTTAAATGAAAAATCAGTTTTTTAACTACCACTTAGTGGTTTCACTATTCATAAAAAATCGATTTTTTCAGAAAAATACCAAAAATTCACTCTAAATATATTTCATATTCAAAATTCAAAAATGATGTCCATTTTACAAAATTCAAAACATAAAAGTTTAATTAATTATTTTTATAATTAATTTCTGTTGTCAAAACAAATAGCGTGTTTTTAAGAAAGAATATAAATCAAAAGATTGACAATTGTTTATGTCCAATTTCAAAGTGAAATTAATTCTAATGACCACCATTGGATAAAATGGTAAAATTATACTATAATTATAATTTAAAACCACTCAATAGTATAATTTATCACTATAAATTATTTTGATTAAAAAAGTTGTTTTTAAGTATTTTTCACTATTCATCGAAAATTGGAAGTTCTCGAAAAAATACCAAAAATTCAACATAGGCTAATTCCGATATTCCGAATCCAAAAATGAAGTCCGTTTTGAAATATAAAATTTATATAATTTCAAAAAGTTGGTATTACTATTCATTCGGCTACTTTGATTGGTCGTGGTGTGTTAGAATCTCGAACTTGCGTACAATGCAAGCTATTGCATTATTGAAAGAGAATCGTACCGTGGAAGCTTGGGTGCTACAGTCTGACTTGGGCAGGCCGACCCGACGCAATGGGTCTTTGGGTCTACTTGACCCCACATAGGTCCGTCTTGCGAAGGGTCAGCCTGGTTTACTAGGTCTGGCCCATCGGGGTCAACCCGGTTTGGTTCGCAGGCCCAGGCCGCGGTTGGCCCGGCCCGTCGGGTGGGGCTTGGCCCACCCGCGTTGGCCCACTAGATCGTGGGTTCGGCCCAGCCTGTTGGAAGGTCCATCCCATTGGGCCGCAGGTCTGGCCCAGCCCGCTGGCCTAGTCTGGTCTATTGGGCGGGTCCGGCCGACCCGCCTCCGGCCCGCCTCTGGCCCGATCCGCCAGAAGGTGGACTGATCTTCCCCATTGGACCTGTGGGTATAGGGCCATTTCGGCCATCCGGTGGGGCACTGCCCCACCGCATAACGGTTGGCTGTTTTGGCTGATTGGTGGGTCCGCCAACCTGACACTGCACGGGGTCGCGCCGCTCTCCTCTTGTCGTGGCCCACTGGCCGTGGCTGTAGCCGCTGACGGTACCTGCGGGCGTAGCCCATTGTCCTGCGCGGCCGGCTCGGTTTGGCCGCCTTCTTCACCTTCCATGTCTTCAGCCTAGGCCTTCCCCACCAGCAGTGTGCGACAGCGTGCCACACCACCTCAGCAGCCGACCAGTGCCGACCGCTCTACTAACTGTCGCGACATAGTGTCGTGGCCTACGCCTCCTGTGGCACGCGACAACGCGCCGCCAGCGTCGTGGTCGGCCAGTGCCACTGCACCGATGGTCTTCCATGGAGAATGCAAGGGTAAATAAGATAGTCGAGGGTCTGGGGAATGTTCGTTTGGCCCACGTCCTCCACCGCATCTTGAAAAAATGAGGGAGGAAAAAAAGTTTCAACAATCACTTGAAATTATAACAAAAACAAAATCCCTCCCTCAAGTTTGTTGGAGAGCCTCCATGCTTGAGGAAGAGTCTGTGTTCTTTGTTCGATGGCGCTTGTCACCACTCGCTAGAATAGGCTCTATCCTCCAAGTGATTGGCATCATGGAACTTTATCATAACTTCCTCTCTTGGTGAAGCTGAGCCAATAACTCTTCCGAAGCTCCATATAAATAGGATATGGGGAGGGTGAGTAATGCCCATGTAATTAATGGAGGATCATTTAATATGAACCTTCCTAATTACAACAATGCTGTTACAAAAGATTTTAGGAGTCAATCCATTTAATGTCTTGACATGTCGTTGGTCCCGCCACTTTCACTTGTCTATTGGAGGAAAAGAAAGAAATAAAATAACAAATTTATTTTATTATTCTTTTAAAAAGTCCAAAATCTAACTTTTTCTTCAGACTTACTGCAGTCGAAGTGAAACCTACCTTAACCAAATCAGGGCACTGTGGATTTAATGGTACCCTTGTATTTTTAATCCGAGCACCGATTCAAATGACAGAAAATGCCACCTGCACGTTTACTGAACGTGCCTTAAAAAATGTTGAAGAATTAGTTCTGGGTACACCGAGCCTCAGAATCACGCGCCGTCAATTTTCGAAAACTCCGTAATAATTCTATATAATTAAAAAAATATTACTTGGAAAATCCTGGTCTTTACACAGAGGGTCTTCTATAAATAATTTTTTCCTGAGTTGTTGAGGGACGATAGAGCCCGGGAGTTCATGCATCAAGATCAAGGCACTATATCAGTGATGGACTACTCTTCCCATTTCTCTGAGCTTCAGATATTCGCACCTATTCTGATGGGTGACTAGACATCGAGGGCTAGGAAATTAAAGGATGGTCTCAGTTATGTCATTTGATCACCGGTGAAGGTTTTCTAGTTTCCTTATGTATATGACATTGTGAATTTGGCGTTCATTACCAAGCATAATCTGAGGGAAGCTGGAGGTGCAAACTAGGGCTGTTCGGCACCAAGATCTGGTACTGTCTCTATAGGGAGAAAAGAATCATTGTATGGGACTTTCTCATGGGGATAAAAACATTCAAAATGTTTCTTTCAGTAGCTAGTCAAGGTGCTACTAGTGTGGTATAGATGGGCATATGAGACTGCAATGTCTGATGGACCTAGTCGAGTGTTGAGCTTGTGGTAATATGGGCCATAGACAACGATTCTGCAGGGCGTTTCCACCAACAAATAATGAGAGAGGTTCTGCACAGACTCCACATTCAAGAGCAGGGTTAGTAGCTCCTCACCAGTCATGGAATTAGAATGCATTAGGCCGTTCAAGCTGAGGTGGTGGTTATGGCCATGGTAGCCAGACCCCATGATCACAACGATAGAAGAGCAGGTCAGTTAAGGGTAGTAAGGCAGTGTCTCAGGGCTGTGATACTGGTCAGATTTATGCGGTGCAACAGACCCAACATGAGAAGAATCCCAAACCTTATACTGTTAGAGGTACTATTCTTGTCTCCTTTATTTTTAATTTTTCACTCTTTGATATGGGGGCCTCACATTGTTTTATATTTTTGCCTATTTCAGAGCGCCTTAAGCTCTGTGTTTTCTCTTTTGATGATGTTATTATGCCAGACACTCCATTAGGGATAAGGACAGAAGGTGTTCATCAGTGTAAGGAGTTCCCCATTGGGGTCAGTGGGTGTCACTTCATTTGGGATCTCTATGTCTTAGATATGATAGGCTTTGATGTCATACTTAGAATGGACTGGTTAGTATCCTTTTAATCCTTTGTCTATTTCTATCGTCATTGGGTGACTTTTACATCACTAGAAGGAAAATCACTTCTATACAAGGGAGAGTGGGATTTCTAGGCAAGTCAAGCTTGACCTGAGCAATGTGGGATGAGTGGGATGAAGTCACATATTTCCAGTTTATATCTGGATGACCAGGGAACACGTTAGATGGATTTCCCTCCATTGGTCGATCATTTTAGGGATGTCTTCCCAGAAGACTTTTCAGGCTTACCTATGATGAGAGAGGTGGATTTCTCTATCGATCTAGTACTAGGACCTAAACTAGTATCCATTCCTCTTTATAGGATGGCTACGATGGAGTTGCATGAGCTCAAGAGGTAACTATAGGATTTAGAGTTAAAGGGGTTTATCTGACCCAATACTTCTATGTGGTGTTCGCTGGACCTTTTTGTGAAGAAGGTAGACGGTACCCTCATGATATACGTTGACTATCAAAAATTGAACTAGCTGACGTTTAAAAACCGATATCCCTTTCTAGAGATAGATGACCTGTTTGATCAGCTCGAGATACTTAAGTGTTCTTGAAGATTTAATTGAGATCAGAATATCACTAGGTATGTGTTCGACCTTCAAACATACCTTGTACCACGTTTTGTAACAATTATGGTCTATATGAGTATATGGTTATGCCGTTTGGTCTCACAGACACGCCATTTATTTTCAAGGTGATGATGAATTGAGTGTTTGATCCTTACTTGGATTATTTTGTGGTGGGTTTTCATGAATGATATCTTGGTGTATTCTTACAATCGACCCGACCATTCCAACCATCTTGAGATCATTTTGAGTACACTAATAGAGAATCGTTTATATGATAAGCTCACTAAGTTCCACTTCCGGATTGATAAAATCCACTTCCTGGGTCATGTCATCTCAGATATAGGAGTATCAGTGGACCTCAAGAAGGTGAGAGCAGTAGTTACTTGGGATTAGTCCAAGAAATTCTTTGAGGTGAAGAGTTTTATAGGGATGGCTGGTTACTATAGCCATTCAATACTAGAATTATCACGAATAGTAGCGCTAATGAAGGGCTTGAAAAAAAAGGGTGAGTAGTAAGTATGGACATATTCTTGCGAGACGGCCTTCCAGGAGCTGAAAGGGAGACTAACGTCAACACTGATACTGATTTTTCCAGAGTCAGGCATGAGTTACACTATGTACTACGACGCATCGGGTATCAAGTTGAGAGAAATGATTATGCAAGGGGATCAAGTCATTGCGTACGAGTCTCAATATTTGAGGCCACATGAGAGGAACTATATGATGCATGATCTCGAGTTAGCTGTGATTTTTCATGCCTTATGCTATTGGAGACATTACTTATTAGGGGAGAATTTTGTGGTGTACACAGAACACAAAAGTCTCAAGTACATATTTACTCAGCATGATATGAATTTAAGGCAGTGAAGGTGGGTGTAATACCTTCATTATTTTCATTTTAAGCTTACCTACACACCTAGGAAAGGAAATGCAGTGGCTGATGCACTGAGAAGAAGGTCTCATATACAGGAAATGAAGCAGGCCAATAGCGATTGGTAGCTGATGGCGTTGTTCTTTGAGATGAATATAAAGGTACATGAATGGCAGGGGAAGACTTTTCTTACATCCTTAGTTGTTACCTCTACCCTACTAGATAGATAGAGGATGAGGAAACTATCTGATTCCGAAGGCCTAGTTCTACGAGAGAGTGTGGCAGGGGAGGAACCTCCTCCTAGTTAGACCATAGGAAAAGATGTAGTTTTATGTTTACATAGTCGCGTATGGGTGTCAGCAGCCATGAGCGAGGAGATGATGCAGTATTTTCATGCTGCAGTTTGGGTAGTGCATCTCGGTGTCACCAAGATATATTGGGATTTACATCATTAGTATTGGTGGATAGGTATTAAGAGAGAGGTAGCTGGTTTTGTTATGAGATGTTCCACCTATCAGTAGGTGAAGGCAGAACACTAAAGTCCAACATGACTTTTTCAACAACTACCCATTCCTGAGTGGAAATAGAATGAAATCATGATGGATTTTTTGACAGTTTTACTAAGGTCACCCCGAGGTAATGATGTAGTATGGATTGTGGTTTATAGGCTTACGAAGGTTTTACATTTCCTACTGATCAAGGAAACCTTCAATGTTGATGATATTGTAAGGTTTTACATCAAATAGATTGTATGAATACATGGGGTTCCTCATTCTATCATTTTAGATAGGGATTCCAATTTTAATTCTCATTTATGGAAAGGGATATAGAGTCCTTTGAGTACACAGGTGCTTCTGATCATATCTTACCACCCCCAGATAGATGTTCAGTCAAAGCACACGATTCAGGTGCTGGAGGACATGCTTTGAGAATGAATCCTAGATTTCAAGTGTTCTTGGGAGATACACATACCCCATATGGATTTCTCCTACAAAAATGGCTTCTAGGATACTATTTATATGGCTCCATTCAAGGCTTTTTAAGTAAGACCATGTCGATCACCCTTGTTTTTGTTGGAGGGAGGAGAGGCAGGTATGTTGGGGCCTCGTCTTGTACAAGAGACCACTAAGTAGGTTCGAT
Source organism: Viscum album (assembly GCA_963277665.1). Taxonomy (NCBI): domain Eukaryota; kingdom Viridiplantae; phylum Streptophyta; class Magnoliopsida; order Santalales; family Viscaceae; genus Viscum; species Viscum album. Next base: position 1,928,211,638 of record OY728159.1, read on the forward strand.
TGATTAAGAAGAGGGTGAAAACTGCACATCCTTGTTATAAATCTTACGCTGATCACAATATATGAACTTTATACTTTTTGGTCGGGGATCGATTTTTTCTACGTGTCACACCGAGGCTGGGACACAAGAGGATCCAAAGGCAGGGTAAGCTTTCGCCAAGATACGGCGTTCCATTTGAGATTTTGGAGAGGGTCAAGCTGGTTTCCTTCCAAATTCAGTTACCTTAGAGGTACAGGGATATGCACAACATCTTCCACATTTCTCGTTTGTAATGTTACTTTTCAGACCCGTATCACACCTTTCGGCCCGAGGAGGTGGAGTTGCAAGAAGATGCATCCTTTGAGGAGCATCCCGTTCGTATTGTGGATCGTAGCACGAAGGTTCTACATGGATGATTTGTTTCTTTGGTATAGGTGCTATGGCAGCACAACTGAGTGTAGGACGAGACCTGGGAGAGGGAGGCTGACGTTCGATCGCAATGGCTGGAGTTATTCTCTGATGTTCCTTCACCACCTTTGTAAGGGAAATTCAGAGACAAATTGATTTAAGGGGGAGGGGGGGGGGGGTTGTAATAACCTGGTTCTTCCTTTGAGGTATGGATCATTCCTTTTCATTTTATACTTAAGGAATAGGGGAAAAGTGGTCTAGGGTTGGTTGTAGGTCTGTTACACAACATGATTAGGAACTACACGACATGTACTTGTAGGTACATGACGTGTATGTTCGGCTACACACCATGTAATCCCAATACATAGACATATAATGGGTTGTCCAGAAACTATATAGACATGTCATGTAGTCTCAATTAAATACCGTGTAATTTTGTTGTTGATTAAAATGGGAAGTAGCATCATTTTTGGGAGAATGGATAGGGGCTCTCCAAGGTTGATGATCAAGAAGAACCAGACCTTTAATCCCTTTCCGATTGATCATGTGAACCCCAATTCCTTCTCCGTCAGCTGCATTTGAACCCGATTTTTAATCTCTTGATTTATCTTGAGCCATTATTTGTGACTTTTTCTCTCAAATAAGTTATTTAAGGTCAATCGTTTATCATCGTTTCTTATGTCTATGTCATTCTAGCTTGAATTGGAGATTAAGGCTGGACGAGGAGAGTCGTACGATGATGAATTAGGTGGTCTTGTGCCTTTCACTCAATGTTAAGTTGTTTATATGTGTATTAGTGACGTTCTCTCATATTTAGGGTGTAGTGTTTAATGGAAATTGGACCTTATTGTTTTCTAATGATTATTACGTCATAAATTAAATTAATTTAAGCATGTTGAGCTTGTTGGTTTGATTAAGGGCCACCTTGTGGGTGTGTTTGCCTCAGATGACCATTGTTTTTCCATTTGGACTTGGGTACCTATGGGCATGACTTTTTTCCCTTTTGGGGATTTTTTTAAACATAATTGGTTAATTGAATGTTTCCCATGTGAGATGGAAATTTCTTAAGCCTTGTGATAGTTTAATTCACATGTTTTCTTATTACGCATAAATTTCCCATGTGATTATTTTTGTTTAATACTTATAATTGTTAGATTACATATCAGGATTTTGGAATGAAATTCCCTTGTGAGTATAATTGTCTAATCCTTGTGATAGTTTAATTCACTTGTTTCTTGTTTTTTTATGATGCCCACATGAGTTTTTATTATGAAACCATGTAATAGTGTAATTTATATGTGTTGTATTTTATGCTGAAATGCTGATATACCGAGCTCGATCCTCTTGATTGTTATGACTGAGTGAGAGGATTTGTTATTCCTGCAGGTGATGATTTCTCATGCCTACGGGAAAAGATTGTTTATTCATGTGGGTGAGGATTTGTTATGCCTCCAGGTGAGGATTGTTATGCCTACATGCAGGGTTTTTCTACACTTGCAGGTGATAGGTTGATTTGAATTTCGAAATGAAATAACTTATAACGTGTTTGAAAAGACAAAGCACAAGCTTGGATTTAGTATTCACTTTATTTATTTAGATATCCTTCTAAGGTATCTATTGATCATTCTATATATGGGGGATTGACTGACTTAGGCTGGATCTTGAGAGAACTTTTAGGATTGTTTACTTTTGAGTACTTCTTAGTATACTATTTTTCTTTTTGTACATAACTTGTTTCATATACTCACTGACACATAGGAATAGATCATAGGTGGTTTCATACTGGAATTTATTTCTAACAATTGGTTTGGGTTATGATTTTGGGCCCAAAAAGATTATATTATTGCAGGAGTCGATAAGGGAAAGCTCCCTTCTAAAGGTACTTGATATAATGTTTAGGATCCGAAGAGCATTGGACCGATCCAAATCTTGAGATGATTCTTAGTTTCATTTTTTTCATTTTCCATTTGGAACATATATTGTGGATTTCTACAGTGTTCCTATTTTAGATATTTTATTAGAACATAACATGCTACATCATCTTTTGTATAGAATGATGCTTGGTTATTTACCTTATCAATATTTTGCTGTTTATTTCATATTTATGCTATTTACTACTTCCTCTATTTTATTATTATTATTTATTCCACTGTGTTACACTCTGCCAATGTGGGAATAGTTTCTCCACTATCAAACCCTAGGCCCTTGCTGCTAGTCGGCAGCCTTTGGCATTTTGGGAAATGTTCTTGAGGCCATGTGACCAACTAGGTACGAGGCACCAGTTGAGTGACATCCAAATCCAAGATGTTACAATGGTCTTCTTGAGTATATGACCTAAAATCCCTACTAAGACTCCTCTCAGGCTCACTTCTTGCAATTTGAAGCATCATTGCTATAATCACCTGATGTCTTCACCTGGATTGAATATAATAAGTCCGTCAAAGCACCCTCATTCATTAGAGCTTGATTCATAGCCTCCAAGAATGAGGATAACCTAAATATGTTTACTTATACCTTAATGGGATTCCATAAACCAACATCAAAATGCCTCACCCTTGAGGTTTCATTGCCCACTATACCAGGTGAAAAATGAGAAAATTTTATGAAAGTATATGCTTAGTCCATGATGGACATGTATCCCTACTATAGGCTCAAGAAACCCAAAGATCTCTTCACCCTCAACATATATGGGAAGAATTAATTGAATAACATGGCCTCAAATTTCTACCAAGCTAGTCCGTTGTGTCTTCCCGCCTGAACCTAAATATACCAATAGCATTTATCCGGTCCTCTAATCATGTAGGTCTCCAGCTTCACCCTTTGGTATGGGGATTTCTCAACCTACTCAAAGATGGTATGGACCCAATTTATCCATTTATTAGCCTCATGTGGTCCACCCATACCCTAAAAAGTAATGGGTTATATGATTGGAACTCGCATGTCAGATATTCCATTGATGGATCTGCTCCCTGGGTTCCCCTGTCAATACCCCATATGACATGAACCAAGATCTTCCTAAGTTTCTCTTCATTCCATAGCCCAAAATCTTCCATATCCTATGGTTTTCCTTCCTATATTGGGTCCTATACCTATTCTTGTACATATGGATCTTTATCCTCCCAACCCTCTGGGGCCTCATCCTAAACCTCAGGGGTCTCAACCTATGAAAGCTCATGCTACACCATATCACCACCTTTTGACACTCCACAAGAGTCCTTCCAGGTAGAATCCATCTAAATAATTATTTCATGGTTATAAAACCCAAATAACATATATATAATATAACATAGATAAGAAAAGTTGTAACAAGCAGCCTGATCTCACTGCCATTACACTCCCCTATCACAACCATGTCACATGACTTCTAGCCTCTTGGCCCCTTACCCACCCAAACCATAGTCAGGTATCATATATAAATCTGGCCTCATGGCCCCTCACATACCCATATCAGAGTCATGAATCACATATCACATACATAGTTCATTAGAACCACATTTCTGGGCTGGATGAGTATAATTCCACCAAATAGAGGCTAATTATAATAACACTTCTTATCTTCCTATTTTGTCACTTTAAACAACCCAACCCCTCTTAGCGCAATCTAGGTTCCCAATGAAAATCAGAAGAAATTTATCACAGGAACAAACATATATATCAATCATCCTATATGCCCATCAAGAAATCATAAACAATCATCCCTTTCCATACCAGGCTAAGGGTCTAATATCCTACCTTTCTATAATGGGCCTAGGGTCCAAAATCTCCCTTTTCCACACTAGGCCAAGGGTCAAATATATCCTCCCTTACTATACTAGTCCAAGGGTCACATACCACAATAGATAATAATCACACCCAAGTGCGACACTCAATGTGAAAATCATGTCAACTGTAAAAAGAGAAAAGCTGAACAACAATTTATCACCCTAGAAACTTGGTCTTACCTCCATTCATTGGGCTACAAGCACCCAAACACAATATTTGTACCTCGTTCTTACAAAATAATAATCTTTGGTCTACCATCAACCAAATATGAAGACTCAAAAAGTGGAAAAATAATCTTCTTTGATACCATTTGTACCACCATGACCCTTTTCCAACCAAACAATTCTTTGACCAGAGTTCCATTGATCCTTAAGCGCACCTCTGCATATGGAAAAGGTTTCTAACTAGCAGTGTAGAGGGTTTAAAAATATGATGGTTTAGAAACTATACCATTTGGTGATGATAATATTAATGTTCAATATAAACATAGCAGCGAAATAAAGACCATAAACGAGAGGACCAATAACCCTCCACAGTGAAAGAAAGAAAACAATAATAATAATCAATAATCTCAAACATACTAATTGCAGAATAAAATACCATTTTTAGAACAAACATCACATGATACCATTTATAAAACTTGCATAAAAGTTAGGTCCTTTAAGACAATAAACAAGAAAGGATCTATTGTGGCCGAACACTACTATATACATATAATAAGTATACTGATACAAAAGGAAACTCAAAATGAACTCTAATTGATATGGGAACCGCCATGGTCCCTTGCCATCCATCCCATGCTAAAAAACCAACTCGACCACTAGGGTCCTTCTCCTAAGCTTAAACCCTTACCTGATTGGAAAAGTATAAAGTCTACACATGTCCCAAGGGGCCCATGTAGGATCTGAGAATAAATCTCAGTAGGCCGTCACCAATGTGTTTCTAACTTATATAAGTGATAAAGCATGTATATCTGAACATAAGTAAAATAGTACAAGAAAAGCACATAAATAATCTTCTTCCCTTATTTTCAACAACCATAAGAAAGAAATCAACTTATTTGACCATCAGTGATATAACTGTAGGGGAGTGGATCCTTAACATATATCTATGGAATCCTCTATCGAAAATCATCCCAAGTGAACCCTCAGGCTTCACCTCCAAAAGTATCACCAGAAACCTTGTTCTATCAATCATGTACTAGAATCCAAAAAGGAATGCCCAATAATAAGCACCTTGTCCCTCAGATCCCTACTTGAATGATCCCATCGGTTTGAAGCCTGATGTCCTGAGGAACAATGATATATATCCTCCAAATAATAACATTGTAGGATCAATAGCCAACATATCGAGGAATGGTGATATCCACCCCCCAAATGACTCTGATCTAATAGACTAAATACACGGTGATGATCAACCCCCAACCAAATGTCTCATCACTATCAGCTGATGGATAATCACAATTCACATGTATTTATATAGAAAGAACCTCCAAACTCACTGATAGTCAACACCATCCTAAGACACATTTAATGAAGGCCTCTACCCACATGAGTAGTCAACACCACATCAACATCTATGTCTTATATGTGTTCATATGACTCGAATGGCGTATCGAAAAATCATGGGGAGCGAAAATCACCAATAAAGTACCTAAGAAACATAATCTCGATACCTCAATCACATACAACCATGTATCTCATCCTGATGATCCTCACTATCCAATATCAAATGGTCTATGCCCATAAGAAGATGACCTTGTCCCCTCAAACTGATTACCATGTATCCCAACTAGTTATCCAAATCACCCAATGAATCTTGGCCTCAACCAACTTGATGAACAATTCACATCATCTTGATGGTCAACACCATCTCAATCTTAGAGTCTCTCCCTTTATGATACCATGTAACCATCAAAAGAATCATGAATAATTTAATCTAAATAAGTAAAAACCTTGTCCTAATCAACCCAAGGTATGATGCCTCTCACTGGGTTTAAATCATTTTTAGTCTTTGATGAGAATTCCCATAGACATATCATGGGTTTAACTAGTTAATTAAAATACAATTAAAAAATTTATGAGGGTCAATCTTAGAAAAACCAACAACATGATCAATAAAACACCCCTAAAACATGAGAAAAATAAAATAGGAAGCTAGGAACCACCTACCTCATATTGGTAGATGCTTTATCACCTAATATTGGCCTTTAACTCGAGACAATTTGGAAGAAATATGTGTTTTAGATGAACACCATGAAAATAGGGTAAAATGTCTCAAATGAATCTAGCACAATGTATGGTGAGAGAAAGACATAAAATAATCAAGGGGATAAAATCCCATACCGATATGCTTCCAACGAGAGTGACCGATTAAATAATAGAGCTCAGATGAAGGGTGGAGATAAAAACATAGAGGAGGAACAATGGAGGATCCCCCCTCTGTTGTGCATGTATAATGGTAGATAAAGGATAAGGAGGAAAATAAATAGGGGTTAGGGGAATTTTTCACATTTCAAAATTTTAATGGGATGCATGATTTCTCTAGGGAGGCCACAAGGTTTTTACAAACCGCTCACCCCAGTCTATCCTTTCCTAAAAAGTTGGGTTCTCAGCCTTTGACATAATGAAACCCTGAGGCACTTTTTGATCCTTAATAAATACCTAAAAAAGGATTTGGGTTAAATAAAATCTGAAAATTAAGTTCCAAAGATCAAGGGAAGAGTTGGTATGAATACCAAACTTTGAAAATTCAAACAGGTTGAGGAATTCAACCCACTCCAAAAACCTAGGTCATTACATGATCTGCTTGAAAAGAAGGTGAGTGATGAAGAATTAATTATTTATAATAAACAATTGATCTAAGCAGTCAACATTCAGTGTTTAATGATTTCATCCATGTCTAATGAACCCATGAAGTCACATGAAGACATGGATTCCTATAAAATGCTCCAAAATCTTCATGGTCTATATTAGGAGTGAGATAGATAGGAATAGTTTGAGATAACCAAGGAACTCTTTTAGAGAAATCTTGAAGATAGTGCACCATATGGGCATCAAAAAGTCAAAATCATTGTCTCCATTGAGCACCTAGTGGTTCTATGGTTTTAATTTCATGAATAACTATTCACTAATCTCATTGTTTCATCCCTTAATTAGATATTCTCAAGTTTCTTTATTAAATTGAACATAAAAACATAGAGAAGTATCTTCTAAATGTTATTACATTTCTTTTACAAGTTGATAAGGAGACAAAGTGTGAAAATCATCCCATCCTTTTTGTGAATAAAAGGAAAGACTGGGATAAGATCTCTAAGTCCAAAGATTAATTTAAATTCCCTTCCAATAATAGAAATAGAAATGGGAAAATAAGGGAATATGATATTGTCTTTTTCACATTTCACAAAATGGTCCTCTAGAAGAAAATTTTCAACCAAATAAAGAAGCAAGAAGAAGCTTCCGGTGTATTTTCTATCAACTGAAATCTATCTATTTGTAAAAATTGGGTGTTAGATGAAATATATGGTGCTCACATATATATTATTGTATAGGAACCAAGAATATTTCAAAAGACTGACCAAGGGGAGATATATCTACAAGCAACAAATAGAGCCAGATTTACTACCATGGATATTGGGGACTACCATGCTATTTTTCTGATAATAATGATCTTGGTTATAAAAGATTATAATTTTGTGCCATCTATTACCAAAAACCTTATATCTATATCCAGAGTTGATATAGATGGATTTATTTTAAACTTTGATAATAAATTTTGTTTCTTTTATAAATAAAGCGTATGTTTGGAAATCAATAATGTAACTAAATCACATGACTCATACCCACAAACTATGACATCACTAGATAGGTCATTTAAATGAAATGAATTTGACCAAATTAAACAAAGATGGATATTTTGATTCCTTTAAACTAAAACCACTTAGTGTATGTTATAAAAGTTTATAAGGAAAAATGAACAAATTCCCATTTAGAGGAAGACATGAAAGAGCCAAATATCTTACTAAATTAGTTCATACTAATGTGTTTGGACCATTTCTAATTGAAGAAAGGGTTGGGTGCTCTTTATTCATAACTTTTACTGAATATTTTAGTAGATATGGATATGTCTACTTAATGAGGTATAAGTCAGATTATTTTAACAAATTAAAATAATTTAAGAATGAATTCAAGAACTATATTGGTAATAAGATTAAGAAACTCTACTCAGACCATGGTAGAAAATGTGTTAATCAGTACTTCATTGATTATTTATGAGAGTTTTGGATTCTATCCCAATTCAAATCTCATTATGCACCAGAATGGAACTTTGTAAGTGAAAGGAGGAATTACACCCTATTGGACATAGTGAGATCAATTATGAGTATTGTGAGTCTTCCAATATCCTTTTTAGGATACACATTAAAAAAGAAAATATAAATACTAAACTAAGTGCCAACTAAAGTGGTGGACAGTATTCCATAAACATTGTGGAATGGAAAAAAACCTATGTTTTCATACTTACATGTGTGGGGAGTTTAAGTGTTTGTTAATGCCTCTTTAGGAAACAAACTATCATCCCAAGGAACAAAGTGTATATTTATAGGAAAACCCAAGGAAAAAGGGGTTATTACCTATAAAAATACTTTAAAAAAGGTAAATTTAGAAAGAAATTACTTATTCCTTAAAAGAGGGAACATCTCTAAAAGATACAGTAGGATAAAGATATACTATGGTGAAGTCCTGGCTCAAGGTACACAAGAGTTAACATGGGAAAAATAATCAACAATGCCTCATAAAAGAAGGATTTTGAGAGACACAAGTACTATGTAAGAGTACAATAGAGGTTAGAGAACCTGAAATATATAGTTTTCTAGTCATTGAGAATAGTGAATCATTACTAATTGATAATAATGATCTTGTAACTTATAAGGAACTAGTAAGCAACACCTATATTTCCAAGTTATTAGAATATATGAATTTTGAAATGGGTTCCATGTTCCAAAACCAAGTCTGGAATTTTTTAGATCCTCTAGTAGATGTAAATATTTTTGGTTATAAATGGGCATTCAAGAAGAAGCTATAAATGGATGGAAAATCGGTACTTGTAAGGCATGAATGGTTGCAAAATGGTTTAAAAAGTTTCAAGGAAAATACTATAAAAAACCCTTTTCCCCAGTTACTATACTTAAATCCTTCAAAATTCTATATTCCATTATAACTTACCATGACTATGAGATTTAGAAACTAGATGTCAAAATAACCTTCCTTAACAGGAACCTTTAGAAAGATTTATATATGACACAAACTAAAGAGTTTGTGACTCTAAAGGATTCCAACAAGGTATAAAAAATAAAAATGATCCATTTAGGGATTAAAGTTATCATCTAGGTCATGGAACATTTAGTTTGATAAATCCATAACATAACTTGGTTTCATAAAGAATGAATGCGAGCCTTGTGTCTATAAGAAGTTTAGTGGGAGTGAATTTTATTTCTTAATAGTTTATGTTAATGAAATAATATTTATTCGAAATGAAGTAACATTATTATAGTATATTAAAGATTATTTAAATTAATTCTTATCCATGAAGGAATTAGGTGAAGCAACATATATTATCAAGATTAAGATTCATCATGATAGACTCAAGAAGCTTCTCGGTCTAAGTCATGGTATATATATTGACAAGATACTAAAGAGATTTAGTATAGAAAAATACAAGAGGGGATTTTTTCCAATGTCCCATGGTATTCATATATATAAGAAAGTGTTTCCTCTAACACATGAGTAAAGACACAGGATGGAAAGGACTCCACACATGATAGTGATTGGATCAGTTATGTATGATATGCTATAAACTATTCAATATTTCACCTACATCTTAAGTATGGGGGGAAGATATATAGCTAGATTAGGTGACTACCATTAGATGACAATCAAGAATATCCTTAAGTATATGAGGCATACTAAGGATATGTTCCTAGTCTATAGAGGATATGAGGAACTAGTCATCATAGGATACACAAATGCTAGTTTCCAAATAGATCAATATGACATGAAATCACCTACTGGAAACATCTTCACTATCAATGGAGGTCTTTTGAGATGGAAGATCTCAAAATAAGGTGTTCTCATAGATTCTATAGTAGATTATGAGTATATTTCATCTATTAAGGTAGATAAATAATTTATTTTGATACAAAACATAATCCAAGATCTTGATGTGGTTCTGGGTAGTAAAAATCCTATCACACTCTTTTGTGATAAAAAATAGCAGTGACCATTATAAAGGATCTAATGTCACATCATAAAATGAATAAAATACATTGGAAATATCATATATTGAGGATTTTTTCTCAAATAGGTGAATTTTTAGTTAGTAGAATATCCATGAAAGACAATGTGGTCGACCCATTGACTAAAGACTTAACTTGTAAGAAACATGATCATCATGTGATGTCTAGTAGACTGAAATTCATTAGTAGTTGGCTTTAGTCCAAGTGGGAGTCTATTTGAGTTAGTGTTCTATAACCAACTATTTTTACTTTAGATTACATGTATATTAAAAAAAATTAATATTAATAAAACAACTTATTATATATTTTTTATTTTTCTACATGAATTTAATGTAGCAATTTCCTAGAGTATATATCATATTAATAATATCATAGCAGTTCTACATTATGATGAGAATCTTGAAATTCCATGACAATATTCTTAAATATATTTCTATAGTCACATAACATGAAATGTTGGGATACATAAAATGTCGACTCTCAGGTGCGAGTAATCATAAGAAGATGAGCCTTTTTATCATGAATCTCACACTTTGTTATCTATAATAAGGGAGAATATGAGAATGGACCCACCTAAAAGAATTATGCGTGTTTATGTTTCATCACATATCTCTATCTGTGATCATGTGTAAAGGTCCTTAGACTTTAATATTATTATTAATTATTTTCATGACTCATGTAATTTGATGCATTGACCAAAACTATGACACCATATGTTCTTTGGAAGTAGGGTATGTTGGGTGAGTCATGAATGACATGTTATTAATTAATAAGTTGAGGAAGGATTTGTACCTTCCATATTAATGGATGTTTATATATCATCCATTTAATTGAAATGGAACAATCACATTAAATTCCATGGTCATTTTGTTATAATGAGTTTATTTAAGATTTTCAAAGAAATACATATCATGCACATAGGTTGTTGAAACAAATGTGCATCCTACTTGAAGAGATATTGTGACAAAGGGATTATATTACACAATAAACATTTTAGTGTGGTTGTTGAAATTGTGACATTAACTTCTTTCTCTTGGGTTCCTTGACCCCTTGCTATATAGTAATCTTAGACTTTAGTTAAGCCCACCTAATTATAATGAGAAACAAGTATGGAAGTCTACACACTAAGTGTTTCTATTGATGTTAATTAAATTATATTTGAATTTAATTATTGGAATAAATAATATTCACAAGGATGAGGAATAGTTTTACTCTGTACTTATTGATCAAAAATATTCACAAGGTAATAAATAATTATTCATTCATTAATAAATAATTTATTTAATTATGTGATTATTTAATATATATTTATTCTTAAGACTGTGAATAGAATATTTATTTTATTTATATAATATTTATTGAATATTTATTCTCCATATTGTGAATAGAATTTTATTTTTGAATACATATTTAATAAATATTTATTCATATATTCTATAAATGTCGAGGAGGATGAGTAGAATAAGATTGTTTCTGTTGGTAAATATTAATTTATAAGATATTGAAATAATATTTATCAATGTTGAAGATATTTTATTCCATAAAATAATAATGATAATATTATTATATGGAATGGGGTTAGATAAGGTTTATTATATTATTTAAGGCTTGTTATGTAATTAAATAATATTTTAACCTAAACCCTAACTCTATAAATAGACTGCTATGTCTATTATGTGGGGTTAATTTAGTGTTGATAATTTTTGTGCACAATGATCTTATATCTAGATTACTCCTTCTCTCATCCTCTCAATAATGAGAAGAATAAGATAGAATTCTTTAATCCTAAAGAAACTATAAGTGATCAAGATGAACAACAAATGATGATTGATCCACCATGCAAGCACTATCCCATCCCAACCCATTGGGGCCTACCTAGATGATGGAAGTTCAAGTTTGAAAACCCCAAGCCCACATAAAATAGTTTATGGGCTAGAGACAAGTACCGAGAAGGAATAAATGAAATAGTAAGACTTTTCCTAATGTACCAATACACACACACCCAACTATCTCCATGAAAAAGTGTAGATGAATATAATAAAGACTGAAACATAAAGAGTACAACCATACATGAAAGAAAATATAGGGAATACATCATAGTATAACAAAGTAATCCAAATAATAAATGAAAAAATACAATCCCAACCAGAAATGAAGTCCCAACTTGACAATAATTGGAATAAGGGAAAACTGAGAGAGCTCGTCTCATGATCTAAAATTTCAACCACCATACATGATCAATGCACTCAAGTATCACTATGATCCACCGACTTCACCATTGAACTATATTTCATCTACATAAGACATGACACATGTGGGAAAATCCCATGTAGGGGCAAGTATATGCATACCCAGTAGGATGCCGTAAAAACCACAAAGGGCACAATCGACAGATACAATAGAAGTTTGCTCAACCCATAAATTCCTATCAATCCAAACATGATACAAACCATGATAATAATCCATATATGATAAAAAAGAATCCCAAACAAGAGAAAGAATGGATCTCCATATCCATAGCCCTACTATGAATGATGGGTTATTCTGCAGCTCTAATGGCCCATCTTTGATGACCAACATCATGGAAAAATTCATAATAATCCATGTGTAGGGGCTCACAACATTCTACTATTCTATATAGAATAGGGAGATCCAAATAAATTCAATAATTCCATGTGAGATCACTAGAATCTATGTGGATGGGAATTCACCTCGCAATTGTGATCCATAGCTGATGTATCCATAACTCAAGTAGATGACCCACTCCTAGCCAGAGCTTGAAGATGGGGTAGTACTGCTTTGTAGATGGAGGACCCATTCTCAATGTAGTATGGAGAGTTTCCAACCCTAACCAAGTGAATAGTATAAAGGAATCATGTTCTGACATACTAGGGGAGTTCCCACCCTATTAAAACTATGTTGATCACACTTGATCACTGTCAACCACTAAGTGTCACTAAGATAATTCTATCACTGGAATTAACTCATGTGAATATGTACTAAGGCTCCCACACCTTTCCACTCTGTTATATAGATGAGGGACCTAAAATATCCAATAGAGGACCCTTGACCTAGTATGATAGGGGTGATACTCAATGAATAGAGGACCCCTGCTCTAGTGTGAAAGGGGGTTCCACTCAGTAGATAGAGAAACATGGGGGACCCATTCCCTTGTTCCATAGGGATTTTTCAAACCCGTTCATCTCTATAATGATCCCGCTTGATCACCATTATCTGTCAAGCATCAAATGAAACATCATCACACTCACAAAACCCTTCATAGTATCTTGAAATACACTATAAATCTACCATCACATTCTACATGGAATACTTCTTAGGATATGAAACTCACATGAAAAAATATGAGTTCAGAAGAAGGAGATACACAGGGTGGAAAATCCAAATGAAAGTAAATGGTGTGTACCTAGGGTCACATGGCATATGACCTTACTTGTAAACCTGGACATTTCCTCTTTCATACATGTATTTTTTATAATTTAGTACTATATAGAGTTTACTAGTACTTCACAACATATATCAGCCTCTCGGGGCCTTCCCGTGTGCTCCTGGTTATACCCGTGTACATCTGGTCATGCCCATGTAAATATGGCCATGCCAGTGTACTTTGGGATGTTCCTGTGTACCCAACCATGTTTGAGTACTAGACATGCCTATGTAATCTGATTCATCCCTATATTCCTAGACATTCCCATGCTTGTGTACTCTCAAAGTACGGATCGGGATGCTAATATAGAGTCTCACATCATTCATGGGGCCATACAAAGGATGTGATATTTGTCTTCCCTGAAACCCTAGTCGCCAAAACCAGGGTACTAGATAGTGCGTGTTACTGTACAATACCCCATGTATTTAGGTTTTTCACCGAATCCTAGGAATTATTCATCCATATCACTACACCACCACCAACATTTTCACCATAAATCTAATCATAGAGTGAAGATCATGGTGCATCCATGCCCGATCCACCACTGATGGCTAGATTTCAGCCACCTGAACCCCATATAGATCAATCTATCATTCTAGGCCACTGTTGTCTCATCTATGGATCCCAAATCCATGGAGGTATCACCTAAAACCTATAACCCATATTGATCCATAAAAAAATCTCTATCCAACTATTGAAATCACCACAACAATGTCGAATATCGACCCTGAAGGCCAACAACGAAGAACACGAAGAATAGTGGAGGAGGAAGCACATGAAAAAAGTGAATCAATTTTTTAATAAATGATCTCATCCAACAATCAAAAAATAGGGGTATCTAGGGGTGAAAGAAAGGTTCAAAAATGATTTATCAGATCAATAATACCAAAGAAAAATGGTAAGGATCATGTGAAGAATCATAAATCCTAGATCAAATAAGCATATAATTATTAATCCATTCTTATGAAATTGGAAATGGTGTAAAACCTAAAATAACACATGCAACCTTAATTAAGGATAAATCATTGGTAAAGTGAATTTTCACCAGCGATGAAGAAGGTATGTTATGTTCACTTCCTGCCACTCGATTCACCTCGATCTAATCATCATTGTTCTCAGATCCCGATCTTCTGACAAAGAACGATGATCCTCCTCTCAAATCCTCCCTGGGTTATGCATCTAACACTAAAAATTTTATATAATGGGGTTTTTATATTGGGGATTTAGGTTTATGGGTATTAAATTAATTAATTGAATTAATTAATTAATCCACTTAATGTTACCACTAATAAATTCCTCAACCGAATGTCCAGTACCAACCAATTTCCAATCAGAGGTCCCAAAAAATGGGAAAATGATTTTCCCAAAAATATATTTTTGCATGATAAAAAATATTTAATATATTTAATATCAACACATAGAGGCTCTCCACACCATAGAAACCCACAATGACTCAGTTCCTAGCTTCAAAAGTATTTCAAAAAATATTCCAAAGCCTTACACAGTAAAAATAGAGTCATTAAAATCTCCCCACCTTTAAGGATTTTCATCTCAAAAAGTAAAAACCTACTCTTTTAGGTGAGAATACTAAGCTCGAAACTGTATCTCACACTCGCAAGAGCTCTCCTGAAGGTTCCCAAGCTATCTACAAACACACAACACAATGAAACAATTGTACATGAAGGGTCTTCTCCAACTATTTCTCAAACACCATCGGGTTCCTCAAACTACTTGAAGAGGTAACTCCACCCTTGATGTCCATATCACCCTGGTTGACATCATATAATGAGTCATGAACATATCTCTGTATCTGATACATGTAGAAAACACCAATCACCTAGTGTAAATACCATCACAAGGTCCAGTTGTATGCCACCTTGATTTCCCTTTTTAGTAACTAGAAAAAATGGCCTTCTAACCTTGGAGATAGCCTATCATTCTGACCAAATAACCTTAATCATTGATGAGGTGAGATCTCTCAGAACATAAGAACTCCCCACTGACCTCTAAAGGTCATCTTCACCAGTAAACATATTTCCTTGATGTTACTTGGAAGTCCTAATGCACCCCTGGATTAACTTTACCTAACACAATCATTACTAGAACCAACTCTAGGCCCAACAATGCTGCCTCTCACTAGATCCGACCAGTACAGTAGTGGCCCGCAAGGTATCCCGTACATTACCAAAAATTGTGAAACATCGATAGTGGAGTAGTAAATACTATGATACTCAAACTCCATCGATGGTAGATGGTCCACCTAGATATAGACCCTAACCAACATGACAACCCAAAGCATGCACACTGAACTCCATTGGTCTGTTTTACATGGACATCTATCTGGGGTAGAAACATAATGCTCAACCACAACCGAGTCCCAAAGGCATCCTTCATCCTATCCATAATCCTGATGTGAAATTATCATCATGATATGAAATAATCATTGAGGGAATTCCATGAATTTGTACTACCTCCTATACACATAGGCATCATAAACTCTCCACTAAGATCTACTCTCTGATGGCTAGAAAGTGGGCCAAATTGGAAATCCATTCTATGATCAATCAGATAGAATCATGACCTATTTATATTCATATAAGATCCAATCATGAAAACCACAAAGAAACCATCCCATTTACACTTCCATCCAGGCACCTCGGCCTCTACTTATATGTAGGTGTGACCTCAAGAGCTAAACTTAGCAACAAGATACAACATTCTTAGCCACCGAACTCAATACCAAAGGATGTTGGTACAACCAAACCTCCCCCGGGTGTACTATTAAGGGAAAAAACACATTGTCATATCCTCATGTATCATAATTTCTAATATCATCCATCCTTGAACAAGGATGGCTTGTTCCCCAATTTCAGAAAATCCATCAGAATCATGTCCAGTGGATATATGGTCATGTAAAAAATCATAGTTGATATCTAAAACTGAGCCTCCATATCACATTAAAGAAGTGGTGTGGTAACGAAAATAATATATAGGTAAGTTATATCATCCTCATCCTGAAGGTACAACTATAAGAAGGTTAACTGCTCTGTCACCTCACTCAATAAAAACAGAAAAAAATTCACTGTGAAGACCTACTACCACAACCAATCCTTTGGGGTGAATCTCAAGCTAGAACGGCCTCAAATTTTGTTTGTTTCACTATAAATCCCATGTATGAGAATATATTTCACAATAATTGGACCTCTTGAATATATAACTACCTTTATGAGAGATCCCAATAAAGGTAGTACTCTTGGAGCATGTCCTGAACCATCCTTTAGTGTATCATATGCTACAAATCTAACACCTAGTACATGAGGGTGACATAAACGAAGAATACCATGAACTTATCCAAGAATGGAAGAAGGATCCATTCCATAAGTCTCATAACACTTTTGAAGTGTTCAACATGATGAAGGGTATCACTATGAACTCAAAGAAACCATAGAAAATTTATAAATCAACCTTTGGTACATCCTCCTCTAGAACCAGGAGTTGGTGATATCCTCTCCCGAGGTAAAAACGTCGAGATCCACTTCGACCTAATCCACTGTTTAAATAGGTAATCAATTCTAAGTGGTAGATACTCCTTTTTTTCTCAACTAGTTTAGGAGATTTTAGTTCAAGACCAACCTCGATATCTTATCCACCTGCTAGGAAAACAATACAGATATTCTCAGGTGAGCATGCTGGGTCTAACAAGCTCATCCTCTACAGACTTCTCCAACTGCACCTCCATCTCTCATAACTATATGAGGTTATATGATATGGTAGCACATATATTATTCCATCCCTGGTGAAATTCCATGTAGAAAAAAAATTCAATAAGAGGTAAATATGAAACATCCTTAGGATGAATTTATACATACTCATACACCATTATAATAAACTGAAAGCTCATAGAATCCATTGATTATAGGGACATTCTATCCAATTGAAAATTAATCAAATTTATCCTCATACACATGATCTCATCCTACTTTTTCTAGGATTCTTTCTCACTTGAGAAGGAAAATTACATACCACAACCTCAGGCACACTGTAACCCACATCAGTGACGTTCATCTAGGTGTGGAAAAAAATAAACCAGTCCATGCCAAGGTAAAACATTGTAGGGACTCAATACCAGCTACAAAAAGATTCCACATGTGGCTCTACCTCATAATAGAGATAGGTAAAACTATTATTATAATTATGATCACCTAACCTCGTCTGTAAAAGCCTACAAATTCAAGGGTCAAGAAAAATGGTCTCTACTAGTATCACTAGGCCTCAGGCCAGGGATATATCCATGGAAAACTGTCTTGAAACAACATACCAAAACTACAACTAGAGAAGGGAAGACACAAGTCATAAGTCAAAAACACCTAGAGTCTCTTGGCCAAAAGACTCTTCTTGAATCCATATTTTCCCTTTCCCAACTTTCCTCTTTAACCAGGGACTACTATGACACATTATTACATAAAAAAAAACTCAAACATATAAGTAAAAGGAATTCAACCACCACACCATGAAACTATCCAATTCGGGCATCCCTGACTTTCCCACATGGTTTTAGATTATATCACAAGAAGGATTTTCTATGGGGGAAGTTCCCATCCTCCCTACGTTCCTGAATCCACATTAAGAATCACTAACACATGGCTCTACTGATACCCAATATTTACCTGTATAGGTCTCACCCTGAGGACCACCAATGGTAGGGGTCCTAACCTAGTGGAACCCTCACACCATAGGTTCATCCCAATCATCTACCTCTTGAGAAGGGGATATGGATACCCACAAAACCTGGGTGATCTCAATCTCTGGAACCCTTGGTGAAAAATCAACATAGGTGTTTCATTTACCGGTGTCAAAAAAACCAACTACTTCCCCATGAAGGAGATAGGTTTTAACCATGACCATTTAGTCGGTTGGGGCCCACACAAGCCAACAAACTCGTATCACCATCTTCAGATAATATTACACTAACCGAGGGTCTGGATCATCATAAAACCATAGAGGTTCCTATTTCTAGAACCTGAGTAACATGATAAGACAACATACATTACTTTCATGTCCTACTAGATCCATCAACTACTAAACATACAGAGGATCATCTCCCTAGACCACAAGAGGAGGGTCTATATTCCACTCAACAAGTGGTAGTACTACTCAGTGCCCACCTTGAGAAAACACCTCATGAAAGTGTCCCTGAACTGAGGATTTATCACTCAACTAGTCTTCATCGTAACACTATATAGAAATCCTAGTTGTCTATCATCACAGAGACATATTTAACATTATCAAGACATATCGTGGTCGAATAGAATATCTATGGAACTGAATCAACAAGGATTGTTAGAGGAATCATTCCTATATGATGCATGAAACATTGTTTCCCTTCAACTGATGTCTCAACATTACGAGTTGATAAGTAGGTATTCATAATTATGGTGTATGGACATGTTGATCACCACACTAGCACTACGTTCCCTATCTGGGAAGATGTACTCAATACACTTCCACACTGTTTCCCTAAGTTACCAACCTATCCTTGTTATGGTCTTGTCCCTACACCGACCTAAGGATGATCCAACTCTAATACCACTCTTTCACAACCCAACCCAACGAGGCCTACATGGCTGGAAAAGTCCAATTTTGACAACCCCAATCCTACCTCCAATAGGATAGGGGATGGTGGAAAGCACTAAGAAGGTGTAAATTAAATGGTTGGTCTTTTTAGTAAGGTACCTATATTTATGCATCCAAATATATCTACACAAAAGTGTAGATGGATATAATAAAGAATGAAACATCTAGAGAACAACCATGAATGCAATAAACTCAAGGGAATAAATTGGTGAAAAAAATTAATCCAAAGTGTAAAAGGGAAAAATATATTCCCAATAAAAAATGAATTATCATCCTAAAAACAACTATAATAAAGGAAACTAGTTAGAGCTTGTCTCCTGATCTCCAAGTCCGACCATCGTACATGCTCAATGCAAGCAAGTAGCACTATAATCCCGGGATGTCACCACTTAAATTCCTTGTTTGTACATATGACATGACATGTGTAGGAAAATCCCATGCTGGGGTGAGTATATACATACCAAGTAGGATGCCCTAAAAACCATAAGGGAGAAATAGATAGATACAGTAGAATTTAGATCAACCCATAAAGTCCTATAAATTATAACATGATACATACCATGACACACTACTAGAAATTTAGTGTATACCAACAGTTTTAAACTGTTTTTAAAGCCTGCATAACTGTTGGTAACACTTATACCAATGGTTTAGCCAACCATTGGCAATCAAGCCATTGGGATAGGCTTATACCAACGGGTTATCAAATAACCATTGGGAAAATCCACCAGAAATTGTATTATCTTTCCCAACGGTTTCAAAACCATTACAATAGATCTTTACCAATAGCTTATGAAAACTGTTGCTAAATATTGAGAATACAATACCTTTACCAACAGTTTCAAAAAACATTGGTAAAAGATGAACTTAATACATTTACCAAAAATTGTAAATTGTTGGTAAAGAGTGGGTTATTCAATTCTATAACAAAGGTTTTAGAAATCGTTGGAACAGAGATGAAAATTTGTCTAGAAGCAAGCAACTTACCTATGCCTAAAATTTGTCCAGAAGCAGTATGAATTTACCTGTAGAATAACAAAGAGTTCACAATAAAGAATACCTATTATTCTATACCACTGGTCTATAAATGCACTTGAGGTTTATAATGATCCCCCCCCCCATTCAAATCATAAAAT
Organism: Viscum album; assembly: GCA_963277665.1. Classification (NCBI taxonomy): domain Eukaryota; kingdom Viridiplantae; phylum Streptophyta; class Magnoliopsida; order Santalales; family Viscaceae; genus Viscum; species Viscum album. The sequence goes on from OY728159.1 coordinate 1,928,232,294, forward strand.
ATCATATTATTGACTTATGCTTGAATTTTATAATATGTGTGTTGAGTTGACTGTAAACTATATCTTTATGAGGTATCTTTTATACAACCCCTTAATTTGAGTTATTTAAAAATGGTATCACATGTTGAGTTTATTAATGTATAGCCTTTATGTCTTGGTTAATTCTCTCTTATTTTCTATGTTATCCCATATAGATATAAAGTAGATTAACCAAAGTCTCTTAGGTAAGTTGTCAGTGAAACTTTCATTCTCTCAAAAGGTGAGGCAGGATGTAATTATGATTAAAATAGGGATGAGATGGCATTTTTTAGAGAAGTTAAATGAAATGAGAAGATCCCAAGATATCCTTTGTATTTATTATCAATAATGTGTAAAAAGATGAAAACATATTGGTGTAAGATTTGTTTTTTGGTATAGTAAAACCAATAAAAATGGGGTAAATTGATGTTCTTATGGATTGGATTGTATTTTTTATCAATGACTTTGGCATGATATAGTGTTGAGGAGTGAAATAAGCTATTAATATCAAGGGGGTGGGGGGCTGTCCAGGGGGGTTGGGGGGTGATTTCCAAGGGGGTGGGGGATGTCCAGGGGGTGGGGGATATCCAGGCAGTTGGGGGTGGGTGTCCAAGGGGGTAGGGGGGGTGTCCATGGGGGGGGGGGGGGGTGGGCTTTCCACGAGGGTGGGGGTTGTCCAGGGGGTGGGGGGTCATCAAGGGGGTTGGGTGAGGGTGGTTTTCCAAGGTGAGGGTGGTCTAGGGGTGGGGGGAATCCAGGGGGTTGGAGGTGGTCTAGGTGGTGTCGGTGGTGTCCAAGGGGTGGGAGCCGTCCAACGGGGTGGGGGGCTGTCCATGGGGGTGGGGGTATCCAGGGGTGGGGGTATCCAGGTGGCGGGGTAGTGTCTAGGGGGGTGGGGGGGTCGTCCAGGGTGTTGGGGGCTGTTCGGGGGGGTAGGGGCTGTCCCTGGGGGTAGGGGTGTCCGGGGGGTGGGAGGGCTGTCCACAGGGGTGGGAGGGCTGTCCATGGGGATGGGGGGGGGGGGTGTCTAGGGGGTGGGTGGGCTGTCCACGGGGGTGGATGGGTAGTCTAGGGGGGTACAGGGTGTCTTGGGGGTGGGCGGCTATCCACGAGGGTGGTGGGGATGTACATGGGTGTAAAGTGTGTCCGGGGGGGGGGGGGGGGGTGGGTGGGCGAGCTATCCACGGGGGGTGGCAGGGCTGTCCAAGGGGGTAGGTGGTGTCTAGGGGGTGGCGGGGGGGGGGGGGGGGGGTTCTATGGGGGTGGGAGGGATATCCATGGGGGTGGTGGGGATGTCTAGAGGGGTAGGGGTGTCCATGAGGGTGAGTGGGAAGTCCAAGTGGGTGGCGGGGGTGTCCAGGTGGGTACGAGGTGTCTAGGGGTGGGAAATATCTCCACGGGGGGTGGCAGTGCTGTCCAGGGGGTAGGGGTGTCTAGGGGGTGGGCATGCTATCCATGAGGGTAGGGGCTATCCAGGGGGGGTAGGGGTGTCCATGGGGGTGGGGGTGTCCAGGGAGTGGGGTGGTTTCTAGGGGTGGGGTCGATCCAGGGGTTGTGGGGCTGTCCAAGGGGGGTGGGTGCTGTCTAGGGGGTGGGGGCGGTCCACGGGGGTGGTAGGACTGTCCAAGGGGTAGGGGTGTCCAGTGGGGGTGGTAGGGGCTATCCAAAGGGGTGGGGGCTGTCTAGGGGGTAGGGGGTGTCCACGAGGGTGGACAGGGTTGTCTAGGGGGTACGAGGTGTCCAGGGTTGTGGGCGGGTTGTCCACGTGGGTGGTCGGGCTGTCCAAGGGGGTAGGGGGTGTCCAGGAGGGTTGGCGGGCTATCCACAGTTGTGGGGGGCTATCCATGGAGGGGAGGGGTGTCCAAGGGGTGGGCGGGCTGTCCACAAGTGTGGTCGAGCTGTCCAGGGGGTAGGGATGTTTAGGGGATGGACGACCTATCCACGGGGGGTGGGGGTGTCCATGGGGGGTTGGCGGGCTATCCATAGGGGTGGGGGTGTCCATGGGGGTTGGCGGGCTATCCATAGGGGTGGGGGTGTCCATGGGGGTTGGCGGGCTATCTACAGGGGTGGGGGGCTGTCCATGGGGGGGAGGGGTGTCCATGGTGGTGGGGTGGGATGTCCACAGGGGTGGGAGGGGCTATCCAGGGGGTAGGGGGTGTCCAGGGGGGTGGGTGGGCTGTCCACGTTGGTGGTCGGGTTATCCAGGGGGTAGGGTGTGTCCAGGGGGGTGGGCGGGCTGTCCACAGTTGTGTGTGTGTGTGTAGGGGGGGGGGGGGGGGGTTGTCCATACGGGGAGGGGGGTGTCCAGGGGGTGGGCAGGCTATCAACATGGGTGGCTGGGCTGTCCAGGGGGTAGGGGTGTCCAAGGGGTGGACGTGCTGTCCATGGGGATGGGGGGGCTGTCCACAGGGGGAGGGGGTGTCCAGGGGGGTGGGCGGGCTATCCACGGGGGTGGCTCTACTGTACAGGGGGTAGGGGTGTCTAGGGGGGTGGGCGGGATGTCCATGGGGGTGGGGGGATTTCCACAGGGAGAGGGGGTGTCCAGGGGGTGGGCGGGCTATCCACGGGGGTGGACAGGCTGTCCATGGGGTGGGCGGGCTATCCACGAGGGTGGTCGGGCTATCTTGGGGGTACGAGGTGTCGGGGGGGGGGGGGGGGTGGGCGGGATATCCATGTGGGTGGTCAGGCTGTCCAGGGGGTAGGGGGTGTCCAGGGGGGTTGGCGGGCTGTCCACGATTGTGGAGGGGGTGTCCACAGGGGGAGTGGGTGTCCAAGGGGGTGGGCGGGGTTGTCCACGGGGGTGGCCGGGATGTCCAGGGGGTAGGGGTGTGTCCATGGGGTGGGCGGGATTTCCATGGGGGTAGGGGTGTCCAGGGGGTGGGTGGGCTATCCACGGGGGGGGGGGGGGGGGGGGGGGGTCTGTCCAGGGGGTACGTGGTGTCCAGGGGGGGAGGGTGGAGTGTCCACGGGGGGTGGGGGTGTCTAGAGGGGGTGGGTGGGGGTCTGGGGGGTGGGGTGTCTAGGGGGTTGGGGTCTATCCAGGGGTGGGAAGGCTGACTAGGGGGTGAGCAGGGTGTCCATGGGGGTGGGTGGGCTGTCCATGGGGGGTGGGCGGCTGTCAGGGGGTAGAGTTGTCCATGGGGGGTGGAGGGGCTATCTATGGGGGGGGTAGGGGGTGTCGATGGGGTGGGTGGGGTGTCCACGGGGGTGGGAGGGCTGTGCAGAGGGGTACGAGGTGTCCAGGGGGTGGGGTGGACTATCCACGTGGTGGTCGGGCTGTCCAGGGGGTATGGGGGTGTCCAATAGGGGTGGGTGGGCTATCCACGGGGGGGGGGGGGGGGGGGGTGGGGGGGGGTGGGGGGGGGGGGGTTGTCCACGAGGGTAGGGGTTGTCCAGGGGGGTTGGACGACTATCCCATGTGAGGGATTTCACTCTTTTCCTTCTAGATCTTGGATTCATTAGAAATATACGAGAGTTCAGGTTGAATGATTTAGAACTTCTGGGTTTTCTAACCACATCCCCCTCATATATTAAAAGATTTGTCTCCTCTATAATTATCTCTGTGAATATAAATGGTTTTTAAAGGTTTTTTACATGGGAAGTGAGGTTTGAAGAAATGGGAAGCTCTAACTCCTCTCATTTTTGTGATATTCATACAGGACTTTTGTCACATTCTGAAGTCTCAAATCTCTGTTTGATGCTCATTAAAGTTCTTATTAGCATTGTGGTAAGACTTCCATCTCCCATTTTTTTTGAAGGATATTTTATTTCTCTCATTTGGAAATATATATTATTTATCAGTATTGAAATATGACATAGATTTATTCTCTTCCTTTTCTGGATTGACTATTAATCTTTCAAAATTAATGATGTTCTTGGATGGAAATTATTCTAATGTCTAGGATAGTTTTCATGATGCTATAGTTATTAAGGGAGGACCCCTTCCTCTTTTCTACCTTGGGGTTCACCTTATTACTTCCAAGATTAGATCCATAGACTGTATGGTTTTGGAGGAGAGAATTTTTAGAAGAATTAATGTTTGGTAAAATAATTTGTTTCCATTGCTTGGACTATTACAACTTGTGCAATCTATTTTAATTAGGATGAAATCTTATTGGTGTCATCACTTTCATGTGACCAAATAAATTTGTTAAGTCCATTAAAGCCAATCATTGGATAATTCTGTCAAAATTCCATTATCTTGTTACTTCCAGAGATCAAGTGGAGTTGGAATTGATGAATTATAATAAGAAGAAGGGATGCTTAGGTATTAAGTGGGATGCGCACTGGAATAAGTCTTCCATGGTTAAAAAGGTTTGGGATCTTTTTAATCCTTATTTTTCTTCATTTTCTATTAACTAGTATCACATTTTCCTACTTGGTTGCTCCATGTTTTGGGTGGAAAAGTCCAATGGAATTTGTCATGGACATGGAAGAAAGTATTGGGGCTATGAGATCTTTATAGAGACCAACTCCATTTTTGGTAGGGAATGTATATTTTATTTTGTTATGTTTTGATTCATGGATTCCTAAGGGACTTATTTTCTTCTCTATCGATGACAAAATAATATATGATTCAAAGTTATCCATGTTTTCCTCAGTTGTAGAAATTATCTCTAATGGATCATGGAATCCACCAATTGTTGTTTCTAATAAAATCATGGATATCGGGCTGGATATCCATTATTTTTGTGAGCATCGAAGAAATTGTGAAAATATTCTATGGAATGGATATGATGGGTTCTCCCTTCTCATGGTTTGGGATGATATTAGGTAGAAATTTGTTTTGGTACCATGGAGATATTTGGTTTGGAATCATTTCTCCCTAACTGGGGGGGGGGGGGTACGGGCGTGCTGTCCATGAGAGTGGGGGGTAGTCCATGGGGGGAGGGGCTGTCCAGGGGGGGGGTGGACGGGCTGTCTAGGCGGGTGGGCGGGCTTTCCACGAGGGTGGTGAGGTTGTCCAGGCGGTACAGGGGTGTCCAGGGGGTGGACGTGCTATCTACAGGTGTGGGGGTTGTATAGGGGTTGGGGGGAATCAGTCACAAAAAATCATCAAGTCAAGTTTTATTATTTATAGATAAAATAATAAAGATAATGTGACCTACCTAATCACACATATATTTAGGCACAAAAAATTAATAAGAATCAAAGGTCAGTAATATCAGTCAAAAATGTAACAGATCAATATGTCCCTCATCACCATCACTATGATCTCCATCATCATCATACTCACCCTCGTCCTCATCATCATCCTCCTCCTCATCCCCTCCCTCCTCAACACCATCCTCCTCTCCCTTGTACTTATCCTCGACCTCCTCATCTCCCTCCTCCTCCGCCTCTCCCTCCTCCTCACCCTCCTCCTCCACCTCGGTCTCCTCCTCGCCCTCCTCCTCCCCCACCTTGGCCTCCTCCTCACCGTCGTCTCAACCTCCACTAGAACTACCACATGGTGCACCATATATAGAATGCATCGATGAAATATATTCATCACAAGCAGTGCTTTCCTCTGGTGGAAGTACTGAATGTAAAACTTCCATCAATTTCATAAATGCAATGTTTTCCCTAGAAGACTGTTTCACCATCTCTGTGGCCCTTTTCAGCCTGTTCTGCCTGTGCCTTAACCTGATGGAACTTAGTGGCACTATAAATAATACCCGAGGAGGGCCAATACGGAGTTGGAACTATAATCTTACTAGGTCAACAACATACTCTACCAGGGTGCTCATCTCCCAACACCTGATGTAAGTGATTATTTGGCCCAAAATTGTCAGGTTCCTGGGCATCAAGGGCCTCTAAAGCATCCTGTTACAAATATAAATAGACTAATAAGTTACAAAATAGGGATTAAAATTTTAAATCTACAAAGTAAAACATACAATCTGCTACTGAGTAGGTTCATTAACCGCACTTCAATATTTCTTCCTTCTACTCGAGCAAAACAGTTTTGATCGAGGAACACATCCTTCTATATTCAATTTATGCCTCTTAAATGACATTAAAAGTAGGAAATCATAATTAAAAATAGGATACCAATAATTAATTTCATAACTAAAATTATATAACAACTTTAGAAATTGAACAAATTATGGAGGTAGCAATAGAAAGTGAAATTCATAAAGAAATATTATAAACTGTCGTACCTGCTACATCTCATGATATGGAATCATAGTACATCCCAATGTGTGGACGTATTTTTAAGAATCATTTTTTTATTTCTTCCAGATGAATCCTAAAAAAAATTCAATAATTAGTAATAAAAAAACATGAAATTTTTCATTTAAATATCTCTAATGTGATTAATACCTTAAATTGTCTACTCGTCCATCCATGACAGGGACCACCTTTAACTCTATGCCCACTCTAGCATGCCATCCAATGTACAGATCATGCTTATAAGCTCCCCAAATCTTGCCTAAATTTTTTAGATGTGCTGGTCATGCACCCTCACCATCAGGGAAATTAAACCATAGCTGACACCAAGATATTAATTCATATAAATAAAAAAATAATACATTGCATTAAATAAAACAGATTTTTTTACCCATACTTGTGCCAATGCTTTATCCTTGACTTCATTTGGTAGGTTTCCATGAGAGTAGACTGATAGGAATGATGTCAGAGTATTTGAAAAGTGTCTCCAAAAAAACTCTGACATTGTTGCCCTAATTTTTCAATCATTTAACTGTCTTCATTGTAGTCCCACCATTAACTTAGTGCGGCGGTTCCACACCACACACATGCATGTACGCCCCAGCCCCCACCTCCTATCAGTAGATGTATCTATTATGAAAGAAAAAAAATATTTTTATCAATACATATTTTAATGAAAATAAATAATGGTGTAAATTTTTTTTTCGGGTTGTATAAGTATACGTGTGGTAGTCTGATCAATGGGCACCACTGGATCTGCAGAAACTGAAGGAACACCTGTACAGATGGAGTGGGTCTCAATGTAAGCTCCACAAGGACAGACTCTGGTAGAGCAGGTGTTGAAAAAGATGGAATATAAAATCCCGAAGAGAAGGAAGCAGAAGTAAAAGAAGATGACAGGGATGGCTGGCCGAATGCTGGATGGGGAGTGGGAATCATCATCGAATATGGTACAAATGGGTGAGGAGGATCAGATGTAAAGGGTGGTGAAAACATGGGAGGCCTAAATATCCCATGTGTCCCAAACGGAACACTAGGATCAGAATGTGGGATGGATGTTATGTCAGTGGGAGGGGCAGAGTCTAATCGGGTACACCGACCAGATTGTCCAGCTCCCGTACCATCCCCCCTCATACGAACACCCCGAGTATTAGGACCACTACTAGGATTCTCATGAAATAACTATCTCCTAATATATGGATACTGATTTATTTTTTAAAAAAATAATCACATGATATTATATATTATTTAAATAAATATATTTGAAATTAAATACTCACTGCAGGCACTAGTGGTGGAATGCCCAGCTCAGTCATGCAAAGATTGATGTCCATAATCTATTTTCGTTACCTCTCTTCAATTGGTTTCATTTCCTGCATTTTAAAACAAATATGGAAGTAAATAGAAAATGATAACTAATGTATGAGCCAAAAAACAAAATAAATGTGAGGGAATAGGGGCTTTCAGGGATAATTTAACTATCCATTGATTTAGGTAAGCTTTAACAAATATATAATGAAGTTAATAAATCTTAAAAGATTTAATAAAGAATTTTAATTTTTAGTAGGATGGTTATTTACTCAGTGTCATAAGTCTATTAAAATCATGGAACATTGATTCTACCAGATTCATAAGGGGTAAAGCAGTTGTCAAAATTATGGGAAAATTTAATTTCTTTAGCCTAGGTAGATGATGCAGGTTTCAATACATGTTTTTCAAAAGAATACAAACCATCATGTTCATTACCTGGTAAAATGTTAAAGAGAGTTCTTTAGAGTTTTACAAATTTTATACAAATAACAGTTAAAGCATTTCAATGTTCACCATGTTAGAAATGTTGGTTTCATAGGTTTTAATACAGTTCAATTATAAATTAGAAAATTCAATTCAAATAAAATTACAACCAATAACATTGAAAATTCACATAACGGTCTAGTCAGATACAACATATTTGTAATCAATATTAAATCAATTTTGAATAGTACCAACCTTAATAGCCCAAGTCGAGGTAAACCCAAATAATTGAGAACATGAATGGATGATTTTATATATTTCCCAACACAACTTCACGTTCACAGTCAACTCTGACAATTGAGCTATCGGAGTCATCAAAAGTAATAAATGGATCATTTCCAATGCTAGTAGGGATGGTGTCAATTCCATCATCACTATCATAAAAAATATGTATTGGAATCACTTCAATAATTACACCAAATTTAGGTTGAAGATGGTCTTTGACATAAAAAACTTGTTTCGCCATTGATTCCAATACATATGTTCATCAGTAGCAAGAGTGTGAGTAATATCAATAACTCGAAATCCAAAATCATCAATAAATGCGCCCTGCCTCATCATTGAATCAAACCATTGGAATTTTATCATCATGAATCATCCATGAGAATAATAATCCAATATTGTTTTTTCAACAACTCCATAATAACCTACATTTTCAAATCACGGTCTACTATCTGATGCACTAGAATAACAGTCTATTGTGGTAGTAACCATAAAACCATCATGTTGTGTTCTAATGTTATTTTCTCATTCAGTGATAATAAATTTGTACCCATTGATAACAATTGATTTACAGTCAAGAACTACAGTATTAGAACCAAAAGCCAAAGCTCTTATTTCCTTAGAGATAGGTTCAGCAAGAAAACTCCAAACCTGAAATATAAATCAACATTAAACTTAATTAAATATTGTTTTAATTATTTTAAACAATAATATTATTACCTTCAATTTTAACCAAGCATAAAACTCTTTGCTATGAAAAGTCTCCCTACTTCTCAAAGATAAAGAATGATTCTTTCTATTTATCATCACTTTATGTTCACAGTAGATAAAAATAGGAATATATTAATATATATATATATATATAATATACATTTTGAATTTACTTACATGATGTAGTCATCAGAAAAGTCACAGTTGAACAAAATCGTGTGATGTTCCATCTCCTGCTCTTTAAGGATTAATGTCATCAATGTATATGATCCAATAATTCCTCCTGTTTGAGGAAGTGATGAAAAACTGGATTCAATTTTCTCATAATATTCTTCTTCATTTCTCATTGGTATGTTCATTCTTGTAGTAAGATCAGACAAATACATAGAGAAAAAATCCATACATTCTTGAGCCAAGTAACCATTCAATATAGAACCCTCGGGATGATTCCTGTTACGGATATAAGACTTTAATGGGTACCTATTTATTTTAGTATCATAAATACATCGAAAATAAATAGGTCCTCTAAGAAGTATTTTAGTTGGAATATGGATAGTCAGATGCAACATGCATGTGAAAAATGATGGAGGAAATATTTTCTCTAACTCACATAAAATTAATGGGGCATATGCCAACATTTTTTGCAAGAAAGACTTGGAAAACTTCTTAGCACAAAGATCTCTAAAAAATGGCACAAATGAAAACATCCGCCTTTACATTATTGGAAAGAAGATGACAAATTGCTATTGGAATCAACTCATGCAGAAGGATGTGATAATCATGAGTCTTAAAAGTTTTTAACTTTAACTCTTTTGTTGAACCGTTTGGATATGTTTCTTAAATAGTCATCAGGAACTTTAATAGTCTCTAGTACTTCCAGAATTTTTTTTTCTGTTGGTGTCATCACATAAGAAGCACATGGAACTTGCCATTTATTTTCACTGATACGCACATGATGAAATTCTGGTCTGATGCCCCAATCCACCAAGTCACACTGAGACTGAAAATCATCTTTTGTCTCTCCCTTAACATTTAGAATAATTGAAAGAACAATTTCACATATATTTTTTTCAATGTGCATTACATCTTAGCAATGACGTAACAAATTGGTTGACCAATAAGGAAAATCAAAGAAGATACTTCTCTTTTTCCAATTGTAACAGATTTCAGTGGAAACATTCTTTCTCTTTCCAAATTTCATTTGACACTTCCCAAATGAAAAATTGAAATCTTTCAATTCATTAAGCACATTAGTTCCAGACATACGATGAGGTGGATCATTGGTCTCCATGGTATTGTCAAATCTTTGACGATTATTTCTATATCGATGGTCCATTAGAAATAATCATCGATGTCCCATAAAACTGAAACTACAATGATGTTTCAGTCTTATAGATCATGTATTATTCATACAAACAAGACATGATAGTTTTAAATTCATGCTCCATCAAGACATCATTACATAAGAAGGAAAATCATTGATCGTCCACATAAGCACAGAACACATCTGAAATATTTATTTCGAACATGCATCGTATGTGCACACACCCACATCCCAAATAAGTATCAACTCTCTTATTAAAGGATGAATGTATACATCTATATCATTGTCGGGATCAGAAGGTCCAAATATGAGTATACTCATGAAAGTGAAAGGTTTTTTCAAACAAAACCATGGGGAAAGATTATAAATGTGTATAAAAACCGGCCATGTGCTGTGTGACGTAAGCATCTGCCCAAACAGATTAAAAACGTGACATGAAAGACCCACCTCACATTATTGATATCAGCTGCAAAATAAGGATATCGAGCATCAAATCTCTGCCATGAAAATCCATATGCAGGGTGAACCAACTCATCATTAGTCTTCTTTCTCTCGGTATCATTCCATCACATTTTTATTGATATTTAATCAGACATAAAAAGATTGTGGAGTCTAGGATCAATGGAAAGTTCCACATTACTTTCTGTGGCACACGAGATGGTGTTCCATCAACTTTTGGCCTCCAGTGGGATGTGCCACATTTTATACAATCATTTTGTTCAGCATTTTCCTCCCAGAATAAACTGTAATTTTTTGGGCAAGCATGAATTTTGTTTCTTAAAAATCCAATTTCCTCAACTAACTTCCATTCCATATAGTGGTTTGAGGGAATATCTGCATTATCTAGAAGTAAGTCCTTCAAGAAGATAATAATGCAATCAATGGCAGTATTAGAAATCCTATACATAGTTTTCCCATGAATCAATTGGATTAAAAATTCGAGCCTTTTAATTTTACCGCATTGTCGATATACTGGAGTCATGGAAGCATCATTCAATTTTTTCACCTTGACAACATCATCATTTTCATTAGATGCATCATGTGTGCTCATATCAAAATATTCTTAGGTCGGAATCCTTTATTTTTCATGATGATGAATAAATGGAAATTGGCCATATAACAAATTCTCCAATCCAGTCCTCTCATTTGGATAATCAGCAATTTGAGATGTCATTTTCTCCCCATTGTGATACCAAAAAGAGTAGTTTTCTTGAAAACCATATTTGGTTATGTGGTTTCTGACATCTTCATGGCTCAACCAAGGTCTTCCAACACAATTGTAATAGGGGCAGTGTATGTGACCACTATCTGAAGAATTATGAAATGAAAAATCTAAAACTCCCTCCAAATTGTTTTGAAAATCACTTGATATATGATCAGTTTCATACATCCAACTTCTATCCATTCTGTGAAAAAAAGTGTTATAAGTCATTTCATCAAAAGTAATTCAATAAGATTGCAGTTTAATAAAAAATATATTTAAGTAAACAAGAATTGTTCACTTTATATGAAACCATAACTGAAACACTACTCTATATGAGAATCGTAATATAAAAGACAAAAAAATACTATATTTATTACCAAATATCTATGAATAACTATACATGAGTGTACAAGATCATGTACACTTGTGGAGGATAATTATTCAGGAGTTGAGTAAATTTTAGATCAAAAAATTTAGTATTTTAGTAGATTATTTGAGTGATCACATACACTGCCCAAGGGGGTGGGGGTGTCCAGGGGGTGGGGATGTCCAGGTGGTGGGGACTGTCATAGGGGGTGGGGGTTTTCCACGGGGTTGGGGGTGTACAGGTGGTGGGGGGGCTATCCACTGGGGTGGCAGGGCTGTCCACAGGGGTGGTGGGGATGCCCAGGGGGTAGGGGTGTCCAGGGGGTGGGCGGGCTATCCATGGGGGTAGGGGGGCTATCCAGGGGGTACGGGGTATCCAGGGGTGGGGGTGTCCGAGGGGATGGGGGTGTCTGGGGGGTGGGGTGTCTAGGGGGTGGACGGGCTGTCCATGGGGTTAGGGGGCTATCCAGGGGGGTTGGGGGTGTCCAGGGGGTGGGCAGGTTGTCCACATGGGTGGTGGGGTTGTCCAGGGAGGTACAAGGTGTCCAGGGGGTGGGGGGCTGTCCACAGGGGTGGCGGGGCTGTCCAAGGGGGTAGGGGGAGTCCAGGTGAATGGGCGGGCTATCCAGGAGGGGGGGGGGGCTGTCCACAGGGGTGGTGAGGCTATCCAGGGGGTAGGGGGTGTCCAGGGGGGGCAGGCTGTCCATGGGGATGGGGGGGGGGGTGCTGTACAGGGGGCTACGGGGTGTCCAGGTGGGTGGGGGTGTCTGGGGTTATCTAGGGGGTGGTGGGGGGTGTTTGGGGGATTGTGTGTGTGTGGGGGGGGGGTGTCCAAGGGGTGGGTGGGATGTCCATAGGGATAAGGGGCTGTCTAGGGGGGTAGGGAGTGTCCAGGCGGTGGGCGGGTTGTCCATGGGGGTGGAATGGCTGTCTAGGGGTTACATGGTGTCCAAGGGGGTGGGTGTGCTATCCACGGGGGGTGGCGGGGCTATCCGGGGGGGGGGGGGTTGGGGTGTGTAGGGGGGCTGTCCGTTGGGTTGGGGGCTATCTAGGGGGGTAGGGGGTGTCGAGGGGGTGGGTGGGTTGTCCATTGGGATTCATGATCCCCATGGGATGGTGAATAGGACCTGACATCATAAAAAATGAATGTGGGAATGATTTTCCCCTAGCATTTCGAAAACAAGATAAAAACACAGTATACATAAAAAATAACTCCAATTGGAGATGTGTACTAGAAGTCAAAAAAGCATAAACAAGCCAAAGTACTACAGAACATTACTATAAAAATAGGAAGGAAAACTCCAAGATTCCCAAGATATGTATAACTCTAGACCAATATGTCAAGATATAGAAATACCTCCAAGTGATGACCTTCCCCTACCCAAACTAGGAAGTTGATAATCTATATAAACCTAAATCCATAGTTAGTGTATGACATAAATTTCCCAGTATGGTCTCACTAATGATTCAATAACAAGATTACAAAACCAAAATAACCAAATTATTTTATTTTAATTTTCAAATAATCTGGTTTTACATTTCAAGTAAATAATTTTCAAATAATCTGGTTTTACATTTCCCCACCCACCCACCCACCCACCCGCTCCCATCCCCCACCCACTTGCACAACCCCCCCACCCACCTACACCCCCACTTACACTACCCCCTCCCCCACCCGCACAAACCACCCCCACCCCACCTTTACAACCCCCCACCTCACACCCAACAAGATCCCCCCACTACATACCCCCACCTGCACATCCCCATTCACCCACTGCACATCCCCCCCCACCTACACACCCCCTCCCCCACCCACTACACCCCCACCACTTTCACTTCACCCACTTGCACAACCCCCTCTCCCCCACCCCCATCAGCACAGCCCCCCACCCCCCACCTGTACATCCCCCCCACACCTCACCGTAGCTGACTCCGCCTACATAGCCCCCCCAACACCCCCAACCTCCATAGCCCACCCCCACCTACATAGCCCCCCACCTCACCTCCACCTGCACCAATACTCTAACCAGCCCTAATTCTTTCGTATGGTTCACTAACTCTACAAAGTAGTGGCTATAAATACTTAAAATAAAGTTGACTCACAAAATCTGACTCACAAAATCATGACCGTTGAAGTGTAGAAAAAAAAAACAGAAAACAAATAAAATTACAATTCTTGGGTATACCATAGCGCACAGACCTCTGGTTTAGGCCAAATCAAAACATAAAAAAAGGAGATGGAAAACATTGAACCTAAGGTACCACTTATAGATCTGAAGTGCAGAACAAAACAACTATCTAATTGTAGGGTGGAATATTTTTCCGAGCGAGAGAGCTCTGTGTCTCCGGATTTAGGTCTTCAATCTAGCGGATGGGGGATTGGGGCTGGTGCCAATTTTTGGGGAAAACTTTTTCAAAGGTTTTTTAAAACCGTTGGGAAAGGTAAGATTTACCAACAGTTTTTTTTAAACCATTGGAAAAGGCTTCCAAAAACTTACTTTTACCAATGGTTTTGTAAAACCATTGGGTAAAGTCTCACATATCCCAATGGTTCTATAGAACCATTGGTTAAAACTCATCTAAACTTCTCTATTCCAATGGTTTATTGTAACCGTTGGGTAAAGACCTATCAAAATCTCTATTCCAATGGTTTTCATAAACTGTTGGGAAAAATTTGTTGGTATATCCTCCATTTCTAGTAGTGATAATAACCTAGATATTCTCAATAATAAGACCAAGTGATAGAGAAAGTGTATATCCATATCCAAAAACCATCTAATAATGAAGTGTCATCCTATAGATCCAATGGTATATCTATGATTCCTATCATCATACAAAACCACATAAGAATCCGCATAGAGGGCACCACTCCTCACCCCTACACTTCAAAATTGTGGGAGATCTAATATCATCCAAGTATCCAATTTTACCTGACTAGAATCTTTTTGGAGGGTCTCACACCTCACCATTGTGCTCTATAGTTTAGGGATTCACAACCCCATTGGAGGAACCACACCCCAATGGATGTCAAATATGGGGGAGTAACACTTTATAGATAGAGGAACCATGTCTAATGCAGTATGAGGATTTTCTAACCCTACTTTTTTAAAGAGTGTGGATGAACCATGACCCTGGCGCAAAAAGGGAGTAACAACCCTAGTAACACTCTGATGATCACACCCAATCACTCCCAACCACTAAGTTTCACTGAGATAATCATCCCACTAGAATCACCTAGAGATAATCTATGTAGAGGGGCCCACATATTTTCGTTGTGCTCAATAGTCAAGGGAGCCACAATCTCAAATAGAGGACCTGTGACCTAGTATGATAGAGTGTTACACTCAATGAATAGAGGAACCATTCCCTAGTGTGATGGGGTGGGGGGTCACTCAGTAGATGTAGGAACATAGGAGAACCTTTCCCTAGCATAACATGGGGGTTGACAACCCCATAATATCTCTAACGATCCCTCCTGATCACTGCTATCAGTTACACGTCACCTATAGAAGTGTCACACTCACAATACCTTGATTCATATCTTGAAAGACACTATGAAGGATACCATCATGTTCTCTATGTAATACTACCTAGGATAAGCTACTCATAGGCCAAAATACGATTCCATAAGAAGGAGATATGAAAGGTGTAAAGTCCCAAGAAACGTACATGGCATTCACCTTAGGTCACATTGCATGTGACCTCACTTGTTCACCTGGACGTTTCCTCTCATGCACATGGCTTGGCTAGCCATGTAGTACTACACAGTGTTTAATGGTACCAAAAAGTGTGTCTTGGCTGCCCAGGGCCCTCCCTTGTTCTTCTGGCCATGCTTTTGTACATTTTTTCTTTCCCGTGTACATATAGTTATGCCCATGTACTTTGGATCATTCCTGTGTACCCAGTCATTTCCAAGCACTGATCATGCCTATGTACTCCTGGTCATGACCATAGGTCATTCTATGTCCATGCTCGTGTACTTTTGTAGTACACACCGAACCACCAATATAGGGTAATGTGACATGTTTGAGGTCACATAGAGTATTTTATCATTATTATCTCCAAAACCCTAGCTAATGTAGCTAAGGTAATACAAAACATGTTTTCTTAGACTACACGTTATGTAGTTGGGTTTTTCAAATAATCCTAGGAAAGATTCACACATCTTTCCACACCACCACCACTAATATTTTCACCAGAAATCCTTCCATGGAATGTAGATCTAGGGTTTACTATGCTTGATCGGTCACTGTTGGATAGATTCTGGCGACCTAAAGCCTCTATATCTCTACCCATCACTCCACACCACTTTTTTCACTACTCCAGATCCCAAATCCACAGATGCATCACCTAAAACCCAAAATCCATCATGATACATCTAAAAATAACCATCATGAACACTGTTCTAACAACCACCATGGATCTTGGGGTTTGATCATGCTTGAACCCACATCAGTAATGTGAACTGCGACCCCGAGTGCTAACAATGAAGAATGAAAATAATAGTGTGGGGGGGGGGATCACATGAACAAAGTGAATCTACAATTTTATAAATGATCTTGATCAACAATAAAAAAATAATGGTATTCAGGGGTGATATCAAGGTTCAACAATGATTTATATAATCAATATTATCTAAGAAAAATAACAGTGCTCATGTGAAGAATCATAAATCACCGATGAAATAAATAGATAATTATCAATCCATGATAATGAAACTGGAAAGTTAAGAAAAATAAAATAACTTTCCCTACCTTGATTAAGGATCAATATTTGATGAAGAGATCATTCTATAGCAATGAAGAAGGTCTATTGTATTCATTTCCATCCTCTAAATCCACCTTGATCTGATCACTGTCATTTTCTGATCACAATCTGTCAATGAAGAACAGTTCTCCTCATCTCAAATACACCCAGGTTTATATGGATAACCATGGTGATTTTCTAAAATGGTATATTTATATAGTGGAAATTTCTAGTGGTATTAAATTAATTAATTAAATTAATAAATTAATGCACTTAACATACTCACCAATAATAGTATCAATCGAATGTCCGGTGTCAACCAAACTTAGTTTGAACCTTAGGTAAACCCCATATTTTAGAATCAACCATGGTCTTAGATTTTCCATCCGTGGTCTCGAACAATGGGAAATACATTTATTAGGAAAATATTTGTATGCATGATAAAAATATATTTAATGTTTTCAATATTACCACATCAAGGTTCTCTAGGCCTCAAAAACCCATGATGAATTAGTGCCCAGCTTTAGAAATATTCCTAAAAATATTCCAAATTCTTAGGCAGAAGAAAAGAGCCATTAAAAGAAGCTTATGATCCATCAGTGTTGTTCGAAGATCAAAGGACCACCTGTGGATCACATCTAGTGAGGCTCTACTTTGGGTCATCCCTATGAAACAATAGGAATTTAAAAATGGTTTTAAAAAATCAATATATTCATCAAATAAATATTCTAAGAAGAGTTATTATTTCTTTATATCCAATTTAAATTAATTATAAGTTTAACATGAAAAATATCCTCTTGAGGTTTTGGGATTTCTATGCCCATATTTGATGGAAAAAATTCATTAATAATGACATTTACATCTTAGACAATTAGAAAATAATCCATCAAATATAACAAAAAAATGATTATTTTTAAAAAAAAGGAACTTCTACTAAGTATAGAACCTTTAAATCTTTTCCATGATAGCCTATTTCATTTACATCAAATTATATGATGTCATCAGGATATAAAAAATTTATTTATTAATAATTTTAGAGAACTTAAAGGTTCACATCATAATAGAGAACTACAATGACCTTTTGGTGCACTTAGTACCCTTAAGACATTATCACATAGATTTCACATATAATAACTATCATCATCTGATAAGATATTAACTAATATTCTAGAATATGAATATTCAGTTATATATTGTTCAAAGTAGTTTTTCAAGGGAAACAACTCCAAATTAACCTGGTTAATTGGTTAGGATCCACTATAAATAGGTTGTGTGGGGTCACTTGTGAATGTAACTGAAAATTAAATTCTTCATCATCCATTAGTATGAAAGTAGATTCATTTTTCTCCTATGGAGTAGGACTATGTCTAAGCCGCACAATTTCTTATTGTCTTTCCTTCACTTTGTTTTTATTTTACCTATGTTGTTTTTTCTGGGAGGTGTCAGTGTTGGAGTATCTAACGATTCTGGGTGGTGGATGGGGTTTAAAGTCTTCTTAATTTTGTTATATCATTTAATGGGTTGTCGGTTATGAATGTTATAGAAATTATTCTACACTTTATGTTTTGACGGATGTTTATGGATTAGTGGTTCTGAAACTAAAAATTGGTATCAAATATTATGTTTTGACAAGGATTAGTGCACTCAACATCAGAATATTTAATGCATGTATTTTATTTATATTTTCAGTTTCAATGGGATTCATCTATTACCTAAAGAATGATATAGGGAGACCAATATAGGAAAATATATCCTTAGCAGTGGTTTCCAAAGTTTTTCTAAATTGTTAAATATTTTATTTCTGGTGAATCTTTTTAAATGTGTTGTTAAATTATGTTTTTAGTGGTGGTTTAAAAAATATATCAGTAATTAGTATTTAGGGGTGGGTTTTATTTTAACATTTTCTATGTGTTATTAAAACAAATTCACCTCTATCCCCCCTTGGGCTCAAACATAATCATCCAAGTGATCCACATCTACACGCTCCTCCTCTATGGATGAACCTATTGTCCTCCACTCTAACATCACTTTTCTCACCTCATTGGTCTCCATACCTTTGATTTTATCCACTCTGATTTCATTCCACCTCCACCTCAACTTTAGTCACCTAATCACTAGTTGTACGACCACACCTCATTCATGATCGACCTCCCATCCTCAAGTTATACGGGAGATTTGAACCTTTTCAAATATTTTATTGTATATTTTCTTGATTAATCATGTTTTTATTTTCTTTGGGTGGATATTTTAAATCTTCATGATAATATAATCAATTAGAAATGAAATAATTTAAGGGGTAATACACTCGTGCATGTTTTACTTAATTTATTGTTATTTCCTATTGTTTGCTACTATTAGTTGTTTTTAGGTAGAGAATAATATTATATTTTTATTATTAATATGAATGAAATTATAATAGAAGTATTTACATATTCAAAATTTAATAATAATAAATATGGTAATTGAAGTGGACATTGTGAAGGTATGGAATATTTTATACTAAAAGTTAAGTGGTGGATTTTTTTTAATAGTGAATCATGCTTAACTCTGATTTATGGTCCTTGATTTCTAATGTAGTTACTAATTTTTATGATATTTCCTAATTATAATTGGAAAATAACTTAATAAGGAAAGGGAGGTAAACATGGGAGTTTTGAATTAAATACGCGTTTTCAGTCATGGATGGATTTTTTTTGGTGTTAGATTTAGGGGTCTCTTGTTATTTTAACTAAAATTTATTTTTTATTTCTATAAATTTATTTAATTATTTTTTTATTTTTAATAGTAGGAAATTGATTAATATGAATAATAAATTTATTCCATTACCTTGGAATAAATCTCAATATATTAATGGTTTAGAGATGTGTTTTGATTTTTCAATTGAAAATCAATCCATGGAGAGAAGAATAAAATGTAGATGTACTAAGTGTAAATTAAAATTATGGTTGAAGAAATTAAAATCATTCAAATAATAAATATTCAAACAATTTCCTCCTCAATATTTTTGGTTTACTTGGCATGTATAATTAGACTTAAAAAAAATAACTAGTTATGTTCAACATCATAATGAACATGTTAATGATATGGTGGTGGATAGTGAACTTCATAACATTATATGTCGTTCAATAGAGACATCTAGAATCCCTTTTAGTTCTATAGTGAATACAAGAGTGACCTCTAAATTATACATCTAATAGTACATAGTTTGAAAACTAGCACCAATCATATAATTACGTGCCTATGGGAGGAATTTACCTCATAATCCTAGGAATATATAAAGAGAACCACTAATAAAATACATAATATTAAATTAAAACCAATATCCCATGGAACATATAATTTCATAAAGTTATAAAGTCTCCTAATTAAATATTATGTGATAATATTCATATGTTAATATTGATGTAGTAAAGTGTTCCCTTCATACAATGAGTTGAAATCATGAAACTAACTCTAGTTTTATTAACCACCACACAATTCTCCAAGATGTGTAGTTTTCATGTCTTGGAACCTTTAAAAACATATTTCTTCACCGAGCTCTACAAATACTTCTCTCCAATATGCTTGAGTATCATATGAAACAATTTGAAAGTGTCTAGATCACTCCTTTTTAATATCACTACTCCACATATAACAGTCTCAACATTCAAATAATACAAGGCACATTTACAAGTAACTTTCATCATAAGAAATAAACCACATATTATTCTCATGACTCCATATTCAATGTTAATCCTATAATAAATCATATGTAAGGCTCCTATAGATATGGGGTTATTCTCCATTTATGGAATGTATATCATATATGTAAGACATCTAACTATTCTATCATGTATCCTTAACTATATTTTTATAATACAATTTATGTGTCAGGGATAGTTATTCCCCATAAGCACAACACCTCTATTTGACTCTTTGAGGATTGAAAAACAATATTTATTCTTGCACATATGGAATGAGTGACCCAAATCAAGATTCCAATCTTATGAATGGTCTACCATTGTTGAAGTTATAAAGTCCTAATCATAAACATCATCTTTTTTCTCTAAAACACTCACTATTGGTTTCCCAATATTGGTGGAATCCTTCTTCCAATTACCTATCTGATGATAGTAGGTGAACTCATCCTTTTCTGGCCACTTATAGGTGGACCCAACTCTTGATTTCGATTATGATATTTCTCCATTGAATCCTCCTAGATTACTATTAGATGATATTCCTTTGGGATTCATCGACACCTGTAGTATGGAATCTCTGTGGTCATACTTTTCCTTCTTCATGTACCCTTTTTTAATTAAGAAATTTGATACTAAAAAAAATTTACCACCTATTTATCATACATGAGTGTAGAATTTCAATGATCACAACTCTCCAGTAGAGAGTTCAGAAAAAATAGGGTCTTATCTTCACCTATGATTTTTACTTATAAAATTCTCAAATATTTTCGGATTTTATTTAAATAGTTTAGAATATCATTCATGGACATAATTTTATTATAGTGAAATAAAAATAATTTCTTTTTCAGATAGAGATTTTTTTATGCTTTATCCATGTATTTTTTATACAAAATATTCCACAATATCTTCACAAATTCCCCTCACATAACAATATATTTTTGATATTTCTCCAAACAAATTAAAATCATGACACTGTCTTGGTAGTTATGTTTCCTCTAATCAGCATTGGAAATGTCGGTAGATTTTTACTCTAGGGAAATATCTTACTACTATTGAGTTAGTTCACCAAGAACTTTTTATTTTCATATAGTGAAGTTATTCAACCCTTTGAATTTATCAAATTTAAATTTCGTGTTAGAAAACATATGTTTATGTCCCAAAGTACTTGTCTTATTAGTATGCACTTCATGAATTGACTCCTCTATTTGTATGGGTGGAACCATAATACTTACAACTTAGAGATTCATAGAAAAAATTGAGGTTTCATCATGAAAGTGCAACACCAGTTTTTTTGGATGGAATTAGTGAAAAAATTTCAGACTATAGCATGAGGGTTCATGGAGACACAAACAACAAAATCAAAGGAATGAACAACAACATTGATGAAAGGTTACAAATGTGAAAATATAATTTTGTTTTCACCAGGAGTGTGGGTCAATCAGAATGGACATCAAACTTGTGATGTGATTCCTTCCTTAGGTAAGTAACATAATCTTTGATACTAGTTTTTTTGGGTAAAATACCACTCTTGATTACAATTATTCTATCTTGATCACACTCATGGCCACATGGAGGGAAATAAAATAATAGAGGAGAATTACATGTTTCGGTCATGTGGCCTATACATGGAGAAATATCATGGGTTGAAGAACTTGGGATAGACCTTATGAATCTTAGAGACTTGAGTATCTAACTCGTTCATGATCATACTAAACCATTGTAAGGTGGTTCAGTCCAGTATGAATTCTTCTAATTTCGGTGTTCCGGTTTATGATCTTCTTTGTTGTTGTGTTGATCATGTTGAGTATTTCCATCCATTTTGGATAGCTTCTCAGATATGATTATTTTTTATATTTATTACCTTTTAATACCATTTTAATCCAATTTATTCATAGGGAAACATGGTTTACATTCCCTATGAAAGTAGTCTAATTGGATGAGTTACATTAAAATACCGATGTTTGTTTCATGATTTATTTACTACCTTTAACGGCTGATTGATGCTGATGTACGCTGCCATTGATTTTGATGTTTTAAAATTGATTTTGATTTAATAAATTAAAATTTTTTCTTGCTTATTTATTGAATACAGAGCAGTTATAAGAGATTATATATGAATCTGGTTTTATTTTCTCATAATTTTTTTATTTTTTTTTGCTTGCTTCCACTATTGTTAGAATCATTTTTATTAGTTTTTTATGAGAATTCCATGAAATATTTGATATATTCATGTATTTATGTTGTTTTACACTCTTTATAGAATTATTTAACATGTTCTATATTTTATACATCTCCTTGGGCTATTGAATGGGGTCTTCCCAGCAACACAACCCCAATAATTTGTATCATAGATAATTTGGAATTAATTTTGCATTTCAAAATTCATTGTTCATTATTATGTTTTGCGGAATCCCTTTTACAACATTCTGGTTTATACTTTTATTAGCATGATCATGTTTTTTCTTCTTTCAATGGACTTTTTTTGTTTTGATAGATAGATAGATATGTGTACTTTTTCTTTCTCCATGTTATGCCTCGTTGTGATTTGAGGGACTGGGTAGCTTGTTTATGTGTTGGCCTTATAGCCATTTGGTTGAGAGCTAGTGAGATGTTTCCCAGGTTTATTCTACCTAGCATATCTTTAGGTTATGATATATCATTACACTGCTGAATTTTTTCCTTAGGGTACCTATTTCTATTAGAACATCCCTTTAAGTGGTGTGAAGTTTATACAGGGCGTACTCCCTATGGGGAGATTATTCTAAATTTGTCTCATTAGGGATTCTTGTGGGAATTGAATTAGTCTTTGTGTGGGTTTCAGGATGTCCCCTTTTATGAAAGTGGTTTACAAGGCCTTTTACTAGGATAAATGTGGTTATAGTGTCTTCATAGGTGTTTTTTTGAACCAGTCTCATAGAGTATCCATGAATATTGATAGGCCTATGTGGTTTTAGGGTGGGTGTCTAGGTGGTTTAAATGCTTTGAGCCATGTTGATTTGGCTATTCCAATTTGTTGTGTAATTACCTTTTGTAGTGTTTTTTTATGACTGTTGTATTTGAACTATTTAACTTTTTTGAGATTAATCATACCTTGTATTATTTTTCCATGTTTTCTTTATTTGAGGAATGGTACTATTGTTTTTATGTTATGTTCTTGTAGGCACAAGTGAGATGTCAAAACCTATGATGTCATGAGGTCAATTGAAGATTAGGTATGTGATGATGGAAAGTTCAGGTAAGTGAAGGTATGATTTATGTTAATCTTTTTCCTTTTTTTATCATGTTATTCTATGTATGTTTTAATAGTTAGTGAAAGAGCGCCATCGTGGGTGCCCTCAAATGATTAGTGTGATTTTAGGGTACTTAGGTGCAAACGAGTTGCTGACCAAGGTCGTCTCTCAAAGGGGGAAGTGAATTAAAACAATTTTTAGAGGTATTATAGAAATAAAATAAAAGATAATAAAAACACTACTTGAAAGGATGGGGGTGGTTGTTTTTAGTTTATGAATCTAGAATAAGTTTTCTGGAAGAAGATTGATTTTTTTTGTTTTTAGTTTTGAAATGAAGTTTGATTAAAATGACACAACAAAAAGATGTTTGTTTAGAAAATATTTAAAAGACATAATCGATCTAAATCTACCACTTCAATCATTTATTAATAATTATCATTTAAATTAATATTCACATAATTATTATCCCTTAATTTGTTAAATCCCGAACCCTATGAGAATTAACTTTACCATGAAGATGAAGTGAATTTAACCTTAGGCTAACTTCGGAACATGCAATCGCAACAACCTGATTTGATTGATGTTATAAGATTAAATTATGTTTAGTGGTAAATTAAGGCACATAACCACTCTGGAAATGAATATTAATTGAGTTTAGGGATTGTATTTGAACTCTACAAATTGATCCCGTGTGGTCTTGTATTACCGATTAAGATCGCGCTCTCACAATTCACACAAATCCCGACCTTGCACGTTTTGTGTTAATTGTTAAATTGCTCACTTAGTTTCCTATAATTTGAAAACTCAATTAATGGATCATGTTTAGTGAATTTCATTAGATCATTGATTCAAAATAAATGAATGAATAAGGTGGGATGTCGAGTAATTACTAAAAAGGACTACTCTTCCATGGGCGGTGTAGTCATCGTGTAGATGTTTTGCATAAGAAAAGGAATGAAAGGGTATAACCCAATCTTGTCTCCACTCTTGATTCCAACCCAATTAAGAAGATTAATATAAGAAGAAAATGGAAGAACACAAAAGATTATTTGAAGAAAAATTCAATAAACAAACATGAAATAAAAGAAATACAAAGAAGAGGTGGGAGAGGAGAGCCTTTTTGGAAGAGAGGTTTGCACAAAGGCTTACTTCTTCCAAGAGTTGTGATGGGCTCCCAAGAGACACCCTTTCAGTCACACCTTCCAAAATCCTTTTCCAGCCCTCTCAAAGAGTTAAAACCCCCTTTAAATAGAGTTTGTGAGAGCTAGGGTTACATTACTTTTTAAGTGTGAAATGAAAAACTCGGCCAAATATTTTAGTCAACGTTGCACCGCCTAGTTTACCTCCAAAACGCGTGAATTGACCATCCTTCCAGAAGGCTTATTTGTTCCAAATCCTGTCCCCGAGATGTCCTCAAATTTGGGGCGAAATCCAAGCAAGGATGAATAAGATATGACCCAAATACAGAACCCATGTCTATTCTGCCGAGTCCAGCCCACCATTGGATTAATGGCCCATTGACTCCATCCAAATGTACTCTTTTGTTCTAGTGTCCTGAATAAAAGTTGTATAACATTAAGTTAGGAACACTTTTAAAAAATAGAAAATTCAAATAATAAATATAAAAATATTTATCTTTGAAATACTATAGTGCACTATAAAGGGTAAAACATGAATTTTCACCAAATTTTCAAATGAATGATCAAATCCCAAATATTTTATAAATAAACATATTTAACACAATGTGAGGAAATTATATAATTTATTATTAATAAAATATTCAACAAAATAGTGTTTTATCAGTTAGCATTAGATTTAATTATTCTGGGTGGTGTGTGTTATTAATATGAAAATAGAGAACACAGTGATATACTCTTAGAATTTATTAGGATTACATGTTCACCCAAATCAATATGACATGTTATGTTGTGTAGGGATAATAGGGGCTATAATATTATGCATTTAATTTTCAAGGTGTGATTTGTGAATTTTATTAAGTGTTTTTTTTAAATTAAAAGGTATTTCTTTTATGAAAGTGTTAATGGTTAAATATAAATGTTGGAATTTTTTTTAATTATTTTGTGTGTGGGGTGATTTTTGTTGGAGGCATCCTTGGTTTGTTTAAGTAGTTATTCTCAAACTCTCCTCCATCATCCATGGGTCCCAGTGACCTTACCCTCCCTACTCCACTTTTATTTCTTCTAGGGGTACCTCTCCATTTCATTGGTGGGAAATTGATTTTGGGATCCTAATCCGTTTTCTTTTAACAACTCCTTGATTTTGGGTTCACTGCTCCAATTTGGGTGGATTTAGTTTTATGGAATGAGATATATCTTGATCTAGGGTTATGGATTCTATGAGAGGGAGGTGTAGAAGAGGAATATCATCATTAGGAACCAACAATTGGCTTACTAAAGATGAAAATTGGGGAGAGGAATCGAATTATCGTTTTTCAGTGGAGAAAAAATAGAAATAGAAGGTGACACTAATGTGGTGTGTGTGGAAAATACCTAGATAATGAATGGGGATGATGATCTTGACATCAAAATTCAATATCATAGAGCCTAGAGGATCCGTATTTTTCAAGAAATGACCAAAAACAGGGTAATGTGGTTCAGTCTGGTATGACTTTTTCTAATTTTGGTGTTTCTGTTTAGGCTCTTCTTTGCTATTGTGTCGATCATGTTGAGTTTGTATTCCCAATTTAGATAGTTTCACCAGTGTGTTTTTTTTCCTTTCATTCCGCTTGGTATTATAGTAATCGTGTTTATGCATAGTGAATCCTAGTGCCCCTTCCCTGTGCACGTAGTTCAGTTGGTCGAAGCATTTAAAAACCATGGTGTTATTTTTGTGATTTATTGACCACCTTTAATGACTGGTTGATGTTGATGTACACCTGTATTGATTATGATGTTTTAAAATTGATTTTGAGTTAATCGATTTAAATTGTTTCTTACTTATGTCTTGAATTTGGAGCTGCAATAAGAGATTATATAAGAATCTAGTTTTTTTCTCATATTTTTTATTCTGGTTGTTTGCTTCCACTATTGATAGAATCATTCTGTATTAGCTTCTGATGATGATAATTCAATGAAATATTGGATATATTCATGTATGTTTTGTCCACTTTTTACAGAATTATTTAACATGTTTTATATTTCATATGTCTCTTTGCATTGTTGAATGGGGATTACCCCACAACGCATCCCCCAACATGTCGAACGACCAACGTCCATGGGGAAGGCAACACCTATTTTTATTAAAACTGGATACCAAACAATAAAATATTTTCCCATCATTGGCACCCATATTTATAACATGATTACAAAGAAAATAATTACATTATTTCTATATGTTTTTTCCTTCAGGTGGTCAAGATATTTATGGGTGTCAAGGAATTTATGGAAATCACAACATTTATGGTGGTCAACCATCATAGGTGGTGATTATTTTTGGTCAATAATCAACATGGAAGTTAGTGAGGAGGTGATGACCTAGTTAGGTAACACTAAAATATAATTTTGTTTATTCAACAATATACTTTAATCAACCCATGACTTTTATCAACATTTTAAAAAACAATGATAAATAATGAAATTTATCAACACTTTTTATCGCTAATAAAGTGGGATTATATCAGCTATTTTCTTAGCAATGATAAAAAATATATATGTTATAAAAAATAATATTTTAATATAAAAAATATTTATATTGATATATATATATATTCTTAAATACGATTTATATAATGACAAATATAAATTTATAATTAATATATATTATATTTAGTGAAAATGGATGATAAAATAACTAAAAATTAATACTAATTAACAATTTGATAATTAGTATCATGTAATAGAAATTTAAAAACAATTTCACGATAGAAGAAATTAATAAATTAATTATGATCTTATGAAAAGTTGAAAAAAGGGTTTGAAATTCAAACATGCATAACTTTTGATCTGGGTGTTCGTTTGAACTTCACAATATGTCAATTAGAATCTTGCGAAGAGATATACAAAATTTTCATTAGAGGGAGCCCCGATAATTTATTTATTATCCAAAAAGTACTAGAATACCACCAAATTTAGTTTTTAGTTGGGATACCCTAATTTTTTAACATTCGAAAAAAATTTCAACTTTGTCAAAGAGGGTCTTCTTGTCTTGTTTTCTATGTGGGATGAATTTATTCCTCAGGATTAAATTCATATGGATATTATGGTGTTGAAATTTAAAAAAAAATTACATTGTAATGTTATATAAAAAATATATACAAAAATATATACATATTTGTATATATTTACATAAAAATATTAATTGAATAAATAAATATTTAAGATTCTTTATATGTAAAATATATTATTAAATATATAAATCATTTATAAATGAACATTTATTATCAATTTTATTTAAAATAAAAATTAATCCATTTTATTTACCTTATAAAAACTTAAGAATATATATACCTATACAAATTTGTGCATAATGTTTATATATAAATATGTGTTTTTATTAATATATATATATATATATATATATATATATATAAACACACACATAGATACACACAAAGAAAAATATATTTTTATAAATGTATTTGAAATTAATTATATAAATATATATAAATATATTGATAAAAAAGATGTATGTACATATATATAAATTAATAAAAAAATCATAAAATATTAATGAATACTAGATAGAGGAGTGATAAGGGTGTTCTCTTTGCACATGGAAGTCTTAGGTTGCCAAGGGAGAGCATGGAGGTGGGCAGTGTAGATGATGGGGGTGGGGATGGGGGTGCACTTGAATAGGTGGGTGGGTTGGGGGAGAGTGTAGATAAAGGGGTGGTGTGAATGCTAAAAAGGGAGGGGGTGTGAGTAGAGTACCTAAATAATTAAAAAAACATTTTTCTAGTTTTATAAGCATTAATAAAGGACCACTTTATCAACATTTTAGAGTGTTGAGAAAGGGGGTCTTTATTAGATCTTTTCAAACGTTGATAAACGAACGATTTTTAAGGGAGCTTAATATGTCACCACATGATAAACACTATTTTGAGCACTCATAAAGGAAGATTATGTAGTATTGTAATCAGTATAGCTAAGGGAACATGATACGTGGAAGAGAGAGGTCAAAGAAACCCATCCTGAATAGGAGGTTATGAATATGAAATCAGGAGAGTGGGGGGGGGGGGGGTTATGAATATGAAATCAGAGAAAGCCTAACTGACATGAGAAATCAGGTGCTGATACAAGGAGACAAGACCATTGAATTAATGGAGGATGCTTTCATGAGTTAATTATGAGGTGAGGAAAAAAGAAGATTGGAGTTAGATGATACCCAATTTCAATGTGGAGAAAGTACCAGAGTCAAGGAGGTAGGGGCGAGATGGCCGAGTGGGTGCAGAGAGGGAGGCAGAGGGGATGAGGAGGAGGAAGAGACGGTGAGGCATAGACAAAGATGGTGAGGAGAAGGTGGAGGTATGGATGCTGAGTGGCGGAGAGTTGGGAAGGGGAGGAGGAGGGAGGGGAGAGGTAGGGAAAATCAAGAGTGAGGGGAGGGTGGATGAAACATGGATGATGGATTAGAGGGGAAAAAATTAAGGAGGTGTTGACATGTGTAATAAAAATTATATGGATTAGTATAATAATAGATATTAATCTAGATAAATTATCACAAGTCAAAACCAGTACAATCTATAAAAAATAAAAAAAGATTATTCTATGCCCTTACCATTAGTTTTTTATTTATAAGATTTTCTAAAAAATTACTAGATTTAAAATATGTTCAAAACTATGCCAGAAAGGTGTTAAAGGCCGTCACTCCTTTCGACACTTCCAAATGAGTCTAGATATGTTAAGGGCATTAATACCTTTTTCCAGAAACATTGGGCAAATGCGTTATTGAGCTTAATGCTATTGGTTGAAAAAAATTTATATAATTTTAAATCTATAAGTTTGTATATTAAATTTATTATTTTTTTGGTTTGTTTTGTGTGTATATATATATATTTATTTATATTTTTCATAAGAATTTAACTGCTATTAAACATTCAACATGACACTAATTAAAGCTATACGAAATTATGACAAAAACCCTCACTCGTAGCTCTATTTTATAAGTTGTCATGTCCTGGAAATCCTTATGGATTTCCAATGTGGGATTCACATTTTCTATTTTCTGTGTAGAATTAATAATATATTATTATTATTAATAATTAAGAATTAATTAATAATAAATATGAATTAATAATTAATCACTAATAAATAATAATAATACCAACTAAATAATAATTAATTGTTAACATTTTATATTAAATATTAATAATATTAATGAAAATATTAATAAAAAACTAATTAATAACTAATTAATTATTAATAGTTAATAGTTATTAAGTAATTAGTAATTAATCAACATTTAATTACAAATTAATAATATTAATTACAGATTAACTAATTAATAATTAATTATTTAATAAATATTAATAATCATTATTAAACAATTACCAATAAATATTTAAAAATATTATTTAGTTACTAATTATTAATAGTAATGATTAAATTATTAAATTACTAATTACTAATTTATTAATATTAATTATTAACTAATTACTGATAATTAATATTAATTGATAATAAATATACAAAATTACTATTTTGCTACTAATTAATAACTAAACGATTTTTAATTAATTAATTAATAATAATAATAATATTTACTAATTAGATAATTAATAATTAATTAATTAATTTATACTAATAATAATTATTAAAAAATTACTAATATATAATTAAAAATATTATTTGGTTATTAAATATTAATAATAATGATTATGTTATTAAATTACTAATTATTAATTAATTTTTAATTAATTAGCTAATTGTTTCTAATTATTATAAATTACCAATAAATAATAATTACCAATAAATATTTAATAAATAAAATTATTTAATATTTAGTAATATTAATTTCTAATAAATAGTATTTAATTTTTTTATTAATTACTCATAAATATTTAAATCTATTATTTATATACTAATTGATAATAATAATATAATTATTGGTAATTAATTAAATAGCAATTAAAAAATAGTTAACTAGTTTTAAATAATATTAATTACTAATTAACTAATTATTTATTAATTAATGAATATTAATTATAATTATTAAACAATTACTAATAAAAATTTAAAATACCATTTATTTCTCATATATAAATAATAATGTTTAAATTATTAAATTACTACTTATTATTTAATTATATTAAATTATTATTAATTAATTAACCAATTATTGCTAATTTTTATTAATTAGTAGTAAATATCAATTAAATATTATCATTTACTATTTATTAGTATTAATTTATAATAAATATTAATTTATAATTAACATTAATTATTATTAAATATTTAAAATTTGTTGGTAGTTACTAATTAATAATAATAATAACAATATAATTATTAATTATCAGTAATTTTTTAGTTATTATTAATATATTTTAATAAAAATTTAATATTATTTAATTACTAATTAATTTATACCTAATAATTTTTAATTAATAATTAGTAATTTATTATTATTATTAATTAGTAATTAATATATATATATACATATATATATATATATATATATATATATATATATTAGGTGTTTAAAGGTACGATTACATTCAAACACACACACACACCTCACACACATGCCGGAAAGGCAGACCATAGCCCCTCTAAGGGGATAACCCACCCATCAAGCCTTAATTATTCAATACATGGCATGTAGGCCTTGTGGGCATGAAGCCCATTACACGACCCATAGACCCAGTGGACATAAAATCCCATTACATAGCCCTGAGAGCTCATATTTTGTCCCAAAGGCCCTTTAGCGAACAATGATGCTACAATACCTGGGCTGCTACAATACTTGCTATACTGCTACCACCGTCACATTTCCCACTACAATGCCCATCACCGCTACAATTCCCACCTCCGGTATAGTGCCGCTGGTGTTTCAGTTCTTCCACTACTACAAAAACCTATGCCCAATGGGTTTTGAACCTCCAACCACCATGTAGTATTACAATGTTCTTACAATTAAGTCAAACCCCAACAACAACAATTAACATTATTACTTAGTAATTAATATTATTTAATTATTAATTATTTTTTAATTAATAATTATTAATATTTAATATTAAATGTTAATAGTTAATTATTATTTAGTTATTATTATTATAAATTAATATATATTATTAATTAATTTCTAATTATTTATAATAATATATTATTAATTTTTTTTGCATGAAAGAGGGTAGTTGAATCCCATATTAAAAATCTATATGAATTTCCAAGGCAGTCCTCATAATAAGTTAGAGCTTTGGATGATTGTTTTTATCATAATTCCATATTAATTTTAATTATAATAATGATGGATATTTAATTGAAGTTAAATTCTTCAAAAAAATTGTTCTGTATATATATATCATCAAAACAAAACAAACTAAAAATAAAAAATTTAAATATACAAAAATATATATTTAAAATTAAATAATTTTTTTTGGGCCGAGGTGTTGATAGTACTAGAAAATGGGTTTTTTTGGAGGGTGAAATCAGGTGACTGCCAAATGGAGGTCACTATTAGCACTATTAGCGACCTCCAAATGGTGGTCCCCAGGCTTTTAAACTCCCTTTCCAATATTTACCCCCTCCCTCATCGACCCCAAACCCCCCAACTCACCAAGCCCACTCCCCTCCCCCTCCTCCTCGATGTCGTCTATCGTCAAGCCCCCTCACTGTGTCGCACCGCCTCCGCTAGCTGTCCTTACTGTTAGCTGCCAATCCCCCTCTCTACACTGAGCCACATACCCCATCCATTGAGACCCCATACCACTCCCCTCCTCTCATCGCCGTCGATCACCCCTCCCCCACCTCCTCACTGCGCTGTGCCACCTACCCATCTGTTGAGCCCCCATCCCGCCCTGTCCTCTCCTGGTCGTCGATCCCCCATACCACCTCCCTCCTTTATCCTCCATCGATCCCCCACCACCATCAAAACCCCTCCTCACCCCCATTGTCAATCCCCCCTTCTACCCTCACTGTCGAGCCCCCATACCCCTACCCAAACGTTGAGCTCCCTATAGGATGCCCGCCATCATGCTTGTACTCTTCAAGTTTGTGATACTACTGATATATCTCTTTTTTAGTTGACAACTGAAAACCAAACTCCAAATTATGATATCCAATTCACTAAACTATGATAAATATTTTTTTCTCTAATTATAGTAATTACATTATGATCATATTCTTATATGAGTGTTTGAAATCATCATCAATCGAAGCAAGATTTATTCAAGAGGTTATACTTCAATAAAGTTCACAGGAGATTTGATTCAGTCTACATCAATGTTTCAATATTTTATTCACATCTTATTAATACAACATCTATTTTATATTTTTTCTACTAATAATCACAATTAACCAAGATATGATTTGGGAATTATAATTTACCTACAAGTGATTATTTTAAGTACAACGATCAATGTTTACATGAATGTTTGTTTCAGTCTACATAGTTGTTTATAGAAAATTTGGTTATGTCAACATTAATGTTTCAGTGGATTATTCAGATATTATTAATACAACAACTATTTTATAATTTTCTAACTATTAATATTTAATAATGACGACATGATTTTTGAATTATAAACTTCTTATGATAATCAATCAATTATCATATGGAATCTCTGTCTATCATATATTACCTATATTTTTCAGGTACCAAGCATGCCCAACCCTAAAAATTTATTGAATAATATAAAAGTACAACAAAGACAAAGAGTGTGACCCATGAATTTCCACCAAACATGAAAGTGGTCAGATCACCATAAAAAAAGTTAACATCCCTATACCCAAATAAAAGGCACAAAGACCCACATCAAATGGTCTAAAGACCCACAAGCATTGACATAGTCTGAAACAACCATGATTCGACCAACAACTACCGACTCTGGAGATCTCGCACACTTGACTGCATCAATGAGTATCACTGAAAACACACTACCTGAGGTCATAATCATGGATGCCTAATCAATCACATTGAGGATGTTGTTGTTCCCATCAACATCGTCGCTTAAAAAATCAAGGTCATCCCCGATGTCCATCGTCAGAGGTGTGAGTGATAACACATCATCATCGGGAGATCTCAGTGTCAACATCCCACACCATCAATAAATCATGGTACCCAAGATCTTTACCCTCATCAGTGTCCCATACCACCATAGGTTATCACATAGCCACCATCACATCAACATGTGGGATAAAAATATCCCACCAACAGAAAAAGATAAGATGGCCATTAAATTTCCAGAAAAAAAATTAAAAGGCCCAAGAAAAAAATGAAAGAAACAAAGTCCAAAAAAATGGACCAACATGAGGAAGATGTTTCTGACAACTGCTTGCCGATAATAACTCCTAAATTCATCACGATTCTCGATGAAGAAACATTACTTGAGGTCATCATTCTCAAGGACATCTTGCCCGAGGTCCTCTTGCATAATGTCGAACGCAGCATCTAAGGAACCAGGATCGCCAGAATCCACTAAGAAGACCAGCAAAAGCCATCCGCATTAGAAGATGACCTCCATTGCTCACCGTATCTCTTTAAGACTACCTCTCTGAGAGGTGGGCCTCCATAAATAATATTTGAATGGAACCTCACATTTCTCAAATCATATCATAGTCAGATCACAATCAATCGATCCACACTTCTCATCATTCTTCCCATCCACATCAAGATCCGATCCAGAGTCATGAAAAATGCTATAATTGAATCCATTAGCATAGAAATCACCATATATTGATATAGAGATAAGCTCTCCACTGAAGAGTGAATCCATATTCTAATATATGTATTATTTGTTTCAATTACCACTAATATATGATTTATCATATGCTAATATTGTATTTATAATTTGTTATTTAATTAAATTACTTTAATATGTTATTTATCATCTATTTTTTATTTCAAAGACTATAATATGTGGTTTATATGTTTTATAATATTCTATTTATGTGTCTCATAATATTTAACTTATGTATTATTATTTTAGGTATTCATCAAGAAGTTATTATTTCTTCATTATTATATTGAATTAAAATTTATGTAAACTATTTTCAGTGTGTGCATTAAACTGTTTATGATTTTGAATCAATCCTTTGCATCTAATGATAATTTATAATTTAAAACTAGATATATAATTTTTTAGATAACTGTTATAATTCTTGATTCATTAATGTTCTTATTATAACTCCATCTAATCTAATGAAATATTCCTTTTGTGAAACTATCAGTAAGTATCCTAATGATGCTTCATTTCGCAGTAAATAGAAAATCAATGAGAAGAATAATTCTAAATATTCAATTTATTAACTTGCTAATCCATGTTTCAAAATAGGAACACACATAAATCATGTCAAATAAATTCCATGTATTAACTAATATCAACAATGATTAGTTATTTCCCCTACACGAGTTAATGAAATAGAAGTTGTTGAGAACCTGAAAAGATTATATAATTCAATGAAGTCTCCACTATGTTTAGAAATTAAGATCCTTATAAGGGATTCATATTTTGCATTAAAATGAATAAAATGATTTAGAGTTATTAGAGGATCATAAAATTGGGAACCACTTCAGCCCTTATTAAATTAATTAATATAAATAATTCATTTATTATCAAACTAGATGAATTAATAGTTAAAATTGAGAACTTTAACTTTTTTATTAATCTAAAACTTGTATAGGAGATACTAATATATTTTCTTAACATTATTATTTTTGGTTTTAGGTAGCTACAGACCATACATCTTCCCTCATATTCTGATAAAGAAATTCTAGATGTAAAATAAGCTATCATTTTGGATAAATTTTTTTAAGTAAGAACAAAAGTGTTTAAAGATAGCAAACCAATTTATTTATGGTATCTTCCATACATTATCTATTTATTTTTCCATATTTTATATTTTACTTATTTAATATGAGTTCTAAAAATTTTTCCTTTGTTTTGTTTTGTATTATTATTTTTTATGGGGGAGTGAAATGTTTCCATGAGATTCTTTCCCTAAAACTTTTGTTTTATTTCCATGATGAGTAGATCCAAATTAATTATATATAATTTCATTGATCTAATTTCTGTGAAATGAATTGTAATAAAGAAGGGTTTTTATTTCCCATCTTGAATTTTGTAATTGCAGTAGTTTAAAAAAAGAAATAAAACATTTGTATCATATGTATTTGGAGTTCAGCCTCATCATGTATATTGCAGTCGCATGGATTTGTAGCATATGTAATAATATATATATTTTTATTTGTATTAGGAGTTAAATTTTGTTATGAAGTGGTATTATTTTTTTATCACTATGTACAATTTATAAAAAGATGCAATCGTAGTTATTTCTTAGTGTGAAGTTTTAGCAGTGAGAGAGGGAGAGAGAGATAGGGAGAGTTATAGATAATGAGATGAATGTTTTTTAGTGGTTCAATAATCCAATTTTTATAATAAAAACAAGGTTTATGGGGAAAGATTTAAGGGTTCAATG
The DNA here is from genome assembly GCA_963277665.1 of Viscum album. Classification (NCBI taxonomy): domain Eukaryota; kingdom Viridiplantae; phylum Streptophyta; class Magnoliopsida; order Santalales; family Viscaceae; genus Viscum; species Viscum album. The sequence continues at coordinate 1,928,268,332 of OY728159.1, forward strand.
ATCCTATGTGTATAATAAAAAGGTTGAGGGGGAAACCATTAGGTGGTTAGTCATTGTGTATTTTATTACTGAAAATATAGACCATTTTCACTATAATTTTGAATTTTAGTTTGTCTGTAGATTACCTTTTTACAACTATTCCCCTTTTTTTTATTTTACAATGTTAGTTACTTATTTTTCAGTTTTTCAATTTTTTGGTTGAATTTTGGAACCCACAAGGATGAGTGGTTTTAAATGTTTTTTTCAAAGACTTAAAATTAAAATGTGTTTAACCAAACATCCCACATATTTTTCATGAATATAAAATTACACATTGTCACATACACGAATTATTTTAAAGTCATTTTTTATTTAATTTCCATTCCTGATTTGTTTTGGGGGTTTACCATGCATTTTGGTGGAAGTAGTGGGTTTTCAAAATTTGTGCCAAACTGTAAGCCCATTTACAGATTTTAAAATAAATTTTTGTTTCTTTTATTACTACTTATTTTTACAACATTTTACACCCATTACAATTCCCAAATAGAATCCCCTCGTATATTAAAATCACTATATCAATTTTGAATCCATAAGAATCCATAATAATGATGTATTTTGGTTTTATTATTAAGGTGTTGGGCCAACCCGAAAGCCCTTTTCCTAAATTAAAAATATTTTTTAATTATTTAATATATCATTCAATTTTTATGTTTTTTTGTGATTCCAACTCTCACCCGAGCCCACTTTCCCAAGGCGCGCTCCCATGCTCTCCTCCCCCTCTTCAGAGATCACTGTCATCAATAATTTAGGCGAGACTTATTTGGATTTATCAAATCACCCAGATTTGAAGAGTTAAATTGATTCCTTCATAACTCCTTCATTTATCACTATTTTCCACCATTCCAGTTCCTACATGATCTCCTAATCCTTTTTTGAACCTCTCTTGAATGTTTGGCTATTTGAAAATTCAGATACTGGCGGATTTAGGGAAATTTCTCTAATATTCCATCAAGTAAGTGTTCATCCCTTCAATTTCTTCCATTTCCTTAAGGTTTCATCCCACTTTATTGATGTTTCAAAGTGTCCAGAATTTAGGGTTCCAACCTAGGGTTTGAAATGGTGTCTTGTTGTTGTAATATTGATATTTTAGGTTTCTCTTTACTTCCTTGTGGTGCGGCGGTGGTGCGCTTGATGTTTTACACCAATATTTGAGGATTTCAACTCAAAAGGTAGGTGATTCCATGGTTATCCATTCCATGATGAGTTAGTTTGTATTTTTCACTTGGTTTTTATGTTCCCCATATGCTGTGTGTGGCTCTAAAACCATTTTTGAGGGATTTGGTTAAGCATTTAATTTTATAACTACATTATTGTTGAAGTTGTGAACTTCTCGAATGTAACACGTATGGTATCTTTTGTGGTAGTTTTATAAAATATGAAATTTATTTTTTTGTTGTTGAAAGGGGATGAAAAATATGTTTTTAAATGACTTAGTGTCATTTTTGCCTTTAAAGGGGGTTTTTGGAATAGTTTTGGTGTGTAAAACTTTGTTATACTTCTTGAGAGAATTTTATGAAAATTGGTGTTTTAACTTTTATCTTTCGTGGTATTATTCAAGGTGATTTTATAACACTTGAAAGTGGTTTTATAAATGTCTCTAGGTCTTTAAATTCTACTTTGGTAGTGTTTTGGTGTGGTTTTGTCCTTGAAATATGGTTTTGAAATGGGTTTTATGAGCGAAGTTTGGGTATACTCTTTAGAATTGTATTATGAAAGATTTGAATGATTTAATGATTTATTTAAGAGGTGAAACCATGTTGGAAAACGGTTTTGGAGTTTTTATATTTTGAAATTGTAAATTTTAAATGTTAAAGGGGCTGTTTTGTTTTGTGTTCCATCTTAGAAATGTTTTATTAAAATGTTTTAAAGATTTACTAAAGTGTGTAAGAGATGTGAAAGTGACATGGGATGTTTTTGGTGAGTGTGATGTGAAAAATGGATTTTGGTTATGAAAAGGGTATTATGTAACATGTGAGTGGGCTGTTATGTGAGCTGTAATATCTTAGAATGGTTTTATAAAATTGTTTGATGGATTTGTGGAAGTGTTAAAGAAATGTGAAAAGTGTTGGGGGCTATTTTGGTGTGAGTTGGATTTCAAAATAAATTTCAATGAATAGTGAAATTTTGTGACTTGTGTGGTATACATGTGGTATTTTTGTGGAATTTTTGATGTGGAAATGATATTTTCATGTGAAAAGTTTATTTCTTGACGTTTTGAACTTGTTTGAGAATAAGGGGAAAACCCGGGTATCTAGGTGGGAGGACGTGTACTAGTATGCTAGTGAATCCATGGGGTTTGGCCTCAGTTTCACTTAGAAAGATTGATGCTTACAACTCTAACTAAACTATGATGATGATGATTGGGGACCACTAGGTTATGGATATGTTCACTACCAGTGGATTGTGCATGAGGACAAATATTTGTGATGGTTACTGACACATGCCTATCGTAGGGCGTGGAAAAAAATTATTTCCTATGTTAAAATATAGTAATGTGGTTGACCTAGGATGTCTCCCAAAGAGGAGTTCACAGAAAATGGGTTGTCACTTTAAAACGGGGGTAAGAATGTTGTTCTTTTGAAAATAAATTTGAAATTTAAATGACTGAAAAAAATATGATATTAAAAAGGTGATTAGGTTGGGGTCGGTTTCCTAATTGTAATGATATCCTTGTTCAATTTAATTCAAACCTCTTCTTATTTGTTTATTAAAGTGAGTTTCCAAAATCGTTTCCTCTCACTTACTTGGTGAAATTATGATGGTGAGAGAAAACCTTACCAAGATCTAGGTTTGGTCAACTCTCCTTTCATATATAAAATAGTTGTATTGAATATCCTTAATTTAATTGGGCAATACCCGATCGAGTTTTCTTTATCCCAAACAATCAAGAACATTCACTACACCTTTTACACGTACTGACGATCGTCGAGTACTTCACCACTAATCCCTGGTCTATTCCATCGTATATAAACCAGAAATTAGTGGAGGGGGATTATGATTATTTTACCAAGGAAAAAATAAATGACATAATTAATATTCAAGAAGGATCGCACTTGATAATAAGATCCATTATAATAAATCAAAAACAACTTTGAAAAAGAAAGAAATTTATTCAATTGCATCCAAGAACTCAAGCATTACAATGTAGAAAACCAACCCTTACCCAATCACTCCAAATGTTTACCCCACCATGGTATGGGTAATCGAGATGAATGGGGAATCAGAAGGCATTACAATACTATGAAAAAAATAAATAAAAGAGAAAGCCGAAAAGTTCTCCTTCTTGGTGTCCCAGAAGGAATGAGATGGAGAATGGGATGCCTTAAGAGGGTGGAGCTCTCCTCATTTTATATCCCGAATTGTCCCCCGGATGTTTATGAGTTTCATCCCCATTAAATTACATCTTTACCTATTGAGTCATTCTTGAATGTTGTTCATAATTATCTTTTCCGTGTCCCCTAAAAATTTCAGCGCATTTGGACATGTATTCTGAGAGTTATGGCCGTTTAACTCTGAGCATTTATTCTTTCCAGTCAGACTCTCAAAATCGAAAACCTCAGGATTAGGGTGATTAATGACCCCTTAAACGGCCAATTAACGTGGCCCTTCCTACATTAAAGATTCTCCAAAACTCATTGAGCATCCACCAACCAAATATAACAACATTTGGATCCACCATGAATGAGGTATGGAGCCCGCACCAAAATTAGGCAGAACTACAAACAATTTTCTTTCTCCCACTTGTGAGCTTCTTTTGAGCTTCCATATGGCCGATTCAGCTTTTAGTCCAAAAATATTAAATTAATACCTAGATGATTTGAATTTGTAAAAGAAATAATTTTTCAATTTTGATTAGTGTAGATAATGTGATTTCCAAACTACAGAAATAATTTAAAACCGTTAAAAATCCAAAATGGCCCATTTGTACTATTCAGCTCAAAATAACACCAATATCATAAAAATGAAACAATTAATCTTAGAGGAATAATTTTTTAGGTTTAAAAAAATGATATTCAATATAAATAAAATGAAAATATTTGCTCTATCAATTCCCAAACACTTATCACTTGGACTTCTGGACAAGTAAAAGTCAATTCAAATCAAATCCAAAACACATATCAATGAGATGTACCAAATCAATTCCAAGAAATAAAAAGATATCATTCCACATAAAAAAAAACTATTTCTGGTTCTCCATTTTAGATTATTTAAAATATTTCCACTTCATTTTTTATCCCATGCACACAAAACACCTACCTCGTATTAATTTTCTCTCATCTCACAAATGTAAATGCTCAAAAAGGCTTTTCTCATCCAAACTCACACAAGAGTCACCATAGGCTTGATAAATTCCTAATTTTCCACCCGATATGATTCAAGGACATGTGTTTATCATGAAGAATTTTCAGAGTTGTATTGGGGATTCTGGTTTGTAGGATTTAGATGTTAAAAATTCTGAGGCCGAAAAAGGAGGGAATGACTCTTTTTGAAGCAAAATTGCAAGATTATAATTTTCTCTCAAGTATGGTCTCTTTATCTTCCCCTTTGTAGAAACTAAGATCCATTATCATTCAATCTACTCAGGATTTTAGCATAAAAAATTCAATCTTTTCAAACATGATTTTTCTTGAAAGCTCCAGATAGGCACAACTTTCTTTTTTTTACATTGGAAGCTAAAGAAAGACACAGCTTCTCTTATCATGAAAGCTCCCGAAAGGACCAAATTTTAACAAAATGAAATATTCAGTAGGAACGGCATCTCTTAAATTTTTTTTATTCCTACAAACATATCACCAAATGAGTTAATAAACCACAAGACATCTTCCCCCACACTTAAGTTCAACAATATCATGAAATTTCACTTCAAGAGCAGGTATGATAGGAAAAATTGGCTTGTAATATGGCTAATCTAACATGCAATTCATGGCTACTAGGGGATACAATGAAGGATAAATGTAAAGGTGGGCCATAATGAAAAGGATTATTTTGAAAAGGGGGATTTAAACCAAATAAATGCCTCAATCATTTAAAACACATGTACCCCAAACCCTCAAGTTTTTAAAGGAATAGATAAAATTCTGGTTAAAGAAACCATGGTCTGGTTCTCACAAGAAATGAGGTGAATGAAAAGAATATGAAAAAATGTTTCAGAATCCTCACAAGAAAATGATTTCAAAGATATAGATAGTGAAATATGTCATGTGATTCAAAAATCAGTGTACTTTTCATGAAATTCCAAAATATTTGAACTCAAAACAAAGTCATTTCAGCATTCATTTAAGCTCAGTTTCATGGAATAGATTGTTTTACTCATTGACATGGGTTTCAAAAATGGAAATGATAATCATTTCCGCTCATAAGTTTCAAAAACACACCAAAAATTGAAAAATAAACACACAAAAATTTGAAAAAAAGTTTTTCTAAAAAAACAATCACAAAATAAAAATACTAAACTACAAAGGTTCCCTCCCCCACACTTAAATGATGTAGTGTCCTCAATGCATTCAGGTGGATTTAACATGTAATCAAATTTTCAAATGTTTCTCAATATTAAGAAAGTGTGAAGGAGATGTACAACCTTATTTATTTGCAGTGTAATATTGAGTTAACATCCTAAGTTTTGCACTTCGAAAACCTAAAAATAAAAGAAAACACAATATATTCATTGAAAGAAATGAAAATATAAATAGGATGATAATAGATAGATAAAAATTGGCTTAATCCCCCAAGTGGGCCTTGGGTTTTGATTTCCTCCAGAGAGGCAGCTCTAATCGGTTATCCCCAATCTGATGGTGGGTGAGGTTTCTTGCTCATGAACCAAAAAAAATTCTTCTTTCCAGGATAAACTTCTTCCTTTTTCTTGAGGGCTCCATTGATAAAATGTACCAAGTCCACCCCATTGTAATGAGATACAACATGCATGTTGGGGTTAGGTCAATGAATGAGTCATCCTCTTTCATGGGTTCCGCATGAAAAATATCGTCTTTATTCTCCAGTGGTTGCTGAAGTTATGATACATCTGTGGAAAAATAAAAGGCAATGTCAAAGTTTAATTCTATTTGAAAAAAATTAAAGCATGAAGAATCAATTTCAAATTCTTCCCTTTCAAAGTAAGTATCTTGTGTCTCATTTTCCTTTATAAAAACCACTTTGATCTTCTCATGTACTCCCTCCATTAAATGTTCAATAGGTTTGGGGAGATCCAAATGTTCCTCTTCAGATGTATATTCTCCCTCCAAGGAAATACAAGTGTTAGATGAATCTAAAAAATTAAAACAAGGGGAGGTAATACTCAATTTAGTTTCAACATAATCAAAAGATAATGAGTTTATGAAAATATTAACTCCCTGAGCTTGTTTGGATTCAATTTATTCTTCAAAGGGAGGTGGCTCTTGGAGTTGAATTTCCGTAGATAGAGGTAGGTAGTCAGACTCCTCCATCCTCTCATCAAATTCCTCTAATTTGTTGGTTTCTTCCATCAATGTTTCTGAATCATCTACATTATGAGGAATAGTTGGATCAAGAAGTTCCCCACACTCATTCCAGAAGTTATGCAGATCTTTTTGATCTCCCATATGCATCTCAATAGTTAAATCTTCTTCATCACTCTCCTCAAACATTGATTGAGTTTGGATTAATGCATCTTCTTTTAATTTCATCAATGCCTCCATGGGTTCTTCAACCTGAAGGATGTTTGGGGATACTTCTTCCATCAATTTTTCTGGTTCTGGTTCATGTTCTAGATCCATTTTTTGATCTTGGGATGCATGTTCTTGTTTTTCTATCCACTATATTGACGTCTCCAGGTTTTGAACCATTTGACTAATTCTTTCAAATTGGGCTTCAATATCCTTGTGAAATTCTTCTTCTTGGTGTTTCAATTTGATCATTTCTTGATAAAATTCTAGAAAATACTCATGAAGTTAAATTAATTCTCTAGCCAATCCCTCTAACACTGGGTATTCGAGGTTCTCTTTAAGGTTTTCAATGAGGTCCTTGAATTCATCATCTGTGATGATTTGGATTCGAGCTCCCCTAATTTGTTTATCCAAGAAAGAAATTCTATAATCTATAGACCAAGGTGATTCAAGAATTGGTTCTCGAACTGGTGGGTAATTGTTCCATGAATTAAATAAATAATCATTTGAAAACAACATGGAAAAATATTTTTTTAATTTTTTTTAAATTGAAAAATTCAAATATTTACAATTAGTTTGTGGCACTACCTACCTAAAAATGACGCCAAGTTTGACGCAGACATGTCGTAGGGCGTGGCAAAACAATTATTTACTAAGTTAAAATATAGTAATGTGGTTGACCTAGGATGTCTCCGGAAGAGGAGTGCACAGAAAACGGGTTGTCACATTAAAATGGGGGTCAAAATGTTGTGCTTTTGAAAAGAAATTTGAAATTCAAATGATTGAAAAAAAACTATGATATTAAAAAGGTGATTAGGTCGGGGTCGATTTCCTAATTGTAATTATATCCTTGTTCAATTTAATTCAAACCTCTTCTTCTTTGTTGATTAAAGTGAGTTTCCACAATCGTTTCCTCTCACTTCCTTGGTGAAATTATGATGGTGAGAGAAAACATTACCAAAATCTCAATTTGGTCAGCTCTCCTTCCATGTGTAAAATAGTTGTATTGAATATCCTTAATTTAAAGGGGAAATACCCGATCGAGTTTTTTTCATCCCAAAAAATCAAGAACATTCACTACACCTTTTACACGTACTGACGATCATCGAGTACTTTACCACTAATCCATGGTCTATTCCATCGTATATAAACCAGAAATTAGTGGAGGGAGATTATGATTATTTTACCAAGGAAAAAATCAATAACAGAATTAAAATTCAAGAATGATTTCACTTGATAATAAAATCCATTTTAAGAAATTGAAAAAAACTTTGAAAAATAAATAAATATATTCAATTGCGTCCAAGAACTCAAGCATTACAATGTAGGAAACCAAACCTTCTCCAGTCACTCCAAATGTTTACCCCACCATGGTATGGGTAATCGAGATGAATGAGGAAGAAGAAGACATTACAAAACTATGAAAAAGAAAATAAATAGAAGAGAAAGCTGAAAATTTCTCCTTCTTGGTTTCCCGGAAGGAATGAGATGGAGAATGGGATGCCTTGAGAGGCTGGAGCTCTCCTCCTTTTATAGACAAAATTTGTCCACTCTATTGACGTCTCCAAATGCGATGATATTTAGTAGCTTTGGAATTTATTTTAAAGTGTTGATTCTTTAAATTAGCAAACTTGAAAACTCAATTTTTAAAGTTTCAACTTTTAGTAATTGTAACTAGAAATTTAATGTTTGTAAAAACTTCCATGATTTTCATAATTGAATATTTATCACATGGAATCTCTTAGTGGTGGTATCCTACTGGGATTTGGCTCACACCATACTTACACCTTTGGGTGTAAGTAGACTTTTTTTTGATGTCCCAGGTTGGGTACAGTTTATAGTGCCAGTGGTTTGGGTTTCTAGCAGGTTCTTGGTGGTGATGTCTTATGGAGATGAATTGAGGGCCGTGTATCTTTCCATGAGGGTTCATTGGATATTTCATTTTGGTTTTTTTACCTTTTTTATTGTATTTGTGAGTTAATTTAAAATATGTAATTCAGTTCCGAATTTTTTTAAAAGTTTTTTTGGTTTGAAAAATCCAGATTCATTTTATTGGATTCATTTGTTGTTTTATGTTAAAACACTTGGGTAAATAATTCCCAATTTTTAGTTTATGATTCCCAGGAACTTGTTCCAGACCTTGGGGATTGGGAACTCCATATAGGCCACGTCATGGGCCGGGTTGGGTTCTGATTTTGGTGGAGACCAGATTCAATTCATGAAAAAATGGTATCCAAGAATTTTTATGTTAACAGTTTGGGTCATGTTATTTGGGGAACAATTGGGATAGTCTGGAGTTAGGATTTTCGGGACTTGGCATTCCGGTTATGGGTAGTGTGCCTGATCAAAACACCTCATGATGGGATTCAAGTCATCATGGGAGTTTGGGACTTATCTAATTCCTTTGATTTTTTTTGGTTTGATGATGATTAGGGGAAATGAAAAGAGAGTTGGGTAATGGTCTCAGTGAGCTCGCAGGGCTTGGCAAGCAATGTGGAGCTGGGGATATTTCCCTAGAACACTCTCCATGATGGTGAAGTTATTGGCGTATGCCGCCAATGATATTTCCAAGTCACCTACAAAAGGTAGTTCCTCCCCACATTGTCTTGTGTGCTTTATTTTTTAAATCATGGAAGTTCAGTTTTAAAGTAAAAATGACATAGTTTTAAGAAGCATAAGTTTTTTGTGAAATTATTTTCAAATAAAGTGGGAAGGGTTTGATTTTTGAAATGGTGGAACTAAAATTTCAAATTTTTTTGAATTAGGAAAATGGTGTGTTTACTCCTCTTTTGAAACCAAGAAGTTTGTTAAAGTTGGTTTTGAAAAAGTGTTTCCAATAGAGTTTTCTAAACTATTGAAAGGTGTTTTAATAGGATGAGATGTTTTAAAATTAACGTGTATGACTTAAAATTGAGTTTTAATTTGAATGATTGTTCCTTTCTGAAATTTTTTTTAAGTTGTAATTTGGGTTCAATTTCGTGGTTAGCGGTATTGAGAAAAACAAAGTATTGGTTGATTGTTTTGGTTTTGAAAAGTGGAAAGAGGTTTTGTTTTTTACCTTTTCTATTTTAGTGAGCAACCATATGCATGGGGTTATATGGGATAATGGATGGTTAATGGAATTACTGGATGAGTGCCGGGATGGATATGAGGAGGTTGCCCGGTGTGGCACGGAAAAAAGCATGTGTGGGGCTCATGGGGTACCATTGGGGGATACGCTAACCACTAAACTATTTGTTTTCAATGAAATGTTTTTAAAAGGAAAAATTGATGTCTTGATGAGTGCTTTGGGATGGTGTTTATTATGTGTCTTTGGAAATGTTGATGTTGTGGAATGTTTTGAATCCAAGAACCCCTCTTGTTTGAATGGTGTTTTGGGTTTGTGTTTGGTCGGTAAGCTGGGTTGAAGGGCTGGTTAGTGGTCTCTTCTGAGAAACGTTTTGGAAGCCTTTATGGTGGTTCCCCTCAACTTTTTGGATCTGGATGAGGTATTTATTAACCAATGGACCAGGTTGGTTGGGTCCTTGGGTTCTCTCATTGGATAAGGTACGCCCCCATTAAGGGTTAGTGCCCAACTGAAGTGCAACCTGGATTGTTTTTCTGTTGGAAAAATCCTCTAGTTGATAAATATATGGAATATTTTATTGAGATTTGTATAATGAGTCTACACCCTTTCATTTTTGGGGTTGAGGATACTCTTGTAGTGGGAGAGTGCTCGGGGAAGATTGAAAGAGACCATAGTTTATTAAGTTTTCTAATTCATCAAATTTGGAAGTGGTCTGGGGTTGTTAGTGCGGATGAGTGTCTCGATGGTGTCTAAGATGGCATCTGGGTCCTTAATAGTCTCTTAGATGTAGAAGTTCATGTTAAACCACCAGTGTGGGAAATATGGTTATGAGAGGCCATTATTGACACCTTTTGGATTTGTTTGTTATTTGGGGACTTGGAATAAGGTCTCTTTCCATGTATTGTTTCTATCAATCGTAATGGTCATGTTCAGTGATGACTTGTGATTTTGTGTTCTCATTTGACTGTACAGGTGAAGGTTGTGCAATCCTCTGAGGGTATCTATTATTTTAGGAGTATGTCTCCCATGGGAAAAACTTCAAATACTCTATCTTAGAGGAAAGTGTTTATATGTGTCCTACCCTTCTATTGTTTCTCACCCGAAGAAACATGGTGTGATGTGTGTGCATCTTCTAATCCCTTGTAACAGTGAAATTTCAGGTTTTGGTAAAGTGAGTTCTGGAGTGAGTTATGTCTTGGTGAACCCATTAGGGTATGCAATGTAATTGTTTGTGGTACCAAAAGAAGATGTTCCATACAGGGGTTTCCAAAGCCTAACTGTGATGCTGAAGATGCTTCAACATTTTGAGATCCATCCATAGGTATCTGAGAGAAGTTGGTGCATAGTCAGGGGAAATACTAGGGTCATTTAAACCCTTTTACAAGTCTTACCCTCCTTATAAATGATAGGAAGAATTTCAACCTCTATTGTTGTCATATTTCTTCTCTTATTCCCATTCGATGGAAAGAGGTGGAGGACTCGTTCTCATGTTTATTGCCTAATGTATTTCATTCCCCCTTTGGTTTCCATTGAGTTTTTGGAGAAAGGTTTAAAATTTGGCTAGAAAGGTTGAGTGCACGGTTTTCACAGGGTGAGTTGTAACCATGCCCCAAAAAACTGTGCAGATATAAGTATCCACTCGGTTAGCACATGGTTTCCCAAACTGTGCGGACTAACCGTGCGACCATCCCAACTCTTTGAGTTTTGGGGTCTTTCTATTTTGACCCATGCTGGTTGGTAAATATGGTTGGTTCTTATGGTGGGGATACCCACCATGGGTCTCATTTATTTTCTTTTGAAAATTTATAATGGAATTTTACCCCTTGTACCAATGAGTCCATTCGGGCCTCCCCTGTTAGTGTCTCGTTCCTATCTCGGGAAAAATTTAAGTTGTCTCTTATGGTGGGGAGCCCATTTGTGTCTCCTCATACCAGTAACTCAGTTTTTTCATTAGTCTTGTCTAGAAAGAGAGTAGTCTTGTTCAGAGCTATCAAACTACCTACATCTTCCTAGGGTAAACGTTGGGATTGGAGAGTGCCCAACAGTTTAGTTATATCAAGGTAAGTGTATCCTTGTTCGTTGTTGTTGATTGTGTGGGTAAATTGCTTGAGCCTTGTTCAGATAGTGTTTGAGGAGTTTTATTTTGGGATAAATCCTGAATGTTCTTTATCATTTCAGTAAAGTGGTTTATGTTTTGGTTGGGAAGTATTCCTTCCTTAATTGATCACTGGAGGAGTTTTGGCCTATGGTGGCGAAGCTTGGCAAAGGAGTCCATTTTGGCCTTTTGGTTGGGTATGGTTTTTGGTTTTGGCCTTGTTGTGGATTTATGAGGGTGGAAAGTTTTATGGTGGGGAGAATTTTCATATCCATGACTTCTTTTAAAGTAATTTTTCATTTAATTTACATTCATGATTTGTTTTGGGGGTCTACCACGCATTTTGGTGGAAATGGTGGGTTTTCGAAATTTGGGCCAACCCGTAAGCCCATTTCTATATTTAAAAATAATTTTTTTTTCTTTTATAACTCATTATTTTTTCAACATTTTACACCCATTACAATTCCCAAATGGAATCCCCTAGTATATTAAAATCACCATATAAATTTGAAATCCATAGGATTCCATAATAATGATGGATTTGTGTTTTTTTATTAAGGTGTTGGGCCAGCCCAAAAGCCCATTTCCAGCATTAAAAATATTTGTTAATTCATTAATATCTCATTCAATTTTTATGTTTTTTTGGTGATTCCAACTCTCACCCGAGACCAATTACCCAATTCGAGATCCCATGGCCTCATACCTATATTTAGAGACCATTTGAAATGGGAATTTAGGAGAAACGTTTCTGGATTTCTCAAATATCCCAGATTTGAAGAGGTAAATTGATTCGTTCATAACTCTTTAATTTATCACTATTTCCCCCATTCTAGTTCCTAAAATATATCCTAATCCTTATTCAAATTTCCCTTGAGTTTTTGGATATTTTAAAATTCATATACTGGTGGATTTAGGGATATTTCGCCAAGATTCCATCAAGTAAGTGTTCCTCCCCTCCATTTCTTCCATTTCCTTAAGGTTTCATCCCTCTTTCTTGATTCTCCAAAGTGTCCAGAAGTTAGGGTTAGAATCTAAGGCTTGAAATGGTATCTTTATGGTGTAATATGGAGATTTTAGGTTTCTCTTCACTTCCTTGTGGTGCGACGGTGGTGCTCTTGATGTTTTGCACCAAGATTTGAGGTTTTCAACTCAAAAGGTAGGTGATTCCATGGTTAACCATTCCTTGATGAGTTAGTTTGATTAATTCACTTGTTTTTCATGTTCCCCATATTCGTTTTGTGGTTAGAAAACCGTTTTTGTTGGATTTTGTTAATAATTTAATTTTATAATTGCATTTTTGTTGAAGTTGTGAACTTTTCGAATGTAACACATGTGGTATCTTTTGTGGTAGTTTTATAAAATATTAGATTTATTAGTTAGTTGTTGAAAGAGTCTGAAAATTCTATTTTTCTAATTCTATAGTGTCATTTGGGCCTTTGAATGGGTTTTTTGGAATAGGTTTGGTGTGTAAAACTTTGTTATACTTCTTGAAAGCATTTTATGAAAATGGGTGTTTCATTTGTATCTTTCATGGTATTATTCAAATTGATTTTATAACACTTTAAAGTGGGTTTATAAATTTATATATACGGCTTTCAATTTTACTTTGGTAGTGTTTTGGTGTGGTTTTGTCTTTGAAATATGGTTTTGAAATGGGTTTTATGAGAAAAGTTTTGGTAAACTCTTTAGAATTGTTTTACAAAAGATTTGAATGATTTAATGATTTATGTAAGAGGTGAAACCATATTGGAAAACTGTTTTGGAGTGTGTATATTTTGGAATGGTAAATTTTAAATGTGAATGGGGTTGTTTTATGATGTGTTCCATCTTGGAAATGTTTTATAAAAATGTTTTGAGGATTTACTAAAGTGTGTAAGAGATGTGAAAGTGATGTGGGATGTTTTGTGTGAGTGTGATGGGGAAAATAGATTTTGGTTATGAAAAGGGTATTATGTAACATGTGAGTGGGCTGTTATGTGAGTTGGAATATCTTGTAATTGTTTTATAAAATTGTTTAATGGATCTGTGGAAGTGTTAAAGAAATGTGAAAAGTGTTGTGGGCTATTTTTGCGTGAGTCGGATTTCAAAATCAATTTGAATGAAAACTGGACTTTTGTGACTTTTGTGGTATACATGTGGGATGTTTGGTGAATTTTTGATGTGGAAATTAGATTTTCATGTGCAAAGTATATTTCTTGACTTGTTAAACTTGTTTGAGCACATGTTAAAAACCCGGGTATCAATGTGGGTGGACGTGTACTAGTATGCTAGTGAATCTATGGGGTTTGGCCACAATTTCACTTAGCTAGATTGACACTTACAACTCTAACTAAACTATGATGATGATGATTGGGGACCACTAGGTTATGGGTATGTTCCCTACTAGTGGCTCGTGCATGAGAATGAATATTTGTGATGGTTACTCTCACCGAGATACGAGGTACCTGGGTCCCATAACTAGCTTGTGCCTAGGGGTTATTTCCTCTTGATTGTGCTCATTAGATCCTCTATACTTTCGATAGGCATATGGTATATTGGGATGGAAGATTCATTAGATTTGGAATTTATTTTAAAATTTTTTATTCTTTAAATTATCCCACTTGAAAACTCATTTTTTTAAAGTTTCATCTTTTCAAACATGTAACTAGAAATTACATGTTTTTGAAAACATACATGCTTTTCATCTTTGAATGTTTATTGCATGGAATATATTAGTGACGGTATCCTACTGGGCTTTGGATCACACCCTAGTTACACATTTGGGTGTAAGTAGACTTGTTTTTTTTGATGTCACAGGTTGGGTCCAGTTTATAGTGTCAGTGGTTCGGGTTTCTAGCAGGTTCTTGGTGGTGATGTCTTGTTGAGATGGCTTGAGGGTGGTGCCTCCTGCCATGAGGGTTAATGAGATATTTATTTTTGGTTTTTTACCTTTGTTATATTCTTTTTGATTTGTTTTAAACTATGTGATTCATTTATTATTTTTTTGTAAAAGATTTTTTGGTTTGAAAAATCCAGATTAATTTTATTGGATTCAGTTGTTTTATGATTATAAACTTGGGTAAATCATTCCCAATTTTTATTTTATGATACTCAGAAACTTGTTCCAGCCCATGGGGATTGGGAACACCCTTCGAGCCATGTCGTGTGCTAGGTTTTTTGCCGGTTTTGGCGGTGACCAGATTTGGTTCGTGACACAAATCCATCATCTACATTTAATTTTATGAATATCATATTAAATATACATATTTTTTATCCCCCTAAGAGTTTCTTTAATATATGAAAATGTTTTAGAAACTGTTAGTTATTTATATTTCTACACAACTATATGTGATTTCTTATTTTGAACTTAGATACCTTTATATTTATTCTTGAAATTTTTCTTCAAACAGAAACTTCTCACCCTAACATATTTTGTTTATGAAAATAGTACCTAAATAGAAGCTCAAGGTACCTATTAGAAAAGAAGATCAGAGTTTAATCCAACATTCTTAAATTTCATATCATTATTTATTTTTAACAACTTGATTCAATTTTCTCTATTTCATTTTAATGTATATAATTCTTTTCATTTTATAAGTTTTTTGGACATCAATACAAAGTTGTTGGAAAATTAATACATTTCATCTCCAGTTTCATATGGCATTGGTCAATTATAGGTTTTATTCTTTTGACCATATAACAAGAACATTGAAATTGAGATTTAATTATTCATTTAATTAACTATGATAATGATAACAAGAATAAATTTATCTAATTACTACACCGTCCATGTCATCGGATTTAGTAGAATATAACTATAAAAATGCTAATGTAAGATTACCCTATAAATTCATTTTTACCTTAACCCATGGAATCAGAATCAAAACCATTGTATAGTAATATCCATCTCAAAATTGTGATTTTATTTTTATACACCATCGCTATATGTTTATAAAAAAATTATTAATCAATTTATTTTTTCATCATTTTGATATAATTATTTATATTTCAGTATGAAGTCTTTGATTATTTTCTATTTTACATGTTTTTATGACATAAATCTAGACATTAGATCTCTATTTTAGGATGGCGTTGGTCGATTGTATGTCTATTTCCTTTTGAATTTTTTTCATTGATCTTCTGTCTCTGATTCTTTATGAATGAGAAACAAACATATCACAATGGTTTATCTTGGTAGAAATTTCTAATGAGAAAGAAATAAGTGTTGATATTTCTTCTCTTGGTGGATTGGTTATAACTTTGTTCTATTTTAATTCACGAGTTATAAATTTTATGGATTCATCTATTAATTTTATGGATTCACCTTCAGTCCATTTTAATTCATGGGTTCTATATTTTATTTCTTCACCTGGATTTTGGTGCTACACATGTTTTTTAATTTCATTAAACATAAACTGATTTTTCATCACTTATTATTTTTATTTTATATTGGTTTGTATGATTTTGGATTTGGATAGGTTATTTCTCTTGTGTGATAAACTATTCATATTCATTATTATTAGATTAAATTACATTGTGGTTTAATTAACCCTTAATTTAGATGGGTTGATTTTGTCATTAAAACATTAAAAATAATCGATTATATTCTAGGTTAATAAAATAGATTTAAGGGAAGAATTGAGACACCTATAATGTCACTATTTAGTGTATAGTTTTTTTTATTCTTTCATTTTTTGGAAATTTGAGTAATTTTTTTTTTATTTTTTGAAACATTATCTAGGTTTCATTAATAGTATGCATGGTTACCCAAATTATGTAAGGATATTTTGTAGATTAATTTTTATGTCTAGTAGAGTCTAAATGGTTAGAAACATAAACAAGGTAACTATGAAACCTGATCAGGAATTCTATATTGATTTTTTCCTTTTTGTTTCTCTTTCACTATTTTTATTTCAGTATCCTATTTCTTTTAATCCCCTTATTTAGAATACTTATAGGGATCCTCAAGGGAAGATCCATCCCCTATATTACACTTCCTCCTTCATTATACATATTTTTTTAAAAATAGAGGTGAGAACCTATTGAAAGGGAACATCAATGAGGCCCTAAATAGTATAATCATAAGGCATGATTTCAGACCCCAATTTTTTCATTCAAGAGGGTCAAAAACAATTTTATATGATCTATCATATGTCCCTTCAAAGAAAATTCATCTAATACCATGTCTTCAACTCCCCAAGAATGATTGAATGACGTGAGTTCAACCAAAAAACTCCTGAAAATTCTCAAAATATAGACAATTGATCATTGGGTGATGGGTGGGATCGGTATAAACTTCATAAAATCATGAAAGAAGTGTTCATGATTGTCTATGGGAAATTGAGATCTATACAAATATTAAGTCCAATAAATAGATACTTGGAATCATCTACAATTCCACAAGTATAGATGTCATATATATTTAGATTCATACTACTGGTGGTTGGGGGATCCTATAGATTCAATGAATCTAACTCATGATCTCTGTATGAACAGATATTGGGTTATTTGTGAATCTTTTAGGAGAGTTAAATGACCAATGAAACAATTTTCCATTGTATAAATTTAGGATTAGTTGAACTGGAGTGATGACTGACATCACATAAAGAATATCGAATAACCCAATATCTATCCATGAATATCACACTACACAATTAGACATTTGAAAAATATGTCTTCAAACTATAAGACTAGGATTATGAGAAAGAATAAAATGTGTTAAAAATGTAAGATATTTCCATGATGCTTTCTAGTAGTATCGAAACTTTATGAGACCATTCACTTCCCAAGAATAAGTGGTCTCAGTTTTCCACTTCAAGTTGAAGTATAAAAGGTATTTTTAGGAGCTAAAGATTACTCTATGATGGATTACATTATTAATGGGAAACCTATAAAAGTTTATTTATAAATCTGGAAAATCATCTTTGATGGAATAAGACACTCCATGGTTCCTTCACTAAAGGTTCCACAACCTATAATAATTCAAGAGTTTCCCATCTCAGCTATGAAGTCGACCTTCCATCTATGTATATACTATTTTACCTCAATTTTAAACCCATAACACATAATAAAGTTTATTTTATATTTGGGTGAATTTTGTTATGAATTTAAGCTCTTTAAAATGAAACATTCCCTTGAATTATGAAAATTATTTAGAGATATGACTTAAGAATTTTAAGTATTATGTAATTAACTTATTCTTAAAATTCAACCTGATCACATTTTAAATTAGTTGTATTGTATGAATTTTTTATATATTGATTTTAAATTACTATATGAGTGTATATTGATTACGTTAGTATACCCATCCATCGATAGTGTACATCTACGTGATGGTGAAGGCTTCACATAGGTCATATTCATCAAATTTTGAAACTTTATCTCATTTTAGTGTATGAAATTTCTCTAAAATGTTACATAAAATGTTATTTGCAGAGATTTTTAGAACAAGATTTTGATCAATAAATATTTTATGCATTAGACGAAACCAACA
Source organism: Viscum album (assembly GCA_963277665.1). Taxonomy (NCBI): domain Eukaryota; kingdom Viridiplantae; phylum Streptophyta; class Magnoliopsida; order Santalales; family Viscaceae; genus Viscum; species Viscum album. The sequence goes on from OY728159.1 coordinate 1,928,286,643, forward strand.
ACAATTTTACTACAGTCGGTTCGACTAAAGAGGATCTTAAAAAGTAGTTGAAAAGAAAATTTTAATAGACCGAACTACTGTCATTTGATATGTTCAAATGTTTCCTTGAAATGTAATGGATCCCTATTAAAGGTTCTTATGTGGTTTTGTTTTTTGTATTAAATATTATCTAATCTTCTATTTCTTTTTATTCCAATATTATTGTCTACTCAGAATGACCAAATATTTGGTTTTCCAAGATTTGATTTCCTTTAAAAAAATGGGGAGTCAAAACCAACCGAACAAACATTGAATGCCAAGAAATCATAAATCCACAACCCTAGAGTGAATTTTAAAATAGTAGAGTAGGAGGTACATCATTTGGTGGTGTTGTTTTCCTGGGATTATGTAAAACATAGTTTTAGTGTCACAAAACACCAAAATGTGCATTTAATAATCATATATATAGAAAAATATATCAGAATGAATTGAAATCATAGTAAAACCATATTGTTTTTTGTAATGTGTATGAGTAGACGACATGCCAATCATATTTCAGTAATTTCCCAAAGTGACCGAATATGCTATTTTTAAATGTTTGATGCCCTTTAAAAAGGTTTATAGAAGGGTAAAAAACAACTAAAATGAATATGAATGTCGATAAATTATACAAGAACATCCACAGAGTGAATTTTAAAATGGCCGAGAAGACAAAACATCAATCTGGGCTGGCATTTTCCCTAGAGGACCAAAAACACACTTTTGGGGGCATAAAACACAAAAACATGCGTTTAATGTTCATATCCATTGGGAAAACCCCATAATGACATGAAATCATAGAAAAAACTTCTAATTAATATTTTTGATGTGTAAAAGGAGACAAAATATCAAACTAACATGTGGTCTACCCAGAATGAATGAATATGCAGTTTTTAATGGTTTAATGCCCTTTAAAAACACATTGGGGGTGAAAACCAACTGAACAAACTCTAAATTACACAAATCATTAAAAAACTACAAATTTAATTTTGAAATAGTTTAGCTTATTATATTTCAATAAGAGGTGTCATTTTCCTAAGATGATTGAAAATTCTCTTTTAGAGTCATAAAACACCAAACCGTGCGTTTAAAAGAAAAATATATAGAAAATGACCTCATAATGACTATAAATCATAGGAAAAATGTATTATTTTTATTATTATTATTGATATGTAATTGTAGAAAACAAATTAATCAGACAAGAAATATGAACAGAACAAATGAATATGCGGGTTTTAAATGTTCGATGACTTTTTAAAAGGTGCATCTGGGGGTCAAAACCAACTAACCAAAATCCAAATGCCGTGAAATCATAAGAAAACAAATGCATATTAAATTTTTAAATGGTTGAGTAGAAAGAACATCAATCTGAGATGGTTTTTTTCCAAGAGAACTGAAAAGTCACTTTTAGTGTTATAAAATACCAATGCACATGTTTAATGGTTAGATCCATATAAAACAACTTAAAAATGATGTGGAATCATAATAAAACCATATAATTATTATTTATGACATGTATGAGGATACAGTACATCATTTGGATGTGCGGTATTTTCGGAACAACCAAATATGTGTTATTAAAGGTTTCATACCCATTAAAGACGCATGTGGGGTCAAAAAAATCGAACAAACTTCGAATCCCATTAAATTAGTTGACAATAACTGTAGAGTGAATTTTAAAATGGTTGAGTAGAAATTACATCAATAAGAGGTTTTATTTTCCCGTGATGATATAAAACACACTTTTAGTTTCACAAAACATCAAAACGTGTGTTTAATGGTCAAATATATAGAAAATGGACTATTAATGACTTGAAATCATAGGAAACCCATATTATTATTATTTGTGATGTGTATGAGTAGAAGGATCATCAATCATACAAGTGGCCTGCCTAGAAAAACAAAATGTGTGATTTTTAAAGGGTAATGCCCTTTCAAAAGGTGCGTTCGGGAGTCAAAATAAACCGAATGACATAAAAATTCTGTAAATAAAAAGAAAAAACCATAGAATGAATTGTGAAATGCTTGAGTAGAAATAACTTCAATCTAAGCTGGCATTTTCTTAGGAGGAATGAAAACACACTTTTAGTGTCATAAAACATCAAAAATCACATTTAACGGTTAGGTCCATAGAAAATGACGTCACAATGACAATAAATCCTAGGAAAACCATATTATTATTATTTTTGACATCTATTAGGAGAAAAAAATCAGTTGGATCTATGATCTGCTCTAAATGGCCAAATATTCATTTTTTATAGGTTTGACTCCCTTTAAAAACATACAGCTGGTCAAAACCAACCGAATGATCTTTGAATTCAAAGAAATTAGATGAAAAAACCTATAGATTTATTTGAGAAATGGTCAAGTAGACAGTATATCAATCAAAATTTACATTTTCTTGAGATGATTGAAAATTATCTTTTAGTTTCATAAAAAAATAACATACATTTAATAATTAGATATATAGAAGAATACCTTTGAATAATTTGAAATCATAGGAAAACCATATTATTATTATTCGTGATGTGCATGAGTTGATGAGACACTAATCGGACGAGAGGTCTTCTAGGAACGACCGAATATGTAGTTATTAAATGTTTGATGCCCTTTTGAAAAAGTGTGTCTAAAGGTCTCAAAACCAACCAAAAAATATCCAAATACTGTGAAATCAAGAGAGAATAGCTGTAGAGTGAATTTTGAATTTTTCAAGTATATAGAACATCAATCTGAAATGGATTTCTTCTGAGAGGATGTAAAACACACTTTTAGTGTCATAAAACACAAAAATTCACATTTAACAGTCAGATACATAAGAATTTACCATAGAATGACTTGAAATCATAATAAATATTTCTTATTATCATTTGTGATGTGTATGATGAGATGAAACATCAATCGGATGTGCGATCTGAACGAAATGACTTAATATGCGACTTTTAAAGGATTGATAACATTTAAAAGTATATGGGGGGTTAAAACTAACTGAATGACCTCTAAATTCCATGAAATCAGATTGAAACATCTATATATTTAATTTTGAAATAGTCGAGTATACAATATGTTAATCAGAGGCGCCGTTTTCTCGGGATGATGGAAAACACACTTTTAGTGTAAAAAACACCAAAACATGCACTTAATGGTCAGATCTATAGAAAAAAACCTCAAAATGACTTTAAATCATAGGAAAACCATCTTATTATTATCAGTGATGTGTATGTGTAGATAAAACATCAATAAGATGAGTGATATTCCCAAAACAAATGAATATATAGTTTTTAATGGTTCTAAGTCCTATAAAAAGGTGTGTATGTGGGTCAAAACCAACAAAATGACACCTGAATTCCATGAAATCAGACAGAAAAAACCATAGAGTGAATTATGAAATATTTGAGTATTCTGAATGTGAATTACATCTGGTGTTTTCACAGGAGGACCAAAAACACACTTTTAGTGTCATAACACACAAAAATACTTGTTTAACAGTCATATCCATAGCCAATGACCTCAAAATGATGTGAAATCATGGAAAACTGTATTATTATTATTTTTTACATTTATGAGCAGAGAAAATATTAGTTAGACATATGATCTTCCTGGAACGACTGAATAAGTGGTTTTTAAAGGTTTGATGCCTTTAAAAAACACACGGGGGTCAAAACTAACTGAACAAATTATGAATGCCATGAAATCAGATGAAAAACCCCATAGAGTTAATTTTCCATTGGTCAAATAGATAGTATATCAATCAAAATTACCAATTTCCCTGGATGAAGGAAAGCACACTTTTAGTGTTATAAAACACCAAAACATACGTTTAATGGAAATATATATAGAACACGACTTCATAATGACTTGGAATCATAGGAAATACATCTTATTATTATTCATGTTGTGTATGAGTAGACAAAGCATTAATCAGACGAGTGTTATACTTAGAATGACAAAATATACAGTTTTTAAAGGTTTGACGTCATTTAAAAATGTGTGTTCGTGGGTGAAAACCAAATGAAAAACATTCAAGTTCCATGATATCAGATGAAAAAATTCATAGAGTGAATTGTGAAGCAGTTGAGAAGATGATATTTCAGTCCAAGATGGCATTTTCCAAGGATGAATGAAAACACACTTTTAGTGTAATAAAATAGTAAAATGCATGATTAACAGTTAAATCAATAAAAAAACGATCCTGTAATGAATTTATATCATAGGAAAACCGTATTATTATTATTTGTAATGTGTACGAGTAGACGAAACATCAATCAGACATGTGATCTTATCGTAATGACCAAATATGAGGTTTTTAAAGTTTTAACACCTTTTATAAAGACGATGAGGGTCAAAACCAACTGAATGAACTCTAAATTCCATGAAATCAAATGATAAAAACCATAGAGTTAATTATGAAATAGTTGAGTAGAAAGTACGTTAATCCTAGATTTTATTTTCCTAGGATGATGAAAAATGCACTTTTAGTGTCATAAAAATACCACAACATACGTTTAATGACCAGGTATATAGAAAACGACCTTAAAATTACTTAAATTGCAGAAAATACATCTGAATATAATTATTGATATGTATTAGCAGATGTAATTTCAATCGGATGAGAAATATACTAGAAATGAAAGAATATACAGTTTTTAAAGGGTCGATGACCTTTAAAAAATGAATTAGGGATTTAAAACCAACTGAACGTCATCTAAATGCAATGAAAATCGAATACAAAAACCATAGAGTGAATTGGGAAATGTTTGAGTAGATAGAATGTCAATTTCATCTAGTGTTTTCCTAAGAGGACCTAAAACACACTTTTAGTGTCATAAAACACCAAAACGTGTGTTTAAGGGTAAGATCCATATAAAAGGACCTCAAAATTATGTGAAATAATAGGTAATCAATATTATTATTATTTTCAATGTGTACAAGGAGACGACACATCAATCGGGTATGTGATCATCCTAGAATGATAAAATATGTACTTTTTAAAGGTTTAATGCCCTTTAAAGACATGCGGGGGGGGGGGGGGGGGGTTCCAAAACAAATGAACGAACTCCAAATACTTTGAAATAATATAAAAGTAATCATAGGGTAAATTTTGAAATGCCCAAGTAGATAGTATATCTATCGAAGGTTCTATTTTCTCGAGATGATCGAGAACACACTTTAAGTGTCATAAATTACAAAAAACATGCATTTAATGGCCAAATATATAGAAAATGACATCATAATGAATTGAAATCATAGGAAAATAGTATTATTATAATTAATGAAATGTAAAAGCATACGAAACATTAATCAGACTAGCGATATTCTTGAAATTATTGAATATGTGTTTTTAAAGGTGTGATGACCTTTAAAAAGGTGTGTCACGAGGTCTAAACCAACTGAACGACATGAGTTTTCTATAAAATCAAATGAAAATAGTTTCAGAGTGAATTTTGAAATTGTATAGCTAACAAAACATCAATAATAGAAATAATTCTCTTGGGAGAACTGAAAATTTCCTTTTAGTGTCATAAAACACCAAAACACACGTTTATTGATTAGATCCATATAAAATGAACTTATAATGACTTTAAATCATAGTTAAACCATATTATTATTATTCATGATTTGTAAGAGGATATAGAATGTTAATCAGACCTATGATATTCCCAAAACGACTGAATATGCAGTTTTTAAAGGTTTGACACCATCTAAAAACACATGGGTGACCAAAACCAACCAAACAACCTCTGAATTTTGTGAAATTGGAAAAAAACTATATATTTAATTGTGAAATGGTCAAGAAGAAAATACATCAATCAGAGGTTCCATTTTCCTAGGATTATGTAAAACATTTTTTTAGTATCATAAAACACCAAAACATGCATTTAATGGTCAAGATATATGGAAAATAGCCTCTAAATAACTTAAAATCATAGAAAACTATCATATTATGATTCATGATGTGTTTATGTAGATGACATGTCAATATAATGAGCGGTCTGCCCGAAACGACTGAATATATAGTTTTTAAAGGTTCGACGCCCTTTAAAAAGGTGTGTATGGGGGTTAAAACTAACCAAATGACATCTGAATACTATGAAATCAGATGAAAACAAATGTATAGTGAATTGTGAAATTTTTTAATAGACATAATTTCAATCCAAGTTGGCATTTCCCAGGGAGAACTGAAAAAAATGATTAGAAATTATTAATATATTTTCAAAATCAAATAACATTGGTATGTTATTATAGATATAAATATGAGTTATATTGATATTAGGATCGAAAAATATTTTATTGATGACTTTATTACAAGTGGGGTGGGATTTTAATTTAAAAAACTTTAGTTTTAAATAAAAAAACTAAACTAATTCACAAAACCTATTTAATTAGAAAAATCAGATTTAGACTCGGACCTTAGTATGATTACTATAGCATTGTAATCAGGATGATTTAGATATATCAAAGTAGAATAAACATAATCACATAAGTTTAAATTATATCAAAGTAAACAGATCAAATTCAAAAATTAATGTTTATTTTATTCAGATACGTTTTGACAAAACTAATTCAGATAAGCACAATGGAATAAAAGGCTTGTATGAAAAAGTAATACAATAGAAACAATATAATAATGAATTATAACTATTAAAAAAAGATATCTTTTAACCTTAAGAGTAAGGTAGCCACAATCCTTGGATAAAGTAATCCCTTATTTTATACCTATAAGAAAGTATTCATTTCCTCAGTAAGGAAAACCCTTGATACAATGATCATCTTTGTTCTATCTAACTATCCTTGATAGCCCATGATCTCATGGATCAGTTCTGTCTTATAGTCCCCATAGGCCCTTGATCATAATCACAGACCAGACACATGATTACAATGAAAATGAATTCTTATGGGTATAACATGACAAGGTTATCTTAAGATGACAAAAATCTAAAACAATTACAAAAGACTAAGTACAAGCCATTCATACTTTTTAATCTTTCAGAGATCTCACACAATGAGAAAATCTAAAATGAAATTGATCAACACCAAAATCTTCAAATGAATGGGTATTTATAGGCTATCTTCCTAATGATCATATTTTCTCCCAACAGTCATATTTCTTTGAGTTTGTCACAAAAACTTGTACACATGGAAATTTAACATCTCTTTTGTAACTAATTTTCCAACATCATATTGATTTACTCTATTATAGTGTAAAAAGTATTACATACATTAGGAATTAGTTTTCCATATTCATAATTTAAACTTAGTAATTCCTAATGAATTCCTTACCAATTCCATTTCAATAATATTTATGAGTGTGCATCTAGTGTTTATCAGTTCTGGTATCAGTTCAAATTTAAATACCTTTTTAATTTGAAGGACTAAACATAAAATCTTAAATATTATCTGAAAAAGGTGAATCCTATGTTTATCGGATCCCAAACCATTACAATAATTGTAATAAATAAATATATTTTATATTAATGAATACTTTAGAACTAATTCTAAATATGGTAAAAGATTATGTTTTCTTCAAAAACATTTTAAAACACTTTGGACATAAAAAGTTAGTAATCATGTATTTTAAGAAATATTTTGTGATTTCCCAAACTAAAGTAATAGAAAATTCGTAAGTAAAACTTTTGACTCAATAATCTCTCCAATTTTTGAAATCAATAACCCTAAACATAAATGATAATAAAATATTGAAAAAGTTATAGACCATTTACTTTTAGGTACTTCATATTTTGATTTGAACAAAAAAAACATAATGCCACCTGAGATTTTAAACTCTTCTGAAAATGATGAGGTAATATGTTGAATATGATTATAATTTACTTGGAAAAATTTCTTATTTTAAGTTTTTAATTATACCCATTTCTGTAGGAATCTATCTTAAATCAAAAAATACTCCCCCTTTATAAGAATCTCCCTAAAGAAGAATATTTCTCACCCATTGTGATTTTCAAAAAGAATGTGGAAAAATATTGATTTTCTTGAAAAGGGTTAGAAAAACAACTATAAAAAACAATATATTGAACAAACTAATAATCCATAAAAATGAATGAATATTCAAAAAATCGAAATTGGAAAAATTAAAATAAAATGTAATGGGATGAATAATTCATTCAATCATAATCATGTTTTCAATATACAATAATGATTACAACAAGAGTTCAAAAATGAAAAATATTTTAATATATATTCATCTAGGATTTCAAAATGGCCTTCATATTCTTGAACACTTTTCCATCCTCCTCAAATTTTTCTGTTTTTTTCTTCTTGAGACCATGGTTTATCTTCTTTAATATGAAGTATTTTAGAAAATTCTTCATTCTGATTTTTCAAAACAAATGATTTCCAACTTATAATATTTGAGACTTATTATCTACATCCCTAAATATTTCATATTTCTTGTTAAATATTATAGTTACTCAGTTCAATTGTTAGTTGAATCTCAAAATAATTCCACTAACTTCACACTAACTACCATATCTTTGGATAATAGATTGAAATACCCTAGATTTCATTTGTAAGATTATTTAAATATTCAATACTCTCTTTTGGAAAATTAACATCAGAATCAATATTGTGAGACCATTTCACAACCTAATTGCATATCTTTTTTTGAGTTGGAAAAAATTCATGTAAAACATTGAAATAAGGCTCTAAACAAATCAGCCTATCAGTTTGGTCTTTGATTGCAACTAATTTTCACTTGTATTTTCAAGTACCAATTACTGCTAGCTTCAAGTCTTGGAAATTATGGAATTGTTCCTTTGAGTCTTTGTAAATCCTATATGGTATAATCAACTCCTATCACAATTATCATATTCAATGAATCTGATTTTTTTTTTCAATTTCAGGAAGATGGGAACGACTGATTTTAACTTCATTCATTTTTCTTTTTAGATTTTCCATCATTGAAATCGATTTTTTAAATCGATCACCGAATTCCTTTTCATAAGATAAGTATTTTAAATTTCTTTCAATTATGTCATCTTTATTTCCTTTTGTTTTTGAATTTTGATATTTCTCATATTTCTTAGATGAAGATATAGCTTCTTTCTTTGATAATGATTTTTTCTTCTCAGAGCACTCATATTTTTCTTTTCTATCTACCTTGTAAGGAAACTTTGATGATGATTGATCTACTGATATTAAATAAAACTTACCTTATTGAGTTTGTTTTTGGTAAGCATATTCATCCATTTCTTATTTTTCATCCTCATCATCTTCATCCTCTCCATCCAATTCATCTTCATCAGGTTCCTTAATTTCATTTCCTTCCTCTTCTTTTTCATCAAAAACTTCACTATTTTATTCATTACCATTCACTTATTCTTCAAAAATCACTTCTACATATTCACTTAATTCTATTCTTTAGTTTTTTCAGATAAAAAATCAATCCCCACATTACCTTCTTCCATTGAATTTAAAAACTCCTCATGGAGTTGTTCTTCTATTCTTAAATCATCCTTTCTAGATGGATCTAAGCCCAATTATTTTTCTTTAATTGGACCTGATTCTTCAATAACTACTTTATCCTTTCCCTTGTTGGCAATAGATGGAAATTTGACCATAACTATTGTAGTATCTTGAATAAAAAATCCTACATCCAGATATGATTGATCGGTCTAAGGGGTGGGTTGTATCATAATATAATTACTTGAGTCTATTTCCACTTCTTTTAAAAAAATTTCACACAAAAGAGCTTATGATAACTTATTTATCTTCATCTTCGTTTCTTCCCGTTGAAAATTATTGGCACTATGAATTCTTATGGTTTTGGATTGAGTAGAATAAAGTCATAATTGAGTATCACCTAGTTTTCTCTTAGAATTTTTATTCATCCACTCATCCCATTATCTCATCATGAAATATCATCTATTTTTTTTCCTTATTAGGAAGAGAACTATCATCTTTCCTGTTTTTCTTCCGAACACCCTACTCAACATTATTTCCATTCTTCTCATCACCCTTCTTGATTTTATTTAAGGTTTAAAATTATGAGAATTTATCAACAAACAACTTTGATTCAACATCAAAACTAAGTCTCATCCTCTTTATTGTGTCATCACTGATGAAAAAAAATTCATCCTCTTTAGGGTTGACTAATTTGAAATATTGAAACATTTCTTTCTTTCCACTATTAACTTGCTTAAAATAGCTATAAATATGATGATTTGAGATTTAATGGACCCGTTCTTGATGTTGTTGCTGATAAGAAATATGAATCCCCTAAGATCATTTTTTATCACATTCACAAGAATATCCAGGATGAAAACATCAGTGAATTTTAAATTATCACAATCCTCTTTCCTTGAAATTAAAAAACCTTTCATACAGAGGGAGATAACATAGTTATCTGGTGTTAGGTGAGTAACTTTTCTTACCTTCTCATAATGATTTAAGGAATAATCCTCTACATTATTCTTATCAAAAGAATCATTTTTTATCTGGTAATTTATGAGAAGGATAATAATATTCTCCATCTGATGGTATTTTAATCCTACTCACAAAATTCATATATGAAATCCTATAGAGTTTTATATATATCATAAAAGAAATATTTTTCCATATTCTATGAAAAACATAACATTAGTATAAATATTTTGAACAGGTTCAAGGTAAACGAGGTCAAAAACCTTATTAGTCCGTTCTACACATAATGACTCTTATACATGGAATTTTATAATTTTTCTCAATTAGGATTAATACTTATCTATTTCCCTCTAAAATACTTATGGATGTTTGGTTAGGAAGGAAATGGCCCAACAATGACTCAGTAGTATATCATTTTTTTCTTGTGAAAGAGGTGCCGTAGTTAAGTCTTTCAATTTGGTTTGACCATTTGTTTCCCTTGTAATCATGGTGTGTGATTTAAAAATTGATTTTAGGGGGTTGAGTTATGTTAAATTATTCATGTTAGGTCCACTATTTCTGAACGATCTCCAATGGGTATTTTTTGTGGAGCTAGAAACACCCAATGACCCTATATCCATGATTTATGGACTTGCTTTCTAAAGGTAGGAACTCACTATGTAACTTGGCTATTGACACTTAAGAACACACATTGGTCTAGAGTATGGGAGGTTAGTCTCATCACACCATTTGGGGGGGGGGTGGAACTATTTACTATTATGGGAAAATGTTACAGATTTAATTCATGTTCACGAATCCTTGGTTCATTCTGAAGTATGAGTCTATAGATTACCCATAAAGTGACACTCGATCATAACTAAATATGTGTTTGGAGTCAAATGTATTTATATAAGGTTCCCCATCAATGGAGGGATCTATATGTATCTGAGGTTCTCCATCAATTTTACTCTTTTTTGGATTGATCAGAGATTATTTGGTCATTTACTGGGATGACACTATTTTAAACCACGTGATGAGGTGCTTTGGAGTTTATCATCATCCAAGGGGGACATGAATTGTTTCTTTGTTGGGATCGAACCCATAATATGGGTTTCCTACATATCCTCATGAGAGGAATCAGAACCCATGTATTTTGGTGCCACTTAACTTCACACTTCACCTTTTAAGGCCATATGACGAGGACCCGTTCGTGCAGTTTAAAGTCATGTAGCAAGGTTGTCTAGGTGGAAGGGTCTTAGTAAAGATTCGATGACTTACACTGAGGTGGTATAGGGGACCCATAAGAGATGTGGTCTTCTTGGTGGATATGACCCTACCATGAATATGTCATGGAGGACATTAGGGTGGATTTGGGAGCTAGGTTTGGACCTCAAGGAGGATTCCTATGCATCCCATTTATTTTGGAATCAAAGCCCATATATTTTGGTAGCCCCATGTAGTTTAATGTCATTTGGTGTGGATGAGAGTGAGGCGTCGTGAAATTTTTGGAATGTATGAGATAGGTGAAGTGTCGGGCATGAACCTCAAGGAGATTTTCTATGTATCCAAGTTAGTTGGGGATCAAAGTCTCTGTAGTTATGAAGGATTGTGACTTATAATTTTAAATGAAGCCCGCCAAAGGAGGCATGATGGGGGATCACATATGGGAGTTTCCCATTAAAATAGTATTTCTCTTGAACAAATTCACTGTAGGGATTATGCATGGGATATTGCAATTTGATTTATGGTTAGGTATTATATCTATGGAGAAGGCCCATTTTGACCAGGGTTTATGCATGGAAGCTACCCATTTAGTTTATGGTTGGGGATTACATCCGTAGAGAAGGACTATTAAGAGGAATGATATTGGGGATTATAACATATGGGAGGCCCATGATATGATTTGGTATCACGCGGATGTCATGATCACCACCAACCTCTGAGACCACATTAGTCATGCTCAGTAAGAGAAACAAGAGGAGGTGGTGGACTTGAAAATTACAAGTTCTTCTCCATCCGCTGATGGATGGTGCTGGATCCCAAAGGGGGAGAGATAGGGGCTTTAAGTGTGCTCGTTTCCTATCTTGTTTTAATATACAAGATAAACATGTTTGGAGATCTATTTGGATATGTCCCAGAGTGAGGAAAAGAGGATAATGAGCACTGTCACCCACAAAAAATTCTAGGGTCTTACCTTAAGAGCAGTGCCATGGATTTGGTTCCTAGGAAAAGGGAAGAATGTTAAACATTGGCCCCCATCAATGGGAAAGACCATAATTTCCCCTTAATTTCTATAATGGGGAGGTTCACATTAGCACCCAAGGTCAGAACCCCCACTGCCATAATAATGTAGACTCAAAGGAGAATTCTGGTGTGCCCGGTGATCTTACCAAAAATGTCTAGTGGATTTGGAAGAGCCATTGGGCTGACGCCATTTGCTGGTTCACAAAAGGGTCAGGGGTGATGATATGAACAATGAAAATGATTGGATATGGAGAATGGAACTCCCTAAGACACCCCATTATAGTCAGCATGTTCTTATGCGGGGTGAGGTTTCCTCCATTTAGCGTGTTTCTATGTGGGTAAGGGGGACATCTGTATACCATGGTGGTATGTATAATTGGGTTTGATCCACGTAGGACTTTTCTATGTGGGGCCAGGTTCCATCTATATAACATGAAGCTATGTGGGGTTGATTTCCATTCATTTAGTGACTTTTTATGTGGGGTAGGGTTCCAACTGCATAGTCTTTGTTATGTGGGATTTCGGATTGCAAAAGGGCCATTAGTTTCGTGCCTCGTAGGAAGTATGTCTGCAATGAATGTGGGGTACACAGGATTAAAATTATTTTAGTTTTCCTCCTTAATATTATGTGGTGGGTTTTAAATATAGGTAATCATCGAAGGAGTCCATCTTTTGCGATGCTCGTGGTTAATACCTTTAATCCCTCTCCATTTTGTTGATTGATCAATCCATTTTTTATTTACCCTTGGTTTCTATTTATAGTGAAGCATAGAAACTAGATATTGATGTATCCAGTTGTCTATGGTGATCTTCATGCATCTTTTGTGGAATCCCAAGTAGGAATTAGTTACCAAGAGGCCTTTACAGTCACCAAAATCCCTACCGGGCTCCACAAATGACTTAGTTTTGTTTGCATGAGCTCATGACACCACCTTTTACCGCGAATGATTTAATTTGGAGGAAATCATTAGAGGGGGAGGATATCATTGACCCTTTCACAAATGACTTTATTTCATTCATGTACACCGCATATCCACCCCTTCCATGAACTATTGTTGTCCATAGGGCTTTCACAGAGTGGCGGCCTGTATAGGGATGCTTGCTTCACGGTGTTGCTTCCTTTGTAATTTTCCACCTTATCTGAACATTTTTCCTCCAAATATTACATTTATTTATTTATTTATTCATTTTTCAAATTGATGAATGAGTCTTCTTATTATATGAGGAATTTTAAGGACCCAATAAATTCCCCCTTTCGGAATGGGTTCTAATCGGGATGAAGAGAAGTCAATTATGATGTAGAAAAGTCGTCCTAATTTGAACTAGTTTGTGGTAAACCAGTGGACCCATATGAGGGAAACACACATATATATAGGGACCCAGATCATTTTTTTCACTATGTTTTCTGATGAATTAATCTCTCCCATGAATCTTTGGCTGTATATTATTTTTACGTACTACCTCCTTTGTGTACACCTTCACCCACGAATGAGGACCCTAAATCCTCAAATTGAATGACTTCATCCATGAATGGTAACCTTTATCATATGTGTATTGGGGAATGATTTGTATACAATTATTTCCTCTAACCATTGGTTCATTGGCCAATACTTCATGGGACAATTTTTCACGGACCATTGTTTTGTGAGTGATAGTCCTCTGAAAACCATCTGTATGCGAACCAAAATTTCAGTCCTTTTACAATTTTATTAGAAACTAAATCCTTTGCATGATTCATTGAAGGAATAATAATGGACCTAATTTTCACTTCAATAAATGCGATTAGAAGAAGAGAAAATATGGTTGAGAATGTTGAAGCTGATCTATGGTCTCGTGTTATCCCTCAAGAGAGTACAATGAAAGATATACTTTCACCAAAACTTATGGCCAACCTATTTTCTAGTCAGTTTCAATTTTATAACCTTGGAATCCGAGAAGATTCACCTCTTCCCCCAATTGACCAAAACACCCCTACAATTTCTCTCAAGATGAATCAGGGTTGTAATTCAGAAAATGTTTCTACTATGGAGGATATCATATCAAATTTGGGCCAAAAAGATGTGTTCATATTGAATAGATACATGTGGATGAAAATTAATCAATATAGCCATGAAACATCATTAGAATCATTTATCAATGATTATTTGTCTATTTTCAACCTTTGACAAGCTGATCCCAATGGAGGGTAGAGATCTAAATGGGATATGTGATCTGAATGATGCTTCTATAATGAATGGGATTGTGCATTAAAGGTACACCAAAACTTCATGGAATTCCCCGAAATATTGGAGGCTTTTAATTTTACTAGGAAGTGTGGATTTCTCAGTTTGTAATTTAGTCACCAGGTGATAGGGGGACTTTCTATCCTTGGAAATGTGAATGAAAAAATCTTTCCGGAAGCCAATTCATGAAGGAATTTTGAGAAAGTATCTCTCCGTAAGAAGGGTGTTTTGGTTAGGGTAGAGGTATTTATTGGTCAATCAATCTAGGCTAGCTCACTCATTTTTTGAAGATTGGATATAGTTGCTTTAGCAGATGAATGGACCAAGATCAAAAGTCCACGGTAGATGGACATATCCAACCCAACAATCAAGATGCATTCCAAGATCATATTGTTATACCCTTGGGGAAGGCTAGTACACATCATGGGGTTATGGGATTTGATCAGACATATAATCTAAGCATAGACTAGTGGGTTTCTTCACAATGTTCCTAAGCAGATGGATACCCCCCTCTGCGACATCTGTATCGGTGTTAGAGTTTTCACCATGATGATGTAAGCTACATTGGAAGAAGGAAAAAATATCAATTTATCTATCCCCACCCTTTCCCATATTTATGAATTACTGGTGAAGATAAATGGATGAATATCTATGGATCATCTTAGAAGACTATTTCAATTTTTGTATGGCTGGATGGCGGAGAATTTCTTTTGCTATGAGTATTGGCATACCACAATGGTTACTCATTCATATTTCTATCTAGCCCTACTCATCATCGACACTGTTCCTCCTCAATATTTTAGTGTACATGGTATGATTGAACTATTTAGTGAGTTTTCTCAGTTTTCTTTTACACCTCACACTGCACCTCATGGAGTAGTGGTAGATTATTGAAGGGACTCTTTAGAAGAAAATTCCTATATCATTGCTCCATGAGAATAAATCATGACCACTCGTATAGACAAAATATCCATTTGTGAACCTTATACAACTTTCAGATTTTATAGGAAATTAGGATGCCTGCAACAAGCCCCATTTCTCACAGTTACTCAGGTTAAGAGGGAATCTCACCTAGTAATGCTATGCCAATTATGGCTGAGGATGATGTATGAAGACTCTAGTATGCAATTCCTTCTTCACCCCCACAGTATCTTTAACCTACTTATCATGGTATTATGCTCAAATGTAGGTGGATTTATATCCCTATGGAGTATTGGAAGGGTTAGTTCAACAAGTTCAAAGACTGTTGGATGCTTCCAGTCTTGTTCCAATTGTGCCATCTCCCTCCATCCATACTGTAATAAGGCATTCTACTCACCATCACATGTGTTCAAAGGGGAATTCATCAGTGTATCCTATATATATGGGGAGTTACTCAGACCCCATATATTTGATTGATGTTGTCAGCAGTCCTACCGTGGCTGGCTGAAGTGTAACATCACCGGGCATTCCTGAAATCACACAAAACCCTATGTGCTTATCCTTTGAAATTGAACCTCCCACAGAGATGGAAGACTTCCCTGCTTGGGTAAATCAATTTAAGGTGAATCAATCTACTATAATTTCACTTCTAAACTATATATCCAAGGTAGTGGAGGAGTAGAGTCATGGTTCCAATGCCTGTAGGGAACACCAAGGCATGTAGATATGATCATGGAATCAAATATGTACTATTATAAAAAAATCTCCTCTAATAGTATTTCTTGAAAAGTAAAACATTCTTCATAAATTGTTCAATGATTTGGGCTTAGTTGGTTTTCACTATTTGAATTTGGACCGTCTTGTATAAAAACTGTCATAGCTCGAGAAGACCTGGATGCTTGTGAAAGCAAATTTTCTTTGTTCAATTCCTCTCATCATCAGACAGAGACCTTATAAGACATTAACACTGAGTTGTATCATTTGGTGGCTAAGGAATAAGATGATCATGATCAAATGGTTGTAAAAAATGAGGATATATGTGAATATGAGGCTTTTTTTTCAAGGATAAAAGTACAACATTCATCAACAACTAATAATTTTGAATTTATCAGGAAGAGAGGTTAAGATCTCAAGGCTGTCATCAGAAAAAATGCTTAATAGATGAGGTTGAGGCTGAGGACGAGCAAAAGATGAATTTAGAATGGTAACTCAATTGGTTATGTTAGAAATTGATCTATTTGCTGACCAGAGTGGGTAGGGTTTCATTGTAATAATTTTGGATACCCTATGTCTCTTTTTCTATTGTTCTATATAGAATTGGAGAGAGACTATAGAATGAGGATACACCTATATTCCCATTTAATGGAATGAAAACTTTTTATCTATAGTTCTTCTATTTTATATTTTCCTACAATGAAAATCAATTATTTTTTATTGAATTTGAATGAAGATCTCCACCAGTTGTTAAATTTTAATCATGATTAAAGGTAACAAAATCAAAATAATCATATAATGAACTAATTTTTACCTGATCCAAGGGTCTTAGTGAGCATAGTCGGACTTTTTATATGGGAAAATGAAAAACCCTACATACTTTGTTTCTTTTTTTATCATAAAATCTATTTTTTCCTATGTCCATTATTATTTAATCTTAGAGGGTGTAACTTGACTTTTACTTAGGCCGCCCTTTGTGGGTTTTCGACCTAACAAGTTTTGTGTCACTTTAATTCATGATTTCTCAATATTTTTCTCGAACCATGAAAATCATAGGTCTAGAAAGATCATACTAAAATTTTTACCAGGGGTCCCTTTGCAGGTTTTCAACCTGGAATGTTTTGTGGCTCTTTTATTATGCATTTTATAGTCTTGTGAACCAGACTAACATTACTAATGTTTTAGGTCGAATATATTTGACCATTACTAATGTTTTAGTTCAATTTTTTTTCCATTTCTAATGTTTTAGGTAAAATATCTTTGACTATTACTAATGTTTTAGGTCGAACAGTTTTGACCATGAATAATGGGGAAAGGGCCCTAATACGGTTTATTATCCAAGAATATCCCAATATTTTTCACACATGAATTAAGGATTTTTCTTATCCCTAGTTTATAACTTATGGATGTGAAACATGATATGAGGTATGGAAGCTATTAGGGCATACTGAGGTAGGAGAAGCCTCTCATGGGGATATATTTTATTTTGGTTGATATGTCTTTTTTGAGGGAAACTTATGGAGATCCAACCCAGGAATATTGTGCATAAGAAAATAAAAGTTTCCTCGGGACACTGTACTTCAATTCCTGATGGATAGAGAATTTATGGAAATTTTGATTTTTTAACACCACGAGGGATGGGTTGTCAAAGCAGTGGTGTGTGAAACATATGTGGGAATCTGTATCAACTTTGATTATGAATGAAGGACCAATCATATGAAAATTTGTCTTGTGAAAGGGAGGGTTGAAGCATAGTGCAGTTTTACATCATGCAACTATGAAATGGGTGGAGCAGTTTAATTTCCTATGACTAGGATTTTCGATATTTTAAATGAAAACCAAGGGGTAAACAATTCACCCTTTTCATAATAGTCTAACAAGGAATTTTCAATCATCTTCAAGTATTAGGGAGGAAAGAATGTAAACTGTAATCTGTGGTGTTTTGGAATCCAAGGAGTTATATGGGATGTAAACATCATAGATAATACAGAAAGAGAAATATCCTCTCATAAGGTTGAATTTTTTTCTGGTTGACTAGCCTTTTTGTTGGAAACTTATCTAGAGACAACCTGGGAATATCGTGCATAGTCAAATAGACATGTCCCAAGTTATCGGCCCTCTATCTTCGATGGTCTGGGAAAGTTATAGGGATTCAAACCTTTCCATAAATAGAGTTTGGTTTACGAAAGTAGGGTGACTGAACAAAAAAGGGGGAAATCCAGGGTGAAATTTCTCGGGAATAGGTAAAGGTGTTTCCCCTATGCAGGTATGAGAAGGTTCCTTGTACTGATCAGACCCATGTATAGGTAAAAGGACATTGTTTTTTTTTACTTTCCTATGAGGATTAATTTCATCCATGGGAATAGTGGGGAAATGTATTTATTTTTTGTCTCTGTAATTTTACTTTTTATGTCTGAACCATTCATAGGAAATGATGGGGAATATGTTTCCCATGGATGGACCCAAGGTCGGATTCCAGGTGTCACTACATATCCCTTGAGGGCAGAAACCAATCCGTACATAGGTCTCGATGATAAACTCCCTGCATAGGTCTGGTCCATCAATAGGGAGGGGGAATATTTAATTTTGGGGTGGTTGGACCAGGATATAAGAATATAGGCATCACTGTATATCTTATATGGAAAGGAATCAAGCTGTACGTACACTACTAGAAAAACAGGTATTTGCGACGGGCTCTTTGCGACGAGATCCCGTCGCAAATAGCCATTTGCGACGGGGTCCCGTCGCAAACAGCCCGTTGCTGAAAACGCCGTCGCAACTACACTTATTTGCGACGGGCCCGTCACTAAAGTCTTTTTTTGCGACGGTCATTCTCCCCGTCGCAAATAGTATTCCGTATTTTTGTAAAAAACTTTTAAAATAGTTTTTGCGACGGGACCCGTCGCAAATACCTTTTGCGACGGGACCCGTCGCAAAAACTATTTTGTTAAAAAAATAAAAAAAATTAATAATACTAGTATTTGCGACGGGAGTAGTATCCCGTCGCAAATACTATTTTTTAAAAAAAAATAAAAAACTATTAATAATACTAGTATTTGCGACGGGCATAGTATCCCGTCGCAAATACTATAAAAAAAATAAAAAAAATAAATTAGTAATAAATTATTTTAATTAATATAATAATAGAATTATAATTTAGAAATGAAAATAATAAATTATTTTAATTACTATAATAATAGTAGAATTATAATTCAAAAATAAAAAATAATAGAATATTAATAAATGATTTAATTAATATAATAATATTACAATCATAATTCATAAATAAAAAAATATTAATAAGTTATTTTAATTAATATAAAAAATAATAGAATTATTTTACATTCAAATATTAAAATAATTCAAGTATTACAAAAAAAATAATTAAATTATAATATTATAAAATTTTAATATATATATAAAATTTTAATATATATATAAAATTTAATATTATAAAATATAAATAATATTATTATTCATATTAATATTGTTATTTAAAAATATAATATTATTAATATTTTATAATGAGACAGAAACTACGAATAGAAAAAAAATATTTTGATTTCACAAATTTTATAACAGAAATACAAACTCTAATCTGAAGGAGGGGGGGGAGGGGGGGGAGGTGGGGGATCTGCAGATGGTGGTGGAGGAAACTCCATCCCTAAAGCATGAGTGAGTCGGCGCATGTACTCCATCTGCTCCTGATGCTGCTGCTGCCACCGACTCGCCTGCTCCTCGTACAGCTGCTGCTGGCGTCGACGCTGCTCCTCATGCTGCTGACGCATCTGCTCCTGATCCTGTCGGAGACTCTCTATCTGTGCAGTCTGAGATCGCAACTGATCCTCATACTGTGTAGAAGAAGATGCACGAGCTCCTCTCGAGCTGGATGCCGAAATCGCAGCACTGCCATAATAATCTCCGGGAGTCAGTCGAGAGCCGATACCAACTACCCGGCCCTTCTCGAAGGCATACTGGGTGGCCTGCATCCATGCCGCCTCATCAAACTGACGGGCAGTGGTCTGATCTGATGACTCGGCCTGACTCTCAGGCCGGGCCTGTGTCGCTGCGGCCTCATATGACTCCTATAGTTGCAATTTAAAATTAAAATTGTGAATATATTATATGCAGTTAATTTTTAAACTTGAAAACAAATAATACTGACCACGATGTGATGCTAACGATCACCTCTGAGCTCCCCAGTAGCAGGATCACTATACATCCTCCGATATACGTCGTACTCTGTAATATCGGGGTGCTCGACAGCTTATAAGAATAAAAAATAAACTGTTAATATTTATAGTTATATAAAATATTTATAAATAATGTACGTACCAGATGCTGTCTATGAGTACTGAAAGAACAACTCCCAGCTCGATGAGTCACCTCCTGTCTCCCCCGATTCTGCCTCCCCACTGATGATCTCCTCTGAAAGGCACCACTCAACCAGTGCGCACATAATCCATCCCATACATGGGATGAAATATACTCTGGTCGGTGTGCTCTACATGACTCCTCAAAATCTGACACTTCTGCTTTCCTCATCGCAGCTTTTCTTAAATTGTGCAAAAACTGATGAAGACGATCACGCATGGCCACCTCCCATGCCTCGTGGATGGCGTCACGCATGGTATCCTCGATCGGATACCATAAACCCTACAAATAAATCAAAATATCAAGTTAGAAATGAAATAATTTTCAAAATAAAAATTATTTATTTCCGTACGTACCAACCAATGGCCGAACATGGCCTGCTGCACATCAATGGGAATCTGCTCCCATTTGGTCCACGACTGAGAGAAATAGTTGCGGAAAATAGCGCTGCCCTGTCCGACTGCTATATGCGGAAAACTGAAAAAATAATAAACATTTATTATGTGAATAGATTAATGAAATCTTAGTCAAATCCACAGGTTATCACACAGGTTATCACACCTCCGTGTGCGTGGATCAAACCCAAGACTTGGACGTCGCTCGGGGACAAGGTCAGGAATCATCAATCGTGCAAGACCGCGCCCCCTCCGCGTACTCCCTGGAGCGCCTGCAGGCTGAGGGTCATCTGTCAGCAACTCATCCGCATCAAAAGTCAGGTCAGCATCCGCCAACGCACGAAATGTGGCGTCGTCCATCTGAAACAGAAAATTTTAATGTTAGCGAATAATTGATAATTACTATTATATATACATATATTCATATTATGATTGTATATAAATACCATGAAATGCTATCAGTGTTCATCTTCATCATCATCTTCATATATGTCAATGTCATCTTTATATTCCTCCTCAACATCATCGTTATCCATTCGAGTTACAGTTGCTTCATCTCTTACCGTTTCAAATTCATATGTGACATCATTAACATCATCGTCATCACCGACTCTTAAATGTGGGGTGTCGTCATCGATACTCATGTCTCTTTGTAAAAAATATTGATTTTGAGTACTCTCTTGAAAAACTTCAATTCTTTGCACATTAGTAAAAGCACATTCACTTTGACTAAACTGATTGTCTCAAATTTTTATTTTTATTACAGTCCACCAATCAGTCAAGTCTCTTGATGTTGCACAGTACTTTGCATAATAAACTTGATATGCCTTTTGAGCCAATAAGAATGGTTCATTTACTGTGAGAACACTTTTACATTTAATATCGATGATTCCATGAGTCGGATGAACACGCACGCCTCTCTCTGTATCCAACCACCGACATTTGAACATGGTTATGTAATGTTGTCCAAGATAACAGAGTTCAATGATTTCATCAAGTTTTCCATAAAAGTAAACTTCATTTTCTCGATGATGAGATCCTCTCAAGCTAACTCCACTGTTCATTGTTTTTTTCGATTCCCCATATGCATGTGTGTGGAATCGAAATCCATTCACCACATATGCATTATAAGTTTTAACAAGTTTGGAAGGTGGGTTACTCAATACACACAACCGTTTGTCAATTTTATCAGCATGTCGAGACACCTGAAAATTTGTGAAATAATTATCAATATAGTAAACTATACATTGAATGAGTTGCTAAAAGATAAAGAATTTATGTTACCAGTTTTTGAAACCACTGAGAGAATTTTTTCAGTCGACGTTCTTCGAGAGCAGCTGCTGTAATTTGTGGAATTTATTTCTTGATATGATTATCATACAACCTATAAAAACCAAAGTTATTTACTGTAACATAAATGATAGAATAAGTGATATAAACACTTACAGTACAACTGATGTCATCTATTCACAGTTGAGCAGAACATACGTATGAGCTCTATGATGTTCATTATCTGAAAGCTAGCGTTCAGAAACTCCACCAAAACCAAGCTCTGACTGGTTGAAAACAGATAATTGATTGTCGATTTCATCAATATTCCTCTCATTCCTTCCCATTCGGTTGTGTTTTGAAGGATACTCAGATTCAAAATAATGGGAGCATAAAAAAGATATTTCCTCTTGCAAATAAGCTTCTGCAATAGATCCTTCAACAGATGCTTTGTTGCGTACTTTTCTTTTCAATTTTTGCATGCATCTTTCAAATGGGTACATCCATCAAAACTGTACCGGACCTCCACATTTGGCTTCATATGGAAAATGTAACATCAAATGTTCCATTGAGTCGAAGAAAGACAGCGGAAATATTTTTTCCAGTTTACACATAATTACAACAACATCTTTTTCAAGTTTGCCTAAAGCATCATAATCTGCCGTAGCCACACAAATTTCCCGAAAAAAATGAGACATGTCTGTTATGGAATCCCAAATCACAGAATTCAAGAGACCTCTTAATCCAATGGGTAGAAGTCTCTCCATTATAACATGACAATCATGACTTTTTAATCCAGTAATATGACCATTCTTTACACATCTACCCAAATTGGAAGCACAGCCATCTGCAAGTCTCAAATCTGCAATCCACTGACAAAATAATAAACGGTTTTCTTTAGATAGTGTATAAGATGCTTTTGGTTTTAGTAACCTTTCTGTTCTGACATTCTCAAATAGTTCCAATTCTGGACGCCTGCAAATTTGGGCAAGATCTAAACGTGCATTTACATTGTCTTTGCTCTTTCCTGGCGTATCCAAAACTGTATGAAACAAATTATCAAAACAGTTCTTCTCAATATGCATGACATCTAACATGTGTCGGACCAACAAATCAGACCAATATGGCAAATCCCAAAATATGCTACGTTTAATCCAATTGTGTTCTTTCCCAAAACCAGAAATTTTCTGTTGGTTTATTGTGGGACCAAAAGTTATGGGAGGTAATGAAAATACAACCGATTTTAACTCCGAACCTGATAGCATTTTTGGAGGTCCATCCCTTTCAGCTGTTCCTTTTCTTAAATGAGATCTGTTTCTGCGAAAAGGATGATCAGCTGGAAGAAATCTGCGATGACAGTCAAAATAAAAAGGTTTCTTTCCATGAATGAGCATAAATGCTTTGTTCTCTCCCATACAGTAAGGACATGATTTCTGACCATGTGTACTCCAGCCAGATAACATCCCATAAGCCGGGAAGTCACTTATTGTCCACATCAATGCTGCTCTCAGTATGAAATTCTGTTTCGTTGCAACATCATATGTACTGACACCAGTACTCCACAATAAATTTAATTCATCAATCAATGGCTTCAAATAAACATCAATATTTTTCTTCGGATGTCCTAGAATTAGTAAAGTCAAAAAGATATATGGCTCCTTCATCAACATCCATGGAGGTAAATTGTACGGAGTTAAAAAAACAGGCCAACATGAATATTGACTACCATAAGTTCCAAACGGACAGAAACCATCAGTGGAAAGGCCCAGTCGAACATTTCTAGCTTCTAAAGCAAAGGATGGATGCACTCTATCAAAATGTTTCCATGAATCACCATCGGCTGGATGATTCAAGCTTTTATCAGTTGAACTATTCTCTTTATTCCATGACATCATTGTCGCTGTATTCTTAGACATGAATAAACGCTGAAGTCTGGATGTAAGCGGAAAATATCTCAACTGTTTTACAGGAATCAAACCAGACTTCTCGTGTTGTCCTTCTTTATATCTCAGTTTCCCACATGTGGGAAAACTATCCAACAACTCATTTTCCCCAGAATATAAAATGCAGTCATTTGAACATGCATGAATCTTCTGACAAGTAAGTCCCAAATTTCAAACCAACCTCTTACTTTCATAGTAATTTGCAGTTAAAACATTTCCTTCAGGTAACAGAGTTTTCAGCAAAGAAAATATCTGGTCAAAATAGGTGTTTGACATTCCGTTATCTGATTTGATAGCCATAAATTTTTCAACTGCTTCTAATTTGCTCATCTTGCAGCCAGGATATAATGCATCCTCAGCAGACTTCAACAACTCATAAAATTCAGACGGTCCCAACTCAGGATTTGAATCTATATCAGCCGGAGTTTCTGTATGTTGAACAGATGAACCTGCAACATCATGTACTAAATCTTGAAACTGGGATGGATCCGGAATCAAGTTGGTATCACCTGCTCTGGAACTGCGTTCACCGTGTTGATACCAAAAAACATAATCTATTTGAAAACCAAAACGCAAGAGATGTTCCCCCACTTTGACAAACGTGTCAAACGTTCTCAATGCACATTTTCTACAAGGGCATTTTATCTTTCCTTCTGAAACAAATTCTGGATTTGATGTCGCAAATGATAAAAAAATCTCCACACCCTCTATATATACTGGATTTAAACCAGAACCATTTGGATTTCTACGTTGATTTATCCATATGCGGTCATCTAATAATGACTGTTGACGACCTCGTTGTTCCATATTTTTCTATAAAATATAAAAGCATTACTGGTTTTGAATAATTTGTTAGAAAAAACACAAGCAAGGATTGAATATATTGAGAATAAAGCAAAACCTGTTACATATATTGATAATTTTAATATTATATTGATTTTTTATTTTTTTTAATAATACTAATATAATTTTTTTCATAAATATTAATTATAGAATAATAACATCATTACATTATTAGTATATTTTATTATTAATATTAAAATAATATAATTTTATATATTATATACAATTCTCCTTTCATCTATGTGTTTCACATTCTGTCTCCACATGTAATATTGGCATTCACTTTCACCTCTCCATTGGCGAGTAGGTTGATAATTTTGAAAAAGAATGCCAATATTACATGTGGAGACAGAAAAAACACAGAAGAAAAGATAATTGTATATAATATTTAAAATTATATTATTTTAATATTAATAATAAAATATACAAATAATGTAATAAGGTAATTATTCCTAATTATTGGTAATTATTTCAAATTATTGGTAATTATTCCAAATTATTGGTAATTATTCCAAATTATTGGTAATTATTCCAAATTATTGGTAGTTAATCATAATTTTTGGTAATTATTCCTAATTATTGGTAAATATCGGTAATTATTGGTAAATATTGGTAATTATTGGAAAATATCGGTAATTATTGGTAATTATTGGAAAATATTGGTAATTATTGGTAATTATTGGAAAATATTGGAAAATATTGGTAATTATTGGTAATTATTGGTGATTATTGGTAATTATTGGTGATTATTGGTAATTAATACTAATTATTGGTAATTAATACTAATTATTGGTAATTAATACTAATTATTGGTAATTAATACTAATTATTGGTAATTAATACTAATTATTGGTAATTAATACTAATTATTGGTAATTAATACTAATTATTGGTAATTAATACTAATTATTGGTAATTAATAATAATTATTACTAATTATTGGTAATTATTACTAATTATTCCTAATTAATACTAATTATTCCTAATTATTACTAATTATTACTAATTATTGTTAATTATTACTAATTATTACTAATTATTACTAATTATTACTAATTACTACTAATTATTACTAATTATTACTAATTATTACTAATTATTACTAATTATTAGTAATTATTGCTAATTATTACTAATTATTACTAATTATTAGTAATTATTAGTAATTATTGATAATTATTAGTAATTATTGATAATTATTAGTAATTATTGATAATTATTAGTAATTATTACTAATTATTGGTAATTATTACTAATTATTCGTAATTATTACTAATTATTCGTAATTATTACTAATTATTCATAATTATTACTAATTATTCCTAATTATTACTAATTATTGGTAATTATTGGCAATTATTGGTAATTATTGGCAATTATTGGTAATTATTGGCAATTATTGTTAATTATTTCTAAATATTGGTAATTATTGGTAATTATTAATAATTATTGTTAATTATTACTAATTATTGTTAATTATTGGTAATTATTACTAATTATTGTTAATTATTCCTAATTATTACTAATTATTGGTAATTAATACTAATTATTGGTAATTAATACTAATTATAGGTAATTATTACTAATTATTAGTAATTATTACTAATTATTGAGAATTTTTCCTAATTTTTCCTAATTTTTCTTAATTTTTTCTAATTTTTCCTAATTTTAGGTATTTATTACTAATTATTACTAATTATTGCAAATTATTGGTAATTATTGGTAATTATTGGTAATTATTGTTAATTATTGTTAATTATTGCTAATTATTGGTAATTATTGGTAATTATTGGTAATTATTGGTAATTATTGGTAATTATTGTTAATTATTAGTAATTATTTGTAATTATTGGTAATTATTGGTAATTATTGGTAATTATTGGTAATTATTGGTAATTATTAGTAATTATAAATAATTATAAATAATTATAAATAATTATAAATAATTATTACTAATTATTACTAATTATTCCTAATTATTCCTAATTATTACTAATTATTACTAATTATTAATAATTATTACTAATTATTCCTAATTATTACTAATTATTCCTAATTATTCCTAATTATTCCTAATTATTCCTAATTATTCCTAATTATTTGTAATTATTGGTAATTATTGGCAATTATTACTAATTATTACAAATTATTCTTAATTATTGATAATTATTGATAATTGTTCCTAATTATTACTAATTATTCTTAATTATTGATAATTATTGATAATTGTTCCTAATTATTCCTAATTCTTACTAATTATTACTAATTACTGATAATTATTGATAACTATTCCTAATTATTCTTAATTATTGATAATTGTTCCTAATTGTTCCTAATTATTCCTAATTATTACTAATTATTACTAATTATTGATAATTATTGATAATTATTGATAATTATTGATAATTATTCCTAATTATTCCTAATTATTCCTAATTATTCCTAATTATTCCTAATTATTCCTAATTATTCCTAATTATTCCTAATTATTCCTAATTATTTGTAATTATTGGTAATTATTGGCAATTATTGGTAATTATTACTAATTATTACTAATTATTGGTAATTGTTGATAATTATTACTAATTATTACTAATTATTGTTAATTATTGGTAATTATTCCAAATTATACATAATTATTACTACTTATTGGTAATTATTACTACTTATTGGTAATTATTACTAATTATTACTACTTATTGGTAATTATTACTAATTATTACTAATTATTGATAATTATTATTAATTATTACTAATTATTGGTAATTATTACTAATTATTACTAAATATTCTTAATTATTGATAATTATTGATAATTGTTCCTAATTATTAGTAATTAAATGAATAATTACCAATAATTAGGAATAATTACCAATAATTACAAATAATAACATTATTAGTATATTTTATTATTAATATTAAAATAATATAATTTTCTGATTTATATACAATTCTCCTTTCATCTGTGCGTTTTCTATCTCCACATACAAATAATACATGTGAAGACAGTAAACACACAGATGAAAAGAGAATTGTATATATATAAAAAATTATATTATTTTAATATTAATAATAAAATATACTAATAATGTAATAATGCTGTTATTCCTAATTATTGGTATTTATTACTAATTATTAATATTTATTCTTAATTATTAAAAATTATTACTAATTATTCCTAATTACCATTAACTATGAACAATACTAATAATTTAAATTTATTAAGTAAGAAAACAATATAAACATAATTAAATTACAACTAATTAAGAATAATTGAAACTAATAAAAAATTAAAAATAAATATTAAATTAAAATGAACATAAATACCTTGAAAATTGATCTGTTCTGATCGTTCTTCAAAACTTTAATATCAGCTCCGAAGAAAAAAATTAAACTGAAGAAAAAGTCAACTTTAGAAACACAAGTTTGAGAGCAGGAGAAGATAGAGAATGAGAATGATTTGAAAAAAACGGATGGAGGTATTTATAGGTTAGATTATTTGCGACGGGATTCCCGTCGCAAATAGTGTTATTTGCGACGGTACCCGTCGCAAATACCTTAGCCAACATTTATTACGGTCAACGGTTAAATAGTTATTTGCGACGGGTCTCGTCGCAAATAACCACATGCCGACATACTATTTGCGACGGGGGAATATTCCCGTCGCAAATACCTTTTACCGCCGCCGGTTATTTGTGACGGGAAAATATTCCCGTCGCAAATAGTTTTCCCGCGATTTGACGTGCATCGCGGGAAAACTATTTGCGACGGGGAAAGCAATCCCGTCGCAAAAGCCTAATTATTTGCGACGGGTAAATACCCCCGTCGCAAATACCCATTTTTCCCGTAGTGGTAGTTCTTGATACCGTTCAATTTTGGTGTCGTGCAATTGGGATGTTGGGCCATGAAGTTTAATGTCAAGAAGTGAGAATAATGGCAGTATAGTTTAGTTTAATTTTTTGGGGATGAATTGTCATATAAACCATTAGTGAGTAGAGGATAATCGGTTTGGGATATTCTGACATACTTCAGATGTGAGGGGGGAAGAAATTGTAAGTCATAGTTCGGGGAACTCTTGGATCAGGAGAAATGATTTGGGGTATGGGATCCATTGGTGCATAAGGAGGTAGGAAAATCCTCTCATGAGGAATAATTTTTCTCTAGTTGACTATCCTTTTTTATAGGCAACTTATACAGAGTCAATCGGGGAATATTGTGCACAATCAAATAGAGGTGTACCCAAGACACTGACCATCCATTTCGGACGACCCTTTGGGGTTTATGAAGATCTGAACTTTCTTGGGGAACATAGTTTGATGGATGGAAAGGGTATTTCTGTGAACATAAAAAATATTTAGATCATGATTAACCATGTAATGTGAGATCCCCTACATAGATCCGACTCATATATATGGGGAAATTACTATTTATTAAATGGATCCTTGAAAAAGGGACCCAAATTCATGATCTCCTTCATAAACTTTCATGCAGGGGTATTTTTTTGGTTTTTTATTTTTTCTATGGATAGGACTCTAATATAGGTCCTAGGAGTCACAACGTATCTCATTGAAATGAGAATGAAGCCATACTTAGTTCTTAAGATCCCATGCAGTTTAACGTCATGCGGTAAGGTCGAAGATGAACCATTTTGAATGAGGGTAAATGGCGTTACCAGGTCGGGGTATAAAAACCAGATATTTCTAATTGTTTTTTCGAGTAGGAATCAAGTTACAAAGTTCTTGAATAGATTCTCTGTGTAGGTCAGATCCATATACAGGGATTGGGAGATTCTTTTTTTATTGTGGCTGGACCCAATATTGGAGATTGGGAAATTGCTACATATCTTGCTGAAGTAAGAATCAGGCCAACATAGTACTTGATGGGGGGTGGGAGTTCCCTGTGAATATATGGATCATACACAAGGTGGAGGGTATTTTCTTTTCCTTTGGTGGTGTATGGACCTGAGACATGACATACGATTATCGCTATGTATCCCATGTATATTGGAATCAATCTGTATATAGTTCTTGAATAAAGGTGCTCAAATCATGGGAAAAATGATTTTTTCTTAGATCAACAAAAACACAACCCCACTATGAGAGAGATATCCCATGACCAAAGGATGTAATAAAATCATCTAGTGAATGTGGGGGGGGGAGGGAATTTGAAGCTGGGCCTGACATACAGAGTCTAGGTGTCACTATATATCCCATATGGATGGGCATCAAGACACAAATAGTTATTGAATATGGAAGGGTAGATGACTGATTCCAGGGGTGATTTCATCTCATGTGAAGTCACTATGATGCCGTGATGCAGTTTATCATCGTACAATTAGGAAATTGGTAGCACAGTTTAAACATTATGTTGTGAGGACGAAGGGAGAAGAAGTGTTCTAATAGGAGATGTAGAGTTCAGATGTTATAAACCGATGTTAATGAGGACCAAGAGTCCCTATGTCTCACCACACACTGATAAAGTAAACTCAGACCAAGGGTCTATATGGTTTGATGGATTTGTGGCTGGGATTGAAGACGAATTGTTTGGGCTTCTCTACATATCCTGTGTGAATGAAAATAAAGAAAAATTTAGTTCTTGAACCCCGTGTAGTTTAACATCATGCAACAAGGATGTATGTGACCCACCATGAAAGAGGGGGAATTTTGTGGCTAGGCCCAGAATTAGAGATCCGAGCGTCACTACATATCCTAAAAAATGAGAATCAAGCCACACATAGTGTTTGATAGGGATTCTCCATGGAGGTCTGACCCATACGCAGAGGAGGGAATTTTTTTCATTGTTCATGACTGGGACCTAGACATAGGGTCTGTCCATCTCTATGTATCCCATGTATATGGATATCAATCCACATATAGTTCTTGAGAAAGAGAGTTATTATGTGGAACTGATTCTTATGTAGGAATATGGACATCACATATTTTCCCCCACATTTATCTGGCTCATGTGCGACAAATCATTGGTTGGAACAATGATCTACGAATATCTTATCGTCATGTGGTTAGGATGATAAATTCCACATTGTTTAACGTCTTGTGGTAAGGACAATGAAAGCACAGTTTAAGGTCATGTTTCAGGGATGAGCTCCATTTAGTTTAAGGCCATGTGGTAGGATGAAGTATGCTATGTAGTTTAATATCATACAACGAGGATGTTACATCCTTTAGTTTAATTTAATGAAATCAGGACATTACATCCTTCGTCTATATGAAATATTTCTGCAAGAATCATTCATTTGAAGGAGTTGTAATAATCTTTTCATCCATTGATATTAAGGAATATGCTCCATTGGAGTATACCTTGTGTATGATACAGTCCTTCCCATTTTGGTTCCAATTTTGGAGTTTTCTTTGCATGTATCATTAGATCTATGAGGACTAACACCATTTCTCCTTCAAGGAAATACCAGAGGTGAACCTTCTTATTAAAGGCTCGTGAAATCTGGTTTTGATAAATCTCCAAATAGTGAAAGGCATGGAATCTCTCTTCATCGAGTAATTATAATTCATCCAGTTGTTAATGGGATTGATCATCTATCAATATTTGATCATAGATGGCCACACAAAGTGAGGTAAATTTAACTTCAATGGGTAGGACCGCCTCTATCCCATATACCAATGAATACAAGGTTTCTTTATTAGCGGTGTGGGTTGTGATCCAATAGGCCCAGAGGGAATTAAGGAGCTTGTCCGACCATGAATTCTTATCCTTATCTACCATATTTTGGAGTATATTGGATAAGGCCTTGTTTAAGGACAATATCTATTTATTTTCCAATACATGATAGTGGGATGAATGGTTGGTCTTGATACCATACTTCTGATATAATTTATCCAACTCAATAGAACAAATATCAGTTCTATTTTCCATCAGTATGGTGTGTGGGACACTAAATCTATTGATGATGTTGGGTTTCAAAAATATTATAAGGTTTCTTGACCCCAAATTATTTGAGGGGTACGTATTCTCCCAATTTAGAAAATAAGTTGGTTACTGTGAGATTATACTTTAATTTCTTAATCATAGTGGGGAGATATGGTCCCACCACATACATTACCTATATGGTGAATGGACCGTATAACTTGTCTATGTGGAGTAACTTCAAGGTTTGAAGTGTGAAATTGGAATTAACTTGGAAAGAATTTCACTTTTTTGTGAAGTTAGTCTAATCATCCATTAGAGTGGGAAAGTAGTATCCAAGACTTCATATTTGATGTGAAATCTTGTGTCTTGATTGATGTGAACCATAGGCTCTAGTGTGTACTTCCTTCATGATGTTGGTGGTCTATTATCCATCAATTCACTTGATAAGGCCCCCAATGAGGACTCATTTATAGAGGCCATTTTGTTGATTTTTTCCATTATGCAGAACAAAATTAATTTATCATCTTCAGATTTTATCCCTTCCAGCCCTATCTTGTGAGAGTTCTCCCATTTGGAGATATTCCAAAGTGGGTGTCATCTAGCTGGTGGTATGCCCATATGTCTTAGGTATGGGAATAATCTCATAGATTTATTCTATGTTGTCCTGAATGAATAGCGAGACCATCTGATGGTGCGAAATTTTGATGCTCATTTTGTCCCAATCTGGATCGGCTAGAGATGTGGTTGCATTTTCCAATGCATCAGCCTGGGAATTTTGCAACTAAGGGACATGTGTTAATGTCATATCTAAAGGTAATTCCTCTATAATTCCTCATACGTGATCAAATAAAGGTATCAACTCTTCCTTTTCATGGAATACTCTCCATTAATCTATTTGATGACAATTTCCAAATCACATTCTATCTTCAAGTGTTTTACTTCTACTTTAAGTTATATCTATAGTCCTAAAATGAGAGATTGACATTCTACCTAATTTTTTTTCACCCCTTTGACAATAAGAAGAAAGGAAAGACTGCGTTTACTAGAGATATGAGTACGACTCCCAGCCCCACTTTGTTGAGCTTGGGGTCTTCAATCCTTTTTCCTATCGAGATTTCAGATGAATAGTCAAAATGAATTCCCCAGACCTGGGGGCCTTATTATTTTTTTTTAAAGGTTGGGGCCGAAGCCTCAATTTATTATTTAAAGAAAAGACCTCTTTAGACTGGGTAGATGGAGACCCATTACATAGCCCGAAGTCCCAAGGCCAAGTGGCCTGAAGACTAGGCTTGAAAACCCATTTTTTGGCTCAAAGAGACCCTCAGTGAATAGTACTGCTACAGTATCCAGGATGTTGCAGTACCTGCTACAGTACCATCGCTGCTACAGTCTGCTACAGTGCCTCCGCCGCTACAGTGTGGCCTCCGCTACAGTCCACCGATGCTACAGTTCCCTGCTACAGTACCCAGAAATTGGTCCCTGCCCATTTTTTTTGGCTCAAAAAGCCCCTTGGTGAATATACTAAGGGTTTCTCTTCCAAAAAATCTTCTAACACATGGAATTTGACGACCTTCTGAGGCACGAACCATATGTTAAACTGCTACAGGATGATCTCCCATCGTGAAAGGCATCTATTCAACATTGGATGGCTAAGAATATACTTTATTAGGATTCTTCATGAGAGAAAATGGTTCTCGTGGTGCTTTAGATAGTGCCTCAGCTTTGGGATGACAAATATTTTCTCCAAACAACATTTATCAATATCTGAGTACCGAGTGTCATCATAGATCATGGTGAGATTAAGACATTAAATGATTTTTTCACTACCTGCATTATTATTCTATTAAAAGAAGGCATCCAGGGATCACTCCAAGGCAGTCATATACAAAATGAGTGGTCTTCCTTCGACATGCGGCATTATCATTGGTAGTCTTAAGATATATTTCTTGATATTATTGAATGCATCCAGAAAATCATCAGTCCATTGATATGAAACCCATTTTTTATCAACCTGGTGAAGGGAAAACATTTGCCTGCTAGGTTGGATATGAAGTGCCAAATTTTGACCTAGTGTCCTTGAAGTCCTCTTAACTCGGTGTGGTTGTGATAAGGTGACATTCCAAGGATATAATATTTCCTCTCGGGGTCGAATTTGATTCCACAATGGCATAAAAATAAACCTAGGAATTTCTTTGAGGTAACGCCAAAATCACATTTCAAGGGGTTCTTTTTCAAACTATGTTGTCACATTTTGTTGAAAACTATTTCAAGATTTGATAGGTGGACTGAGAACTGTAATGATTTAACCACCAAGTCATCAATATAGCATTCAACAAACTTTCCCTAGAAAGAT
The DNA here is from genome assembly GCA_963277665.1 of Viscum album. Classification (NCBI taxonomy): domain Eukaryota; kingdom Viridiplantae; phylum Streptophyta; class Magnoliopsida; order Santalales; family Viscaceae; genus Viscum; species Viscum album. The sequence continues at coordinate 1,928,321,174 of OY728159.1, forward strand.
TTTAAGATACAACACATATCATATTGATTTGTGGCATCTATGTTCTTCAAACTAAAGGGAATTTACTTGTAGAAAAACACTCCTTGGGGGACTTTAAGGTGGTGTATTATTTATATTATTGGGCCACTGAAATCTAGTTATATCCTAAATATATTTCAATGAAAGATAGATCCTTTTATTTGGTAGTTTATTAATCAACAATTCTATGATCGGGACCAAGAAATCAACTTTTGGGCAGTGCCAGGGAGATCCCTGAAATCAATGAAACTATGATTTATTCATTCTCATTTTTGAAGGGGACTACATTGAATAGAAATATGGTATATTAAACCTTATTAATTAATTTAGATCTTATGATCTTATTAAATTCAACCTCTATCTTGGTAGTATGTGTCGGGTGCTTCCTTCTGGCTGCTTTCTTAGATCCCTGATGATCTTCTTGTTGGACCAGGTGGATAGTGGCCACATTAGGATCAAGGCCTAGAATTTATGTGTAGTTTTTATTGAAAACATATTGATGTTTACTTATGACATATGTATATATCTATAGTTCTTTAGAAGACATTTTCGTACTAATCAATGCAGGCCACTGATGTTCCTTGAAACCCATATTTATTTCTTTGAGTAGATCAAGGGTGGTGGAAACTCCCTCTTAAAATGCTGGAGGGGATTCCCTAATATCATATTCATCTTCATCTTCTTGTTCCTATTACTCATCTTTTTCTTATTTCTATGGGGAAACAATTATTGAAATTATCTCTTTGGAATTTGGAAAAGAGTTGAGATCTTGGCATTCAAAGGCTGAAGCGACTTCTTCTGACCTGGAAGACAACTTGGTATTTTCTATAGAGGATGGAGTGAGGGACTTAAGAGTGTAATCTTTATATTCTACCTTATTAAGTTATTCATGGATTATCTGGAGCTCTTAAGATGGATTGATAGAATTTCCATTTTATCACTCACCATTATCTTGGGGTCCAGTGGATTTTTCAACACTATTAGAGTCAGTGGACATAAAAAAGAACCATGATAACTGTTGAATAATGTGCCCGAGTTCACACCCATACACCCAAATTGATTGATGGGAAATACATATTCTTTACTGATCTATTTGAAGGGGTCGACTAAGACCATTTCCAATCCATTTGGGGCGGTGAACTAATCAATACTATCGACTATGGGGAACTTCCTTTTCTGATCATAAAATCCTACATTGATATAGTGAAACTCACAGGATTTTAATGGGGCCTTATCGGTGTGAAATTTACCATTATTTTTCTTAATGTAATATTTTATGCACTGATGGTACAATGAGGGAATCACTGGGTGAAGATGCAACCGGGGCCTTCCTAGCAGGATATTGAAGGTAGTGTTTTTTCTAAATACTAGAAATTATGAGTCATCTACGAGTTCTCCATGCCATGTTTTAAGCTTGATTTTTCCTAATGTCTTCTGATCAATTTCTTGATACCCCAACAGGGTTGTGGTAGAGGGTGTTAGGTTTTCCTCATTGCAGTTTATCTGAAAAAGCATTCGTACTAGGATGAGATTAATTCTAGATCCATTATCAATGAATAATTTTCAGATATTGACACCATTTATTTTGTGGGACATATATAAGGGTTTTATGTGTCCCTACATAATTACATATTCATCTCAATCCCTGAAGGATATAACTGAATTACATTACGTGGGATCAAGCTCTATTTGATATACTTTGGTGGAAACCACATGGACTTGAATCTTCTAGGGTCTTAGTAGAGACTCTATGAGTTCTTCCCTGCGGTCACTTGACAAACACATGGCATCCAGGATTGATAATTTAGCTGGTATTAAGTCCAATTTCTTCAGAATATGTAACACCCCAAGATTTCATAGTGTGTTATTTCTTCAAAATAATTCAATAACTTGCACTACACGCAACCCCGAGTTCAATAACACCATGAATTACCAAAAAGTCCATTCAAAAGAGGTTATGAATAGTATTAACTAAATTTTAAACTTTATATAATCCTTATAATTTTAGAATCCATATTATGAGTTTCTTAGACATAATGCAAGAACAGATTCATTTTCAGTATTGCACTTTTATCAACTTTTAATTGTGAAACCTTTTTAAATACAATATTTTAAACTTTTTGACTAAATGGGGACATCAAAAATTTAAAATGAAACATCCCAAGCTTCCATGGTACGCTTTCTTTTGAATAATGCAATGGTGTGCATTGTACGCAACTTCGAGATTCTAACACACCACAACCAATCAAACTAGCCGTTATGAATAGTCATACCTACCTTTTAAAATTTGAGAAATTTTATCTCTCAAAATGGACTTCATTTTTGGATTCGGAGTATCGAATTTAGACTAAGGTGAAATTTTGGTACTTTTCGGATAACTTTCATATTTTGATGAATAATGAAAATTACTAAATTTTAATTAAAAACAAATTTTTTCATAAAAATAATTAATAGTGATAAATTATAGATTTGAGTGGTTTTAAAGTATATTTAGAATATATTTTTACCATTTAATATAATTTTGGTCATTGGACATAATTTTACAATTAAACCGGACATAAACAAGTGCCAATCTTTTGATAGTTATTATCTCTTAAAAACACGTTTTTTGTTTTAACAACGGGAATTAATTTTAAATTAATTTCTGCCACTTCTGTGTTTTGAATTTTGAAAATGGATTTACATATTTGGAATCAGGATGTCCAAATTGTGTAAATAGTTAACTTTTATTTTTAGACATTTTGAATAATTACTGCAGTAAATATTTTATTTACCATGGTTAAGGGTAAATCTGGTAAATAAGGGTTAAAAAATAATATTATAATAATACTAAATTACCCTAAAACGTGTGCTAGACTTATTTTTTGATACATGTTAGACCATAGTCATCTTTGGGTCGATTTTGGGACTCCATGGAGCCACTTGTAGGTGATAGGGACACTTTATTTTAATTAAGTTAAAATGAATACAAAAATGACACAAGCATATATCTTTTAGAAAAACAACTTTTACATAGGGTTATATATGTTGGATTTTATACTATAAATATTCATTAGAAATATAAAAATATTTCCTACATAATGATATTTTATTTTAAATTTTTAGACATTAAATAAGGTAATTTATTTATGACACAATGGTGATGTAGTAATTACCATAATAGTGAAAAATTAGAATAATTGATATTATAAATACCCAAATAAATATAATTTGAGACTTTTATTGAATTAAAATAATTTTATAGGTTAATATGACATATTAGGATTTATTTAATTAACTTTTTTCTAAGTAATAATTCTGTTATGTGTTTCACAAAAATCAACTATTGAATAGTGTCAAAATTGACATAAAAGAGTTTTTAAGACAAATATTATATTATTAATTGATATTAAATTCCTAAAAATATAAGGTTCGCCCAAGAGACTTATATCATGATAGGTGTAACATTAATAGACCACTTGGGGGTCTCTTGGATGTATATGGTAAGTTTATTGACCATATAATATAAAAATACAAAGAGACATTGTAAAAGTGAAACTAATTAACTAAGAGTTAATAGTTAAAGATAAGGTTAATATAATGACACAAACCTGTCTAAATTCTATTGGTTGAGTGGTTTTCGACCCATCCCCACCTAAACCTTTAAATAATCAACTTTGGAGCTATTATAAACCGAATATGAATTTATTATAAATTAATATTTCTAGCTTTTCCAAAGGTGCCCCTCACCCCTCTTATAAAAGGGAACTCCTCCTTCTCATTTCTTCACACCTTCAAACCCTTTTTGTTCGGCAAACCCATGACAAAATACTCTCTCAACTTTCCTCACTACAACCTAGAGGTCTTGGTTTGATCATAAATCCATCCTAAGTATCCCTTTTGATCAAATCAAAAGAAAGAACCCGAAGAAGAGGTAATGATTTCACCACCCTTTTCCAAGTTCCTTTCTTCTTCCACTTCTTCTTCCTTTGTTGTTACCATTATAAAATAATAAATCCAGTATCATATATAAACTGTGATGTTATTATAAATATGGTACAACCATATTTATTATTCAATCCATCCTTTGAATAACATGTCACCACACGTGCGTACGTACGACTTACCGTCTCCACATCGTGGTGTAATTGTTATTCAATATATTATTATTTGGATGGGTATAATAATGATGTGAAACTCATGTAAATAATAAATATAACATGACAATGATTCTGTATATATGATATACCATCCAATTATATATTATTTTAATATCAAAAGAATGATATTGTCGCTCGTGCGTACGTACGGACTACCGTCTCCACGAACGCGATGAGATTCATTCTCCATCGTATCCATTCAAGTATAACTCTAATTTGATGATTAAAAATAGTATTTAAGGACTTTATATCATTCTGGATATGAATAATATACATCCTATTAATAACAAATATGGTTCATATAATAAAGAATATAAAGTAAAATGAACCCGTTAACACCCAAAATGATGATAATTCTAAGATATTATTAACAAATCATTATTAAAAGATCATATATGATATCATATTAATGAATATGATTCTTGTATAATTAAATAACAATTATTTAACCATTATACAGGAGGTTAACCTACTGCCGACCAAGGAAAAAGTACAAAGTAAGGGGTTTCTTAACTCACTCTTAATTTCGTTAGAATTCCATTGTTCACCACTTAATTATTGCATGTGGTGTAGGTGTACTGCCCATGATTGTATTCATTGTGTAATATAATTTAATTTATGGGTATTTACATCATCATGGTATGATACTTCTTTCATGGGTGTATGTTTCGTAAGTTACCTAGTCGATAAGGGAATTTGAGATTTCATTTTCCACTCATTCGGCATTATGCATATTTCATTGATTATATTACCCCATGATTATGTGTGGAATCACTATTCATTTGATTATGTCATAATTTCCACTCACCTTCCTATGGATATACTTTTGATACACATAATCACTCCATTGATTATTCTCAAGTCATTGATATGAATTTGATAAGAGTAATTTTAACTCATTCACCATTTGTTGAGTTAAACATCCAATTCGTTGGTGTTGTTTTTACAAGACTATGTGTGAATATCCTTTTATTGTTTTACACTGAATATCCAATCATATTTACTGTATTTATATTTTTCACCCATTATTATGTCGTTGATTTATCCTTAACCTAAGGATATGACCTTTATGATAGATTTCATCTCAATTTACATTCCATTGAGACTTCTTTGTTGATATACACCAAATCACATTTTATGTGGTGTATATAATGTACTTTGACATAGTATATCATTAATCCCTTTATTCTCATGATATTACAAAGTTTTGATTACATCAATTATTTGTATTCAAGTGTCTCTCTTTTGGTTAGAATCTCTAACTAAAATACCATTTTTAAATGTTTCAAAGACTTATTAATCTAAATCTTTCTCATTAATATCCATGTTTTAAAAATGGTTTTAAGGATTTATTTATATGGATATTAAAGTTTAGAAATTAAAACTCCTTTTAAAAAGTTTCAAAGTGGTATGGGACACTTTGATTCAAAAATCTATTTTTAAATGGCTTCTTGACAAATAGTGTGACTTTTAAATGATTTCAAGAAAAAGGGGGATATTTCTCTCAAATAGTTTTGATGATTATTTTTATCTATGTCAACATCCTTCATTATTCTTGATTGAGGTTAATGTGATACAATACAATCTTCCATATTGAATCGAATGAGTTATGTTTGACTGTGGATGTGCTATTTATATACCATTCATGGTTTGTGGTTAAAGTATTGACATTTTGTATGCTAGTTTTAATAGGAATGTTTATGTTATATTTAAACCTGTTCATATGAGGAATGAATTGGACTTAATAAGTGACGGGTGGAGCCTGCTATAGCTCCTCGATGCATCGGTAGGTCTCATGAGACAAACTAGTGTCTTGGAACAAGGCCTTGGCAAAATCTTATTTGTAGTCTGGGCACGAGGCCTTGGCTATGTGGTTATGATAGTCTGGCATTATGAATTCCATCATTATGAAAGTGGTTTGATATTTCATGTGATCATTCGACTAGTAGTATATCCATGTGAGTAAGTAAATGTCATTTATTTATTTTATCTTTGCCATTTTATGCTGAAGTTCAAGTTTAAAAGGATTTTGTTTTAGTTATAAACTGCCTTATGTGTTTATGCTTATCTATGAAAGCTTATCATATAATGTTATCCTTAATGAGCATCTAAGATCACCCCTTTCAATGTTTTATTTTTCCCAGGATTATGAAGAAGTAATTTATGAATGACCTGCAGGGATAGTATGAGGGGATATAAAGACAAGATGTTGTTGTAATTTTTTTACCTTATGATGTAATGTAATACTTATGAATATATCTAGTGTTTCCAAGACTACTAAACTAATCGGTCTTTAGAGACTTGATCCTTTGTGATCATGCCAATGTTATGTAATAATGCACCGACTCTGGGTATCTAGGGTCGGGGCATTACAGTTGGTATCAGAGGAAGTTTAGTACAAACCTTGGAAACTAGATTTAGATAAACTCTAATTAGAGCACGTAGACCTAAGATGAACTTTGAGGATTAGTATAGACGAACTTCCTAGAATTTTGGTATTGTAGAGATTTTTTGAGTGTTCCGAGCAATACATCCCTGTTTGGATACGAGCAGGTAGAGGCGGCTCTGGCACAGATGTACCTAGGAGTAAAACCCGAAAACACCGCTTTGAGCTAGACTCGAACGGGAACTGGTGCATGACAACGGGCCTTGCTGCACTCTTGGTTACGACACTCCCAGGGGATATGATTAGAATAACTATCATTTTCAATACAAATAATTATGAAGGGTTTATGAGTATATACTTCCTCAAAGAAAACATTTTTATGATTATGGATTATATCCATAAACTATTTAATTTATGTTATGTGTTTTACAAGTTTGGGATTAGGTATTGTTATTCATAAACTAATCTAATGTATGCCATTGTTTAGAAATGGCACCCAGTAGAAGGAATGAGAACTCTAGAAATGCACATGATACAAAGAGAAAGAAGGATCATATATTTCATGGTCTTAATCCAGAATTTATAAGAGAAATAGTCTCGCATGTATTATCATCATATGAAGAAATAATATCATGTGTTGATAAGATAAGTAAAGATTTTACAGAGTCCTATGGCTTTGAAGGGAAGCAAGAGAAGAAAAGGATGGAAGAGAGAAAGATGGATAAAGGGAAGAGGGAAAAGAAGAATTTTCCCATATGTGATAACTGTGGAAAGAAACACCCTGAAACTTTCCTGAAAGGAATGGGAGTTTGTTATAAGTGTGGAGGAAAAGGGCACAAGTATGTGACTGCAAGGGTAAGATAATGGTTTCAAATGTACAATGCTTCATTTTCAAGGAGTTTGGACACTACGCGAACCTATGTCCTAGTCATCAGACTATGCCGCAAATGATGCTATTGGATAATAATCAAGTTATGATACTACAACAGATGAAGAGGAATGATTAGAGTTATTATGTTGATTATGTCATTTGAGTGTTGTATCAACAATGTACTTGTTATAATAATTATGGAGTATATAAGGATTGTACTGCAATACTATTTCATTAAGGACTTGAGATTGTGTGGAACAAAGAAAAGTGACTCAATAGCAGGTTAAATTTTTGGAAAATATATGGTTGAGAGAAAGATAAACCATAATACAGTTCTGATACCGAGGTAGTGATTTTAGAATAACAAATAATTGTTTTGGATAAATTATATTGGATATTCTTGACTACCTTAAAACTGATTAATGATTTGTATATTCCGTCATTGTTGTGGTTTACAACATTTTTGGATTGAAGGAGTATATCTATTATTCTATAAGGAATAAGGGATCATGAATGTAATCAATAAGGTTTTATGATAATTCAGGATGTTGAATTGTTTTAAAAGAATACATGATGAAGGTGATCACATGTTATTATGCGAAAAAAGGGATCTTCATTGTGTTTACCTTCCTTATAAATTTTGGACTGAAGTATTTTGGATAGTTCTAGTTTGGATTATTTTGGATTTCCATAAAAGGACAACTCGGAGGTCGGGCGGCAACCCGTCGTGACCGGCAAGGCCACGAGACTTGAACCTGCAACCGAAGGGAGACAAGGGTGTATCACCTACCACTGGCCCACGAGATGTCCTAGATTAAATAATGTAGTTTTTTTAAAAGATCTGGTAGATGAATTATAAATTCGTTTATTTTGGAACCATGTACGAATAGTATAAATAGAATTTTTTTACGTTCTATTATCTTTTAGAGTGAAAGATGAGTTTTTGGTAGATATTTATTAATGGATAAAACTCTAATTATAAAGTAAGTATATCTCCTTATGATCTTAGCCAATCTCATAAATAAATTCCTCAACATTAAGAAAAGGAACTTAGAACAAAAATGTTGTCCTAGATGGTACCTTAAATCATCACTAATTTATGGCTTTGGGATTGTTGGGCTTTTCATAGAAATGTTCTCTACCATTCTCCATCAGATAATTGATGGTTATATTTCTCTTCTATATCCATATTTTCCAACATGGAACCCTAGTATGTGTTATTTTCGGTAATTTTCATACTTTCCACTATTTATTTTAAATAGAGGCATCATTAATTCATTTTTAGATGTGGGATTTCAATTAAGATATTTTGAAACGTCAAAAATGTGTTATCCTAATACCCTATGTTTTTTTGAACCGATGATATTTCAAATCATCATAGATTGATGAATTTAAAGACCTCAATTTTACACTTTTTTGTGACTAATGACCTCAATCACTACCTATAAATATTTACGTTTTTCCTCCAATTATATGTCTCTAATTTCCACTAATGTTCTCCTAATCGAGATAATAATTTGGTGGTGACCCTTTAATTTCTCTTTTCCTCATATTAAGACTAAATTTTAGTAACCTAATTTCCGATGTGGGTTTTCCCACAAATATATTTTCTATTTTCAACCTTTTATTTTCGAAGAACAATTTCAAATTGCGAGGATGCAATTTATTGAAGGGGGGGAGAATGTAACACCCCAAGATTTCATAGTGTAGAGACCCGAAGCTTGACGTACATTTACATTACATTACATTTGCAGAATACTTAGTATATAACAAAAACACACACACAAGGATCGTAATAGTTTAGTGTCTTTGGAAACTCAGAATATAATCTTCTAATCATGGTGAAAGATCTTCAACATCTCCCATAAAGATCTTCCTTTTTTTTATACCTAAAACCTTTCTTTATATACTAGGGAAAAGTAAACATAAAAGGGTGAGCTCAAATGCTCAGTAAGGGTAAACAAAAAATATCAATCCCATCATATACATAAGAACATAACTTTTGGAAATATTATCCTGCAAAAGAGATCATAATATTATAACATGGGATAAATCATAGAAGTGAAATGTAATCCCAATAATCATAACATAAAACCTGAAACATTGTGGCATACACATATAATCATAGAGAATCATTTCTTATTAGTCAAGACTCATTTCCAAGACTATCTTAGTGGACAAAGTCCCTTTCTGAACCGAGTCACCCTCGTTTCAGTCCTGTTCACTGAACCGGTATAACCTACCATTCCAGCCATGTCTATCTCATGAGATATAAAATCTTTACCCAATGCATTGGAGGGAGATATAGGTCCCACACATCTCATAATGATACCATTCTTATGTGTGCCACAAAATCATAAATCATACATCATTGCATAACCCATGTAATAAAAATGGGAATCTTTAAACATCGTGACATCATAAAACAATTCATATAAGATAAAAGAATTAATAAAAATAATTCCATCACAACATAATCAAATCAATGTAATAATAGGGATAAAAAAAGAACTATTTATTATCTTAGATGGAAAATAATTTTGATAAAACACTTGAACTCCATTCTTGAAGAAAATATCCTTTCTTCTTCAAAAACATTTTTTTCCTTTCTTAACATGTCATAAAACTTTAAACTAAAAGAAGTTGATTAAAAATAAACTTGAAAACTTGTAAAGTAATCTTCTTGGAAATAATGTTTTTAAAAATCCATTCATACCGTATAAGTTAAAAAAAACATTCTTTGTACTTTTTTTCGGAAAAGTCAAAAAGTACCTCGTACGAAAAACGACAAAAGATTCCTTTCATATCTTTTACTAAAAACTCACCGAAGAGTAAAATTGGATTTAAAAAATTGTAGGTGTATGGAAATAATATTACATATTGAAGAAACATGGATGTGTATGATAAAATACACCCTAGTAAATTTCAAAGTATAAACAATCTCAGATAAAAATGAGATTGTGATATTTTCCCTTACCTTAGGTCTGATTTGCTTCGTAAGTGTCCGAACCTCCTGTATAATGATTTAAATAATTTCATTTACTTATTAAAGAATCATATTCATTGTTATGATATCATATATGGTTCATTTATGACTTTATATTACCCGTTCTTTTGTAAATTCCATGTTAAAGAGCGTTTTGGGTAAAATTGTTTCATTTGTCATCTGTGTTTTGACTTGTAATTATTCATATGATTACTTAGATAATGATTACTTAATTAAATAATATAAAACATGATTTATATATATATATATTCAGAATATACATATATATAATAAATCAGTAAATGGAAAGAAATACACCGTTCATGGAGACGGTAGGCCGTACGTACGCATGAACGCTGTTTTCGTTTCCTTATTGAGTTGAATGGAATTAAGTAGATGACATACATATATATACACATAAATCCAGTATCATTATTATGTCATATAGTTCCTGATTAATTATTATATATACTTTATAATCATTCATGAATGGTTAAAGTGGAGAATGAATCTCATCGCGTCGTGGAGACGGTAGTCCGTACGTACGGACGAGCGATGATATCGTTCTCATGATCGTGGGACTGTAATGGAGTGTATTTATACTATTTCAGAATCAATATCACTTTAAAATAATTATATATAGTTATTATTTACACCATTATACCCATCCAAGTAAGGTGGTGGTGGAAAATAGATTTCACCACGGCGTGGAGACGGTATTCCGTACGTACGCACGCGCGGTGATTTCGTTTTCCGTAGGATGGATAGATGGTGAAATAGGGTTGTTTCATACTTATAATAAAATATCAGTATATTAGTGATACTGATGTTATTAATTAATAATTAAACAACCTAAGAAGAAGAAGTGGAAGAAGAAATAAAGGTGAAAGAATCGGTAACGGAAATTACCTCTTCTTTGAAGCGCCTCTTTGAGACCTCCTCTTAGGGCACTAAAATTGGTCTTTTAGGAAGAACAGAACCTCTAGGATGTTTCTAGGGAAGTGGAGAAGAGAATTTGGCAGGGGTTTGCCGAGATTTAAGTCTAAAAGTTGTGTGAGGAAGAGAGGGAGGAGGTTCCCTTTTATAAGGGAGGAGAGGGGCACCTTTGGAAAAACCAAAAATATTATTTTATTATAAAGTCAAGTTCGGTTTTAAATAGTTCCAAATTGATTTATTTCGAGGATAAGGTGGGAATGGGTTGCAATCCTCTCATCCAATAGAATTTAGACAAGTTTAGGTTCCTATTTTAACCTTATCATTTAGATTTAACATTAAGTTAAATAATTTTACTTTTACCGTGTCTTCTTGTGTTCTTACACTATAAGGTTAATAAACTTACTATAAGAAGCCAAGCAGACCCCAAATTGTTTATTATTAATATATATAACCTTATCTAAGTCTTTTGGCCAAACCTTAGATTTTTAGAAATAAAATAACAATTAATAATATAATATTTGTTTTAAAAACTATTTTATGTCAATTTTGACACTATTTAGTAATTGATTTTTGTGAAAATCATAACAGAATGATAATTTCGAAAAGAGTTAATTAGATCAATAATAACATGTCATGTTAACCTATAAAATTAGTGGAATTCATAAAAAGTCTTAAATTCCATTTATTTTGGTATTTATAACATCAATTATGTCAATATTTCATTATTAAGATAATTACTGTATCATTTTTGTGTCATAAATAAATTAAATTATTTGATGCCTAAAAATTACAAATAAAATACAATTATGTATGAAATATTTTTACCTTTCTAATTAATATTTACAATCAAATTTATCTTATGAATAACACTATATTAAAAATGTTTTAGTAAATAAACGTTGATTTTAACTCTTCTAACTCTTCTTTGAATTAAATAATAATAAATGTACTAATCTAATTCAAGTGGGCCTAAATGGTCATATTTTATTCCTAAGTTTGTTTTTGGTCGAATTACACTTATCCAATAGAATTAGTACATGTGTTAGGGTAATAATAATATCATTTTTACCCTTAATTACCCTATTTACTTTTAACCGTGGTAAATAAAAGTAAAAAGTTACTATTCACCAAAAATTATTTTCATCTCATTGAACCACATTTTACTTAATGACATCAACCGTGCCTCTCGGATTTTTGAAATTCCACTCACAGAAGAGGTAAAATTAAGTTTTATGAAAAATTCAGTTTTTTTTAACTACCACTTAGCGGTTTCACTATTCATCAAAAATTGAAAGTTTTCAGAAAAATACCAAAAATTAGGCCTAAGCTATATTTGATATTATGAACTCAAAAATGATTTCTATTTTACCAAATTCAAAACATATCAGTTGCATTAATTAATTTAAAAATTAATTCCCGTCATCAAAACAAATAGCGTGTTCTTAAGAGATAATAACAATCAAAAGATTGACACTTGTTTATGTCTGGTTTTAATGTGAAATTACATCCAATGACCAAAATTATATTAAATTTTAAAAATATATTCTAGATATACTTTAAAACCACTCAAATTAATAATTTATAACTATTAATTATTTCGATTGAAAAATTTGTTTTTAATTAAAATTTAGTAATTTTCACTATTCATCAAAATATGAAAGTTATCCAAAAATTACCAAAATTTTACCCTAAGCTAATTTCAATATTCCAAATCCAAAAATGAAGTCCATTTTGAAAAATAAAATTTAGAAAATTTAAAAAAGTGGTTATTACTATTCATAACGGCTAGTTTTAATAATATTTTAATAGCATATCGTTGTTTAGTGAAACTCGGTATTGCGTACTACACACGCTATCGAGCAAGGTCGCGATTGCGTGTAATGAAAGGCAAGTCAAGGATGCGTGTTGTGAAAGCTCCTTTTGGTGTAGCGTACAACACAAGACATTAATGAAATTAAAAAGAATATTTTTCATAAAATCTCGGGGTGTTACATTCTACCCCCCTTAAAATGAATTTCGCCCTCGAAATTCGTCGGGGTTATAAATGGTTTACTATTCAAAAGTTTCTTTGATAGAAACCCACATCGTAAAAAGGAATACCAAAACAAATCTTTAAAAACAAAAGTATGAAACTTAACGGTTACCCAAATAAACTAATCACTAGGTTTCCACATAGGTGAAAATATGGATATGGAAGAGAAATCTAACCATCATGTTCTGATGGAGAGTGGTAGAGAACATGGCTATGGAAAAGCCAGCAATCACAAATCCATAGATTTGTGATGATATAGGGTACCATCTGATTCATCGAATATAAGGGCACCAGGACAACATTTTTGGTTTTCAAGATCGTTTCCCTAAAGTTGACGAAATTGGAATTAGAAGAAATACTTTCGTGATTTCGGTATAGTCTCACCGTTGGCCGTTCTTTGGACAATTTAAACTTCATATATTAAAGAAATGAAGTTGAATTTGTCATTCGTGATGTGTTAGCAGATCATGTGATAGAATGATGGGTCATTCCATCTGTCTCAAACAAAAGGTTATAAAAGTTATCAAAAAATACATAAGTCTATCTATAGTGAGATTAATGATATATGGTTCTTAAAATGGACTTATACTTCATATATCATACTGATTAATATAATAAAACTAGTTTCTACTAAACAGGGACTTCCTGTAGGCTAGTGGAAGGTGATAAAGGCCAGTCGCACTTCGGTTGTGGGTTCGATTCACACAGCTTTGTCCGACGCGATGGGCTGTCGCCCGTCCTACAGGTTGTTCTTTTTCTAAAACTACATTACTATAACATAGAATAAATAATATCAAAAAAAATTATATCCTTAAACAATACTAACTTATGGTTAACATAATCCATTCCAATCTTTAGGCTTATCTAAAATACTTCGGTCCAAGCTCACAGTATAAAGAAAATGATAACTTGAAATGTTGTCAACCAAGCATGTGAATACCATAATTTATCCCCCATATATCTTATTGGTCACATTCCAATCATGTGAATACCTTAATGATGTATTCTCTTGAAAAAATGAATACCCATTAAACCTTAGTGAAAACATGAATGCTGTCAAAAGTTAACTCTTTCCACATACCAAAATCCAAAAATTCTATATACTCAAACCATGATATAACCTTCTCCTTATATCAGTCATGAGCTCATGAATACTATCAAACATTTAATTTTCTCCTTATCCCATCATTATGCGCATATCATCTACATTCCAAAAATATCTGAATAACCTTTCATGGATACTGGTAACATTAATCATACACTTTCAAAACTCAAGGAAAGGCAACAGTGTAACAATCCTTAGATGTCTCTTTATTCCATAGTACCATGAGATTAGTTATACAACATTACACATGACAAACATGTAATCATTCCAATACATTATTAAACCATTGACCGAGCTTCAACAATTCCTTCATCTCACATATCATTTGTAGTCTCTTCATCATCATCCAAATAAATACAACCCATACGACAATACTGATTCTCTTCATGAGACATTCCCTTAGGGCATTGGTTTGCATAATGCCCGTACATTCCACATTTAAAACATTTAACCATTGTTGATGTCGTAGCAATACCATTATCCTCATCCCTGGGGTTAACTGAACCTTTTCCTTTGCACTTACTGGCTTTGTGTCCTTCTTTTTCACACCCAAAGCATCTTCCAGTTCCTTTGAAACATTCTCCTTGATTCCTCTTCCCACATGATTTACATAGGGGAAATTGAACTTTCTTTCCTCTATGATCATCATGAAACTCCATCTTTCTCTTATTAGCCGAGTCAGGAAACTTACCAAATTTTACTTTATTGATCATATTATGAGATTGCTGATTCGGCATAATAATGATGTTTGGACTTCCAAATCCCATTTCATTTGATTGCTTATGAAGAATATCATTCCATTGTCCATCATATCCTCCATTATCGTGAATCATCTTGTTTCCAGCCATTTTCTAAAACCAAAAAAGAATAGTGTGAGATGCAAAAATCATAATAAAGGGGGAGTAACTTCAATATCTAACATCTTAGGTTAAATTATAAGAACTTTACCATTGTTCTAGGACTATATCCTATACGTATACTTATCCTTAGGGGCATCCCTAGACATACCTTAGAAATATCTCTAGGGATCTCACTAATGTTTTCGCATCCTAGTTTCCAAAGGTTGACTAAACTTTTCCTCTGATACCAACTGTAGCGGTCTAGAATTACTTACAGTGGACTATAATTGATACCTATCAGGGAAATCCATGGGCATCTACACCCCCTGGGCGGGACACACCACCATCCCCAGTGGAAACCATTTTTTCATGAAGCCCTTGGGCGGAGAGCCATGCTTCGTCCAATGCTCACATGTGAGAGTTCCCAAGGATCGGATACATTCCTACCTCCTTTGCCTCTGATACCAACTGTAGAGACCTGAATCTTGAAGTACATTGACATTACATTACATTTAAGGAATACTTAGTACATAACAAAAACACACAGACACGGATCGTAATAGTTTAGTGTCTTTGGAAACTCGGAATATAATCTTCTAATCCTGGTGAAAGATTTTCAACATCTCCCATAAAGATCTTCCTTTTTTTATACCTAAAACCTTTCTTTATATCCTGGGGAAAAGTAAACATAAAAGGGTGATCTCAAATGCTATGTAAGGGTAAACAAAAGAAATATCAATCACATCATATACATAAAAACATAACTTTTGGAAATCTTATCCTGCAAAAGAGATCATAATATTATAACATGGGATAAATCATATAAGTGAAATGCAATCCCAATAATCATAACCTAAAACCTGAAACATTGTGTAATACACACATAATCATAGAGAATCATTTCTTATTAGTCAAGACTCATTTCCAAGACTATCTTAGTGGACAAAGTCCCTTTCTGAACCGAGTCACCCTCTTTTCAGTCCTGTTTCACTGAACTGGAATAACCTACCATTCTATCCATGTCTATCTCATGAGATATAAAATCTTTACCCAATGCATTAGAGGGAGATATAGGTCCCACCCATCTCATAATGATACCATTCTTATGTGTGCCACAAAATCATAAATCATACATCATTGCATAACCCATGTAATAAAAATGGGAATCTTTAAACATCGTGACATCATAAAACAATTCATATAAGATAAAATAATTCATAAAAATAATTCCATCACAACATAATCAAATCAATGTTATAATAGGGATAAAAACAGAACTATTTATTATCTTAGATGGAAAATAATTTTGATAAAACACTTGAACTCCATTCTTGAAGAAAATATCCTTTCTTCTTCAAAAACATTTTTTCCCTTTCTTAACACGTCATACATCTTTAAACTAAAATAAGTTGATTAAAAATAAACTTGAAAACTTGTAAATTAAGCTTCTTGGAAATAATTTTTTTGAAAATCCATTCATGCCGTATAAGTTAAAAAAACATTCTTCGTACTTTTGTCGGAAAAGTCAAAAAGTACCTCATACGAAAAACGAAAAAAGATTCCTTTCATATCTTTTACTAAAAACTCAGTGAAGGGTAAAATTGGAATTAAAAAATTTTAGGTGGATGGAAATAACATTACATATTGAAGAAACATGGATGTGGATGATAAAATACACCCCAATAAATTTCAAAGTATAAACAATCTCGGATAAAAATGAGATTGTGATATTTTCCCTTACCTTAGGTCCGATTTTCTTCGTAAGTGTACGAACCTCCTGTATAATTATTTAAATAATGTCATTGACTTATTAAAGAATCATATTCATTGTTATGATATCATATATGGTTCATTTATGACTTTATATTACCCGTTCTTTTGTAAATTCAATGTTAAAGAGCGTTTTGGGTAAAATTGTTTCATTTGTCGTCCGTGTTTTGACTTGTAATTATTCATATGATTACTTAGATCATGATTACTTAATTCCAGAATATAAAACCTGATTCATATATATATATATATATATATTCAGAATATACATATATATAATAAATCAGTAAATGGAAAGAAATACACCGTTCATGGAGACGGTAGGCCGTACGTACGCATGAACGCTGTTTTCGTTTCCTTATTGAGTTGAATGGAATTAAGTAGATGAAATACATATATATACACATAAATACAGTATCATTATTATGTCATATATTTCATGATTAATTATTATATATACTTTATAATCATTCATGAATGGTTAAAGTGGAGAATGAATCTCATCGCGTCGTGGAGACGGTAGTCCGTACGTACGCACGAGCGATGATATCGTTCTCATGATCGTGGGACTGTAATGGAGTGTATGTATACTATTTCAGAATCAATATCACTTTAAAATAATTATATATAGTTATTATTTACACCATTATACCCATCCAAGTAAGGTGGTGGTGGAAAATAGATTTCACGACGGCGTGGAGACGGTATTCCGTACGTACGCACGTGCGGTGATTTAGTTTTCCGTAGGATGGATAGATGGTGAAATAGGGTTGTTTCATACTTATAATAACATATCAGTATATGAGTGATACTGATGTTATTACTCAATAATGAAACAATCTAAGAATAAGAAGTGGAAGAAGAAATAAATGTGAAAGAATCGGTAACGGAAATTACCTCTTCTTTGAAGAGCCTCTTTGAGACCTCCTCTTAGGGCACTAAAATTGGTCTTTTAGGAAGACCAGAACCTCTAGTATGTTTCTAGGGAAGTGGAGAAGAGAATTTGGCAGGGGTTGGCCGAGCTTGAAGGCTCAAAGTTGTGTGAGGAAGAGAGGGAGGAGGTGCCCTTTTATAAGGGAGGAGAGGGGCACCTTTGGAAAAACTAAAAATATTATTTTATTATAAAGTCAAGTTAGGTTTTAAGTAGCTCCAAATTGATTTATTTAGAGGCTAAGGTGGGTATGGGTTTCAATACTCTCATCCAATAGAATTTATACAAGTTTAGGTTCCTATTTGAACCTTATCATTTAGATTTAACATTAAGTTAAATAATTTTACTTTTACCGTGTCTTCTTGTGTTCTTACACTATAAGGTTAATAAACTTACTATAAGAAGCCAAAAGAACCCCAAATTGTTTATTATTAATATATATAACCTTATCTAAGTCATTTGGCCGAAAATTAGATTTTTAGGAATAAAATAACAATTAATAATATAATATTTGTTTTAAAAACTATTTTATGTCAATTTTGACAATATTTAGTAATTGATTTTTGTGAAAATCATAACAGAATGATAAGTTCGAAAAAAGTTAATTAAATAAATACTAACATGTCATATTGACCTATAAAATTCGTGTAATTCATAAAAAGTCTTAAATTACATTTATTTTGGTATTTATAACATCAATTATGTCAATATTTCATTAATAAGATAATTACTCCATCATATTTGTGTCATAAATAAATTAAATTATTTGATGTCTAAAAATTACAAATAAAATACCATTATGTAGGAAATATTTTTATCTTTCTAATGAATATTTATAATCTAATTTAGCTTATGTATAACTTTATATTAAAAATGTTTTAGTAAATAAACTTTGATTTTAACTCTTTTAACTCTTCTTTGAATTAAATAATAATAAATGTCCTAATCTAATTCAAGTGGGCCTAAATGGTCATATTTTATTCCTAAGTTTGTTTTTGGTATAATTACACTTATACAATAGAATTAGGACATGTGTTACGGTAATAATAATATCATTTTTACCCTTAATTACCCTATTTACTTTTAACCATGGTAAATAAAAGTAAAAAGTTACTATTCACCAAAAATTATTTTCATCTCATTGAACCACATTTTACTTACTGACATCAACCATGTCTCTCGGATTTTTGAAATTCCACTCACAGAAGCGGTAAAATTAAGTTTTATGAAAAATTCAGTTTTTTTTAACTACCACTTAGTGGTTTCAATATTCATCAAAAATTGAAAGTTTTCAGAAAAATACAAAAATTAGGCCTAAGATATATTTGATATTATGAACTCAAAAATGATTTCTATTTTACCAAATTCAAAACATATCAGTTGCATTAATTAATTTGAAAATTAATTCCCGTCGTCAAAATAAATAGCGTGTTCTTAAGAGATAATAACTATCAAAAGATTGAAACTTGTTTATGTCTGTTTTAAATGTGAAATTACATCCAATGACCAAAATTGTATTAAATTGTAAAAATATATTCTAAATATACTTTAAAACCACTCAAATTAATAATTTATCACTATTAATTATTTCGATTGAAAAAGTTGTTTTTAATTAATATTTAGTAATTTTTACTATTCATCAAACTATGAAAGTTATCCGAAAATTACCAAAATTTTACCCTAAGCTAATTTCGATATTCCGAATCCAAAAATGAAGTCCATTTTGAAAAATAAAATTTACAAAATTTCAAAAAGTGGTTATTACTATTCATAATGGCTAGTTTTAATAATATTTTAATAGCATATCGTTGTTTAGTGAAACTCGGTATTGAGTACTACACACGCTATCGAGGAAGGTCGCGATTGCGTGTAATGCTAGGCAAGTCAAGGATGCGTGTTGTGCAAGATCCTTTTGGTGTAGCGTACAACACAAGACATTAATGAAATTAAAAAGAATATTTTTCATAAAATCTCGGGGTGTTACATTCTACCCCCCTTAAAATGAATTTCGCCCTCGAAATTCGTCGGGGTTATAAATGGTTTACTATTCAAAAGTTTCTTTGATAGAAACCCACATCGTAAAAAGTAATACCTAAACTAATCATTAAAAACAAAAGTATGAAACTTAACGGTTACCCAAATAAACTAATCACTGGGTTTCCCCATAGGTGAAAATATGGATATGGAAGAGAAATCTAACCATCATGTTCTGATGGAGAGTGGTAGAGAACATGGCTATGGAAAAGCCAGCAATCACAAATCCATAGATTTGTGATGATATAGGGTACTATCTGATTCATCGAATATAAGGGCACCAGGACAACATTTTTGGTTTTCAAGATCATTTCCCTAAAGTTGATGAAATTGGAATTAGAAGAAATAGTTTCGTGATTTCGGTATAGTCTCACCGTTGGTCGTTCTTTGGACAATTTCCACTTCATATATTAAAGAAATGAAGTTGAATTTGTCATTCGTGATGTGTTAGCAGATCATGTGATAGAATGATGGGTCATTCCATCTGTCTCAAACAAAAGGTTAGAAAAGTTATCAAAAAATACATAAGTCCATCTATAGTGAGATTAATGATATATGGTTCATAAAATGGACTTATACTTTATATATCATACTAATTAATATAATAAAACTAGTTTCTACTAAGTAGGGATTTAATGTAGGCTAGTGGTAAGCGATAATGGCCCGTCGCACTTCGGTTGTGGGTTCGATTCACACAGCTTTGTCCGACGCGATGGGCTGTCGCCCGTCCTGCAGGTTGTTCTTTTTCTAAAACTACATTACTATAACATCAAATAAATAATATCGAAAAAAATTCTATCCTTAAATAATACTAACTTATGGTTAACATAATCCATTCCAATCTTTAGACTTATCTAAAATACTTCGGTCCAAGCTCATAGCATAAAGAAAATGATAACTTGAAATGTCGTCAACCAAGCATGTGAACACCATCATTTATCCCCCATATATCTTGTTGGTCACATTCCAATCATGTGAATACCTTAATGATGTATTATCTTGAAAAAATTAATACCCATTAAACCTTAGTGAAAACATGAATGCTGTCAAAAATTAACTCTTTCCACATACCAAAATCCAAAAATTCTATATACTCAAACCATGATATAACTTTCTCCTTATATCAGTCATGAGATCATGAATACTATCAAACATTTAATTTTCTCCTTATCCCTTCATTATGCGCATATCATCTACATTCCAAAAATATCTGAATAACCTTTCATGGATACTGGTAACATTAATCATACACTTTCAAAACTCAAGGAAAGGCAACAATGTAACAATCCTTAGATGTCTCTTTATTCCATAGTACCATGAGATTACTTATACAACATTACACATGATAAACATGTAATCATTCCACTACATTCTTAAATCATTGACCGAGCTTCAACAATTCTTTTATCTCACATATCATTTGTAGTCTCTTCATCATCATCCACATAAATACTACCCATACGACAATACTGATTCTCTTCATGAGACTTTCCCTTAGGGCATTGGTTTGCATAATGCCCGTAAATTTCACATTTAAAACATTTAACCATTGTTGATGTCGTAGCAATACCATTATCCTCATCCATAGTGTTAACTGAACCTTTTCCTTTGCACTTACTGGCTTTGTGTCCTTCTTTTTCACACCCAAAGCATCTTCCAGTTCCTTTGAAACATTCTCCTTGATGCCTCTTCCCACATGATTTACATAGGGGAAATTGAACTTTATTTCCTCTATGATCATCATGAAACTCCATCTTTCTCTTATTAGCCGAGTCAGGAAACTTACCAAATTTTACTTTATTGATCATATTATGAGATTGCTGATTCGGCATAATAATGATGTTTGGACTTCCAAATCCCATTTCATTTGATTGCTTATGAAGAATATCATTCCATTGTCCGTCATATCCTCAATTATCGTGAATCATCTTGTTTCCAGCCATTTTTTAAAACCCAGAAAGAATAGTGTGAGATGCAAAAATCATAATAAAGGGGGAGAAACTTAAATATCTAACATCTTAGGTTAAATTCTACGATCTTTACCATAGTTCTAGGACTGTATCCTATACGTATACTTATCCTTAGGGGCATCCCTAGACATACCTTAGAAATATCTCTAGGGATCTCACTAATGTTTTCGCATCCTAGTTTCCAAAGGTTGACTAAACTTTTCCTCTGATACCAACTGTAGCGGTCTAGAATTACTTCCAGTGTACTATAATTGATACCTATCAAGGAACTCCATGGGCGTCTACACCCCCTGGGCGGGACACACCACCATCCCCAGTGGCAGCCATTTCCTCATGAAGCCCTTGGGCGGAGAGCCAGGCTTCGTCCAACGCTCACATGTGAGAGTTCCCAAGGATCAGATACATTCCTACCTCCTTTGCCGCTGATACCAACTGTAGAGACCCGAATCTTGATGTACATTGACATTACATTACATTTTCGGAATACTTAGTACATAACAAAAACACACACACAAGGATTGTAATAGTTTAGTGTCTTTGGAAACTCGGAATATAATCTTCTAATCCTGGTGAAAGATCTTCAACATATCCCATAAAGATCTTCCTTTTTTTATACCTAAAACCTTTATTTATATCTTGGGAAATAGTAAACATAAAAGGGTGAGATCAAATGCTCAGTAAGGGTAAACAAAAGAAATATCAATCACATCATATACATAAGAACATAACTTTTGGAAATATTATCCTGCAAAAGAGATCATAATATTATAACATGGGATAAATCATAGAAGTGAAATGTTATCCCAATAATCATAATATAAAACCTGAAACATTGTGGAATACACACATAATCATAGAGAATCATTTCTTATTAGTCAAGACTCATTGCCAGGACTATCTTAGTGGACAAAGTCCCTTTCTGAATCGAGTCACCCTCGTTTCAGTCCTGTTTCACTGAACCGGTATAACCTACCATTCCAGCCATGTCTATCTCATGAGATATAAAATCTTTACCCAATGCATTGGAGGGAGATATAGGTCCCACCCATCTCATAATGATACCATTATTATTTGTGCCACAAAATCATAAATCATACATCATTGCATAACCCATGTAATAAAAATGGGAATCTTTAAACATCGTGACATCATAAAACAATTAATATAAGATAAAAGAATTCATAAAAATAATTCCATCACAACATAAACAAATCAATGTAATAATAGGGATAAAAACAGAACTATTTATTATCTTATATGGAAAATAATTTTGATAAAACACTTGAACTCCATTCTTGAGGAAAATATCCTTTCTTCTTCAAAAGCATTTTTTTCCTTTCTTAACAGGTCATAAAACTTTAAAATAAAAGAAGTTGAATAAAAATAAACTTGAAAACTTGTAAAGTAAGCTTCTTGGAAATATTGTTTTTAAAAATCCATTCATTCCGTATAAGTTAAAAAAAACATTCTTCGTAGTTTTTTCGGAAAAGTCAAAACGTACATCGTACGAAGAACGACAAAATATTCCTTTCATATCTTTTACTAAAAACTCAGCGAAGGGTAAAATAATGTCATTGACTTATTACAGAATCATATTCATTGTTATGATATCATATATGGTTCATTTATGACTTTATATTACCCGTTCTTTTGTAAATTCCATGTTAAAGAGCGTTTGGGTAATATTGTTTCATTTGTCGTCCGTGTTTTGACTTGTAATTATTCATATGATTACTTAGATCATGATTACTTAATTCCAGAATATAAAACATGATATATATATATATTCATAATATACATATATATAATAAATCAGTAAATGGAAAGAAATACACCGTTCATGGAGACGGTAGGCCGTACGTACGCTTGAACGCTGTTTTCGTTTCCTTATTGAGTTGAATGGAATTCAGTAGATGACATACATATATATACACATAAATACAGTATCATTATTATGTCATATATTTCATGATTAATTATTATATATACTTTATAATCATTCATGAATGGTTAAAGTGGAGAATGGATCTTATCGCGTCGTGGAGACGGTAGTCCGTACGTACACACGAGCGATGATATCGTTCTCATGATCGTGGGACTGTAATGAAGTGTATGTATACTATTTCAGAATCAATATCACTTTAAAATAATTATATATAGTTATTATTTACACCATTATACCCATCCAAGTAAGGTGATGGTGGAAAATAGATTTCACCACGGCGTGGAGACGGTATTCCGTACGTACGCACGCACGGTGATTTTGTTTTCCGTAGGATGGATAGATGGTGAAATAGGGTTGTTTCATACTTATAATAACATATCAGTATATGAGTGATACTTATGTTATTACTTAATAATGAGATAACCTAAGAAGAATAAGTGGAAGAAGAAATAAAGGTGAAAGAATCGGTAACGGAAATTACCTCTTCTTTGAAGCGCCTCTTTGAGACCTCCTCTTAGGGCACTAAAATTGATCTTTTAGGAAGACCAGAACCTCTAGGATGTTGCTAGGGAAGTGGAGAAGAGAATTTTCCAGTGGTTGGACGAGCTTGAAGGCTAAAAGTTGTGTGAGGAAGAGAGGGAGGAGGTGCCCTTTTATAAGGGAGGAGAGGGGCATCTTTGGAAAAACTAAAAATATTATTTTATTATAAAGTCAGGTTCGGTATTAAATAGCTCCAAATTGATTTATTTCGAGGCTAAGGTGGGGATGGGTCTCAATCCTCTCATCCAATAGAATTTAGACAAGTTTAGGTTCCTATTTTAACCTTAGCATTTAGATTTAACATTAAGTTAAATAATTTTACTTTTACCGTGTCTTCTTGTGTTCTTACACTATAAGGTTAATAAACATACAATAAGAAGCCAAACAAACCCCAAATTGTTTATTATTAATATATATAACCTTATCTAAGAAATTTTGCCGAAAATTATATTTTTAGGAATAAAATAACAATTAATAATATAATATTTGTTTTAAAAACTATTTTATGTCAATTTTGACACTATTTAGTAATTGATTTTTGTGAAAATCATAACAGAATGATAAGTTCTAAAAACGTTAATTAAATCAATAATAACATGTCATATTAACCTATAAAATTAGTGGAATTCATAAAAAGTCTTAAATTACATTTATTTTGGTATTTATAACATCAATTATGTGAATATTTCATTAATAAGATAATTACTCCATCATCTTTGTGTCATAAATAAATTAAATTATTTGATGTCTAAAAATTACAAATAAAATACCATTATGTAGGAAATCCTTTAATATTTCTAATTAATATTTACAATCGAATTTATCTTATGTATAACCCTATATTAAAAATGTTTTAGTAAATAAACTTTGATTTTAACTCTTTTAACTCTTCTTTGAATTAAATAATAATAAATGTCCTAATCTAATTCAAGTGGGCCTAAATGGTCATATTTTATTCCTAAGATTGTTTTTGGTCGAATTACACTTATCCAATAGAATTGGGACATGTGTTAGGGTAATAATAATATCATTTTTACCCTTAATTACCCTATTTACTTTTAACCGTGGTAAATAAAAGTAAAACGTTACTATTCACCAAAAATTATTTTCATCTCATTGAACCACATTTTACTTACTGACATCAACCGTGTCTCTCAGATTTTTGAAATTCCACTCACAGAAGCGGTAAAATTATGTTTTATGAAAAATTCAGTTTTTTTTAACTACCACTTAGTGGTTTCACTATTAATCAAAAATTGAAAGTTTTCAGAAAAATACCAAAAATTAGGCCTAAGCTATATTTGATATTATGAACTCAAAAATGATTTCTATTTTACCAAATTCAAAACATATCAGTTGCATTAATTAATTTAATAATTAATTCCCGTCGTCAAAACAAATAGCGTGTTCTTAAGAGATAATAACTATCAAAAGATTGACACTTGTTTATGTCTGGTTTAAATGTAAAATTACATCCAATGACCAACATTGTATTAAATTGTAAAAATATATTCTAAATATACTTTAAAACCACTCAAATTAATAATTTATAACTATTAATTATTTCGATTGAAAAAGTAGTTTTTAATTAATATTTAGTAATTTTCACTATTCATCAAAATATGAAAGTTATCCGAAAATTACCAAAATTTTACCCTAAACTAATTTCGATATTCCGAATACAAAAATGAAGTCCATTTTGAAAAATAAAATTTACAATATTTCAAAAAGTGGTTATTACTATTCATAATGGCTGGTTTTAATAATATTTTAATAGCATATCATTGTTTAGTGAAACTCGGTATTGCGTACTACACACGCTATCGAGGAAGGTCGCGATTGGGTGTAATGCAAGGCAAGTCAAGGATGCGTGTTGTGCAAGCTCCTATTGGTGTAGCGTACAACACAATATATTAATGAAATTAAAAAGAATATTTTTCATAAAATCTCGGGGTGTTACACATAGTGTGTTATTTCTTCAAAATAATTCAATAACTTGCACTACACGCTACACCGAGTTCAATCACACCATGAATTACCAAAAAAGCCATTAAAAAGAGGTTATGAATAGTATTAACTAAATTTTAAACTTTATATAATCCTTATAATTTTAGAATCCATATTATGAGTTTCTTAGACATAATGCAAGAACAAATTTATTTTCAGTATTACACTTTTATCAACTTTTAATAGTGAAACCTTTTTAAATACAATATTTTAAACTTTTTGACTAAATAGAGACATAAAAAATTTAAAATGAAACATCCCAAGCTTCCATGGTACGCTTTCCTTTGAATAATGCAATGGCGTGCATTGTACGCAACTTCGAGATTCTAACACACCACAACCAATCAAACTAGCTGTTATGAATAGTAATACCTAACTTTTAAAATTTTAGAAATTTTACCTCTCAAAATGGACTTCATTTTTGGATTTGGAGTATCGAATTTAGCCTAAGGTGAAATTTTGGTACTTTTCGGATAACTTTCATATTTTGATGAATAGTGAAAATTACTAAATTTTAATTAAAAACAACATTTTAAATAAAAATAATTAATAGTGATAAATTATGTATTTGAGTGGTTTTAAAGTATATTTATAATATATTCTTACCATTTAATATAATTTTGGTCATTGGACATAATTTTACAATTAAACCGGACATAAACAAGTGCCAATCTTTTGATAGTTATTATCTCTTAAAAACACACTTTTTGTTTTAACAACGGGAATTAATTTTAAATTAATTTCTGCCACTTCTGTGTTTTAAATTTTGAAAAATGGATTCCATATTTGGAATCAGGATGTTCAAATTGTGTAAATAGGTAACTTTTATTTTTAGACATTTTGAATAATTACTGCGGTAAATATTTTATTTACCATGGTTAAGGGTAAATCCGGTAAATAAGGGTTAAAAAATAATATTATAATAATAATAAATTACCCTAAAACGTGTCCTATACTTATTGGTTGATACATGTTCGACCATAGGCATATTTGGGTCGATTTTGGGACCCCATGGAGCCACTTGTAGGTGATAGGGACACTTTATTTTAATAAAGTTAAAATGAATACAAAAATGACACAAGCATATATCTTTTAGCAAAACAATTTTTACATAGGGTTATATATGTTTTATTTTAGACTATAAAAATTCATTAGAAATATAAAAAGATTTTCTACATAATGATATTTTATTTTAAATTTTTTGACATTAAATAAGTTAATTTATTTATGACACAATGGTGATGCAGTAATTACCATAATAGTGAAAAATTAGAATAATTAATATTATAAATACCCAAATAAATATAATTTGAGACTTTTATTGAATTAAACTAATTTTCTAGGTTAATATGACATATTATAATTGATTTAATTAAATTTTTTTGAAGTAATAATTATGTTATGTGTTTCAAAATAATCAACTATTGAATAATGTCAAAATTGACATAAAAGAGTTTTTAAAACAAATATTATATTATTAATTGATATTAAATTCATAAAAATATAAGGTTCGGCCAAGAGACTTATATCATGATAGGTGTATCATTAATGGACCACTTGGGGGTCGCTTGGATGTATATGGTAAGTTTATTAACCATATAATATAAAAATACAAAGAGACATTGTAAAAGTGAAACTAATTAACTAAGAGTTAATACTTAAAGATAAGGTTAATATAATGACTCAAACCTGTCTAAATTCTATTGGTTGAGTGGTTTTCGACCCCTCCCCACCTCAACCTTTATATAATCAACTTTTGAGCTATTAGAAACCGAATATGAATTTATTATAAATTAATATTTCTAGCTTTTCCAAAGGTGCCCCTCACCCCTCTTATAAAAGGGCACTCCTCCTTCTCATTTCTTCACACCTTAAAAAACTTTTGGTTCGGCCAACCCATGACAAAATACTCTCTAAACTTCCCTCACTACAACCTAGATTCCTTTATTTGATCAGAAATCCATCCTAAGGATCCCTTTTGATCAAATCAAAAGGAAGAACCCGAAGAAGAGATAATGATTTCACCACCCTTTTCCAAGTTCCTTTCTTCTTCCACTTCTTCTTCCTTTGTTGTTACCATTCTAAAATAATAAATCCAGTATCATATAAATACTGTGATGTTATTATAAATATGGTACAACCATATTCAGTATTCAATCCATCCTTTGAATAACATGTCACCACACGTGCGTACGTACGGCTTACCGTCTCCACATCGTGGTGTAATTGTTATTCAATATATTATTATTTGGATGGGTATAATAATGATGTGAAACTCATGTAAATAATAAATATAACATGATAATGATTCTGTATATATGATATACCATCCAATTATATATTATTTTAATATCAAAAGAATGATATTGTCGCACGTGCGTACGTACGGACTACCGTCTCCACGAACGTGATGAGATTCATTCTCCATCATATCCATTCAAGTATAATTATTATTTTATGATTAAAAATAATATTTAAGGACTTTATATAATTATAGATATGAATAATATACATCCCATTAATAAAAAATATGGCTCACATAATAAAGAATATAAAGTAAAATGAACCCGTTAACACCCGAAATGACGATAATTCTAAGATATTATTAACAAATCAATGTTAAAAGATCATATATGATATCATATTATTTCATATGATTCTTGTATAATTAAATAAAAATTATTTCACCATTATACAGGAGGTTAACCTACCGTCGACCAAGTAAAAAGTACAAAGTAAGGGGTTTCTTAACTCACTCTTAATTTCGTGAGAATTCCATTGTTCACCACTTAATTATTGCATGTGGTGTATGTGTACTGCCCATGATTGTATTCATTGTGTAATATACTTTAATTTATGAGTATTTACATCATCATGGTATGATACTTATTTCATGGGTGTATGTTTCGTAAGTTACCTAGTCGATAAGGGAATTTGAGATTTCAATTTCCACTCATTTGGCTTTACGCATATTTCATTGATTATATTACCCCAGGATTATGTGTGGAATCACTATTCATTTGATTATGTCATAATTTCCACTCCCCTTCCTGTGGATATACTTTTGATAGACATAATCACTCCATTGATAATTCTCAAGTCATTGATATGAATTTGATAAGAGTAATTTTAACTCATTCACCATTTGTTGAGTTAAACATCCAATTTGTTGGTGTTGTTTTTACAAGAATATGTGTGAATATCCTTTGATTTTTTTACACTGAATATCCAATAATATTTAGTGTATTTATATTTGTCACACATAATTATGTCGTTGATTTATCCTTAACCTAAGGATACGACCTTTATGATAGATTTCATCTCAATTTACATTCCATTGAGACTTCTTTGTTGATATACACCAAATCACTTTTATGTGGTGTATATAATGTACTTTGACATAGTATATCATGAATCCCTTTATTCTCATGATATTACAAAGTTTTGATTACATCCATTATTTGTATTCAAGTGTCTCTCTTTTGGTTATAATCTCTAACTAAAATACCATTTTAAATGTTTTAAAGACTTATTCATCTAAATCTTTCTCATTAATTTCCATGTTTTAAAAATGGTTTTAAGGATTTATTTATTTGGACATTAAAGTTTAGAAATTAAAACTCCTTTTAAAAAGTTTCAAAGTGGTATGGGACACTTTTATTAAAAAATCTATTTTTAAATGGCTTCTTGAAAAATAGTGTGACTTTTAAATGATTTCAAGAAAAAGGGGGATATTTCTCTCAAATAGTTTTGATGATTATTTTCATCTATGTCAACATCCTTCATTATTCTTGATTGAGGTTAATGTGATACAATACAATCTTCCATATTATATCGAATGAGTTATGTTTAACTGTGGATGTGCTATTTTTATACCATTCATGGTTTGTGGTTAAAGTATTGACATTTCGTATGCTAGTTTTAATACGAATGTTTGTGTTATGTTTAAACCTGTTCATATGAGAAATGCATTGGACTTAATAAGTGACGGGTGGAGCCCGCTATAGCTCCTCGATGCTTCGGTAGGTCTCATGAGACAAACTAGTGTCTTGGCACAAGGCCTTGGAAAAATATTATTTGTAGTATGGGCACAAGGCATTGGCTATGTGGTTATGATAGTCTGGCATTATGCATTCCATCATTATGAAAGTGGTTTGATATTGCATGTGATCATTCGACTAGTAGAATATCCATGTGAGTAAGTAAATGGAATTAATTTATTTTATCTTTTCCATTTTATGTAGAAGTTCAAGTTTAAAAGGCTTTCGTTTTAGTTATAAACTACCTTATGTGTTTATGCTAATCTATGAAAGCTTATGCTGTAATGTTATCCTTACTGAGCATCTGATCTCACCCCTTTCAATGTTTTATTTTTCCTAGGATTATGAAGAAGTAATTTATGAATGACCTACATGGATAGTATGAGGGGATATGAAGACAAGATGTTGTTGTAGTTTTTTTACCTTATGATGTAATGTAAGACTTGTGAATATATCTAGTGTTTCCAAGACTACTAAACTAATCGGTCTTTCGAGACTTTATCCTTTGTGATCATGTCAATGTTATGTAATAATGCACCGACTCTGGGTATCTAGGGTCAGGGCATTACAGAATAGCACACTTATGGTCTAAATGATGGTACTTCTTAGCATGTGGATTGTCTTTCACAAGCACTTTAGGGGAATAAACATTATATGAAGATGGATCATCCCTTGAAAAAGGTGGTGTTAGAGGTTCCATACATTGTGAGTTAGGCTAGGCAGGTCTTCATACATGATAGGGGTGACCAAACACCTATTCTACTTATGATGGATATTCCAGAATGATTGGGCTAGAGTGGGTTCTTACTGGTGAATGGGAATTTTTATATTTATATTGGGATTTCTAAAGCACTATTCTGCAAGTTTTTACAACATTGAAGGCTTGAACTGGGATGCAACCATATGTTTGATTTCTACCATGGCCACATATCCCTTGGTATCCCTGATTTCTACAATCTCTTCTTCCAGCTCCCCAATCGCATGTGAGGTACTCAATTTCATAGACATTCTCATC
The DNA here is from genome assembly GCA_963277665.1 of Viscum album. NCBI lineage: Eukaryota > Viridiplantae > Streptophyta > Magnoliopsida > Santalales > Viscaceae > Viscum > Viscum album. The sequence continues at coordinate 1,928,352,738 of OY728159.1, forward strand.
ATCATAGAATGGAACCACTAAGTGAATGAAATTAACAGAGAAAAAGAATCAACTCTTCTTCTGATGATGACTCTGCCTAACTGACTACTTAAGGTGGTGCCAATTGGTAGGGTGAATCCTGTTCTTCCATATTTGATGGAACTACATCTGAGAGGGTCAAGGATAATTTTGGCCTTGATATGGGTTCTTCTTCTTGCACTTTCTCTGTACCTTTCTAGTCAAATATTTTTTGGAGGGTTTTGGGGCCAAGGATGTCAGTTGTGTTATAGCAGAAACTACTGGGGGGAATAGTCAGTTACTTCAACTATTCTTGGTGTATTCCATGATCTCATTTGAATGGTTTTTGAGTCATCCAACTATCTAAATTTTTCGCCCTTTTACTGAAAACTTCTTTCCACTCATCTCCTTCATCATGGATGATAGTGGAAACGTATGCCACTTAAGCTGGAGATGGTCTCAAATTTACTTTCCCAGAGTCTATCAGTTTTTTTAGAGGTATTTGAAGACAAAAAATTCATGGATGGTGTGTCTCGGTATCATGTGGATGAGATAATAATATGTCTGGTCATCAAGACTGACTTCATCAGCCTTTTTATCTATGGTAGATGGAGCAAGTCACAGTTCATAAAGGCTATAAAATACCCACCAACTTAATCATCTTAGAATGAGTAAAATTTATTCCTTCATTCCTCAAATTAATTTCTCCTGGGTCCCCTCTTCTCATCTTATCGAGGCATGGGTTATTTTTGATGCATGGGGAACCTGCACGATTCGGTGCTAGACTAGAAGCTGGAACAGGTGTATCAGGTGTCTTATGCTTAAAAAAAATCCTCTTTATCTCTTCATACTCTTTTTTCTAGGGCCGGTGGGGCTATTCAAGACATGATCTTAGTCGGTTGTAATGATTATTCTATTATTTGAAACAATTTGGAGAAATCCCAAAACCCACTTGTGTATTTAACTAGGATGAGTGGTTTTTGAAGCTCATCACAGAGGTTATCAGTGTATATCATATGCATCTCATCCTAGGGAAGCGGTCAGCTCAAGGAGTAGGTCAAACCTTTCCATATGAAAATGAATTTTGGGAATCCCTCATTCTCCCACTGTTTTCATTTCACGAGGCCACTGAATATTGTCTTTGGAAACATTGAACTAATATAGAAAATGAATTTCCACCGTAGATCCTCCTATCCCGTTATCAACTGATTTAGAGAACTTTTGTACCATAAAAATGCTAAACCTTGCATATTTTGCAGGAATCATATGAGTTTCACTGATTCTTGTTTCTCTAGGGTTCCTATCACAAGATCACAATAATATTTATAATACATAAAATGTATCTATAGGTCACTAAAGAATTTGAATATTGGGAACATGGGGTTCTTGAAATTTGGTGGTGGCAGAGTGTTACTCACCTAGTTGGGGTATTGTTTCCATTTTAGTTATACCAGAGTGCACCGATACTCCATGGTTTTCAATCGATCTATTAATGAATCGATGATAGTAATGAGACCTTGATGCATGTACTGTTGAACATGGTCTTGTATGGGTGTAGTGAGGGAAAATATTTGAAATTCTAGTTCTGACCATACTTTTGGTGGATATCTGACCGAGGGAATATTCGGAGGATTTTCCTTCACCCATTCTGGTTACTTCCATAATGGAGGGAATTATTGATATCCTTATGAGGTCAGATTCAGAAAGACTGATGGTTATGACACTGTGACGGATAAACTTCCGGGCCTTACTTTGTTTGAAATGATAAACCCATGTGGGTGAGGTGCACCTGCTGAAAGTGTACATTGAGGATCTTCATAGGGAGAATATTTGATAGGATGGATTCCTCATAGCAACTCAATGTTGATTTTCCTCTAATATTTCTTTTCTTCCTCCTGATGAGTGAATATCTCTTTGAGAATTAGGGGCTTGTTCTCATTTGGAGGAGGAGGTGGGTCATATGCGACCTTGTTTTTGTTTTTATAGTTGCGAGGGGTCCATGGATTAGGTGGTGGAGGATTTACTGGAGAAATAATGAAATTCCTAACAACCCTCTACTTCTGGGTGGATACACATTCGGTTTTAGTGTGAATTTTTTTTTGGGCAGAACCATCCTCTTCCCGCACTTCTGAATTAGCATCATTTTTGGTATGGTACAAATGATTTACATCTAGGATGTTTACTGATTCATAATGAATTATGGGTGGCATACCAGTTTCTGAATGGTAGTATAGCTTTCTTCATCTTTTTTTGGATCTTCTCCTTCCATTGTGAGGTCCTCTTTGAGTTTCTCAGCGAAGTGTGACTCAGAGAGAACCATTATATAACCTGGATGAAGGCCTCCCTTATGTGGGAAATGTATCTAGATATAGGAAAGAATGGGTGACCTCTCTACCTATCATCCTACCCAAATGGGAAGATACTAATATTCAATGGGTGAATGGTTGAGGTAAAAATGGACCTAGCCCTATGGGCTGGGGCTGATTCTGTTCTCTTGTTATTGTGTCTCAGCCTGAATATGTTGGTCTTACAGGGCCATTTTATGTTAAAAATTTCCCAATCCCTATGGGTTGGTTATCGTCCCATATTATGGAAGTTTCTTCTACTATTTCTGCTTTCTTGATCTCGCACAATCCTATTCGGGTGTGAGATGAATATGGTTTTGGGTTTTCATGTGAGTTATTTTTTCCCAAGAATATTAACAAGGATTGTTTATTGGATTTAATTAGGCGATAATCCTGAAGAATGTTTATGGTTTCTTGGTCTAAGCGATTTTCAATGGATCTCTCTCATCTGGCCTGACGCTTTTGAGACTTACTGAAGTCCAATCATTGTTGGGGGTGTCTCCTTTCCTGAATAGGGATTTCATTTGATTTCCATCTTGGGATAACGTAATTACCAGACATCATCTCCAATGGGTTCAGTTGAGTGGGTCATGGGTTGAAATGAAAATATCCACACTTACCCCATCACTAAGTATGAACAACATATGGAGTATCACCAATAATATGATGCAACTTATGTAGCTCATTGAGGCAAGTAAATTCAAGATCATTCTTTCACATCTTTGATTGTGGTTGCGGCACATATGGAAGGGATTCCAAGTAAATTTAACGATGAATCCCTCCCACTATTTTAACATGGTCCATACCCATCAAAGGGAAAGAATTTTTCTTTTAAGTGGAAGAGGGTTTTCTAGAGTTTGAGATGAATGTTATGTATGCATTATTATCACAACTCTCTTAGTATATCGAACTGAGAAGTTGTTGTGGGATAAAACATAATTGGTATGTCATCCCTGACTAATTGTATTATCACGAGTAACATATCTATTTTCTCTTCCACTCGAGATTCCTCTACTTTTTCTGACCAATTTGGACACTTTTTGATGATCTTGTTCCAAGGATAGGGTCTAGTAAGTGTATTATTGATATGTGAATGGTATAGAAGCCGTTTAGAAAATGAGCATGGCTCCGATCCATCTTCTGGCTGAGAAAGGATGACGCTTTTTTTGATAGAGTATCTTACATGTATGAAACCATCTTTCCAAGAGCCTTAGAATATTAAGGATTCCTTGTGCTTGACTCAGTGAGGGGAGGACCTTCTGGATTGTTTGAAGTTTGACTGTGGGGAGGACCTTCACAACCAATACCATTACGGTGAGGGATACCATCGTAGCTTGATGTCTGATCGTAGGGGGAATTTATGTGGCATATACCCTGGGATGTACCTTCAGGGAAGAGTTCCACAAAGGGAGGAACTTATTGATTCTTGATTTCATTGTGGGGAGGACCATCACAGATACTTCCATCATGGATAGGACTACCATCATATTTGGATGTCTGACAGTAGGAATAATTTTTCCCACATATACCTTAGAGTGGGACATCAGAGAAGAATATAGTAATGGGAGGACCTTATTTCCATTCAATATTATAGTCACAATAAGGGAGACCGTGACACCCATTAGGATATAAGCTATAATTTTTGATCGTTTTACATCCATGAAGGAAGCCTTTGTGGTCGATGCTCTGGGGAGGATCTCCAGAGCTACTTGTATTGTTTTAGGGAGGAGCTTTGAAACTTCTACTTCCACATCCATAATTTGGTAATAGAATTTATAGAATCTTGATCCAGCATGATAGGTGTTTTGTTGCATCAAGAGCTCCAACTTCCAGCAGAATAAGGTTATGATTGTGCTCTTCATTTTCCAGTTTCCTTTAGAGTGTTTCATATTTGGGTGCTCTTTTATGGGAGACTGGGGTTTCCTTCTGTTGGTTACAACCATCATATATGGGTTCATATTCAAGTGGTTCCCATGAGGCCACCGGGATATGCCAAAAATCATCTTGAGTTATGATAGAGATATATGCCTATCCTAGAGCAGCCACTATGGTGGACCGGTGTTCCCTAGTTAGAATGGCAATTTGTACCCAATACAACTATCCATTTATCATGAAATATGGACGAAAAACCTCCTATATTATAGAAGGGATGAAAGTATTCTCTAGAGTTACCACCTTATTTTGCGAATGAGTCTCCCCACATAAAGAGATAGGGATGTGGGCCCGACTCCTTGCTACTGCTGTGGATGTGATTACATCTTGACAGGTCTGGAGGATATGATTATGAATTGATGTCTAATCCTCTATAATTGTCAAGATGGATTGAGATACATATTTGGATAGAACAAGTATATATTCCTATTCCAATTTTGGAGAGGAATATGTGCTTGATTCGATCCTCTATGTTCTACTAGTTCATATTAGAAATTATCTAATGTCATGGTAGAGGAACAAGTCTGCCCCTGATTCATGGATGGGATATGCCAACTATTTTCTCTACTTTCCATTTTATTTGAATAATGTTCTTCATATTTATGAGTATATATTTTCCTCTTCTCATTTACCATAGTATTTTTCTGAAGGGTTTTATGTGCATCCGCAAGAATTTGACTCTATTATATTTTATTACCACAGTATTTGACTAGTGATATTTATATTAGAATGAAGGGATTTTGATTTTCCCATTGATCACTAACATATTTGAATGACAAGATTCATATTCTTTGGTAGGGACATGTGTTTTTCTGTATTTCTTCATCCTATTTGTATTATGGGCATATTATGTATTAGTCGGGATTTTCATATTCTCATAGTTGGTTTCTGTCCTATTTTGATGATTGGATTCATGTTCATTGGAAAATATTTTCATCCGACAATAATTTTCCACCCTAGTTGTGTGGAGACCATGGTGATCATTAGAAGAAATTTGCGCTTGCTCGTAATTTTCATCTGTATTTTAATGGAAGAGGTCATAAGAGGGAGAATGAATATACGTCTGGCCATAGTATGCAATAGTATTTGCACAGAGGATCACTTCCTTAAGAATTGGGGTGATGATCTACTCTTGGTTATATGATCATCGCCCTTGTCGGGCATCCTAGGGGACCTATGTTTGTATGTATTTAGTAGGGTTTCTTGGAATGATATCCTCTTTAGGGTGAGGATAATGGGATGCACAGAATTGATTGAAATGTCTTCTTGCAGGGGCCCATGAGCGGGACCCATATGCAGTAGGGAAGAATCCATTGGTTTCAAATTCATATACCACCCCAAGATAAGGGAGTTACTAATTGTTTTGTTCTGGGGATAGGCTACTGAAACAATTATAGAATACTAGTGGATCCACCTGGTTATAGACTACCATCCACTGCTGGGTGGGCGGATGGTTTGATTTTATTGACTGGAGGGACTATCTTGTTTCCTCCATTGTTGGGAGAGTACAATTCTGATGGTACTCCCATATTAGTGAATTTTAATCCCAATGTTGGAGGCACTGGGTGGGTGATGAAGTCCTCTATTTCATGGAGGACTTGGCTGGTGTAGTGGTTGACATGTGTGTCTGTGAGAAATTTCAGGATTACATTAGATTGAATGAATCTAGAAATAATTCCTTCAATATATGTGACAAGTAAAAACAATAAAACCTCTTCAAAGTAGCATCTCATGAAAACATGCATAATTGAAGATCTATCTTGGCCCTCTTAATTTTTTGATGTGAAAGGATCCTGCAACGGGGCAACACCACCACCTTGGTTAATGATTCACATTGGGTCCACAATTTCTTTTCCTTGGAATCCTTGTGGTGGTTTAATCGGGAATGAAATTGTCCAATAGGGACTCCGTATTATAACCTTTTTATCTTGCAAAAGAGGGGCCATTGTTAAGTATTCTATGTCAGTTTGACCATTTTGTTTCCCTTGGAATCATATTCTGTGCTCTAACAGTTGATTTTAGGGGGTTTTGTTTTGTATAATCATTCGCGTCGGGTCCACTATTTCGAAATGGTATCCAATGGGTATTGTTCGTGGAGTCTAAAACACCTAATGACCCAATATCTATGATTCATGGACCTATTTTCCAAAGGTAGGTGCTCACTAGGTAACTTGGCCAGTGACACTTAATAACTCACATTGGTTGAGAGGATGAGAATTTGGTCTTATCACACCCTTTTGGGGGTAACTATTGCCCATTCCAGGACTCTATTATAGATTTAAGTCATGTTCATAAATCCTTGGTTCATTCCCAAGTATGTGTCTATAGATTACCTTAAAGTAGCAATCAATTATAACTATGCATGGGTTTGGAGTCATCTATACGTATATGAGGTTCTCCATTAAAGGATGGATCTGTATGTATATGAGGTAGTCCATCAATGTTACCCTTTTATGGATGGATCATAGATTAGTTGGTTGTTCACTAGGATGACACTGGTTGAATCCATGTGATGAGGTGCTCTAGAGTTTATCAGCATCCAAGGGAGATGGGAATTGTTTTGATGTTGGGATCGAACCCATAAGGTGGTCTTCCTATGTATCCTCATGAGAGGAATCAGAACCCTTGTAGTTTGGTGCCACTTACCTGGACACATCACCTTTTATGTTCTTATGATGAAGACCCATCCATGCAGTTTAACGTCATGAAGAAAGGAAGTCTATGTGGAAGGTTCGTAGTCAAGTTTTGATACGAGACTTACGCTGAGGTGAACCCGGGGACCTAGAATAGATATGGTCTTCTGTGTGGATATAACCTTACCATGGATATCGCCTTGAGTACATTAGGGTGGATTTGGGAGCTAGGTTTGGACCTCAAAAAGGATTCATACATATCTCGATTAGTTAGAAATAAAATCCCATGTAGTTCGGTATCCCCATGTATTTTAATGTCATGTGGTGAGGAAGAGAGTGATCCATCATGAAAATGAAGGAATTGATGAGATATGTGAAGTGTCAAGCTTGAACCTCATAGAGATTTCTTACATATCCTAGTTAGTTGGGGATCGAAGTCCACATAGTTCTAAAGGATTATGACTTATAATTTTAATGAAATTCCATCAAAGGAGGCATGATGGGGGATCATCATGGGAGTTTCCCATTGATATAGTATTTCTATTAAATGGATTCGATGTGGGGATTACACATGAGAGATTCCCATTTGATTTATGGTTAGGGATTATATCTGTGGAGAGGGACCATTTGTGATTGGGGATTACACATGGAAGCTTTCCATTTGGTTTATGGTTGGGGATTAAATTCGTAGTGAAGGACCATTAAGAGGAATTCAATTGGGGATTGTACCATATAAGAGGCCCATGATATGATTTGGGATCATTTAGGTATAATGATCAACACCAACCTCTAAACCCATGTGATTTATGCTTGCTTTGTGGAACAAGAGGAGGTTGTGGACCTAAAAATCATATGTTATGCTCCATACACTGATGGTTGGTGCTAGATCCAAAAGGGGGAGAGATAGGGGATTTGAGTGTGCTCATTTCCTATATTTTTTTCATATCATGGATAGAAATTTACAGAGAACTATTAGGATACGTCCTAGGCTGAGGCAAAGAAAAGAAAGAGCATCGCCTCCTGCAAGAAAGGCTACGTGCTTAAGTTAGGAAGAGTGACATGGATTTAGTTCTAGGGAAAAGGGAATAATGGTCAACACTAGATCTCATCAGATGGAAAGACCAGTAGTTCCCCTTAGTCTCAAGAATGAGGAGGTTCACATTAGAACCCCAAAGTTGGAACCCTCATTACCATGGAAATATAGACTCAAATGAGAACATCGATACACCAAATGATATTACCAAAAATGTATAATGGCTTTGGAAGAGGCCTTGAGATGATTTTAATAGACCCGTTCGTGGAAGGGTTAGGGGTGATGATACGATCAAAGGGAATGATTGGATATAGAGAACGGAACACCCTAAGATACCCCATTCTGCATATCATTTTATCATGTGGGATGAGGTTCCCTCCACGTAGCGTGTTTCTATGCATGTAAGGGGGTCGTCCATATACTATGGTGGTATACAGACCTAGGTTCAATCCTTTTAGAACTCTTCTACATGGGGAAAGGTTACATCCACATAGAATGATGCTACACGGGGTTGAGTTTCCTCCTTGTAGCGATTTTCTATGCGGGGTAGGGTTCCACCAGTATAGATATTTTCTATGAGGGATGCCTGATTACAATATGGCCATTGGTTCTATACCTCATGGGATGTATGTCCATATGGAAAGTGGGGTTCATGGGCTTCCAATTAGTTTAGTTTTTCATCCTTAATGCTATGTGGTGGGTTTTACCTATGAGGAATCATTGAAGTAGTCCATCTTTTGTGGTGCTCTTGGTCGATCCCTTTGGTCCCTCTCTAGTCTGTCGATTGATCGATCTATTTATTAGTTCACCTAATGTTCAATTTATAGAGAAGTGGAGAAACTAGATACTGATGTAGACAATCATCTATGGTGGGCCGCAAAATTCATTTGCAGAATCCAAAGGAGGAATTTGTCAGTGGGAGGCCTTTTCAATCACCGAAATCCCCACCAAGCTCCAAAAAATGACTTTTTTTAGTTTAAGCGAGTTGGAGACACCTCCTTTTACCATAAATGATTTAGTTCGTGGGAAATAATTTACAGGGGAAGATATCCCTACATATTCTCATAAAATACTTTATATCATTATCGGGTGCTGTAGATACACCACTTTTGTGAACTATTTCTCTTTGTGGAGATTTCGTGGAGTGACAGGGTGGAGGACCACCATGCAGAGCATATGTTCACAAAGGGAGCCTTGCTTCATAGTGTTTCTTCCTTTGTAAATTTTCACCTTATATAAACTTTTTTCCTCCAACTCTTCCTTCGATTTATTTTTTATTCCCTTTTCAAATAAATAAAATAATCTTCTTCTTCTTTGAGGAATTTTCATGACCCAATATTCTCATAAAAATTTATTTCTACTAAAATTTCTTGGAAAACAAACCATTTTTTTAAATCCTTAGAAGAATACATCATATTTGGAGATGATACTTGTGATGTAGACATAAGGAAAAAGATGTTTTTCAGACTGGGAAACTTAAATGGTAGCAACTACTTGGCACAAAGTGTGTGAGATATCTAATGTGGGACATGAGGGTCCTCCTTTATATAGGTTAAAAGAGAGACGTTTTAACTTTCAAATAAAATCCAATGGGTGAGATTCAACTCAAATTGATCTAACAGGTGGAAACTATCCAAATAAATTTTTATTTTTTTAACTCTATTGTTTTTGAAAATAAATTTTTTTATTGATATTGAATATTATTTTGGAAAAAATAAATTTTAAAAAAATTAAAACAAAACAAAAGATTTTTTTAAAAATAATAACAAAAACATTATTGATGAACAATCATAATAGGATTGTGTAAAAATTTAAAAGATAATAATAATACCTTTAAGAGTATGATAATTATGTTCTTCTTGATTTTTTTAAACTAATAGATTATAATCGTTTTCAAAATATTAAGTAAAAAAAATTAATTTTTTTTAATACCAAAATATTTAAAACAGAATGTTATTATGATATTTTTTTTATAAAAACTGAATACAAAATTTTTTTATAGCTATTTCTAAGTCTAGAATATAGTGTAAGAAAACCAAATCAAAAATATTTTATAAAGGGACTGAGTCTAGAAAAGAGGAATAAAAAAAAGTTTTTATAAAACTGATTTTTTTTAGAAAACCAAAATTTTTAACTAAATGTTTTGAAAAAATAACAAACATGTGAACCCACTATGAATAGAAGTAACTTAATGTTAGAATATGGGTAAAAAAGAAGTATATATGAAGGAAAATTTTACATTCATCATTCCTAGATTTTGTTTAATGTATTCCAATCTTTCGGAAGGTAATGGTTTGTTAAAAATACAAGCAAGGTGATCTTCTATTCCGATAAATTGTAAAATGAAATCTCTTTTAAGTTTGTGATCCCTAAGAAAGTGATGCCAAATATCCATGTGTTTTTCACAAGAGTGATGTAAAGGGTTCTTACTTAAAGAAATGAAACTAGTGTTATCAAATAGTATTTGTGTTTTAGTAGAACTCATGCCATAGTTGGAGAGAGTGTGTTGCATCCAAAAAACATGAGCACACCAACTTACAACTACTACATATTCAGATTTAGTGGCGAAAAGTTCAATTGAGTGTTGTTTCTTACATGACCAAGAAACAAATGAATCTCCTATTAAATTACCAGTTTCTGAATGCGACTTTCCTATCCATTCTACAACCAACAAAGTCAGTATCCGATTTTTTTTAATCCAAATTTTTTTTGAAGAATAAAAAAGTCTTAAATACATAGTTCCCTTGAGATAACAAAAAATTAATTTTACTGCTTTTAAATAAAATTACTTTGTATTTGATTGATATCTTGCACATAAGAATATGTAAAACATTAATTTTTCGAAACTAATAATTATGTAAAGTAACATTCCAATCATACATCTAAAAATATTTTGATAAATTGGTTTCTTAGCTTTATCAAGATCAAGTGTATTTGAGGTTCTGATTAGATATCTAATACATTTTTTATTGTAATATCCAAAATTTTTAAGAATATATTTTTTATTCATATGTTTATATATAAAAGTTCCTTCTTGTTTTTGAGAAATTTGAAATCCAAGAAAATATATTAACTCACCCATCATACCCATATTAAACAAAAATTTCATAAGATCCAAAAAGGAATCTATTAAATATTATTGAGTTGATCCAAATGTAATGTCATCAACATAGATTTGAATAATAATAATATTTTTAAGAATATTTTATGAATTGTTTTGGATCATCAGATCCCTTAATAAAGTTTTTTTTGTAAAAAATATCTTGTTAAACTATAATAAAAGCCTCTAGGGGATTATTTAAGTCTTTATGAAGAATTTGTAAGTTTAAAAATTTATTCAAGAAGTTTTTTATTTTCAAAAATAGGGGTTTTTCAACATAAACATCCTTTTGAACATATCCATTAATACAATCACACTTAACATCAATTTGAAAAAGTTTTAAATTAAATAATGCTACAAAGGCTATTAAAATATGAATAGATTCTAGTCTAGATATCAGTGTATATGTTTCTTCATAGTCTATGCCTTTTTGTTGGTTGTAGACATTAATAATAAGTCTTTCTTTATTTCTAATGATTATTCCATTTTCATCACATTTGTTTCTAAAAACCAATTTTACTCTAATAATAGAAGGTTTTTTAGGTAATTCAACCAAGTTCCATACTTTGTTCCTTTCAAATTAATTTAGCTCATAATTTATAGACTCAATCAAATCCTCATCACCTAAAGACTCATCAGGATTCTTAGATTCAAATTGGGAAAGGAAAGCTAGATGTTCAATTTCATTTCTTAAGGAACTTATAGTCCTAAATGGTTGATGAAAATATCCAATGACACACTAACTAGGATGATTCCTATGAAATAACTATTTTCTTGGGTTTTTTCAAAAAAAATTTCTTTTACATACGGTAGAAAATATTCTTGAGGAATAACTTTGGAAAATTTTTCCTAATATATTTTCTTATTAGAATAATTTTCTAATATAGGTTGGAAATTAGTTTTAGAAACTAAATTTGAGGATATTGGTTGTGGTTGTTGAAAAAAAGAGTTGATTTAATAAAATTTAACATGTACTATTTCCTCAATACCACATGACTTTTTAAAAAAAAACTATATGCCTTAGAAATAGTAGAATAACTTAAAAATATCTGTTCATCAGATTTGGTTACAAATTATTGTATTTTATGTTTCATATTCACAATGAATACTTTTCATCGAAAAATTATAAAGTAAGAAACTTCTGGTTTTCGATTAGTTCACAACTCATAAGGGTATTTATTAAGAAACGTTCGTATTAAAACATTATTTATAGTATAAAAAGAAGTATTAAGTGATTCAGCCGAAAAATGATTAACAATTGAGTATTCAATCAACATGGTTCTTGTTATTTCGTAGAGAATATGATTTATTCATTAAACAACACCATTTTTTTGAAGAGTTATAGGAGATGAAAAGTTATCTTCTATACCTTTCTTAATAAAAAAAGTTTCAAAATTGGAATTTAATAATTATCTACCATGATAACTACATATAGTTATAAAATAGATAGTTTTCATCATTTTTAAATTTTTATATAATAGTTTTGAAATAAAAAAATATATTCAGATTTTTTATGAGAAAATAACCCCATGTATATTTGGTGTAATGATCAACCAAGAAATATACATAGTATTTTCACCTAATACTCCCAATTTGTGTAGGATTGACTAATTCTATTCACACTAACTATAAAGCATCAGTATTTGAGACTTCACTAATGGATTTAAAACATGAATTATATTGGTAACCATATTGGCAAGGGTCATAGACTTTTGATGAATCAAACTTAAATTCTGGTAGATCCTTATCACATCATTTCTTAGTCAATTTACCTAAGCTTATAGGTTTACAATGTCATAACATTCTATAACATAACCAAGAATGATATTCCATTTCACTTTGGCAGGATAAGTCTTGGATGCTAAGGCGTCATAAGTTAACTATATAAACATTATCATGCTGATTTCCATAAATATTATATTCATCCTTGGAATTTTTTAATACACACGTATTATTTCTAAAATTCACAAGTTACCTTTATCACATAATTGATTTATTATTATAAGGTTGTTATTAATACCTTTAGTAGAATTTTTTTTAAATTAAATCTTAATAAGAAGAACAATGTTTCCTATACTGATAATCTATCATTTATAATTATCTTCTAATTTAACCTTTACACCTTTCATCTTGATAATTATTTTCAAAAAAATATTTATTATTAGTCATATGCCTAGAAAAACCACTATCTATGTACCAAGTATTCTTATTGTTGGTAGTTTCTTTATTTTCATGAAAGAAAAAACATTAGTATTTGGGAACCAAAACCTTCTTCAGTCTGGTAATGTTAGAAAACAAAATTTAAGGAATCTAATTTATTTTTGAAAAATTAGTTTTATGGAAACCAAAGGATTGAACTTTATTAAGAGGACAATTCTTTTCCCAATTCCCACCACTTTGGAATTTGGTGCAAAAGGGTTCACTCTCTAGGAAAAAATAATTGTTACTAAAAGAATGCTTTTTATTAGTATATAATATTCTAGAACAAGTACCCTGAGGTATGATTTGTTTTTAGATTTTATCAAAAGTTTCTTTACTAGTGGTAAAGTTTGAAAAAAGTTTATTCAGGGAAGAAATTTCATATTTTAGTTTTAAAACTAAATCCTTATCCAATGTAGTATTAGTTTTAGAATTAATTATTGTTTCTAAAACATTTTCCCCAGAAATCACTTTTCCAAAATCTATAGAAAAAGAATCCTTTTCAAAAGTTTTCTTATCAAGATATTTAGAAAGAATTGATACTTTTTTTAAAACACTTATCTTTGAATTATCTTTATCAAGCTTTTTTAACTTTTTAATTCTCATTTTCAAGGAGTTTAGGAAAATGAGATACTTCATCATAAGAAGGAAGAGTATTATCTTATACTGAAGAAGATTCATTATATGAGGATATAGAATCATTTTCATCAGGATAATGAGCATTTAAGGATATCTTTTTTAAGGTTATCAATAGGGTTTACCTTATCCATAAGACAAATATTTTCTTTTGGTACCATGGTAGGAATAAAAATTTTCCTCTCTCTAAAACTATTTTTATCGGAAGAATTATTATTATAAGAGTCACATCCACTTGCACTACAAGAGTCATTAGCTTTAATGAATTTCTTTCCTTTTAACTTATGAAAAATTTTCTGATTCCTATCATAATTCCTATATTTACTATCATTTATTTTTATATTTGGACAATCCGGTCTAATGTGTCTAGCTTTCTAGAACTCATAACAAATAACATCATATTTCATATCATTCCTATATTTGTTACATTTCTTGTACCGGTATTGGAAATATGTTTTTCCTACTATTTTGTTCATCCTCCAAGCAAGATTAGCTAGTTCACTTTTAGAATGTTCTGATGAACTTGAGTCTGATTGTATAACAACCTTTTTCTTTCTAGATGATTTCACTACTTTCTCCAAAGACTGTGATTTAGGGTGTACATTATATTTTGTAGAAAATGAAAAACCATAAGTATTTTTTTTATTTTTCAAAATATATTTTCAATCATCCATCATACTACATAAGGATTCCAATAAGATCATCAATAGTAATATTTTTTAATTTCCCAATATCATCAACAACTTCCCTATTAGACTCCAATTCATTGGGTATGATATATGTTATTTTCTCCACAATTATTTCATAATCTAATCCTTTTTCTCCATGATATTGTAAATTATTAATGATAGTCATAAAACTTTAGTTCATCTTGGAAATAAATTCTCCAAGTAGAAAATTCAAAAGCTTTCTAGTCAGCTCTAAACATGGATATTCTAGTTTCAGCAAATATTGAACTAACTAAATGTGTAACCTCTAACTTCTTTAAAATACTTTTAGAAGCTTTATAGGAATAAATATAACCATAAATAATCCTTTTCATTGAGCATATTAAAGTGTTTCTAACTCTGTAGTTTAGTTTATACTCTTTATTTTCTTGGTTAGTAAAGGTAGTAACATATATATCAGGAATTGTATAATTTCTAGTGAGAATCACAATGTTTTATACTCCTATGTTGATCACAAAAGTCTTCATTCTTTCTCTCCAATATTCATATTCAACACCGTAAAAAATGGCAGTCTATTAGGATTGATAATATCAACGAATCTAATATTTAAACCTACCATATTAAAAGAAAAAATTTATTTTTCACAAACATATTAGTGTAAAAAATGTTTATAACAAAAAATTTATAAAAAAATTGAACAAACTTGTAATAGTAAAGAAGATAAAAATATCGACAACTATTTGAGTAGTGGAATCCTGCCCTGATACCAATTGATGGATATCAATATGAGATATATTGATATTAGGATCGAAAGAATATGTTCTTGTTGGATCAATTACAAGAGGGGGGGGGGGGGGTGAATTGTTATTTTAAAAACCTTATTGTAAAAAAATTAAAATAAACTAATTCTAAAAACATATTTATATAAAAAGATGATATTCAAGCTCATCCCTCAGTCTACTTACTATAGTGTCACAATCCAAGATTATTTCAATATATTAGAGTAAAATAAATGTAATCACATAAGATTCAATAATATCAAAGTAAACATATATGATTTATAGAATATTAGATTAACATATTTATGTTTATCCTATTCAGATATGTTATGGTAAAACTAATTCATATAAGTACAAAAAAAATATTTGTAAGAAAAAAGTAATACAATAAAAATAATATAAGAATGAATTATATCTATTTAAAAATAATAGATATATTTTAACCTTAAGCGTAAGGTACCCACAAACCTTAGCTAAAGGTATCCCTTGTTTTATACTTACATGAAAGCCTATCTTTACTTAGTAAGAAAATCCCTCAATATTATGATTAGCTTTGTTCTGTTATCCTATCCCCAACGGCCCTTGATCAGATGGATCAACTATATATTGTTATCCCCACAAGACATCAATCAACAGATCATCTCTGTCTTTCTATCCCTACAAGACTTAGATCATAATCATAGATTAGATGCACAATTACAATGAAATAGAATTATTAGGGGGACAACCCAACAAGGTTCCCTTAAGAAGAATAAACACAAAAATAGTTACAAAGTACTAAGTACAAGATGTTCACAATTTTTTAATCTTTCAGAGATCTCACAAAATGAGAAATCAAAAAATAAAATTATTTAGCCCCAGACTCTTCGAATGAATAGGTATTTATAGGCAGTATTCCCAATGGTCATATAATCTCTTAACAGTTATATTTCTCTGAGTTTTTCACAACGACTTGGACACTTGTCACTTTAGCAGGTCTTTTGTAACTAATTTTATGATAGCATATTGTTTTACACTATTATAATGTAAAAAGTATTCCTTACATTAGAAATTAGTTTTTTATATTCAGAATTTAAACTTAGTCTATGTGAAGGACTTCCTTACAAAAATCATTTCGATAATCTTTATGAGTGTGAATCCGATGTTTATCGAATCTGGGATCAGTCTGAATTTAAATAATTTTTCAGTAAAAATGATAAGATAGAAATTATTAAATCTAATATTAAAAAGGTGAATATGATGTTTATTAGATTCATACCCATTAAGATAATAATAATAATAAATTTTAGTTTATATTCATGAATATTTTAGATCTAATTATAAGTATTGTAAAAGTTTATGTTTTCTGAAAAAACATTCTAAATCACATTGGACATAAAAATTTAGTAATCAAGTATTTTTGGAAAGAGTATGTGATTTACAAAACTCAAGGAATGGAAATTTTATAAGTAATTTTTTTGACTCAACATGCTGTAAAATGTTTTAATTGAAATATTTTATTTCATTTCAGTTATTAGTTGTGATATTTTGTACTATACTAATTATTTTATTAAATATTTTCATTTTTTTATTCGATGATGGGTTTGGAGTTTTTTATATGATGAGGAAAAGAGATTTATGGGCTTGTGGTTATAAATATTTTGTATATATTTGTTTTATTTTTGAAATATGTTTCTTTTAATAATTCTATTGTGATTTTTTAAATATTAAAAAATTATAGCGGACCGCATATAGAGGTCAATATAGGCTAGACCAAGTGAACCTATAATGACCGCCATATGGAGACTAATATAGGCCTTATTGAGATGGACTCTAGTGATCTCCATTTGGAGGTCTCTAGTGATTATGGCTATAGAAATCGACAAACAGTAGTTATTAAAGACAATCCCGAGTAGGCCTATAATGACCGGGAAATGGTGGTCTCTATAGTGATACTAAGATGGTCTATAGCGAGCACCAATTGGTGATCTCTTTAGGTGACCTCTACTTGATCTATAGTATTCACCAAATTAAAGATGCTATATGAAACAATTAAGGGATAGAATAGGCATCCATTTGGTGAATGATGGGTGGCTGTTATAGGCCTTTAATGATTGTTTTGGGCAGTTTTGTATGCCTTTTTTCTACTAAAGCCTTTGTTTGAAGTTTTCGGGAAAAGATATTAATGCCCCAAACACATTTGACTTAATTTGGAAGAGGGATTAAGGGTATTCTTTCCTTTTTTCTTAGTTTTTAAAATATTTTAAATCCAAAATTCATTTCTTAATTTTTTTGAAAAACTCAAAAAAAATATCCCTCTTTCCATATTTCTTCATTTAATTTAAAAGTGAATGTAAATTTTTTGACATACCTACAAATAGGTTTATAAGTAAAAGTCATGTTATTATTTATCTATTTATTTTATATGAATATATTTAAAAATAAATTCTATGTGTTATCATGTTTGGCCACACCACGTTCTCTTGTGTGCATTTTATGATAAAGGGATACTAGTGGTATCCTCACAATCGTACCAGTCTTCCTCATCTCTATCGTCAGAGCTATACGGTGGAGAAGAAGTATGGATGTTTGATACATATATATTATTAGCCATTGAGACACTGATAAGAATATAATTAGTGAAGGAAACTCTCCTGAAATCATTTACAACCTTTTTAAAAGGGAGAAAGATTATGTATTTGACACACATATCAAGTATATATAATAATAATAACTATCTTATTAACACATCATAATTTTACTATGATCCGGTTCATATTGGAATTAAATTCCATATTTTTATAACAATTGGTATCATAATCATGAATATAGATAATAATTATGATTTATTATTTTTTATTTATATCTTCCAATATAGTCAATTAAAAATTATCCTTTGTTGTTCAGTTCAACTGTCATAGTAAAAACTTTCTTGAAATATGTAATAATAATATTTTTCCCTCTCCATTTTTAATTTATGATAAGTCATAAATTATTTTATCCAGTTTTTTATATTATTATTATTATTATTATTATTATTTTCTTGTTTTTTGATGGTCATGTATTTAGCATGTATTGATTGACATTTGGGGATACATTATTTTTAGATGAAAATTCTATTTAATTTAATTTCAGCTAAGTTGATAGACCATATTTTTTTTAAAAAAATATTTATTTTCCTGCATAAGAGTTTAATTTTTATTGAAATTATATTGTCAAGTCATATCCAAAAATTTTGGAATCGAACCATTGAAATTTTTATGAAACATGAAAAATATATATTGACAATATATCTGCAGAATTTTTTTGATATATTGTATAATTATGAATTCACCAATCATGATCATAGTTATGAAAATTAGTGTAGTTTTTTTAAATTTTTTTTTCAAATTGTTGATAACCCACATCACATTGTATTTTTAGCTCATGAATTTCATTTTTTAAACGTATTCAAATATTTTTGAATTTTATTTTAAATAAAATAAATCACAATTTGTTTTGGAATGGGAATAAGGGATTTGAAATGGTTATATATTTTCTATGACATGGGATCATTTATGTAAAATATTTGTAAATATTTTAGTTGAATAATCATATTTATTTTCATATATTTTTTATAACTATGGGATCACCTGTCGTGAGAATAATTATATAAAATTTTGTGTTGGATAATTATTATCATGTATGATATATTCAATCATCATCTAAATACAAAATTGGTGTGTGTGTGTGTATTTTGTGTTTTTTAAAAGGTGAGGGTCTTACCTCCTAAATTGAAAAAAATAAAGAGACCCCTTTTGGAAATAGGAAAGGGGGGAACCCACATGAAAGACATCCTAAAAGAAACATGACCTAATGGTCTATAAATGGTCCCAAATGACCAATAGGAAACAAACATCATGACAAGTACTAGCCATGAATCACGTTCCCCCCTATCAGAAAATGCAACAATGTTTCCTTTCAATGATGGTGTGCCTCCCCTACCAAGAATTGCACCGTGTTGGTAAACACAACATGGGAGAGAACTCCTCCATCTCACACTGAATGTGAACAAAGGATCAGATGAAAGATACCAGTACACCTCTCTCTCTTTAGAGCCTCCCACCTAACGATGGAAGCGAGAAGCTCAGTACACAACCAACCCGATGTTCCACAAAACCAAACTGAAATCACCATGAAAAAAACAATGATAGAGTGATCATCCATCCATATGAGGACATATAATAGAAAGATGGGTGTTAGGACACCCATCCCTCTTTCGAGGAATCCCACCCGATGACACCTGCAAGGAATAGGATCACCTTCCAAATTCAACAATAATGAAGCTCGTGTATGGAATGCTATATGAAGCCCATCAAACAACCAGTTCCAAGAAAAAATTTCACAAAATCAAGGCATAAAAACTGAACCATTCTCCAACCACATTGAATAACATCGACCAAACCATTGACACCTGAAACATATGATTAGAAACAAAGGGTAAATTTCCCTATAAACTAGATTCCAAACCACTTATAACCCTCCCAATCCCCACTTCTACCCGACAAGAAAAAATGACAAGGTAGGAGTGGATACCCACAAGAGTGACGACATCAACAAGAAAGAAGAGAAACCCTAGGACGTGCTCGGGAGTACACACCAGGGGAGAACATAGCCATATTCATTTAAATTATATATATATATATATTTTTTGTTTATAGATATTTTTTATAACTATAAGATCACCTATTATGGGATCAATCAAACAAAATTTTCTGAATGATTAATATAATAATTTTATTACATGATACACTAAAAAGAATAGGGTGATTAGAAGTGGAATTTTTTTCATTTAGAGTAGGTTTTAACCTCATATAAACACTTTAGAGGTGACTACCTATAAATGTCGCTAAAGTGGCCACCAACTCTGATTAGGGTCTGTTATGGGTACACACTGGTAAAATAGTCTTCTGTTTAGATGCGGTCAGATTAGAAGAGGTTTTAACCACCTCTAATTTAAAACTAATATTCTCAAAAAATGATAAATTAGAAGAAGGTTTAACGACATCTAATTCAAACATCAGACTAGGGGTGGTTAAAACTGCCCCTAATTGACATTTGGTCCCCAAGTTTAGGGTCTGTTATACAATAACTACCCCTAAACTACCCCATTTTTTTTAAAAAATCCTCACCTCCCAACACCTCTAGATAACCCCAAAGGCACCTTAACAACCCTTTTAACATCCCAATAGACACTAGGACACCCACCCTTACACCCACTCAGACAACACCCCACAGAACCCCCCAAACACCCACGTAGACACCAACCCACTAGGACACACCACATACCCACTCAGAAAACACTAGACACCCCCATGGAACCATGAAACCCCATGAAGGCACCCTAACAACCCCCTAGACACCCTTGTAGACCCCCATAAAAAACCCCTCCCTAGAACTACCTATTTTTAATTTTTTTCCACCTCTCATCTCTTCCAGACAACCTGCCATACACCCTAACAACCCCCCATACCCCCTAGACATCAGGACACCCACGGGGAAAACAACCCACAAACCCCCCGAACACCCACCTATACACCTTGAAAACCTACCAGGACACCTCACAGACAACACCCGACACCGCCGTGACACCCTGACACCCCCTGTAGGCACCCAAACAACCACCCAAACACCCCTATAGATCCCCATAAAACACCTCTCACCTTCCTGAAACCCCCCGGAAAACACCCCACCCCCCTAAGGCCCAATCCCTTCCCAGGCTCCCCTGTGGGCCTCGAAAAATGGAACTACAGACCCCCATCAGACGTGATACTCGGCCCATCCATCCCCTCACCCACAAGCCAAGACGGAAAGAATTTGGCCGTTGAGAATTGAACCCGGTACCAGTCAAAGACTCCCTTAGTGCCTTTACCACTACGCGGAAATGTATTATACATATTATATATAATAACTTAAATTTATTTACACACATAAATATTAGAAATATTATATATATATATATATATCTATTTGTGTATAGAAATATATATAATATAATATATTTTTATATATATGATATATTTTTGTATAATATATATATTTATATATATAATATTTGTGTCTAGTATATATTTATATGAATAATATATATATAATGTATTTGTGTATAATATATGATGTATATATTCTTCTATAATATATATATATATATATATATATATAATATTAGATACATAAATATTAGATAATATATCATATATTTTGGTATAATATATTTATATATTATATGTGTATAATATAAATATATATATATATTCATATATAAATATATATTTACATAAATATTTGTAAATACATTTATATTTGTGTGTATATATGTGTATTTATATATTTATATAATATTTATAGATATAATATAATTATAATATATATATTTATATAATAATTTTTATACATTTTTATATATGTATGTGTGTGTGTAATGGTAATAATATTAATTATTATTATTAATATTATTACACATGTTTTTTAAACTATAAAAATTATTTGTTAGTTTTATACAGACTATAAACACACACACACACACATATATATATATATATTATGATTTATATTATACATATATTATATTAAAAACCTTTCTATTATATATTTAGGTATGTAATTATATACATTTATATTATATCACATAAATATACACACAAAACTAAATACATTCATATAATTGGGAATATATAATATAATTAAATGATATATATATACTAAATTAATTTATAATCTATATAGTATACTACAATATGTATAAACTAATTATATAATATATAAATATACATATAATTAAATATTTACAATATAATATATATAATATTATTATATAGTATAATTATAATATATATATATATGTATATTTATATTTAATTTTGTCTATATTATATATATTTGTATACATAATATAATATAAATGTTTTTATAAAAAATATACAATAAAAATGTATTTAATATAATATATGTATAATATAAATCATATTATAAATGTATAGTATTTATAAAACCACATATATATTTTATAAATTTGAATAAATTTATTTATAATTACATTTATATTATGTATACCAATATTTGTATATGTATACATTTTTTTATATGTATATGTATTTATTTAATGTATTTATATAATGTCCTTATATATATGTGTGTGTTTTTATAATTTATTTAAATACATTTCTATAATGTGTTTATCTAATACACACACAAACACATGTGATAACACACATATATATTATAAAATTTTAATTTATATGAGATTTATCTTAAAAAATAAAAAAAAATATAGAGGGGGTTTAAAACCCCCTCTAATAAAAGGGATTAGAGGCGATTCTTGACCATCATAAAATTTCTTGAATTAGAGGGGGGTTAACAACCCCCTTTAATTTATTAAATTATAGGGGGTTTAAAACCCCCTCTAATGTCATGAATTAGAGGGGGTTCAAAACCCCCTTTAATGTCATTAATTAAAGGGGGGTTCATAACCCCTCTAATTTCATAAATTAGAAGGGGTTCAAACCCCTCTAATCTAAGGGATTATCAGAGGTTCATGGAACCCCTCTAATTTCTAAAATTATAGGGGGTTGTGAAACCCCACTATTTTCTTAAAAAATCAATTATATATATATATATATATATCCAAATGAAAAGTATATATATAACTCCTCTAAAATCCAACCTAATATATATCGTCACTAATTGTTAATTAGTGGTGTTTTGGACATAACCGCCTCTAAAATAATAACAAATATTAAAAAAATAATGCTAAATTTTTTTAGGGGTTATTCATAAGACCCTCTAAAAAACGGCTGCCAATCTGTTGTTTTTTAAGTTATAGAACTCTTGTTATTATGACGAATTTATGTTTTATAATTTATTTCAATATTTAATACCCTATAAATATTATATTTTGTGTGACATAAAATTCATACAATATAATTTTATAATTTCATCAGCCATATATATCATTATTAGTGCAATTTTGTTATCAGTATGATGTATTTATGTTTTTTCCATAAAACAACTATGTCATTTTTCCTTTAATACCCTATTTTCACATAAAATACTTGTATTTTTCATGATATTGAGACCCTTGATATTAATATGATGTATATTTATGTTTTATTTTTAATATCAATATCAAAATACTCTACCGGTATTAGATTTTCTGACATAAAATTTATACATTATGATATTATAATTTTATTTTGAACTGAGAACATTATCATTATAATTATGATTATGTTTTTTAATGATTTATAATTTATGTCTATATCGAGTACCCAATGGTATTTGATTTTATATGATTTTAAATTAATACATCATAATACTGAATTTTATTTATTATTGCATGAGATCCTTATTATCATTATAATTATGTATACATGTTTTGTAATTTGTTATGATATCAAATTATCTATTAGTGTTAGTTTTTAGAAAAAATAAAATTCATACATCATCACATTATAATTTTATTATTTGGGACCCCAATATAGGATCATAGTAAATATGATTTATTGAAAAATACATTATTTATGCATATATATATATTGCATTAATAATTAGTGTACCCTATCAATATATTAATATTAATGTAATTTAGTTTTTGATATGATATATATGTGTGTATATGTAATTTTATTTTAATTATATCAAATATCCTATTGGTGTTTTATTTTGTGTAACATAAAATTTGTACATCATATCATCATATAGAGATTTTATTTATTATGATCTACAACCATTAAGAAATATCATAATAGATAAATATTTTTTAAAATAGAATATTTTCTATGGATATAGAATAATTTATTTTTTAACCACATAATTATTTATGATTTTTAAATTATGTTTTGTTATTTTAATGAAAACATCATTAATTATATTTAGGAAAACTTTAAAAGGGTTTAATTTTAAGAACTAAAAATATTTATTGGACATTAAATTATCCTTAAATAGTATTCTTTATATTAGTTCATTTGTTTCAAAACTAGTGGGATGATATTTATGTTTTTCATATGTCGATGACATACTTATTGCCAATAATTATGTTAAGATTTTAGAGGAAACAAAATAAATGACCACTATGATATGAAAGTACTTAGGGATGTTTTTTTACATCCAAATTCTTTTATTACAGGTCATGTTGTATTTTTAAACTATATCAAAGAGGATATATCAAAAGGATCCTCAGATAGTTTAACATAAATTCTTTCTTCACTTGTACTACAATTTGTTTTTCAAAATATAATAATGTTATAACAAACTTCCTTATATGATTCTTTGTACTTTCAATTTTATGTATACTAATGTTTGTGATTGAAAAGATATTGTTTTTTATTTAATTATTTGGGGTGATAATTGAGTGATACAAGATTTATTCAATTAAAGTAAAAAAATGTCTTTTGATATATGGACAACACTAAATATTATATATTTTTTGTGATAAAAAAATGAATGGAACTTCGGTCCAATGATAATTACAAGATAAAAATAAAGTGAAAAAATATGGAAATATATTAACATAATATGTAATGTTGAAAAACCCAGAAAAAATAAAGGGATAAAAAACCATGGGAAAACATACAGATCTAACTATAAAAAAATGTGGGTATTGATTTTCTCTCTCTCTCTCTCTCAATTATAAGGATAAAACAATCAAAATATTATCTCTTGAATAAATATAGAAACACCTTACAAAATTCCACACTCAAAGATAAAACTAGAAGATAATGAGTTTCTTGAGAAAGTGATGATTAAAACTGTTGGGTGAGACCCCCCCTTTTATAAGATTCCCTCATGCTTCTTTGGCCTTCCCTATTTTGATAGAAAATAAAAGCCTTTTAACAAATTAAATGGGGGTGGAATAAAGGTAGGGATCCATCGACATTGAACAAATTAAATGGACCAACATTTTTATCTCTCTCCCCAAAAGTATACCACCATTTCTCACACTTAGAGATTTGACTAAGAACCAAGAACATCTCCAAAAATCCTTTTTATCTACCAAGCATACTTATCATGTCTCCATAAGGCCACTAAAGACACCATGTGAACTTATCAAAGCTAATCGCCATTATCAAGAAATATTTTATAATTTTATTTAGTATGAATTCACTGCATGTCCACACTCCCTTCCTCCACGACATCTCAAACAAAATGATATTTTACTCTAATTTCCATCATTCTGAAATGAAAATATGGATTCTTTGCAATTTTAAAGGTTCTATAACTATAAAAAAACAATGAAATATTCCCATGTCTATACCCAAGATCCTCCAATAACCTTCTCATCCAAATTACGTATTTTAATGTTTGTGTAGATGCCTTGTACTCCACCTCAGTCATGGATAAGGCCACAAATGATAGTGATTTTGCAATCCGAATCACAGTTCCTCCTACAAGAGTAAACAAATAACCAGATGTTAATTTACTTTGGCCATAATCACATGAAAAATATCTATCAAAATAGCCTCTGATAGTAAAATATAATCCTCAATTTAATAATGAAACATCCGTGGTCTCTTTGATGTATCTCATGATTCTCTTCAACATGTTCCAATGCTCTCGTCCTGGTTTTTCTATGTACCTACTGACTTCTCCCACTACATGTGTAATTTATTATCTAGTAAAAACCACCACAAACATCAGATTCCCTACTATTTAGTCATATAAAACTTGAAACATTTCCATCCTCTTTTATTCATTACCAGGACTCATTGTGGAGGATAACTTGAAATTAATGGGAAGAGGGGTAGTGATTGTCTTACAGTTTTACATGTTGAATAATTTTAAAACATTTCTTAAGTAATTATTAAGTGATAGAAAAATATTACTATTATTTTTCTCTCAGTATATCCGTATCCCAAGAATATTGTTTGTTGGTTCCAAGTCCTTTATATTAAACTCCCTATCCAACCATGCCTTCGTCTCATGTATTTGATCATTTTTTAGGGCCTGCAACCAACATGTCATCCACATGCAACAATATAATTATAACATCAATACCCTATAGACCCTTGAAATATGAACAATGATATAAATTAATTATTTCTTATCCATAGATCATAATATATGAATCAATTATCTTGTACCAACACCTCAATGTTTATTTTAGTCCACATTGAGATATGTTCAACCTAAAACCATGTTAGCTTTAAATTCTTCAACAAAACCTTATGGAAAGAGAATATATATTTATTTATGAAGATCACCATAGAGAAAATATTTCTTCATATATATCTACTCCAGTTGTATACTATATGTATCACACATCACCAAGACTACCCGAATAGTCTTCAGTCGAACAACAAGAGAAAGTATTTAATTGAAATAAGTAACTTCCTTCTAAGAATATCCTTTAACAACTAGTCTCACAAGATATATTTCCAATTGGTCTTTTCCACCTCTTTTTATCTTAAAGACCCATTTATCATAATAAACATCCTTCCACAAGGTAATGGAACTAGATCCCAAGTCTTGTTCTTGTGTAGGGAATTAAGTTCCTCCTATATCATCATCATCCCCGAGGATACGTCTAGAATTTGTGTCACCTTCATAAAAGAAGATAGCCCTCCATATTAGATAAATAAATAAATACAAAACATTACTCTCAGTGACAAAATATAAGTTTCATATTAGTGTTATTTCCTCCAAATTTAACCATCTTGGTCTAGGATCATCCGATAGTTGATCATCGTGTTGTGGTAATAACTCAGAGGAAACTGGTTCTTCATTTGTTTCTTCCACCACCTCAGTTGTTATAGTTTCTATACTATATTTCTATATATCTATATAAATCATAATTTTGACCTTGTATTTATTAAAAATGAAACCCCTTCTGATGTAAAATTTGTGAGTTGTGGGATCCCAAAAAGGATTCCCCTTTACTGCATTATTATATCCCAAGATGGCACATTCCCTAGATCTCGATTGAAACTATGATATTTCTAGGTCATTAAATAGTGAATATATAGGACTTAAAAAGTATACAATTGAGAATAGTCTATGGGTTTATAATTCTCCATATCATTCATCATATTCAGATCAATTTCTACTAAAGGAGTTCAATTGGTCATGTTTTAGGTGATATTCACCACTTTTTCCCAAAATATCTTGGAAACTCCTATAGTCTTCAACATTACCCTTTTTCTAAACAACACGGTTCTATTAATCAAATCAACCTCTCCATTATATTTAGGAGTTTATGACACCATGAACTATCTCTTGATGCCTTCCTATTGGAAAAAATAATCAAAATCCTTACTTATATATATTCTCAACCATTATTAGTCCTCAAACACATGATATTATTTCCATATTCAAGTTCCTTACACACATTGAATGTTTTGAAGACTTTAAAGATGTTAAATTTACTCATTATTGGATATTTAGAATCCCCCAGTTTGAGTTACATCCTCATTTTATTCCTTTTATTTTACGTTTTAATTCTTTGAAATACCTTATTGGGAGAGTTTAGTGGAATAAAGAGGAGATAGTATGAAAATGAGCTTCTAGAAATATATAAGAACAATTAATGTCATAAATCATGGTTTTAATATGTAAATGTTATAGTTAATATGTTTAGATGAGTTATTTTATGACATTAAATAAATTTTTGTTGTAAATTGGTTTTATGAGATTTCATTTAGATGTGATTCATATTTTGATTGGAAGTCACCCATTGAAGAATTTAAGATGTAAATTCATGTCTTACACTGTAAATTAATTTAGAACCAACCAATTTATACCTTTTAACTAGTTATAAATACTCATTTGATTCTTATTCCTTACGCTCTAACTACAGGTCCACCATAAGATATTTTCAGTAACCTTCGACATTTGGACTCTGATTCCAACAAACCATTCAGTGTTAAACTTCTGATATCAAAGGATAAGGTATATTTATTCCTTATTTTCTTATATATCACTGGTTTTTCTCATATGGAACCATAGATTGGTGTTATAATACTCAGATATATGGGTTCATATTTGTGTTTATGAGATCATTTGGGGTTTTGATAGAGGAATAAAAGGAAGAGGTCTGACTGGTGGAATCATCTTTGATCTCTCATTCCAACTAAATTGAGGATGGTTATTTTACACCTTTACACTTTATTGGAACTATATGTATTATTAGATTTCTAAAAATTTTCTCCTCTTCTTTCAGTGGTTTTTACCTTGTAAAACATTGCTGATAATTATCTTACCGGTTGGATTGAAATTGGATTGTGTGTGTTTCCCACAATTCATTATTCAATTTATTTATAGTGTTTGGATAAATAAAAGGTGTTTTTACATATGTTCTTAGCATAATGGTTTGTGAGTGATGTTTATAAAAGAATAAGTTGGTGTGTATTCATTATTTCATTGTACAAGTTCTTTTTGAACTAGACTTGGTGCTCTATGTCAACTATAGAGGCCAAAGGGGAAATATGCCACCCAGTGATGGATTGATGGAGTATGGACCACTACTTATGAGTATAGGGGTGTCATTTTGGTGTCCATATGTGTGTGTGAGAACCTAGTTCGTTATAAAAAATTAATAATAAGGAAATAATTTTGGTTTTTTAAAGAAAAACATTGTTATGACTAAAACTACTTTTGGAAAACCTTTTCATTTGAGATATTTTTTATTTTGAAATATATATAAAATTTTGATATTATTTCTGATAGTTTTATTATCTATATGAGCTAACATATTTTTGGTCTTAGTTTCATGTGGGAGGAATCTTGGGGTTTCCTACTGGGTATGGTTACTCACCCCATGCATATTCACATTAGTATATTTGAAAACATTGTTTTATATGACATAGGAAAGGTAATAGTTTCTTACTTTTATAATGGAGCTACTTGATGTAGATATCTTAGCTGGAAGAGTTAAATCTTGGAGTTATTTCATGTTGTGGTTAAGTGTGGTGTCCCCTTGGTACTCGGTTCTTTTACTTTGTTGTAGTTTTAGTTTCTATCTTATATTATTTTGCTATTACTTCAACACCCCGAGATTTTATAAGACATATTATTTTTAATTTATTTGATGTTTTTTGTTATACGCTACACCAATATTATATTATTCTATACACAACTACGTATTAACTTTTATTATATGCACTACTATACTTGGCTTGTGTTACATACAATTTCAAGATCTTTTGATAGAATTTATTTCACGCAACACTGAGTATAGTTTTTTTAAATATATAAAATAACTATGTCAGAACTATGTCATATGTAACACCAAACGAATCTTTCAATACACGCAAAACTGACTTGGATTGCGTTATATGCATGAAATACCTTACTCGATAGCTTGTATTGTACACAATACCGAGTTTCAATAAACAATGATATATTATTAAAATGTTATTATTTAAAAGGATATAAACTAGCCGTTATGAATAGTGTTAACCACATTTTGAATTTTATATAACATTAAAATTAATATTATGTATTTTCTAGGCATGTTATGACACCATATTCAATTTTTCAGATATAAGAAGTATTATTCAAAAAATGCAGTTTTTCCGCCTTTTGATGGCGCACCAATTTTAAATCTATTTTGTAACACTTTTATATATTCTATTTTACAAAATAAACATCCTATTTTGAATTGGGACATAAAAGTTTCACTTGGTTTAAATTTTGGTATTTTTATGATGAAATTCATATTTTGATGAATAGTGAAAAATACTGCATTTTAATTTAAAACTGCATTTTTTGTCTAATTTAATTATATGTTTATATTATATTTTTAATTGGTTTTAAAGGTTAATTGGATAATTTTTTTATAATTTTATCTAATTTTTCTTATTGGAAGTAATTTCACATTTAAATTGTACATAAACACATGATAATCCTTTGATAATTTTTTACTTCTGAAAAACCCGCTTCTTGGTTTTGACAACAGGATTTAATTTTAAATTAATTTCTTCCAATTAGACAATTTGAATTATGAAAAATGGATTCCATATTTGGAATAAGTGAATCCAAATTATGTTAATATGTTACTTTTATTTTTTGGATATTATCAATAGTAACTATGGTAATTTTTATTTACCATAGTTAAAGGTAAATCAGGTAAATTAGAGTAACTAACAATATGATAAAGATAATAAAATTATCCTAACAAATGAAAAAATCCATTTTAATGAATTAAAGTCGAAAAATATCACCTATGTGTTGGAAATGATTCGTTTAAAAAACTTTTTCCAGGAAAGTGATGTAATTATAATTAAAACAAAAGAATGTGACAACATGTCACTCTCATATATCTTATAAGTATAGTAATTTTAATATAGTGATAAACATGATAAAACATTGAAAATAAATAAATATACAAAAATATAATGAAATTATCTACATCATTTGGATTTATTTATAATTTTTAGGGATTAAATAATTACCATTAATGATGACAAAATAGTGATGTAGAAATTATTTTATTGATAGAAATATCAAATAAATGGTTTTAAAAATATTAAAATAAATATCATATTAACTAATTAATGTGATCCATGAATTTTATTGGTGACTATGAGATGTTAGTAGTGTATTAAATTTTTTGTTTTGAATTTATCTTCTGATTGGATTTTATTTTAAGTCAAATAAATGGATAATGTAAAAATTTAGACTATTGATATTTTATCAAAATAACATATTATTAAATTATTTAAAAATCATAAAAATATTTAAAAATTAAAAAGATAAAATTATAAGGTATATAATTTCATAAAGTATCCAATTATGAAAAATTTACAACACATAAGCAAATATTTATAACCATTTAATATTTAGAATTTTATTACCACAAATAAAATTAAATAGATTAAATAAGGATAAATCAAAATGATAAAGTTTAAAATAAAATAATAAAATGTATAAATTTATTTTTTTTGAGAGTATTTCGACCCATACTCATCTTAAATTTTTAATAAACCACTTTTGTACCATTATAAACCAAAAATCAAATTATTATAAAATACTATTTAAAGACTTTCCTAAAGTGACCCTCCTCCCTCTTAGAAAAGGCCACCACCTCTACTAACTTAATCACAATTTTAAATCCCTTTTTATTGTCTAAAATCTACTCAAATAAGATTAAAAAATTCCTAAATTCCTCTTAGAGGCCACACTTTTGGCATAAATCCATCATAGAGAGTCATTTTGTGCAAATCAAAAGTAGATACCTGAAAAAGAGGTAATTGTTTTGTTACCTCTTTCAAAACTCTTTTCTTCTTATACTTCCTCTTCTTTTTTTGTTTCCATACTAAAGTAAAAAATCCAGTATATTATACATGATTATATGTTATTATAATTTTGGGACACTATTATACCTCCTTTTATCCATCCTATGAAGAAAAATATCACCATCCATGCGTATGTACGATTTACCATCTCCACGCTGTGGTGTAATTTTTTATTCAACAATACTTAATTTGGATGGGTATAATGATGTGTATAATGGATGTAAATAATAAATATAACATTATAATTATTATTTATATTTATTATAACATCCAATTATATACTTTTTAACCAATAAGTGAATGATATCATTGCTTGTGTGTACGTACGACTTATCGTCTCCAAGACGCGATGAGATTCATTCTCCTCATTAACCATTCAAGAATGATTATAAAGTATATATATTATAAATAAGAATGAAATATATGACATAATAATGAAATATATGACATAATATATGATATCGCAAATATTATTATGGTTCTGTTAAATGTTAATAATATGTTTAATCTTACTATAAAGGAGTTTCAGATACATAAAAATCATATAATACCTAAGGTAAGAGGTAATTTTGCAATCTCATTTTTATCTGAGATTGTTTATACGTAAGTATTTACTGGAGATATAATTATCATCTGTGTCCATGTTTTCAAAATTTTTTTTATAAAATCTTTAATACTATACAATGTATTTTTAAATTCATATTTAAACATTTTTGACTTTTACTATATGCTATGGAATGATCTTTCTTTTATATACCATACAAGTTATTTTTTGACTTTTCCAGAAAAAGTATGAGGATAATGTTTTTTCAACTTATACAACATGAATGAATTTTTACTATTTCATGACTATAACGACCTTTATTTTACATGTATTTTTTTAATTATATGGAATTATTATGAGTTAGTGAAAATTAACGGTGCGTGATTCTAAGGCCTGGTGTGCCCGAAATGAAATTATGAACTTTTGTTTCCGGGTACATTTAGTAAACGCATGAGAGACATTTTCTAACTTTTGAATCGTTGCTTAGATTAAAATCCAAGGGCATCGTAGAATCCACGATGCCAAGATTCGCTTAAGGGATGCTTCACTTTGGCCGCAGTGGTTCCAGAGAAAAATTTATTTTTTGGAACTTTTTAATAGAAGAAATAAAATAACATTATTTTTGTTCTATTCCTCCAACGGACAAGCGGTAAGGTGGGACCGACGACGTGTCAAGATAATAAATGGCTTGAACCTCTAATCTATGTAACAACAACATTGGAAAAAACTAGGAAGCTTCATATTAATGAGCCCCATTAACTCCCCACGTCGTTACTTATTCTCCCCCTCTTATAAATATAGAGCTTGGGGGAGGGTTATCGGAAAAGATTCGCCAATGAACTAAGTTCTATTGGAACACTGTGACGCCAGACCCTTAGAAGACGAAGCTGACCCAGTGGGAGGTGATAGATGACATCAAACCAAAGGGGGACGTGCGAGTGGCGTCTTTTGGAGCCGATCGTGGGAACGAAGAGCACGATCCACCAACCAGCACCGGCGATTCTTCAACGTTTCAAGGTAGGGTTTACAGTTGATTTTTCTTCGTTAAATTTTACATTGATTCAATCTTCTTGAGTCGCATGTTATCAAACTAACACGGAGGGCATAGGACAAAGGAACATGGACTGATCCCTCCGCTTCCTCGTGGATTGATGTGTTCTTCCAGAGTGGATCAGTGGGTTGAGTGGAACCCAACCACGTCAGGATAGATGCAAAGGCGACATCTTGGGACACACAATGAATCCTTCGGATTAAAGTATGTGCCACCAGAGCTCACCCGGTGACCCGCGGAAGTCCACCGGTGACCGATGCTGATAGGGTACAGGCGGTGGCGGTGCAACCATGCTGCCGAAGGAGGCCGCGGCCCGTCGGCCGTAGTGGAGGAAGGAGGCGGTTGACACGCCGGCCGACCGTGTTGAAGTAGGGCGGCATGCATCCACCCACCGGTAGAGGAGGATGTCAGGGTTGTCGAGCCCTGGCGGTGCACCAGGGCGGCTGACACCCGGCCAGACATAGGAGGAGCAGTGGTTCCATCACGCCGTAGGAGGAGTAGCGACACCATCGCGCCGCTAGAAGGGGAGCCGATCAGAATTTTGGTGAGCCGCGTCACGCCGAGCAAGACCCGCTTCGGCAGGTCTCACATGCAAGTAGGATCTGCCACATGGCACCACCGGGTTGGACAGACCAGAACGGTCCAACTAGCCTATTCGAAAATCTCGGGGGGCACCTCCCTAGGGTGGCGTATTGGGTGGGCCTCGCCACGGCGGACCGCACCCAGCCGCGGGCTGCGCCCAGCACGGGCCGGACCACGCCCAGCGGGCCGGGCTGCCCCCTTTGTGGGCCAGGCCAGACCGCGACCTAGTGGGATGGGCCCGCTGCGGTCTGACCCATCTGGGCCAGACTCGGACCAGACGGGTCGACCCGAACCAGGTCGGGTCGGCCCAGGCCTGGTCAGGCCGAGTCGAACCGGACCCGGGCCCATCTGAACATAGATACCCCTTTTTTGTCATAACATGAGAACCGAGCATCCGTTTGATTAACCATCTATAGAGCCATAATCCTAGAATCGAGAAGGTCCTTTTTATATACTTCACTTGAGTTTTGGATAATGTTGGAGTATGGACGGGTTGGATCGATCCCGAATCCAATGGGGACCTCAGAACAAAAAGGCTAATAACTTATAAACCGGGTGTCTGATTGACACGCCATCTGTTGCTTTGGGACCCTTATGATGTGGTGGTACATTGGGATACTTTTTCATGGGACTCTGTGGAAGTTGAAGTGAGGATGATGGATTGAGGAGCGGATCCTACCGGAATCAAGCATGCTTAGTTTGGGAACCATGTGGCTGACTGTACTTGGAGAATCTTTAGATCCTGTGTAGGTCAGCATCTACCGATCCTGTGTGGGTCATCTTCAGATCATATGTGGGTCATCTTCTGATCCTATGTGGGTCATCTTCAGATCTTGTGTGGGTCATCTTCAGGTCCTATGTGGGTCAACATCTTTGGATCCTATGTGGGTCACCTTCGATCCTGTTTGGGTCAACAAAAGAGCTTCTCGATGAAGTAAGATGATCTAGCAATACAGATAATCATATATAAATTCGTAGTTAAGTAATACTTGGTGTGTAATGAGTCTTTATCTTTGTGGTACACTTCTATGTGGTGATACCATCGGGGTATTCTTCTTTTTGGTGTTAACTTTTTGGCACTTACTTTCGTGGTGTTACCTTCATGTTATTCTTTCCTTCATGGAACAGATGTGTTTTTGGATAAAGAGCTGGGCCTTGTGTTTACTGATGAATGCGATGGGTATACTTGATAACATAGGTATATGTATGGGAATATACCTATGTAGGGTTAACTATTGTTTTCATTCTTGTGATTATGGTATTGATTTATGGTTTATCCTTTGTTAATTATGATAGACCTTTGGGGGTCTCGGGGTCCCTACTGAGTATTGTTATACTCACCCCTACAAGGGCTATTCCCTCACCTTGCTGTATATTGTGCAGATGATGGAAATCATTGATCGAGGCTGAGGGTTCCAAAACTGGAGGCTTCTCGGAGGTGGAACACTACACGAGACGTACCGTAGAGAAGACCATTCGAGATCTGTACCTACCCTTCATGTAGGATCCTTGGCGGGTGTTCACATGATTTGTTTTTAGTTTTACTTGTACTTTCGTATTGGGCTTGTATTCCGACCCCAATTACTTACTGTACTCTCCTATTTACTATAATGTTTACTTTGTGCATTTATCATGTTGTGTGCTTGGATTGTCTGAGTTTACAGGTTAAAAGGAAATACCTTCCCGGTTTTAGGATATGCCTTTCCAATGCTAGTCGCCAGCCCCTGGCCTATGAAAGGTGGGATTGGGGTAGTCACAACATGGGCCCCGGGGGATAGGACGTGACAAATTGGTATCATAAGATATGGTGCTACCGAATAACTTGGACTCTGATCTTTTAATCAATAACAGTGTTAAGTTTTATGAGTGTGTTATTCAGTTTGGGGAATCTAGTTTTGGTGCGGTGGCAGACATATCCATACACCAGGACCTCGAACTCCGATTTCTAACTCGGTGCATGAAAACACTAATTACATGTGTGTTTTTGAAAAGTTTTGTTTGTGATCTCTTTGAGTTAGCTCACCAGGTATAACTTATTGACTGTGGTGCACCTGTTTCTTTTCAAGATGCCTCCATGTAGACAACCATCCAGGGTTCCATGTAGAGTATGCGATGACGACCCACCAAGCGACGAGGCTTTGGTGCAGGGCCCTCTTACGGAATACTTACAAGGGGCATCACTACCCTTTGGGACACTGTTTCCACTGTCTCTAGTATCAGAGGGTGCACGCCACTTGAGCACATTTCATGAGTTTCATCGGCA
The DNA here is from genome assembly GCA_963277665.1 of Viscum album. NCBI lineage: Eukaryota > Viridiplantae > Streptophyta > Magnoliopsida > Santalales > Viscaceae > Viscum > Viscum album. The sequence goes on from OY728159.1 coordinate 1,928,388,747, forward strand.
GAGGCCACCAAGGTTCCAAGGGGAGATGTGTCCACAAGCAGCTGAGGACTGACTGGAGGCAGTGGTTAGAGTTTTTCAACTAGTAGGGACACCAACTGATCTCATGGTAATCCTTGCTACTAGTCTTCTTCAGGAATTAGTGGGAAGATGGTAGAGCTTGATTCTCTAGGTTAATGACGAGGTGAATCTCCTCTAGGCGGACTTTGAGAGCCTATTCATGGTAGAGTTCGTATGAGCAACTTTACGCGCAGTGCATATACAAGAGCTTCTCCACTTTCCTTAGGGTAGCATGACCGTGGCTTATTATTTAGCGAGGTTCACCGTACTCTCACGCTACTCCACTGACATAGTGTGGGACCCTTTCTTCAGGGCCTAGAAATTCAACCAGGGGCTCAAACGGGAGAGTAGAGCTTCGATGATTTCTCTCAGCATCCCGACGCAGGCGAGGGTGTTAGAGTGAGCACTCTTGGTGGAGAGCTTCCTTACTAAGTAGTCACCAGTAGTGAGACCCACCACCGAACGTCACGTGGAAGATTCATCTACAACTGTAAGTAGAAAGATTAAGTAGATGTCTAAGAGGATCTGATCTATAGGTGAATGACCATAGGATAAAGGGTCGGTTGTGCAGGGCTCTCGAGACAGAGCATGACAGGCAAGGAGCAAGCAGTGTTACTCATGCGGTGGGCAGGGTCACATGGATCACGACTGCCTGAAACAAAGTAAAGACAACCATATGATGGGAAAAGGACCACTTAGGTAGAGTCAAAGATTCAGTCGGGGAGGTCCGCAGATAGTAGGCAGACATGGCGGAGGAGCTAGCCATGCAACATGCAATGTGTTGCGATTCGAGGTTCTACCACCACCACCTCCAGGTGGTCCAAACCGATCACTAGGAGTTGGTGGATATGGAAAAGCTCTACTCCAGGTAGCTGTGGCCTATTACCATAGCACTATGGAGATCATTCGAGTTATGATCTGTGTCTACTCCACCTTAGCTGCAGTACTTATAGACACAGGTGCTAGTCACTCTTTTATTGCCATGACCCTCATTCGTATCTTGGAGATTTTGGTGGATCTTTTGGCTCGATCCTAACAGCTAGATACTTCTACGGTAGAGTATTATATGATTACACACTGGTTCCAACAGTGTGATATTACTCTAGTAGGTGATATCTTCGGCTGGGATCTTCTAGTAGAGGCATCGAGTCCTTACAAAGTCATCTTGGGTATGGATTGATTATCTATAGTCAATGCGTAGAATGACTGTATTATGCGCAAAGTGCGGTGTGTCTATGAGGATGGGACTAGGTTTTCCTTTACCGGTCAGAATGGAACCTTTGAAACACATGATAGACTTAATCGGAGAAGGGTGTAACCGATCACACATCAGTTGGATAGCCTTACCCTCAGAGCAGTTGATGTTGAGAGTCTGAGCTATCCTGTAGTGGTGGACCAATACGCTGACGTTTTCCCTAATGACGTTTCAGGTCTACCTCCTCAAAGAGAGGTAAAATTTTATATCAAATTGTACCCCAAGATAGTGTCGATATCTATACCATCATATTGGATGGCTCCTGTGGAGCTTCAAGAGCTGCGATTAGAACTGGAGGAATTTTTGAGCAAGGGGTTCATTTGGATCAGTGTTTCTCCTTGGGAAGCCCTAATTTTGTATGCCAAGAAGGAGGATGGGAGTTTGAGAAATTGTGTGGACTATCGGCACCTGAACTAGGTGACCATGAAGAATAAGTACCCACTCCCAAGGATTGACGGTCTCTTTGATCAGCTGAATGAAGCACAATGTTTTTCAAAGATAGAACTTAGATCAGGCTATCACCAGCTCAGGGTAAGAGACAAGGATGTGCCGAAGACGACCTTTAGATGTTGGTATGGCCATTATGAGTTCTTGGTTATTCCATTTGGAATGACCAATGCCCAAACAGTGTTCCTGGGACTCATGAACAGAATTTTCCATCCATACTCGGATCGCTTTATGGTAGTCTTCATCGATGACATCCTGTTATACTCAGCTACATAGGAGAGGCATGCCTATCATCTACAGATAGTTCTGGACACACTCTGAAAACACAAGATTTATGGTAAGTTCTCGACGTGCCAGTTCAAGATCCGAGAGGTTCACTTCCTGGGACATATTATCTCGGAGGATGGAGTTGCAGTGGAACCAGCGAAGATTGAGGCTGTGCTTGATTGGGATCCACCCAAGAGTGTGGCAGAGGTGTGGAGTTTCTTGGGTCTGGCCGGTTAGTACTGAAGGTTTGTGCCTGACATTTCTAGAGTTGCGGAACCCTTTATCAGTGTTGACAAAGAAGGGGAAACCCTTCATGTGGTCGGAGAGATGCCATCATAGTTTCTAGAAGCTGAGGAAGAGACTGACGAGTGCCACTATCTTGAGGCTACCAGAGGAGGGTGTTGGGTACATTGTCTACTACGACACATCATGGTCTGGGTTCGGATGTGTCTGGATATAGGAGCGAGCAGTGATCACTTATGGTTCTCGACAGCTGAGACAACATGAGAAGAACTATGCTACCCATGAACTGAAGTAAGAAGGAGTGGTTTTTTCCTTGAAGATGTGGTGAGATTACTTGATGGGAGGAAATTTTACAGTCTACTCTAATCACAAGAGTCTCAGGTATATCTTCTCCCAGAAGGACCTGAACCTGAGACAACAACATTGTCTTGAGTTCCTCTAGGACTATGACTCTGAGATAGTCTATACTCCTAGGAAGGGAAACGTTGTAGCAGATGAACTCAGCAGGATATCTAGTATACATTTGCTGAGTGAGGTGATAGAGAAGTTGGCCGCTTTGCAAATATCCTACGTGGATAGAGATGGAGCATCCTTTCTTCAGTCTCTGACAGTCACTCCACCACTACTTCAATGAGTTAGTAAAGCGCAACTAGGGGACACTAACTGCGAGGCATGATGTGCTCAGATATCCATAGGATAAACACTTAATAGATTTTCTGAAGGTTGGGAGAACGTCATCCTCTTCAGGGGACGCATTTTGGTACCAATGGTGTTACAAGAGGGAGTGTTGAGGGAGTTCCATACGTCCCCTCTAGTGGTACATCCTGGAGTGGAGAAGATATAACAGGACCTCTGATGTCAGCACTGGTGGTCGGGAATGAAGAAAGAAGTAGTAGAGTTTGTCTCTCGGTGCTTCACTTGTCAGCAAGTGAAGGCAAAGAATCAGGTTCCAACATGCTTAGTTCAGCCACTAGAGGTGCCAGAGTGGAAGTGGGATGGAATTTCCATGGACTTTATTATGGTACTTCCACACACGTCCAAGGACATGATTCCATCTGGGTGATCATTGACCGACTCACCAAGTCGTCCCACTTCCTACCTATCAGAGAGAAGGGTTCAGAAGATGTCTTTGGATGCCTCTACGTGCAGGAGATTGTATAAAAGCATTTATTACACTCGATGATTATCTCTGATCATGATGCAAATTTTACTTCCCAACTATGGAAGGGGTTACAAGAGGCATTCAGAACTCAGCTTCATTTGAGCACCACCTTTCATCCTCAGACGGATGGTCAGACAAAGTTGACCATTCAGACTCTTGAGGACATGTTGCGAGCTTGCGTCCTTGATTTTGGATGCAGCTGGTAGGATCAATTTCCTTTTGTGGATTTTGCGTACAACAACAGATATCACTCCACCATTGGTATGGAACAATTTGAGGCATTATACGGTTGACCTTGTAGATCACCTCTATGTTGGACTGACCCAGGGGAGTCAGCAGTCATGGGACCAGAGATGGTACGACTACCATGGAGAAGGTGCAGATTATTCTGGAGCAGATGAAGACTGCACAGAGTAGACAGAAGTCCTATGATGATAGGAGACATAGACCTTTGGAGTTCTAGGATGGTGACCAGGTATTTCTATGGGTCCACCTCGATGACGTTTGCAGATATTTTTCCGGGGCATGAAGTTATATTTGAGGTTCATCAGACCCTTTCTGGTCCTCAATAGAGTTGGCGAGGTGGAATACTGCCTAGCTATCACCCATCAGTTGCACCGGGTGCACGAGGTTTTCCACATATCCCAGCTAAGAAGATACGTACATGATCTTTCACACATCATTGACTGGGGCGAGCTTGACATCGACGATGGGGAGACGTTTTCAGAGGTTCCAATGGAGATTGAGGATCGATAGGATAAAATCCTTCATGGGAGATCGATACCTCTGGTACGCATACCTTAGCAGCATGTGAACCTCAAGGAGAGCACATGGGAGTGGGAGGCTCAGATTCGTGCTCAGTACTCCCACCTGTTTCCCAAGATTTTATTGTGTCTTTCAGGGACAATAATTCATGAGGTAGGGGTGAATATAAAGACCTGGATTTTCCATGTATTTTTTTAATTATATGGATTTATTATGATTCTGTTAAAATTAGTGGTGCGTGATTCTGAGGCTTGGTGTGCCTGGAATGAAATTCTGAACTTTTTTTGGGTACGTTCAGTAAACCCATGAGCGGTGTTTTCTAACATTTGAACCATTTCTTAGATTAAAAATATCAGGGCACCATTGAATCTGGAGTGCTGGTATTCGCTTAAGGGGGGATTCACTTCGACTGCAGTTGTTCCGAAGAAAAAGTTAGTTTTTGGAACTTTTTAATAGAATAAATTAAATAACATTATCATTATTTTTATTATATTCCTCCAACAGACAAGCAGTAAGGTGGGACCAGCACCGTGTCATGCCAATAAATGGCTTGACCATCCAATCTATGTAACAAAAACTTTGGGGAAAATTAGGAAGCTTCCTATTAATGATCCCCATTAAATCCCCACATCATTACTTACTCTACCCCTCTACTGTAAATATAGAGCTTGGGGGAGGGGTATCGGACAAGATTCGTCAAGAAACGATGTTCTTTTGGAACACTACGATGCCAAACCCTTAGAAGATGAAGCCGTCCCAGCGGGAGGTGATGGATGATGCCGAACCAAAGGGGGACATGAAAGTGGTGTCTTTGGGAGCCGGTCGAGGGAACGAAGAGCACGATCCACTAACCAACACAGATGATTATCTGACTTTTCAAGGTACGGTTTAATCTTTATTGTTCTTCGTTAAATTTTACATTGATTCAATCTTCTTGAGCCGCATGTTATCAAACTAACGTGGAGGGCGCGGTCCAAACAAACACGGCTTGATCCCTTCACTTCCTCATGTATTGATGTGTTCTTCGCAGGTGGATTGTTGGGTTGAGAAGAACCTAACCACGTAGGAATGATGAAAAGGTGACATCTCGGGACACACAACGACTCCTTTGAATTGAGGAACGGGCCACCATAACTCACCCAGTGACCCGCAGAAGTCTTCCTGAGACTGGCGCCGGTGAACAATGCAGACATCGTACAGGTAGCAGCCGACACACTAGCTGGCTATGATGGCGGCAGCGACGCAACCGTGCCGCCAAAGGAGGCCGCGACATGTCAGCTATGGCAGAGGAGGGGGGAAACTGGAAGGCCAGCCGACCAAGTAGATGTAGGGCGGCGTGCGTCCGCACCACCGGTAGAGGAGGAGGCTGAGGTTGTCGAGCCGTGGTGGCACACCAGGGTGGCTGGCACCTGGCCGGTGGCAGGAGGAGCAGCGACGCCGTCGCGCCACTGGAAGGGGAGACAACCAGAATTTCGGCTAGCCGCATCATGCTGAGAAGGACCCGCTCCAGTGGGTCCTATGTGCCCGAAGGTGGAACCAAGTGGCACTGACAGGTTGTCCAGACATGAACGGTCCAACTGGACCATTTGAAAATCCTGGGTGGCGCCTCCCCCAGGCTGCGGCTATGGCGGGCGCCAGCATGGCGGACCGCACCCAGCTGCAGGATGCACATAGCGGGCCACACCCAGTGCGGGCCAGACCATGCCCAGTGGGTCGGGCCGCCCCTTTGAGATTTGGTCCAGACTGTGGCCCAGCGGGCTGGACCCACGACGGTCTATCACATCCGGGCTAGGCCCGGGCCCATATAGACTCCGATACGCCTTTTTTGGCCATATCTTGAGAACCAGACATCCGTTTGACAATCCGTCTGTGGCGCCGAAATCCTTGGATCGAGATAGTCCTTTTGATATGCTCCAATTTAGTTTTGGATAAATTTAGAGTATGACTGGGTTGGATCGAACCCAAATACAAATGGACCCTCAGAACCAAAAGGCTAATAACATACGGACCGGGCGTCCGATTGACATGCCGTCTGTTGCGTTTGGACCCTTATGATGTGACGGTCCTTTAGGATACTTATTTATGGGACTTCATTGATTTTTTAGTGAGATAGATGGTCGGACGAGAATATCCTCTTGGAATCAAGATTTCTTAGTGTTGGAACCCTGTGGCTGGCTGTACTTGGAGAATCTCTGGATCCTGTGTGGGTTAGCATCCACCGATCCTGTATGGGTCATCTTCAGATCCTATGTGGGTCATCTTATGATCTTGTGTGGGTCATATTCAGATCCTTTGTGGGTTATCTTCGGATCCTTTGTGGGTTAGCATCTTCAGATCCTGTGTGGGTCACCTTCAGTCCTGTGTGGGACAACAACAAAGATTCTCAATGAAGTAAGATGATCTAGCAATACAAATAATCATCTATACTTTCATACATAATTTATACCTGGTGTGAGTTGAGTCTTTACCTTTGTGGTACAATTATGGGTGGTGATACCATCGGGGTATTCTTCTGTGTGGAGTTACCTTTGTGGAACTTACCTTCAGGGTGTTACCTTTGTGGTATTCTTTCCTTCGTGGAAATGATGTGCTTTTGGATAAAGAGTTGGGCCTTGTGTTTCCTCATGAACGATATGGGTATACTTGATAACTAAGGTATATGTATGGGAATATACCTATGTAGGGTTAACTGTTGTTTCTGTGCTTGTGATTATGGTATTGCTTTGGGCTTTATCCTTTGTAGATTTTAAGAGACCTTTGGGGGTCTCGGGGTCCCTACTGAGTATTGTTATACTCACCCCTACACGGGCTACGCCCGCACCTTACTGTGTCTTGTGCAGTAGACAGACAACATTGATCAAGGATAAGGGTTCTGGGACTGGAAGATTCTCAGAGGTGGACCACTAGATGAGATGTACCGCAGAGATGACTGTTCGAGAGCTGTACGTACCCTTTATGTAGGATCCTTAGAGGGTGTTCACAGGAGAAATTTTCAGTTTTACTTTTACTTTCTAGTTGGGTTTGTATTAGGTCCCCATTACTTACTATACTCCCCTATTTACTATATAGTTTACTTTGTGCTTGTATCTTATTGTGTTCTTGGATTTTGTGAGTTTCTAGGTTAAATGGAAATGACTTCCTAGTTTTAGGGATATGCCTTTCTGGTGCTAGTCTCCATCCCCTAGCCTATGGAAGGTGGGCTTGCGGTAGTCACGACATGGGACCCAGGGGATGGGTTGGGACAATGACACATTATTTCCATGAATCTTCCACTACATTATTTCACGTTTATTTCCAACTAAATTCTTTTATTTTAAAATTTCCTAGCATTTTGAAAAGTGAAAACATTTTTGAATAAGAAAGGATATTTTCCTCAAGAATTTAGTTCAAGGGTTTTGTAAAAATTATTCTCCATCTAAGATAATTATCTTTAAATAGGGTTATTTTTGTATAAATATTATTACTACGATTTGATTATTTTAATGATGGAATTATATTTTTTAGGGAGTGTGTTATGATAGAATTATTTTAAATAAACCTATTTTATTTCTTGGGTTATACTATGATGAATGATTTATGTTTTTTTGTGGAACATGTAAGAATGATTTCATTATTAGATGGGTGAGACCTATATCTCCCTCAAATGAATTTGGTAAATATTTATATCTCATGAGATAGAGATGATGAGAATGATAAGTACATTTGGTTTAGTAATACATGGTTGGAACGACAAGTAAACCCAGTTCAGTAACGGACTTTGCCCGCTATGATGGTCTTGGAAAAAATGCCTTCGATAATATGGAAATAATATTATGTGCTTATTTGTTTTCAACAAATCTATGTCTTATTCCAATGAAATTTTATCATGGTTAATGTTACTTTATGATCTATGCCTTATGTACTGCCAAGATTTATTTCATGACTAATGATATTGATATAAAAAATTAATGTCCACGTTTTCACATTCTTATGTTTATGTTTTGTTTAAGGTTCTTCATTTTTACCCTTAATGAGCATTCAAGATCACCCTTTTTATGTTTTCTTTTTTCCCAGGATATGAAGAAAGGTTTTATGTAGAAAACTAAAGGGGAAGATCTTTATGGGAGATATTGAAGATCTTTCACTAAGTTAGAAGATTATGTTCCATGTTTCCAAAGACACTAAACTAATATGGTGTTTGGGTTTATATTTGTGTAATTTATTAATTATTATGAAAATTAAATGTAATTTCCATGTATGCCAAGATTGGGTCACTATAGTTGGTATCAGAGTGAAGGTTTAGTCAACCTTTGAAAACTAGGGTGCAAAATATTTAGTGAGATCTCTAGAGATATTTCTAAGGTATGTCTAGGGATGTCTTTAAGGGTAAGTCTAATTGTAGGTTACAGTTATAGGATTATGGAAAAGATCATGAATAACATAGTATTAAACCTAAGATGTTAGAGGATGAAAGTACCCCTTGATTATTTTGTTTTCCTAGTATGATTTTTTCTTCTCACACTATTATTTTTTGTTTTAGACAATGGATGGAACTTAAAAGAACCATGTTAATGATAAATTCACTGGGAAATGCAATGATTGTACTCCTAATCAACCAAATGTTATAGGATATTGAATAAAAAATATAATTTCTATACTTCCACAAGATATGAATCATTCTGGACTTCCAAATGAGCACAAAAGGGAACAAAATTTTGTTGAATCCTTCATAAGGCAATGTACACCTTCTTTCAGTGGGTCTTCTGATCCAATTTTTGCTGAACAAAGGATCAGTACCATTAAAAAGATATTTTTGTCCTTTTTTATCCAAAACATGAAAAAGGAATTTTGGATGTTTATCATTTAGAAGGTGAAGCAGACCAGTGGTGAACTATATTTAAGAATACAAGGAATCAAGATGAAATATAATCAATGGAATTGTATGAGTTCACAAACTTGTTTTTCAATAAGTACTTCCCTATAATTCTTTGAAAAAAGATAGAGAAGGAGTTCCTTGAGCTTAATAAAAAGGATGATGAATCCGTTGGTACATACGAGGAAAATTTTACAAGACTTGCAAGGTATGCTTCTGGCTTTATCATCCAAGCTGAAAGTAAATTTGATCAATTCTTTAGTGGATTAATACCTAGTCTATGAAGGGAATTAACTATATTATACGTTAGTAGTTATGAATAGATTGTGTGTTTCACTGTCATGGTATAATTGGAAGTTGGTGTAACATATCCTTCTCATGGTTTTGACAGGAAACAAAAGATGGATTTCAATGGAAAATATCAAAACAACGGTGTAAAGTATATGAATGTTTCCTTATTATAAAAGCATGGAAAGAAGCATGGTGGATGTTTTCTTAAAGGTACTTGAAAATGTTTTAAGTGTGGAAAAGAAGGTCATCAAGTAGTTGAGTGCCAAAGTAATGGGGAAAGGGCTATCAATGATGTGAATAGAGAAAAGACTACAGAGAACGCACCACAAACACTTTAATGATACAAGTGCAAGGAAATGGGGCTTTATGATAACTAATTCTAAAATCCAAGGGTTAATGATGATAGACTTTAGAAACCACTTAAGGAAAAAAGAAAAATGGAATTCACATGCAATCACTATTTGAGATGCTGAGTATGACAATGAAGTCGTTGAATGATTAAGTGTTTATGTAATGGGATCCCAAAATAGTGTTGTGGAATCTCATTTATAGTATTATGGAATATTGGAATATCTATGTATTAGACCATTGTGGTTTTCCTTAATTATATAGTACCGGTAACCATGAAAAGTTATTGATTTTTTTTATAAAGCACATGATATGTGCATAAATAAGGGATAAAAAGATAATGAGATGTTTGATAGTATTAATGAGCTCATGACTAGTATATGGACAATGTGATATCATGGTTTGATTATATAGAATTTTTGGTATTTTAGGTGGAGGGAAAGAGTTAATTTTGACAGAATGCTTATTTTCACTAAGGTTCTATGGTAGTTCATGTTATTACCATCTTTCAGGAGAATATATGATTAAGGTATTCACATGTTTGGAATGTGAAAACTATGAACTACCTTATGAGATATGGGAGATAAATGATAAGTTAATTTATTTAACCTCTTTCTAATGTTTTATATTTTTAGTTTTTGGAAAGATTGTAATGTTATCCATTTATGGATAGTATAAGTCATATTATGGTTGAATTTTGTTAGAATAATGTATTATCTCACTATAGGTGTGCTTATGCATATTTGAATACATGTTCTAACCTTTTTTTGAGATATATAGAATAACCTATAATTATATTTCATGGTGTAATAACACTTTAAGAATGACAAATTCAACTACATTTATTTAAATAAGAGATGATGTGGAAATTGTTCAAGGCAGGAAGAATGGTGAGATTGTACCAAAATCAAGTAAGGATTTCTTCTCATGTTATTCACCATTAGGTAAAGGATATTAAAAACAAAAAATGTTATATTAGTGACTTATTATCTGATGAATCCAATGATCTATTAAATAATTTCTGATTTATGACTTTCTGGTTGTTAACTTTCTCCAAACCTTGTTCTCTATCACTATCCATCAGAACTTGATGCTTTGATTTTTATTCCATATCCATGTTTTGAACTCCCACCAATGTTATCCTATGTGGAAACCTATTTAAGAGTTACTTTGGGTAACCGTTATATTTCTAACTTTCTTTTTTAAAATTAACTTTTAGTATTCTTTTTTACGATGTGGGTTTCTATGAAAGAGAATTTCAAGTAGTCAACCTTTTATAACCCTGACGATTTTAGAGGGAGAAATTCAATTTAAGAGGGGGTATAATGTAACACCCAAAGATTTTATGAGATATATAATTTTTAATTTTTACAATGTCTTGTGTTGTATGCTACACCAAGATTGGCTTACTCTATATGAAACACCATATTAACTTGCAGTATATGCAACACTATATTTGGCTTGTGTTACACACAATTTGAACTTATTTTGATAAAATTAATTTCACACAACACTGAGTATAGATTTTATTCAATTTATAAAAGAACTATGTTATTATTATGTTATACATAACCACAAAGAATGATTTTACTACACACAACACGGACTTGACTTGCATTACAGGAAAGAGAAACCTTCCTCGATAGCTTGTGTTGTACGTAATACCGAGTTTTACTAAATAATGATATATTTTTTAATATAATTATTTAATGGGATATAAACTAGTGGTTATGAATATTATTGACCACATTTTAAATTTTATATAACATTAAATTTAGTCTTATGTTTTTTCTTGACATTATATAACAACAAATTCATTTTTTTGGACAAAATAAGTATTATTCAAAACATGCTGTTTTGCATCCTTTTGATAGAGCACCAATTTTGAATCTAGTTTTTAACAATTTTATATATTATATTTGAAAAAAATTTCTCATTTAGAATCAGGACATAAAAAATTTAACTTGGTTGAAATTTTGGTATTTTTCTGATGAAATTCATATTTTGATGAATAGTAAGAAATAATACATTTTAATTCAAAACTGCCTTTTAATATAATTTATTTATATAGTTAGATTATATTTTTAATTGGTTTTAAAGTGTAATTGTATTAGGCTTTTATAATTTAATTCAATTTTGGTCATTGGAAGTAATTTCACATTTAAATTGGACATAAACACATGAAAATATTTTGATAAGTTTTTACTTCTTAAAAACCCCTTTTTCGGTTTTGACAACAGGAATTGATTTTAAATTAATTTCTTCCAATTTCATGTTTTGAATTATGAAAAATGGATTCCATATTTAGAATCAGTGGGTTCAAATTATGTTAACAGGTTAATATTTTTTGGATATTATGAATAGTAACTATGGTAATTCTTGTTTACCACATTTAAAGGTAAATCAGGTAAATTAGGGTAACTAACAATATGATAAAGATAATAAAATTACTATAACACCTGACAAAATCTTATTGGATGATTGAAATTCAACCAATATCACCTAAGGTTCTCAATTTATTCATTTAATAGACTTTATTTCCATGAATGTGATGTAATTATAATTAAAACAAAAGAAGGTGACAACTTGTCACTCTCATATATCTTATAAGTATAATAATTTTATTATTGTGATAAAAATTATACAACTTATAACATAAATAGTATCCAGAAATATAATAAAATTATATTAAACATTTGAATTTATTTATAATTTTTAGATATTAAATAATTACCATTAATAATGACACAATAGTGATGTAGAAATTATTTTATAGATAAAAATATCAAATAAGTGGTTTTAACAATACCAAAATAAATATCATATGAACTAATTAATGTACTCCACAAATTTTCAAGGTTCCTATAACATTTTAGGAGTGTATTAAATATTTTGGTTTGAATTTATCTTCATGTGTGTATTTAATTTAAATTCAAATAAATGAATAGTGTCAAAATTGAAACTACTAATATTTTATTAAAATAAAATATTATTAAATTATTTATTAATCACAAAAATAATTAAAAATTACAAAGTGAAAATTATACCATCTAATATGTCATAAAGTATCAAATTATGGAAAATTTAAAACATAGAAGTAAATATATATGACTATTTAATATTTTGAATAAAATTACCATAAATAAAATTAAATAGATTTAATAAGGATAAATCAAAACGATATAGTTAAAAATAAAATCATAACATGTATAAATTTTATTGTTTGAGAGTATTTCGACCCATAATCCTCTTAAGTTATAAATAAATGAGTTTGGGACCATTATAAATGGAAAATAAATTTATAATAAATTAATATTTCAAGAATTTCTTAAATGCCCCTCCTCCATCTTCTAAAAGGCCACCACCTCTACTTCCTTACTCACACCTTTCGAGCCCTTCTAATCATAAAAACTATTCTAAAATAAGCTACCAAAATCCCTAACTTGCACATAGAGTCCATACTTTGAGTAGAAATCCGTCCTAGAGGGAACTTTTTTTCAAATCAAAAGGAGATACTCAAGAAAGAGCGAATTGGTTTGTCACCTCTTTCAAAATTCATTTCTTATTATACTTCCTCTTCTTATGTTGTTTAAATAATAAATTAACATATATAGTATATAATAAATGATTATATGTTATTATAATTATGGGACAACCTTATACCTGATTTTATCTATCCTATTAATAACAATATCACTATGCGTGCGTACGTACGACTTACCGTCTCCACGCCATAGTGTCATTTTTTATTCAGAAATAAATAATTTGGATGGTTATAATGGTGAGTGTAATGGATTTAAATAATTAATATAAAATTATAATTATTATTTATAATTAATATACTATCAAATTATATACCATTTAACCATTAAGTGAATGATATCATCACTCATGCGTACGTATGGCTTACCGTCTCTATGACGCGATTAGATTCATTTTACATGTTAACCATTCAAGAATGATTATAAAGTATATATAATAAATAAGAATGAAATATATGACCTAATAATGATAATGGATATATATATGTCATTTACATTCTTCCATTCAATTCAATAAGGAAACAGAAACAACATTCATGCGTTCATACGACCTACCGTCTCCATGAACGGTGTATTCCACTTCATTTATCTATAAATTACATATATTTATATATTGAATAAATATGATATATAAATCAATTTTTACATTCTATAAGTGATTAAATCACAATATATGTAATAAGATAAAGAATAACAAGTCAAAACACGTATGATAAATAAAGTGAATATTACCCAAAATGTTGCTTTAACATGGAATTGATAAATAAACAGGTAATATAAAGTCATAAGTGAATCATATATGATATAATAAATTTTATTATAGTTATTTTAAATGTTAATAATATGTTCAAACCCACTATACAAGAGTTTCAGATACATACAAATCATATCATACCTAAGGTATGGGATAATTTTGAAATATCATTTTTATATGAGATTATTTATATGTAAGTATTTACTAGGGATATATTTATCATCCATTTCCATGTTTTCTGAATTTTTTTTCATAAAATATTTACTATTCTTTTATTTATGTTTAAATTCATTTTACCCAATTTTTACTTTTACTATATGGTATGCAAGGATTCTTTTATTTATTTACCTTAAAAGGTATTTTTTGACTTTTTTAGGAAAAAGTATGAGGAGAATGTTTTTATCTTATATGACATGAATGGATTTTTACTATTTCATGAACCCTTATTTCCATGAAGCTTCCTCTACACTATTTCATGTTTATTTAAAACTAAATTCTTTTCTTTTAAAATTGCATGGAATTTTGAGAAAAGAAAACTTTTTTAAGAAGAAAGGATATTTTCCTCAAGAATTAAGTTCAAGTGTTTTGTATAGATTATGTTATGATGGAATGATATTTTATATGGATTATGTTAGGATGGAATGATATTTTAATGATGTAATGATATTTTATATTGATTATGTTATGATGGAATGATGTTTAAGAAACCCATTTTATTTCCTGGGTTATTCTATGATGAATGATTTATGTTTTTTTGCGGCACATATAAGAATGATTTAATTATGAGATGGTTGGGACCTATATCTACCTCAAATTTAGGAGATAATATCCTTCCTTCTTCCCCTTTTCAAACCCCAATTTTCTTCCTCCCTTTATAAAATATTTGATAAGCCCTAAAGTTTTGAATCTCATTGAAAAACTTCATAATCTCCACATTTCATCACCAGAGCTTGCAGAAACCACCGTGCTATTGAACCTCACTCTGGTGGCTCATTTTAGGTAGTGGAGGCCTTCAGGTTATACCTACTACAACTTCGTTTTTTTCTCATTGGATCTTTAGGAGATGGGGACTCTAGGATTGCTTGATAATCATCATATAATGATCTGATTTTCTTGAGAGGAGGAACTCATCAGAGCCTGGTTGAGCGCCCCCTATAGCTGCAATGAATTTCGATTCTTCCTATTTTTTTGGTATTTTTATTTCCACATGAATGCGATCCTCCTTATGCTGCGGTTTGGGTAAGTTTTCCAAACCTTCCTTTTCCATTTCATAATCCTTCCGTTATTAGGATGATTGGGATCCTAGTCGATATATTTTTATGCTCTGATAGCCGTACTAAGGCCTTTTTTCATCATGTGAATCCATGAGTTTGTGTGGAACTAGATCCATCAAGAACTCCATTTGATTTTTTTTGGATTTCAATCGGTGAGGAGTATAGATGTGAAAAACCTGTGGTGTATAAAAAATGGACCGACTTATGTTCTACCTGCAAGCATCTGGGTCACTCTACTATGGTCTGTAGCTAGGGGTTTGAAATACTGAGGGTTAGAGGAAATGGCTGTGACTTCTGTTCTATGTGTAAATGACCGGGCCACTCAATGAAGGGTTTTCATCAGGGGAAACAACTTAGGGGATGGACGGAGGATGGTAGCAATAGAAAGGCTTTAGAGGGTTGCGAGAAGGTTGGATCAGAACAGATGTATGAGGGTATATAGGGGAGAGGTCTGGGACCTCAGTGGTCAAAAATGGAGGAGGAACAACCCTAAGGTTCTCCAGTGGTCTACAGTGCATTGTTTGAGGGGACATCTGGCATGGATCAGGTGATGAAGGCCTCGGTATCCCAGGGCAATCCCCTGGTGTGTAAGGTGTTCCGTAGGATGAATAAGGATATGGATGGACATCCCATGTCGAAGGCTGATGGTCTGGTCCTGCATGAGGGTGCTCGAATGGATAACATGACAATGGATTAGAAATGGGATGGAGAGAAGGTGGATTTGACTGACTTGGTTGCCGAGGAGCCAGGGTCGGGCAGTGTTGAGATGTGTAAGGGGAGGAAGGGGTTCATTCCAGAGGAGTATGTTCCAAACAGTGGGAAGGAAGGGGGTTTAGTCGTGATTCTGAAACCAGTTTTATTGTGAAATAGTTTTGAAAGTTTCTCATGGGTTTATCTGGTTTCAAACTCTATTTTTATAGAAAAGGGAGAAGGGGTCATTTTGGAGGTATCCAAGGGGATTGATCACAGGCACTCAGCAGACGAGGTTTCATGCCTGATGAGCAATAAGGGTCCTAAAAGGTGGAGGGGGAGGAAGGATTACTCCATGCTACCTCCACCTTTAGAGACTCGTACTTAAATGAAGAAGAATGATAATAAGATGGCTATGGAGACCCTGAGCCATCAGAGGTCAGGGGAACATGGAGATCAAACCTTGGTTCTATTTTTATGTTCCAAAAGAAGAAGGGATCAAATAGGTCTTATTTCTCAACACAACTGAGGAGGAGGTAGATAAAATGATGGGAAGACATCTAGAGGTGTCTCTCAATGAGAAGAAATGTTCACAGACTGAAAAAATGGACCTAATTATTTTAGGGGGTTTCATCAAAGGAAATATCAGCATTGAGGAGCACATTCAGGTTTGGGACTGTAAGGACCCGACCCCACACTACGGAAAAAAACAATTATTGCGACGGGGTATTTGCGAAGAGTCTTATTCCCGTCGCAACAACTCCAATGAAAAGGGTTTTTGTGACGGTAATATATTCCCGTCACAAATGGTCAGTTATTTGTGATGGAAATACAGGGCCCGTCGCAATTGAAAATGCGCGGTTTGCGCGCCAAAATGCGGGAAGGATATTTTTGAAGGGTAGAAGGCTACCCGTCGCAAGTACCTGGTGGTGGTAAATAGTATTTCCGATGGGGAAATTTCTCCGTCGCAAAAAAATATTCACCCGGTATTATTTGCGACGGGCCCCGTCGCCAATACTGGCCGCTGTAAAGCCTATTTGCGACAGTCACCTACAACCCGTCACAAATACCCCGCGGTAGTAAATAAGGTTTTGCGACGGGACTATATACCCGTCACAACAGATAATCCAATGGGAGGTATTTGCAATGGGTCCCGTCGCAAATACCAGCAGCGGTAAATATGAATTTGCGACGGGGATATCCTCCCATCGCAAATACCGGCGACGGAAAATAGTAATTTGTGACAGGGATATCTGCCCGTCACTAATGGTGTGACATTTGTGATGGGCCTGTCGCAACAACCCTTTTACCCGCCTCCCGTAATTAATGCGGGCGAAGGTATTTGTGACGGGCCCCGTCGCGAATACCGGCGGCGGTAAATAGAAATTTGCGATGGGGATATCGGCCCGTCGCTAATGGTGGCTATTTGTGACGGGCCCGTCGCAAAAGGCCTTTTACCCGCCGCCTGTATTTATTGCGGGCGAAGGCATTTGTGACGGGTGACCATCGCAAATACGACCTTGGCAAGTAATCTAACCTATATATACACCTCATCCGTTTTCCCCATAACATTCAGATCTCTATTCTTCTCTCTCTCTAATTTTCAGTTCTGAGTAGAATTTTTTTTATTTTAATTTTTTCTTTCGAAGAGGAAGGAAGGAGTTAGAAGGCTCAGATTACTAAAGGTATTTATATTTTTATTAATTGTTAAATTATTTTTAATTGTTAATTGTTAATTTTATTTTTTTAATAGAATGTTTAGATATATAGTATAATTAGTTTATGTACTTGTACCAAATAATCCTTGTCTGGGTACGAACAAGTAGAGGCGGCTCTGACACAAATGTACCTAGGAGGGAAAACTCTGACAAGGTGTTTCGACCTTGACTCGGGGTAACCTGGTACACGACAACGGGCCTTGCTGCACTCTTGGTTCGACACTCTCAGGGGATGTTTTGGTAATAATTATAAATAAATATATAATTATCAAATAATTAAGAAATAATTATATTTAATTAAAATAATCATCAAATAATTAAGAAATAATTAGATTTAATTGATTAGAAATAATTATGAAACAATTAAAATAATTAGGAAACAATTAGATTTAATTAGGAAACATTTAGATTTAGTTAGGAAACAATTAGAATTAATTAAGAAACAATTAGTATAATTAGGAAACAATTATATTTAATTAGGAAACAATTAGATTTAATTAAGAAACAATTAGATTTAATTAGGAAAGAATTAGATTTAATTAGGAAACAATTAGTATAATTAGGAAACGTGATTTACCTCTCATCTACCTCAATTTTCTTTTCATTTGTGTGTTGAGGCTGGATAGGAAACTTCTGCCTCCACATGTAATATCTGCTTTTACTATCAAAATTATCAACCTCCTCTCCAATATAGAGGTGAGGAGGTTTATAATTTTGACAGTAAAAGCACATATTATATGTGGAGGCAGAAGCTTCCTGTCAACCTCAACACACAAATGAAAAGAAAATTGAGGTAGATGAGTGGTCAATTACGTTTTTTTCTATTCATTGATTGATTAACCACCCAACGTATATGCATATCTTTACATTTCTAATTAATAACATAATTAGTAACATAATTAGTAACATAATTAGTAACATAATTAGTAATATAATTAGTAACATAAATAGTAACATAATATATAATATCATATTACTCTAGTATTAATAGTTAAATAATTATTATAATATAATTATTTTATTATTATATGTTTAATATTTATAAAAAAATATTAATATTATTAAAATTATAAAAAATTTATAAAATATTACAATTATAAATATTTTCAAAAAGTTTTTCTTTATTCTTAACAGTTCAAATCTTAAAGGGTCGCCAATTTTCAGGTCATGCCCAATAAAAAGTTTGCGTCAACCATGTCCAATGTAAACTCTATAATTGTTTTTGCTTGGTTGATCACCTCGCAAGTAGAGTTGCAATAGGATAACCCAAGTCATGTCTTTCTTATTACTTGTGTCGTCCCACTGCAACACTACTTGCGACATAATCAACCATGTAAGGACAATTATAGAGTTTAAATTGGACAAGGTTGACCCAAACTTTTTATTGCGCATGACCTGAAAATTGGCGACCCTTTAAGATTTGAACATGTTAAGAATAAAGAAAAATCTGTTGGAAATATTGAGATTTGTAATAATTAGTAATAATTACTAATAAAATTAATCAAAAATAAAATAAATTCAAGTACATGGTTATAAATTGGCACAATTTCCAGCAGATTGACGACTACCTTTTGTTCAATGTCTCATATCTTTGCTACTTTCTCCCACTGAAATTAGTATGAAAAATGTGCTCTAACGTATGTCAGAGCAAGTTTTTCATACTGATTTTAGTCGGGAGAAAGTTAAAAAGAGATGAGCCATCGGACAAATCAGAAAAATGTGCTCTAATGTTTTTCAGAGAAAGTTTTTTATACTAATTCTACCTCACAATATCAGGAGCAACTGCGTGATCAGAGTCAGCTTATAGAGGATATGCGTCAGGGGCAGAAGCAGATGCGTCAGCAGCACGATGAGGAGATGCGTCGATGGCAGGAGTAGATGCGTCAGCAGCAGGATGAGGAGAGACGTCAATATGAGGAGCAACATCAGGAATATATGGAGTATATGCGTCGTCTGACTCATAGTTTAGGGATGGAGTTTCCTCCACCACCTCTTCCAGGTCCTCCAGGTCCTCCAAATTATCCACCCCTAGTGATTTTTTAGATGTAATAAACATTTGAGTTCGTAGTTTATTGTCATATTAACTATTTACAATTCCTCTTTCATATTGGTACAAATATTACATGATTTAATTTGTTTTTATTTTTTTAATATATTATTACTTATTAGTATTATTTTTAATGTCTACTTATTTTAGTAATATTACTTTTAATATTTTATATTTATTGTTAATATTGAGAAGTTTATAATTTTATAACTTTATTAATATTAATAATATTAGTATTATTTTTTCATAAATATGTATGTTTATTTTAATAAAAGTATTATTATATTAATTATTTATATTAATAATATTAGTACTATTATTATTATTTTTTGATATTAATATTTCATAATATATAATATAATATTATTTATATTTATATTATTATTTTTTGATATTAATATTTTATAATTATAATATATATATATATTTTATTATTAATATTATAATAATATAATATATTTATATTATTAATATTAATATTTTTATTATATAGATAGTTTAATAATAATAATATTATATCAATTTTTTATATTATTAATATTAGTATTATTATATTATATTATATTATTTATATTCATATTATTATTATTTTATATTAATATTTCATAATTATATTATATATTTTTATTTATTTATATTATAATAATATAATTTTTTATATTATTAATATTATTATTATTTTTATATAATATTATACGATTTGTATTAATTATTTTATTTTATTTTATTTCTTTTAATATTTGTGATGGGTACATTTGCGACGAGAATTCCCGTCGTAAATGTTTTTTACAGTACCATTTGAGATTGGACGAATACCCATCGGGAAAACTTTTCTGCGACGGTCCATCGCAAATACTTTCGTCACAAGTATTTTTTTAAATTTTGCATTTGCGACGAGATTCTGACCCGTCACAACTAATATATCGGTGACGACCTGTCGCAAATACCTTTTTTATATATAAACGAAAACTTATTTGCGACGGGAGACAAATACCGTCGCAAATAATGTTTTTGCGACGGGACCGCCGCAAAAACACCTATTTGTGACGGGATCCCATCGCAAATCGCCCGTCCCAAATATTCAGTTATCCTGTAGTGCCAGTTTCCCGGAGCTGATGCCTTAATTGATTACGTTAGAATACATACAAGGAATACGAATCCCAAAGGACCGAGTAGTTTAGTATTATTTGAAACAAGATACATACATAAGTTTATCATTACAACATGAAGGGAAAGAAAAACACTATTTTAATCCACTAGAAACATCACGTCTCCTAGATTATGCTTGTAAGTCATTCATAAATTACTTCTTCATTTCCGGAGAAAATGAAACATAAGAAAGGGGTGATCTCAAACGCTCAGTAAGAGTAATCAATACAGCGAAAGATAATATAATCATTAGGCATGGTGAATAAATGAAAACACATGCCTTTAATAATAAACTTGAAACATATTATGGCAGAAATACGAGCTAAATAAATAATTCCATAATTAAACATAATTATGGGTATTATACTATTCTAAGAACCACATGAAACATGAGAACATAAATATAATAATAGAGGTATCTTGGGGCACTACTTACATAATCTTGTAACCATCTTGGCTACCTTAAAATTTGTAACCCTCACGATTACCTTACTTTGTGTAACCATCGCAGTTACACTTGAAGTAACAATATGGCCGACCTCCAACTTACTCATACCCAATGAATTGGAGGGAAATATAGGTCCCACCCTTCATTATAAACCATGCTGAATAATCAAAACATAATCATACAACATAAATAACAGCATAAAAACCTTGCTTTTGAATCTTGTAAAACAGAATTTTAAAAGAGGATTTTAGAAGCAAAGCCCCTTATAAACATCATATACTTGAAGTGAGACTTAATAGAGTGGATGGAATATGTAACTAATCTGTGAATACACATTATTAAACATATTATAATCATAATTAATCACACAAACAATTCAAATACCACATAACTAACAAAGTAGAATGTTAACCCAAAAAATGGAAATCGGGTTAAGATTTCCCTTACAACAATGTGATCGGTCGAATCATACGACCAGAAATTAATAAATATCAAGTAAATAATTTAATAACATGAATATAAATAGAATAATGTTATTATATATATCAAATGACTATACACATATACCACATACAAAAAATAAGTGGCGAACGATGAAAATCTCACAGAAATGAAAGTGAGATGAGGAACCCATTACAACTTTGTAATCAATTGAATCATATGCCCCAAAATTAATGATCATAAAATGATAAATTTAATATCATGAAAATAAATATATTCATGATAAGAGAAAATAATGGGCAGCATACATACACCACACAAAGTAATAGTAGTGATTAAGGAACATCTCACAAAAATGGAAGTGAGATGAAGAAACCCTTACCTTAAATCCAAATGTGTTATCCTCTTGAACTTAAGGTCCTGGAATGTGAAATTATACATATCAATAAATTATTTCAGAACATAATAGAAATGTATATAGTTTATCATAATTCTTTTTAGTACATTTATGTTATTATATATAAGTTATTATATTGAATTTTGTCGTTCTGGATTGCTTGTTTCCTTTATTTTCATATTCTGTTCACTTGTTTTTAAGTAATGAAGTTGAATGAATGTAAATCTCTAGAATTGAAATTAAATATTACTAATTAAAATACATAATTTTTAATGTACACTTCTATCATTTGGTTACATGGAATTATTTTGAATCATTAGATGACAACCGCTTCGATTATTCGGCGGTACTTGGATTATTATGAACTAGTTTTGTCATATAACTTAATTATATGTACATATTCTGGTTCCTGAATATTAATTAGGTTATAAAATATATATTATAGTCTGTTTCAACTATGAATATGGTTTCATGACCAGTAATTAAGAAGAAATTTAAGAACGAAACTTCTTCGTCAATGAAGGTTATAAATCAGAACCTTAAGGACGTCGATTTCGTTTACAAAATAAAAGGGAGGGAGTAAGAATATTTAAGATAGTTCTTCCATTCACATGATATAAATCCAGTATATAGATGCTACTGGAGTTATCATGATCATCTGGATAGAGAAGGTGAGGAAAGAAGAAGAAAATAAAGGAATCTTAAAACGAAAGAAAACATGATAAATTTCTCACGAAAATTCGGCAACCTAACGACGTCTCTTAAAATTTCATAAAAATAGTTTGATGAGAGGAATTGAATATCTCCTCATTCATACATAATATGGACAGTAAGGGGAAATATTTAATGAAATATCTCAACACAAAACAAAGGTAATGGAAGAGAATAACATAAAATGAAAGAAAAGAATGAAAATGAAAGAGGATGTTGACCTCTTGATCTATTATCCTTGAGAACCTCATTAAGGGCTTTGGTCTTGGTCTTTTGGTGATACCAACTGCTCTAGGACGTTGGGAAGAAGATTGGGGAGGGAATTTGGCATAATTTAGACAATGCTCAAGGCTTGAGAGGTGTGGGAGGAAGAGGGGAGTGAGAGTAGTATTTATAGTAGAGGAGGAGAGGTATTTTAGATTATTTTAATCATTATTATAATATTTTTATCAAGAATATGAATAATCTCAAACCAAGTGGACCTAAATAGTGATAATATCAGGTGTGTTCGACGAAAGTGGCCTTTCATCACTTATGATGTCATAAATAGTGCATTTTTACAGATAAATTGATTATACAGTATTTTATCGTATTTCACTATTCACCGATAATTCAAGAGTTTCAGAAAAATACCAAAAATTTACCCTAACATTTTTAGACGTGTAAAATTAAAAAGTGAAATCCATTTTTCAAAAATAATTTTCTAAATATTATTAATTTAATTTTTAAATTAGGTCACAGTTAATTCAAAAAATAACAATATTGAAGTGCAATTAGTTTTATGTGACATTGGAAAATTAATTAAGATCCCATTATCCCATTTCCTTGGAAAAATAAAATAATAATATTATTTACTATTCATGAAGTCATATTACTATTCATAAGGGTATGTTACTATTCACAAAAAAAATAAAGTTTGTTCTATCAGACTCCAAATGACTTACTGAGCACAACTCTAGATGACCATTTCTTGAAATTCAAAACATAGAAGAGGATAGATTATAAAATTGAATTCTATATTTATTTCCAAAACCTTGGGGTGTTACATTATTCCCTCCTTCGAAGAATTGTGTCCTCGCAATTCATTTCATATCCACAAAAGAAAGCTCTCAGACATTCTTACCACATCTCCCGTCGTAGAGGATACTCAGGTGCATTCAGCAGAAAATCCAAATTGTTTCTCAACTCCTCTAGTTCTCTAACCCAGACACACCTCAGACAGAAGGGGTTGAACTCTTGCATCGAACACTCAGGATTTCAGAGGGAGTCTCGAATAGTGCAATGTTTGGAAATGTCTGAATGGACCAACATACGAAGAACTCGCTGAACAATGTCTCGATTGAGCACATCTAAGTCGTAGATATTGTTGTACAAGCTGAAACTAAGGAGTTGGTACATGTAAGCTACAAAAAGGTTTCCCTCCAAAGTAGCCTCTTGAAAACATAACCTGGCCATATAGTTTCGTCCTAGGGTGAAACATTGGAAAAGACCTTCGTGGTATTTCCCTCTTCGCCTGTACTCAACCAATTGTGCCATGGATAAGCGGTAGTAAATGGAAGCATTCCCTTGACAGGTGCGGAGAATATCCGAACTGTTTGTCACTTCATATAGTTGTTTACACATTTTTCGAAAGTTTTCAAGAGGTAGGTACTCTTCTTCACAGGTTTTGATCACAATGATCTCCAGGATCTCCATAGGAAGAGATAACATATGGGTTTCTCCTTCCATCTGAAAATCTATTATAAAAGTTTACTTAGTGATACTCATTCAAAAGTATAACCGATGAAAGGATAACAAAAGTAATAGACAACATTCTATATTCGTATATAACCACTGGTTCAAAATGTAAAACTAGGCTAATGGTTTCCCAAGTCCCCCAATACATGAATCCCCAAACTAGTTCAAAGATTTAAATCCCCCAAAACCATATGCAACACAAAACACACATTACTCCAGAAGTCCCTTTACCTGATACACTACCGATGCTAGGGTACTGACGACCTCAGGTGAATTCCTAAGGTAGTATTCAACTTCTCAATTTCCTTAACCCAGACACACTCCAGACAGCTAGGGTCGAAACTGTGCTTAAAGCACTCAGGCTTCCATAGAGAGGCATGAGAAGTGTGGAGGTCAGAAATTTCAGTGTGGACTAAATCCCTATAATTCCCACACACCACATCATTATTGAAGATATTGATGTCGTAAAGTTCTCTGTACACACTAAAACTCAGGATCTGAAATAGGTAGGTCACTCGACGGTCACCACCCAAAGCAGCTTCACGAAATTTACCCATAGCTCAGTAGTTATCATCCAGAGTGAAACATAGAAAAAAAGCTTCATGATACTTCCCTCTTTTACTATATGGAGCAAATTGTACATATGCAATACGGTAATAGACCAGATTTCTTCCTTGGTAAAGATGGATTATTTTTGGATGATTTTATACCCAATGAAGTAGTTTACAAGTCAGATTTATGTTGGAATAGGGTTGGTCCTTTTCAGAGCATGTCTTGACAATTATAGTCTCTAACGACTTGATAGGTAGTGATAAAATATTGGTTGGTTGACTCATCTTCTATCTGAAAAGTTTAATAAATCAACATTCAGTATGCGAAATCCATTTTAAACCAAGTTATTGTTTTATATAAAAACATATCAAAAAAAGAGAATACAACATCATTCATTTAGACATGATTTATAAAACTCAAGAAATTACACAATCTCTTTCTCCCTTTAACAAAACATTAGTATGGACTTCCTGAAATCCTTGGTGATGTCCCTCTACCTCCACCACCTAATGAGGAAGGTTTTATTCAACTCTACTCCCAGGGCAGAACAAAGCTCGCAGGTCTCCTCTTCCCAAATACACTCTTGGAAAATTAGATCGTTGTTAAACCCAAGCTCTCTTTTGATACAAGTGGTTTTCCAGAGATAGGCACGGGTAACATCAAGTTCTGCGACATCCTCTTGGATTTTGTTCCTAAATATGTTTCAAACCACATCATATTTGAAGGATTCGATGAAAGATTCAAAATCGCAGAGGTCACCAAGCATGCTGAAACTAAAGATTTGGTACATAAAGACTGCGTTGAAGTCTATCTCCTTTGCAGCTTCTCTGAAAGCTGTGATGGCCAAACATTTCTTATTCAGGGTGAAACACAAGAAGAACCCCTCGTACTACTTCCCTTTCTTTTTATAATTCTCGAATAGTGCATTGGCCATTTGGTTATATACAACTTCCGATCCCCGGAAGATTCGAAGGACATTTGAGTTGTTCGAAACATTGTAAAGAAGCATGTAGGATAGTCGGAGGTTTCCAAAGGGTTCATAGTCTTCCGTACATGACTTCATGATTATGGTTTTGAGGATTTCTGTGGGAAGGGACAAAAGACTTGTACCTTCATTTTCCATCTGAAAATAAAAAAAACATCGCTCTTAGTATTGTTTAAGCAAGTTAATAATTGTTCAGTTCTGGTTTCCAGAGTTATTCAAACCCAATACTATGAGGAAAATTTACATTAACTCCCTTATAATGGCTTGTAAAAAAAATATGAATTATCCTAAGCATATCCCCCAGGAGTGTCGTAACCAAGAGTACAACAAGGCCCGTTGTCGGTTCCCGTTCGAGTCTAGCTCAAAGTGGTGTTTTCAGGTTTTACCCCTAGATACATCTGTACCAGAGACACCTCTACCCGCTCGTATCCAGACAGGGATGTATTTTCTAGAAGGATTAACATATTATATTCCTTACCCAAATACCAGGATGTTCTTGTACTTTTATCCTCAAATACTATCTTAGGGATTTGTTCCCTAATCTACGTTTTCTAAATCTAGTTTCAAAGTTTTCAACTAAACCTCCCTCTGATACCAACTGTAAGGACCCGACCCCAGTTGCCTGGAGCCGGTGCCTTATTTGATTACGTTGGAATACATACAAGGAATACGAATCCTGAAGGATCGAGTAGTTTAGTATTATTGGAAACAAGATACATACATAAGTTTATCATTACAACATGAAGGGAAACAAAAACACTATTTTAATCCACTAGAAACATCAAGTCTCCTAGATTATGCTTGTAAGTCATTCATA
Source organism: Viscum album (assembly GCA_963277665.1). Taxonomy (NCBI): domain Eukaryota; kingdom Viridiplantae; phylum Streptophyta; class Magnoliopsida; order Santalales; family Viscaceae; genus Viscum; species Viscum album. Next base: position 1,928,415,696 of record OY728159.1, read on the forward strand.
AATTACTTCTTCATATCCTGAGAAAATGAAACATAAGAAAGGGGTGAGCTCAAACACTCAGTAAGAGTAATCAATATAGCGGAAGATAATATAAACATTAGACATGGTGAATAAATGAAAACACATGCCTTTAATAACAAACTTGAAACATATTATGGCAGAAATATGAGCTAAATAAATAATTCCATAATTAAACATAATTATGGGTATTCTACTAGTCTAATAACCACATGAAACATGAGAACATAAATATAATCATATAGGTATCTTGGGTCATTACATACATTATCTTGTAAACATCTTGGCTACCTTAAAATTTGTAACCCTCACGACTACCTTACTTTGTGTAACCATCGCAGTTACACTTGGATTAACCATACGACTAACCTCGAACATACTCTTAACCAATGCATTGGAGGGAAATATAGGTCCCACCCTTCATCATAAACCATGCACAATAACGAAAGCATAATCATACAACATAAATAATAGCATAAAAACCTTTCTTTTGAATCTTGTAAAACAGAATTTTAAAAGAGGATTTTAGAAGCAAAGTCCCTTATAAACATCGTATACTTGAAGTGAGACTTAATAGAGTGGATGTAAAATGTAAATAATATGTAAATACACATTATTAAACATATTATAATCATAATTCATCACACAAACAATTTAAATACCACATAACTAACAAAGTAGAATGTTAACCCAAAGAATGGAAATCAGGTTAAGAGTTCCCTTACAACATTGTGATCGGTCGAATCATATGACCAGAACTTAATAAATATCAAATAAATAATTTAATAACATGAATATAAAGATAATCATGTTATTATATATATCAAATGATAGTACACATATACCACATACAAGAAATAAGTGGTGAACGATGAAAATATCACAGAAATGAAAGTGAGATGAAGAACCCATTACAACATTGTAATCAATTGAATCATATGCACCAAAATTAATGATCATGAAATGATAAATTTAATATCATGAAAATAAATATATTCATGATAATATACAATAATGGTAAGTATACATACACCATACAAAGTAATAGTAGTGATTATAGAATATCTCACAAAAATGGAAGTGAGATGAAGAAACCCTTACTTTAAATCCAAATGTGTTCTCCTCTTGAACTTAAGGTCCTGGAATGTGAAATTATACATATCAATAAATTATTTCAGAACCTAATAGACATGTATTTAGTTTATCATAATTCCATTTAGTTCCTTTATGTTATTATTTATAATTTATTATATTGAATTTCGATGTTCTCCATTGTTTGTTTCATTTATTTTCATATTCGGTTCACTTGTTTTTAAGTAATGAAGTTGAATGGATGTAAATATACAGAATTGAAATTAAATATTACTAATGAACAAAAAGAATTGTTAATGTCCACTTCTATCATTTGGTTACATGGAATGAGGTTGAATCATTAGATGAAAACCACTTCGATTATTCGGCGGTACTTGGATTATTATGAATTAGTTTTGTCATATAACATAATTATATTTACATATTCTGGTTTTTGAATATTAATTAGGTTATAAAACATATATTATAGTATGGTTGAACCATAAATATGGTTTCATGACCCGTAATTAAGAAGAAATTTAAGAACGAAACTTCATCGTCCACGAAGGTTATAAATCGGAACCTTAAGGACGTCGATTTCGTTTACAAAATAAAAGGGAGGGAGTAAGAATATTTAAGGCAGTTCTTACATTCACATGAAATAAATCCAGTATATAGATGCTACTAGAGTAATCATGATCATTTTGATAGAGGATGTTAGGAAATAAGAAGAAAATAAAGTAATCTTAAAACGAAAGAAAACTTGATAAATTTCTCACGAAAATTCGGCAGCCTAACGACGTCTCTTAAAATTTCATAAAAATAGTTTGATGAGAGGAATGGAATATCTCATCAATCAAACATAATATGGACATTAAGTGGAAATATTTAATGAAATATCTCAACACAAAAAAAAGTTAATGGAAGATAATAACATAAAATGAAAGAAAAGAATGAAAATGAAAGAGGATGTTTACCTCTTGATCTCTTCTCCTTGAGATCCTCCTTAAGGGCTTTGGTCTTGGTCTTTTGGTGAGACCAAAAGCTCTAGGACGTAGGGAAGATGATTGGGGCGGGAATTTGGCCAAATTTAGACAATTCTCAAGGCTTGAGAGGTGTGGGAGGAAGAGGGGAGTGAGGGTAGTATTTATAGTGGAGGAGGGGAGGTATTTTAGATTATTTTAATCATTATTATAAGATTTTTATCAAGAGTATGAATAATCTCAGAACAAGTGGCCCTAAATAGTGATAATATCATGTGAGTTCGATGAAAGTGTCCTTTCATCACTTATGATGTCATAAATAGTGAATTTTTTCTGATAAATTGATTTGACAGTATTTTATCGTATTTCACTATTCACCGAAAATTCAAGAGTTTCAGAAAAATACCAAAAATTTACCCCTACAATTTTTTGATGTGTAGAATTCAAAAGTGAAATCCATTTTTCAAAAATAATTTTCTAAATATTATTAATTTAATTTTTAAATAAGGTCACAATTAATTCGAAAAATAACAATATTGAAGTGCAATTAGTTTTATGTGACATTGGAAAATTAATTAAGATCCCATTATCCTATTGCCTTGGAAAAATAAAATAATAATATTATTTACTATTCATGAGGTCATATTACTATTCATATTACTATTCATAAGGGTATGTTACTATTCACCAAAAAAATCAAGTTTGTTCTATCAGACTCCAAATGACTTACTGAGCACAACTCAAGATGATCATTGCTTGAAATTCAAATCATAGAATAGGATAGATTATAAAATTCAATTCGATATTTATTTCCAAAACCTTGGGGTGCTACAGGGACTAGCTAGCTTCTAGGTTTAAGAGGCTGTTGTTGGAGGTAGCTGATTTACAATTTTCATCATTACCATAGAAATTATTTAGGGACACATATTTGGTTAATATCATGTTTCTTTTTAATTATTGTGTTTAAGTTGGTGATTAGGTCGATTGGTTTGAAAGGATTGTTTAGGAAAGTTGTGACAGCCTTTGGAACTTTGTGTGTGTTTTCCTTTGTAGTGAACCAACACAATACTTGGACCAAATCCGGAAGGGGATTAGAGTAAGAAGTCTTCATCAGTACTAGAATTTTGGATCTGGATGCTTTAGAGGGCATGGATTCGCCATTGGTTTTGTGCCTGTTCACTTCATCACGAGACTGCTTGCCAAAGGGTAGTGCTTTGGTCAAGGCTTGGTGACATGGCACAATTTCTGGGGTGGGGAAGGCTTGGTGATTTGATCTGGTATTGTTTCTAATTCAGTTGTTTTTTGGTTGTATTATTGGTTTTATGGTTTCTCACTTTTCCTTTAAAAAGTTTTTTTTGAAAATAAAAAGTATATTTCAGTCAATATAGGTCTCGAAAACAAGTAAATCTGGCTCAGTAATACATGGCTGGAATAAAAAGTATACCCTTCTTAGTAATGGAATTTTTCCCCTATGATTTTCTTGGAAATATTCCTTGGATACTATGGAAATAATATTATGTTTTTATTTTTTTCCACAATTCCATGGTTTATGCCAGTGCTATTTTATCATGGTTAATTATCATTTACGATCTATACCTTACGTAATACCAATATTTATTTCATGACTCACAATTTTGATATTGAAAATTCATGTTCATGTTTTCACATTCTTATGTTTATGTTTCGTTTGATGTTATTCATGTTTACCCATACTGAGCATTTAAGCTCTCCCTTTTTAGGTTTTCTTTTTCCCAGGATATAAAGAAAGTTTTTAGGTAGGAAAATTAAAGGGGAATATTTTTTTTGGATATTTTTATGATCTTTCACCAAGTTAGAAGATTATGTTCCATGTTTCAAAAGACGATAATATAATATGATTTTTGGACATCTATTTGTGTAATGTATTAATTATTCCACAAAACAGATGTAATTTCCATGTACATCAAGCTTGGGTTGATATAATTAATTTGATATTTGTCCATATTTTATTATTTATTGATGGATTATAAATTTTTAATATGATCGGTTTTTACTGCATGAATAATTTATATATATGTAATTAATTTATTCATCTATAACTTGTTATTTGTGTGTGAGTTTATTAAAGGGTAAATGGGTCCCCCATGTTTATTGGGATTAAACATATGGTATTTATTTCTATCCTTTGGTGTCTGGGGAATGTAACCTATGTTTAGTGGCATTCTTCCTCTTCTCATGCCAATGGGTCAGGGCAGGATGGTACAAATTATATCAGTCTTATTCTGTCCTCGAGTTGTGTTAATAAATAGGAAATAAGAATGTAAAAACATAAAATGTATAGCTTAAAAATACATAGATATTATTTTTATGATGAACATAAACTTTCTAGGGTGTATTGGGTAAAAACGTTTTCTGTGAGACTTCTAGTAAAGTTGTTAACTCCTCATTGTGGGTTTAGTTGATGAGTATATCATGTCATGAATTAGCACAAATACATCCCACTAGGACTGAATTAAGACATCGTTATTTTATTTTGAATTTGTGAAATTTATAATAGTGTTTTAATATATAAAATATCACCATGAAAAGATGGATAGTGAAAGGATCTAAATTATTGATTTATGAAATGATTTGTAGAACAAAAATTCCACCAGTAAGAAAAATAATAAATTAGTGAGAGGGAGAAACTGAGAACATGGTTTCAATAGGACCATAAGTAAACTAGGATTTAGTTTAGAGTATAGTTAAATCTTTTCAAGATGATGAAAAGTGACCATGTACTGAGGAACCTCTTCTGGTAAATCACTAAGAAACATTTCTAAGATATAATCCTCTAACGTTTCGTGGTGATTATGGACTTAAACAAGAATAGTTATGGATGAGCTATATGACCAATATTTTTTATTTCTTCAGGACACCACATGACTTGAAGGTCAATCTACCGACATATATGCATGAGGACCAGGTGCAAGCATGGAGATACTTAGTTGTGCATCAAAATTTAGATCAATGACTCACTTGAATTGGATTTTTTGAATTATTCGAAAAAAAATTCTCTTTATAAACCTTTAAGATAGAAATGATAACAAAATATTTTCAACTAGAATATGGAAGTTTAGAAGTAACTGAATATGTAGCTAAATTCATTCACCTTTTATTATTTTCCCCAGAGTTAGTGGCTAGATAAAGACTAAAATATTGGATCATTATGGGAGGTCTTCGATCTATGGTTCACTCAAAGGAAATAATGTTCAATATTACATACTATACATAAATGGGGAATAAGAAACTAGTGTTTGAAGGTAGGGAATCATAGTATAGGGGATGTGTTTTTTCATCCGATTACTAGTGAGAGTTTCAACATATGGAATAATTGCAAGAGGGAGAGTTACTCCTAGGGTAGCAGAGAAACCGAGAATGAATCCATGGGATCAATATCTTAATCAAAACATTACAATGATGATCTAGGATATATCTAGTGTGGTGCACACTCACATAGGAAGAAATAACGCATGAAACCCCCAATGAATTTCCACTATTGTGATAAGAGAGGGGTTGTCAAGAAATTATTGTCATAAAATTATGAGATCACTTAGTGGAATAAGATCAACTTAAACCCATGATTCGTATGATTGGATGGAATAATTTTGTCAGAATAGTTCCCATCTAAAAACATATATGAAACTGGATACTTCCAGGAATACTTTAGTTGTTTCAGTAGCTCCTCAATAGGGTAGTAAGATATATCCTATAAAATTTGAGTGAAAACATTATAGAGTAGAACCAACTATCAAGAGTGAGAAACCAGGACCCTCTATCGTGTGACCTACCCTTGTTATGAACTTGAATATTTTTCATGTCTTATTCAATAATGGTGCTTCACATTATTTCCTTGACTCTTCCATGGTTTAAAATTGGGATTATATGTGGAAATTATGCCTCATATCATGAGTATCAAGACACCTCTTAGATAACATGAGTAAATAAGATTCAAATTCTCACCATGCTTCGTTACCATTTATGAAATAAAATTTCTATGGGAGTTTAAATTCCTTAGATATGGATGATTTTCTTTCAATATTTGGAATAGAATGGTTGTTGGGATTTAGATCCCATATAATGTACATGCTTGATAGGCTAAGTTCACATCTGTAGACATATCTATTCATATATTCAAGGGGGATTGTGATCTAAATGCAAATAGATCAATAAATATAGTAGTAGTGGATGGAAATATATCTTGATAGTTAGCAGTAATGACTTTGGAAGCTACTGATGAAACAAAAAATAATACTCTTCCAGTCATTGTAGATCGATACTTAGATTTATCTCTTAGTGGCTTCTCTGGGTTACCACCTGAGAAAAAAATAAAATTTTATATTTTCCTACTCCTAGGAACAAAACCTATTTCATCACTGTCATACAGAATGAGTCTAATAGAGTTATGAGTGTTAATGGTTCAGCTATATGATTTGAAAGTAAAGCCTTCCTCAGACCTAGTACCTCACCTTCAATTGCCCCAATTTTATTCATAAATAAGGCATATGGTATTCTCTGATTATGTGTTAATTATCATAAGTCGAAGCAAGTTAGGAACAAAAATAGATATCATATTCCTCAAATCAATGACCTATTTGATCAATTAATGAGATACAAATGGTTCTTAAATATTCATATATAATTAGGATATCATCAGCTTAGAGTTATAAGAGAGGTTATTTTGAAGACAACATTCCAAAGTAGTTATGACCATTATGAATATGTCATCATGCCCTTTTGTCTAATGAATACACCTATAGTTTTCATGGTCTTGATGAATCGTATCTTCAATAGGTACCTATAATCCTTTGTTATTATATTTTTTGATGATATTATTGTTTTCTCTCAAAGTACGAATGACCATAAATATAACTTTAATATTGTACTCATTACATCATGGGATCATCATTTTTATGCTACATTTTCTACATGAAAATTTTGGATTCAAGAAGACTGTTTCCTCGGTAATGTTATTTTCGAAGAATAAATATCAGTTGACCAAGGAAAAATAGATGAAATAGTCTCTTGGCAGCCACCGAATAATGTTTTTGAGATATGTATTTTTTTTGAATTAGTAGGTTATTGTCATTTCTTTGTTTGAGATTTCTCATGACTTTATTCTCCCAGGAATTATTTGTTTGAAAGGGTGTTCCATTCTATGGAATTATATATGTTAGAAAATATTTCTAAATATTAAAAACCTTATCAACTTGGAACCCATAAAAATATTTCTATTACCGCTTACAGACTTTTTGTTATATTTTTATGCATCAATATTAGGTCTTGGTTTCATACTCATGTAGGGTGATCATGTTTTGGACTATGGTTTGAGGCAGTTTTGGTAAAATGAGAAAAATTATCCTACACATGACTTGGAATTAGTTATGGTTGTCCATGAATTATATAATTGGTAAAATTACCTCTTTATGGAAAGGTTTATATATTTTAATGACCATAATAGCTTAACCTATATCTTTTCTTAGTGATAATTGAACTTGAGGCAGCGAAGATAGATGGAGTACCTTCAGATGTTTGATTTTGACTTAGTATACACACCCGATAAAGGGAATTATATGGATGATGCATTGAGTTGGAAATATTACTATGAAGTGGTCTGAGAAACTAGAGACCAATTATAACTGATGGGAATTATTTCTAACCTGAACCTAGATTTCACTTCACAAGATGAGCATGTAATTTTATGCCCATTTAATCTTATTCCTAAATTTATAGACCTTTTAAAATAGGCTCAAATATCAGATCCAGATTGTATCACCATTAGGTCAAACATAAATAGTGGGGAGACTTCTAACGAGAAGATAGAGGATGATAACTCTTTGTGACATATTTGAAAAATAGATTTTAGTTCCTCAATCGTTCTTGGAATAACTTATTTACACATATCTCTATTCAAAATGGTATATTCGTTAGAGTATTCATAAAATGTACAAGGTGATGAAAAATTATTTCTGGTGGTTAGGTATGAGATGAAATATTTCAAAACATGTGATGAAATATGCAATTTTACAAGAGGTAAAACTAGAGCATCAAAGATCGACTGGTATGTTTCAATATATTCCTATACCCATATGGAAGTGGAAACAAATTTCAATGTACTTTTTTATAGGTTTGAAAATGAAATTGCAAAAGTATGATGATGTTTCAGTAATTGTGGATAGACTCACCAAGTTGGAAAAAATTATCTCTACAAGAAAAACCAATATGGTAGAGGACACAAAATATCTGTATATCTGAGAATTTGTTAGGTTACGTAGAGTTTTAGTTTTGATTTAATCCTAAAAAGATCCCCATTTCACATCATGATTATGGATATTGTTATAACAAACTCTTAGGAGTAATTTTACCACGATAATAACATATTATCCATAGATTGATTGATAGTTAGAGTGCACAATTCAAATCTAAAGATATTTAATGAATTCATAAATTAGATATTTATATATATAAAATGTATTGTAGTGGAAAAAAATTAATATCATTGCCTCTCGGTACCACAAATCTACACATGAACCTCACACTCACTCTATGTGTGATGTCTATACCATTCGGGTGTGGCAGATACCGAAGCAGGTTCCTCTTCATGCATGATCTCTACATCAAAAGGGTACACATATATATGCATCACTATTACTTCCATGAGATGCTATACTATTTATGTAGACACCTCAATATGATATGCTTCTTGTGCCTTCTCATAATATTGAGTAGATTATTCTCCAATGTACAACATAAAGGATTGTACAATATTATATATGGAGCCATATCCCAAGAAGTATGGTATACTGGTAGGATCCCTTGAAGATAATGATAATGGGAACTCATTAAAGTGGTCCCCATAGGAGAGAGTGTCACATGAGGAATGTCAAAACTATGATATCATAGTAAAGTACCACCCCTATAGAGCACAAAAGATGTTGACTGCATGAAATGTCTAAGATGAAGCTGGTATATAAAAAAATTAATCATATATAGTGCATTATCCTCTACTCATTGTGAAGGATCCTCTACATACTATGAAAATTCTTCTGCTTGTGGTGCAGGAGCCTCCCTTGGGTGTCGTTGGCCCCATCATCATCTTTGTCATTGCCTCAGTACTCCCCTTTTTCCTCTTACCAGTAGAGGAGATTATGCATTATCCCCAGTGATCTCATCAGGAACATGAACATTCCCAACTACCTCTATTGGAGTATGTGGATCAGGATATTCCATTGGTTCCTAATCATAGATTATCTAATATAAGAAATATAGAGGATCTCTGAGAGAAACTATATTTTTATGAAGTACATACCTGATTAAAATAGTCTTCCTCCCAAGGATCAGAGATATGTATAAGATTCTCTAACCCATATGTATAAAATAAAATAAAATTCAAGTTAATAAAATTATTGAAATAAAAATATATAAATTAGATAGTAAATATACCAACCGTTTAAGACCTATCCCATGTTATGTAATGTTCATAATAGTGTGATTCTAGTACACATACATGTGATACCCTCTGATCCAATATCTGGAGTCATATTGTGGGATATACATATTAAAATATACTATACTAGGAACACATATACCCAGACTCAATGTACTGAGCACGATAGTCTGACCAATCAGTCAAATTCCTAACTATTAGTGTAATACTATGTAATGTAGAAACCCAAAAAGGTGCACTGGGTATGTACCACATACACCCAAATTGTCACATTCCATAGTCTGTTTGGTGCCACTCAATGATATAGAAATTAAGGAGTGAAACCACAACTCCATGATATCTAACCAAATATCTGCGTTATAATGGAAGTGATGCCCAGATAATCTTGGTATAAGTGATTTAGGAAGCCTTAAATGATAACTCAAAAATTAATCATAATTTGTCAAACTAATATAAATAAGTTACCACTATAATATCCTAGAAAATTAATAACAAAATCAATGTTTAACTTACACTATCTAGATGTGGAGGGTTAAAAATCATATGTATATTATGAACACCATGCTTTAGGGTAATTACATAATTATGAGCCTCACTCTGCCTGGTAAAAAATGTAACATATGGTTATTTTATAATAATATTATTAATAAAATTTTCAAATAACTCAAATCAATGATGTGAACATAAAATCATCCCTAAGGATAGTCCTTTTAAAGGTGATGGGGAAGTGTGGTGATAACTCTAGGATCAATGTATAGAAAACACTTTCTTTCCCACATTTATAGTCGAATGAAAAATCTTAAAATCTTGTGGTAGTCCACTTTACATACTAAATAAAGGTATTTATACTGATATGCTAATTCATACGACCCTCAAATTTTTTTAGTTTTCCTATCTAGATCCTCAAGTAATGGTAGGTACATCATGTTAACTAAAGTTGTAGAGTAGTCAATACACAATAATCCTCCAATAAAGTGGATAATATATGCATGTGTGTGTCAAATTAGTGTATCCTCATCCAAATAATCTAGAATCGTTGATAAATTCTCATCAATCTATCCCATAAAAAATATGGAACCCAAGAGGAACTTCTGGTCAACCAATGATATCGATTCATAATAAACAATGTACGATCGTGGACTAGTCTCCCATAGTTTCTGCTGTAACTTCCTCCCCATAGATAGGTCAACCCATTATGTACTTCAAATTCTCTAAATTAATTATCATATCCCCATTAGAAAAATGAAAAGTGTGTGCCTTTGATCACAATCTCTTGACCAGTGAAACAATAAAATAATGATCAATCATCTTGATGGGACACACAATGACTCCATAGAATCCAATATTCCAAATAAATTGAACAATGGGTGACAAAGGCGCCTTATGGTAGAAGTGATGAGATATATAAACCCAAATATGTAAAAAGATCATCCCACCAGCACCTCATATGATACATGAGATTGTTTTGAATGAAAGAGAGTCTTCACCATATAAATATATAATGTTTTAATAAATTTTTATAAGGATTTTATAATTTAAAAGTGTTTAATTTTAATAATAAATTGTTTTTTACTCTAAAGTAAAGTTATTAACATAATAATATTATTATATAACCAATAATAAAAGAAATCGATGATTTTATTTATAATAAAATTAAAATCATTTTTTATAAATACTTTGACATTAACAACTAGAATAGAAGATTAGTCGTATATATTGCTTAATTTTTTACCTATATGTGTATGGTAACATGTAAACTGTAAATTTTTTGAAAACATAACAAATCCTCTATAAATATTTCTATTTGGAGGGTCCATCCATATCATTATTAATATGGGTTAGCTTCATCCTCCCCCTTGGCCACAACTTAATCATGTTCATAAGAATCACCGGGGAATCAACAAGACCACTGATGTTTTGTTATTCACCTACGAGAATCTATGGAGAATTGTAGTAGTCACTAATACTCTAAATTCGATACACCAGATTAATGAATTTCTCCAAATATAATTATGTTAATGAATATTATATGATCATATGTGTTCAAGGATACCATAATGCATGGATGTTACCATAATCACAATAATACTTTTCTAATAAAACCATATGTGGATGACCACAATCACCGATTAAAGGACCATGGAAATTAGTGACCTCAAATCTATATGCGACATTATGAAATTATAAACCAGGAAATGTGGAATCCTCTTGAAGAATTATTTCAATATCATAATGAAAATGGTTCCCATAGTACATCCCTCAGTTTGGACCCTCTTTGTCATGTTTACCACTTTATATAAAATATTTGACTTCATGATAGAATGTTTCCTACACTAGACTAATAATTTAACTTTAAAATAGTATATGAAAATTTAATTTAAACTAAGAGTCTTTTAATTAGAAGTCTAAAATTTTATATTACCAAATAATCATGATAGGTATATTCTGAACTCCCTTGAATACTCCATTAATTCATTAAACAATTTTGTTCATCATATGTCAATATATCCTCCCATATTCATATTATAACGACCATTTATTCTTTAGAATTTGCATCATGAAGTTGTATATTTTCTAATTAGATTACTGAATGAATTTTAAATGCTCCACCATCATCTTCTATTGATTTTCATATGAAAAAAATGAAAACTAATAATAATACATCTAAAAGACTTATTTATCAAAATAATTTTTTTTCAGAAAAATATATTTACATACCAATATCGATGATTGATTTACTTATGGAATCATCCTTGAAATTATCCTACACGTTTCTTAAAATGTGTTCAAAACAATATCGATGATAAGAATGATATGGTATTCATATATGACCATGAGACTAAACAAAATCATTAATTTCTCAATACTAATCAGAAATTAGATAAAGTATTCTAATTTCCTTTTAAAATCTTTAAGGAAATACAGGAACCAACTCCAAGGTAAAAATTTATCCTTATAATACAGATCATATTTCAACATAGTTTTAAAATAATTTGGATTTAAAAATTCTTCAGATGGAGGTCATATAAAGTGTCCATGTTACAATTGTGCTGGAAGATCATAGTTAATCTGGGAAGAAGTTAGCTACTATATAACTAAATCTCTATCTCAAAAAAAAACTATTATTTTGGTTATAAAAATGTAGAGATGATACAATCTTATAATATTCATGAATAGAAAGAAGTAAGTGGTATTGAGAATTTAATATTTGATCATTTTCTATTTCTTCATCATGACAAGAGAGATAGTATTCCAGTTAAATAAGGAAATGATATCTATACATATGAGGAAAATATTGAAGATGATGATGTTGAGAGAGTGAAAAAAATTAATGGATGATGCGAGAACTCTTGTATATCAGGGATATACTAAAATTATAATGTTTTAATTTTAAATGAGGTTATATCATAGAAAATACATGTATAGAATTTCTAACACCACAATTGGTTATATTCTTACCTTTTTGAAGGACTTGATTCCAGATGGTGCAGATATTCCCTCACATCATTATAAGGCATGGAAGCTAATTAAGTAGCTCCTTTTTTCTATTAATAAAATTCATTCTTTTATGAAATATTTCAATTTATTTTTTGAGTAAATAGATTACCTTAATGAATATAAACAATTTGTTACATATCAATGGATGTAAAAAGTAAATGAAACACCATTTCATGTGTTATAGAAAGTCACATGGCACTTTCCATTGATTCCCGACCTTTGAAGTATATCCATGTATGGAGAAATATCATCCAGTATGCGATAGAATAATACTAATAAAATTAAAGGTATTGATGAGTTGGTTCATCCTGTATATGGATTAGCATGGTGGGTTTGATGAAAAACATCACAATATTTTAGCTAAGGTGTGTAATGTCATGTTGGGTCTATCTGATGATGGTTTTAATCCATTTAGTTATATTCTTTCTGCTCACAACATGTGGACAGTTTTTATTCACATCTATAATATTCATATGTGGATTTGTATCATAAAACCATTCAATTTATTTTGTATACTAATATCTGGAATATATAATCCTGAAAATGATATAGATATCTAATTATAACCTTTAATAAGAGAGTTTAAATAGCTTTGGGATATGGGTGTGCAGACATTTGATGCTTCTTTAAAAAATATATTTTAGATGCTGCTTCCCTTATATGGACTATAAATTATTTCAATACTTATGAAATAACGTTCAGTTGGAGTATGAAGGTAAAACTATCATGTCCTATTTTTATGAAGAATACATGATTGAGAAGGCTTAAATATTTTCGTAGTTTCAGTTTCATGGTGAATCAATTATTCTTGAAAATGGATCATCAATACATGAAGAATCACCGGAGGTTTGATAACACTATTGACACTGAAAAACCACCTCAACATATGTCAGAAATTGATGTGATTATTGAATTGATAGATTTTAGTTTTTCATTAGGTAATGGTCAGATGAAATATAAAAAGTGGAAGAATTTTGAAACTAAATCCACTTACAATTGAAAAAAGATAGGCATATTTTTTGAGATTCCATATTGGTCTACAATTTTTTATGTTACTATTTAGGAATAATTCACATCGAGAAAAACATATGTGAATTTTTTCTTTAAATTCTTCTTAATATAAAGGGGATGACCAAAGATGACTTTTGATCTCACTAGGACTTGTTGGATTGTGGTACTCTACCAGAACTGCATCCTCTGTGTATTGGTAAAAGCAAATGGAAAGTGACTTGTGCTTCTTATGTGATGAAAACTTTATATAAAAATCAATTTAGAGATGTTTTTGAGAATATCAAGGTTCGTGATGGTTATTCTAGGAACATATCTAAATGAGTGAACACATGTTATTTGAAACTAAAATTCCTAAAAACTCTTGATTATCACATCTTTTTTCATGAAATGATTCTGATAATAATCTAGAACTTACTATCCAATAAGTTAAGGGTGAAATTAATTTTATTATGAAATTTTTAGATCCCCTTGTGATAAAAGTTTATCCAATTATTTCTTGATAAAAATTTAGTATGAGGATCCATTAATTTTGTGTGAGTTGGAAATTTTTTTCCTCCACTATTTCTCACTTGCATACTGTATTTACTAGTTCATATTCCAATATAAACACTTCTTGGGGGACCTTTTTCTTTTCTATGGATGTATCCTACTAAAATAAATATTTGAAAAATGAAATCTTATATATGAAACAAGAATCACCCAAAAGGTTCTATTATGAGAGGTTATTTGGAATAAGAGTATATGGATTTTTGATCAGTTTATTTTCTTATGTGATAAAAAGACATAACCATCCACTGATAAATGAATATGATCTATATGGGGATACTGAGCCCTCATTTCCTTCTCTTCCCCAAATAGGAAGACTTCCTCGGTCATAAAAATTGGCTACATTGATCCTTGAAAAGTTAGATATGGCACATCACACATTCTTATTTAAATGTGGTTTGATCGATGAATATATCAAGTAAGAGATTTGAATATTTTTATTTTATCTCATACTATGTCGTTTCACATATAACTTAAAATTTAATTATAAGTTTTTGTAGGTAATATAAAAAAATTAAATGTAGAGTTCATCGATCTTTTCCTTTGATAAGAAGAGAGTATTTTCATATAAATGAGTTTCTTGATTGGTTTAAATCCAAGGTACGACCATTAATTTAACTATATGAATATATATATATATATATTCATTTAATTTTATTATTCTTATATATATTTTAAGTATTTAGTTTACCTATTGACCCTGTTTCTCAAGAATTAAGAGTCCTGGATTTTGGTCCCAATTCTTTGGTTCATGAATGAATATATTTAATAATCAATGGGTGTAAATGTTTTACAACTGATCGAGAAGTGAAAATGAGTACACAAAATGATCCTGTTAAGTTGACTACTTCAATGAACTGTTATGAAAGTGTGTTAGATATGATGCCTCAATATGAAAAAATGTATTATTATGGACTTGTTGATAAAATATTTTTATTAGATTACTACTCTCTCAGTCGAGTAACTATGATGAAATGTAAATGGTTTGATTCAATTATGTGACGTGATACATTTATTGATGATTTTCGATTCAAAGTTAGTTACATGAGTAGATTTCTAGCTACCGATGAACCATATATTTTGGCATCAATGTAAAAAAATGTGTTTTATATGAGAGATCATCTCAAACATGATTATTTTTTTATTAATAATGAAATTATAAGAAATAATTTTCAAAAGGTTTGGGAGGAAATTGAAACCATTGACGCCCCATTAGTGTTGACAAAAATATTGAATTTGACGAGTGAAATGTTCCCATTGTGTGTGTTGATGTTGACCTGAAGTAGTGGTTTGTAATATATATATTGGGAACCATATATTTTCACAATTTATTTAGTTTATCTTGACATTGTATTCTCAAGTTGGTATTGCTATAATTAATTTAATTTATTTTTAGTTAGGAATAATATGTTTTCTTTAATATTTTTTGGTTTCATTCCATTTTATTAGATTTATTTCAATTCAAAAAACAGGGTTTAAAATGGGTTTTAAAAAAAAATATAATTTTTTTAAATCGTTGTTCTAAATCATGTTATGAAATTTTTTATAGATTCTTTGAATTCTATGTTCTATGCATGTTTTTTAATTTTTTTTAAATGTATATTTCATTATTATGTTGATTATGAAAAATATTAAAGAAGTTTAAAGGAAGTGATTATTTAATACTAATAGATAGATTCACGAGCATGGGTTGCCTACTTTGGTTCCCTTAGAGAGTATAATAATTATAATTTTTTTTATAAATTACATATAATGTCATGTTATTATTTATTATCAAATTTTTTAGGGGCATTCAATTGAACCAGAGTTGACACTTTCTCAGACTACTAGCATGGGTTCAAGCAGGGGTGCCCCAAGAGCAAGACCAAGCACCTGTTATACCCATTATGACCCTAAACCACCAGTGGACACCCAATCTACCACACCTTTACATACCCCACTTAAGCCTCTAGGGAAGTTTCCCACATATGCCTCCATCATCATCTCATTTAGCCTCTTCTTCCCATACAATATCTTTGCCACCTATAAGTATGTTCCCACATTTACCATATCCATATCCTTTCATGTATCCCCAACCCTACTACCCATATCCTTCCTTGTCTACAACACCTCCATTTACTAACATCCATCCATAATATGATGATTATGTTCATTTAGCTTCCACTCCAGTGTATATAGATCACTTAGAGAATGCATTGGGAAGGCACATCCTTCAGAGGCTACTGATTCAGGATGGACCACAGATCCATCAAAGCTTAATGAGAACCCTATATCTTTTTTTTATTATAAGTGAGTCAAATTATAGGAAATAATTATTTTCCTATGGTATTGGGATTTAATAATTATTTTTTATTTCTGTTGATTTTACTCAGTGGGATCTTCTAATAGGCGATGCATGTGCACCTGTATGCATGAATCCTGGAATCACCAAAAAAAATACTGATGGATTAAAATGAAGAAAATTAGATGATAAGAACAATGTCAGGCAATGGAGAAGTTTCATGGGTACTATATCCAAGTACAATGATATCATTAAAGTGAAACTAATCTCATGGAGGCATATTGGTAATGACATCAATGAGACAACATGGGTGTTGATATGGGTAAAAGAAATTGTTAAATGTATATCTATATTTATTTTGTATTTATATAAATTAAGAGGTTAATTTCCGTGTCAGTTT
This sequence comes from Viscum album, assembly GCA_963277665.1. Taxonomy (NCBI): domain Eukaryota; kingdom Viridiplantae; phylum Streptophyta; class Magnoliopsida; order Santalales; family Viscaceae; genus Viscum; species Viscum album. The sequence continues at coordinate 1,928,432,969 of OY728159.1, forward strand.
AACATTCCCAACAGTGAAGCTGCTAAGGATGAAAGGTTGATGGATCTTGGGGTGTTTTGGGGATAATATTAGCATGAGTTATATGTTGGTTGGAAGAGTAGATCCAATCATGATTTACAGGGTGTACCAATATTCCTTAACTATCCAACAACACAATATCATGAAGTGATCACATATTGGAATAATAACGAGTTTAAGGAATTACTAATCTTTAATTATTTGCATAGAAAATTTAATTCATATTACTTGTATTGAATTTTTGTTTTTAAGATTCATTGGGAAAAGAAAGAACAAAGATTAAATTATGTATTTTCACTATTTGGGGCACAATATAATTCCTGATTATGAGAATCTAAAAGTACTTTCATAGGAATAAAAATAATATCTATATTAAATTGTTACTTAGTTAGACTTTCATGCTAAAATTTATGTTTAATTATCATTAATCAATTTAGTATAAGGATATAAATACCCCTTTCAAATGGCCTAATATCCTAATGTCCAATTGGACTAATGGACTAGTTGTCCTAGTGTTCTAATGGCCTAATGGCCAATTCATAGTTGGTATAATGGTCTAATGTACAATTGAGAAAATTTTTCTAATGGATTAATACCTTAATGTCCTATTTTCCTAATTCTCAAATGGACAATTTTTATAATGGATTATTGGACTAATGGAATAATGGAAAACTGTCCTAACAGAACAATGGAAAATTGACCTAATGGCCTAATAGAATAATAAAAAATTAGCCAATTGGACTAATGTCATAATGAACTAATGTCCTAATAGACTAATAATCAATTGGCCTTATGTCCTAATAGAAAATTTTCCAATTTTCCTAATGGGATAATGGCCTAATTTTTAAATTGGCCTACTATCCAATTTGCCTAATATAGTAATGGAATAATTAACTAATGGAAAATTGGCCTAATGGACTAATGGATAATTGTCATAATGAACTAATTTCCAAATTATCCTAATGAAAAAAATGACCTAATGGCCTAATGGACAAATGACCTAATGAAAAAAAATGGGAAACAGGCCAAATTTCTTAATGGGAAATTGGAAAATTATCCTAATTGAAAATTATCAAATTGTACTAATTGGATAATGCTCAACTTTATGAATTGAATAATGGCATACTGGATTAATGTCCTAATGATCTAATGGCCAATTGTAAAATTAGGCTAATGGAATAATGGCCAATTGTCCTAATGGCCTAATGACCAATTGTTCTAGTGGAATAATTGGCCAATTAGACTAAGGAAAAAATGTACTAATGTCCAATTGGACTAATGTTCTAATGGAAAATTGGCTTAATAGCCTAATTTCCAATTTTACGATTGTTCTAATGGAATAATAGCCAATTGGTCTAATTTCATAATGACCAGTTTGGATAATGGAAAATTGGCCTAATGCCTAAGGTTCAATTTTCCGATTGTCCTAACAGCCTAAGGGATAATGGGCTATTGACCTTATGGTCAATTGGCCAAATAGCCTAATTAGCCTAATTAACCAAATTATCTAATGAAAAACTAGCCTAATTGGCCCAATTTATCTAATGGTCTAATTTCTAATTGGCCCAATGGAGAATTGGTCTAATGGACTAAAGTCTAATTGGCCTAAGGTCTAAAAAAACTAATGACTAATTTTCCTAATGTCCTAACAACCAATTATCAAATTGGCCTAAGGGACTAAAAACCTAATGACCAGTTGGCCTAATAGCCTAAAGGACATTTTACTAATGGCCTAATGGTCTAATGGACAATTGTCCTGATGGACCTAATGGACAATTTTCCAATTGGCCTAATGGTTTAATGGCCTAATATTCTAATGGCCTAATGGACAATTAACCTAATGGAATAATGGTTAATTTTCCTAATAGCCTAAATGGTCAGTTGGCCTAATGGCCTAGTGGACAGATGGTAAAATGACATAATGTCCTAGTGACCAATTTTCCTAATGACTTTATGGACTAATGTCCTAGTCACAAAATGGGATAATGGCCTAATGGGATAATAGGAAATTTGAATAATGTCTTAATGGACTAATTGGACAATTGGCCTAATAGATTGATGGATAAATTATCCAATTGGCCTAATGGCCTAATGGCCAATTGGCAAGATGGCCTAATGTACAATTGGCCTATTGGAATATTGGCCTAATTGAGGAATTGGCCAATTTTCCTAAAATCCAAATGACCTAATGGACTATTTTCCGAAAATCCTGATGGGCAATTGTCCTAAATAACTAATGGACTTATGGAAAATTGGCCAATTGGCCTTATAGACTAATGACCATTTAGCCTAATGGACTAATGCCCAGTTGGCCTAATGGTCTAATGAACAAATGGACCAAAGGAATAATCTCTAATTTACATAATTAACTAATGTATAAAGGACCTAATTCCCAAATGGCGTAATGGATAAATGGCCTAATGGCCAAATGCCCTAATGGCCAAATAGACTAATGACCAAATGGCCCAATGTCCAAATAGACTAATGTCCAAATGAACTAATGCCCAAATGGACTAATGAAAAAATGGAATAATGACCAATTGGCCTAATGGCCTAATGAGTTAATGGACAATTAGACTAATGGCCTAATGTCCTAATGGTCTAATAGCCTAATGGCCAGTTGGGATAAAGGAAAATTTGCATAATGACTAAATGTTAAAAAGTAAAATTGGCCTAAGGTACCATTGTACAATTAGCATAATAGACTAAGGGATAATATCCAATTGGAATAATTATCCAAATGTCCAAATGACATAAGGGACAATTGGAAAATTGGCCAAATAACAATTAGAAAATTGGCCTAATGGACCAATGGAAAATTGGCCTAATGTCCTAATTGGCCAATTTGACTAATGGACTAATGTCCTAATGGACTAAATGGACAATTGGACTAAATGTCCAATTTACCTAAATGGATTAAATTTCCTAAATTTCTTAAATGGCATAATTGGAAGAATTGAGCTAATTAGCATAATTGGCATAATTGGCATAATGGGATTAAGTGGCCTAAATGGAGTAAATAACCTAATTTTCCTAAATGGAATAATTTTTATAATAGGCCTATATGGAATAAGTGGACTAATTGGAATCGATGACCTATTTGGCCTATTTGGCCTAATTGGCCTAATTGGCCTATATGGCCAAATTGGACAAATTGGCCTAATTAGACTAATTAGCCAAAATGGCTTCAACAGACTGAATGGAATAATTGTTCTAATTAGACTAATTAGACTAAATGAAAAAATGGACAAATGGACAATTGGAAAATTTACCAAATAACCTAACTTAAAAATGAACATATTGACCAAATGACAAAAATTATCAAGTGACCAAATAACCAAATAACATAAAAGAAATATAATTGGACCAAAACGAACATGCATGATGAATTTATATCATACCCATGTTTATCATGATAATTAGTATATATTTTTTATCTTATGATACTAGTATTAAATTTCAAATTAAATGTATATGTAATGCTTATTAATTTTATGTATTTCTTCAACAAATAAATTTTTTATTTATTCTATATTTATCACTTTCATATTATTCAATAATGTAGTATTATAGTAATTAACATCATTTTCCGCAATCTACATTTGGCATCGAAGGCCGCATGCCTCAAGAAAAATTATTTTTATCGAGTAGGAAGAAAAAGGATAGAAGTTCCATAAATACACAAACACCAGAAAATATTGTTTGTTTTTTAATTGATATTTCAAATATCTATAAAAAATTAGTAATTAAATATCTTGTTTATATTTTCAACAGTGTGCCTTAGAGGCCCTCAATGGGAAATAAGATTACCAATTCTGGCCAAATGATTATTTGAGTCAGGTATTAGGCGAGGAGCAATAAGGGAGAGTCTGATGTCGGCCCAAGAAAAACATCATACCCCCTAGGTATTGTAACTCATCGGGTAAATCTCAAACCTCTCAGACCACCAAGCTGCAAAAATATCATGTATAAGTATCTGAGACAAAAAAAAATCTTTATAGAAGAGTGAAAGAAGTAAATTGATCACCAAAAACTTCCTAAAATACATGTCAGTTATAAGCCCATCACATCTATAAGAAGCTATAACTACTTTGGATTCATGTATAGAATCATTGTGATATTTATATGATTCCCTGATAGATGTCAACGTGGGTTCTATTGGTGGTTGAGTTGATAGTGGTGGTAGCGATGATGGTGATTATTATGATTATGATGGTGTTGGTAGTGCTCCAGATGATGGTATTGGTGACGAGGATGTTAAAAATGGTGATGAGGATGAGGATGTTGTTAATGGGGGAGATATTCATCCCCTCAATTTTTGAATTAGCAGTAAAAAGACACGTAGATTTTGATTAATGAATTAAATTAATTGGTTGTGTAGATATATAAGTATGTTATAGTATTTTAAATGGTTTGAAAATCATTAAAATAATTTGGTTGAATTGTAAATATAAAATATATGTATTGAATTGAATGTGTACTGTGGTTTGAATTTTATTTAAAGGGTCATGATGGGCTAGAAGGGATGCTTCTACCAAATGGGGATAGGTAGCTATACCCATGGTTCAATGAACATTGGGTATATGGTTTCTACTGGGAAAATATATAACCAAAGTTATCTTAACTATGGGTATAGATATATACCCAAAGATTAACCAAAACTATGGATGTGATAAGATCTCCTAGGATATAACCTCTGTTTCTATAGAAACAGTGGGTATAACTCTATACCAACATCTCAATCATCCATGGTTTACAAAACCATGGGTATATCCTATACCCAATGTTTTATGGTCTATACCCACAATTCTAAACCATAGGTTTAGGCTATGTTTCCAATAGTGTGTTTGATTCACTTCAACACCATAACTATTGGAATGTCTATATATTCTCTTATCATTTGAACAATAACATTTTAATTGAATTCAATATCTATAGTCATGTAGTCTTATTGTTGTCTTGGGTTTAGACACGTGTGTGGATAAAATATATATATCCACCAATATTTGAAATAATTATCATGTATAACATGAATATGCATATCAAAATCAGAATTGAAATTTTCACACCAAATCATATAATGATCTCTCTTGGATTATGATGTCTCCATCCCAACATAATTGTTCAAAAAGAGTATCTAAACACTTGACATCCCAAATCAGATAATTCTAATCCCACATAATTATTTACAAAGAGTTTTTATATTATTACTAAATATTATTCTAATGGAGTGTCAAACCTTGCATGTGGTTAGGCCTCTTTGTCATGCACCGAGTGAAGATTTAGTTAACACCCAACCCTTCTTTCTACTGGTCATTACACTTAGGTACTTTTGTGAAAGAGACTATATCTAATTGTTTATATCCAAACAAGGACACCATTTCTAGGTAACCATACACTCTATACTTGAACAAATTTTTTGGATGTTTTAATAGGGGTTTAAAAAATGTTTTCTAGTCCTAACTTCCATAAATAATTATCTTTTATTATGATACGAATTATAGAGACCCTCATTTTTCATAAATTATTATCACATTGTAACTATAACACAAAACATAATAATAATACAATTGGTCACAAATAATTCAAATATTATAAATAAAAACATTATACTAATAAACTAATTTTTTACTAATAATCATAACATTAATCTAATAATATCCCATGTATGTAATTATAATGAAAATTAAAATATTACACTGACAATTTATTATTATAAATCGATATCGAACATGCAATTTATGAATATTCCTAATAATAAAAATAATATACTAAACATTTTATTTAATAATAGACATTTAATTTACAAAAAATAAAATCCTAATTAATATAATTTAATTTTAACTCATTCAAACTAAAAAATTATACTACTAATTATATAAAATTAAATAAAATATTATACTAAAAAATGAATACTAACTAAAAAAATAGAAATACCTCAAAATTTTAAAGACAAGGGAAATGAAATCACGAAATGATAGAGGAAAATTGTTTTGATTAGTTGATTATGGGTAAGAGAGGGGGTGAGTGGGTTTGTGAAAAAATCATAGTAGGGGGGGATTTTATTTTATAGGGGTATCCACTGATGATATTCAATTGAATTGATTCTAAATGTTCAATCATTAAACAAAGAACAACAATTCAATTGACACTCTTCTATATATTGACAGAGAGTGTCAGTTAAATTGATGAATATTATTAGAAATATTGAGAATAAATTCATTTATTGATTAGATGAACTATATTCTTAATTTTAAAAACCCAGAACACAAAAGGTTAGAATTCTTTAAAACCCATTTTAAAAATTTATCCTCCATATATTTATATTCATCCTTTTAGTCTTCCACATTATCTATTTTATCACAAATTTGGATTTAAGTAGGATGAATTTTACTATTATTATTTATATTAAAGTATCTTTTTATATGTATACTATTAAATTTTAATCTTATTAAACATGTATATAATTTTCATGTGCATATTAAATGAATAAATAGAATTTCTGGGTGGAAGAAACCTAGAAACTTGAATACTGATTCTCTAATAGCGACTATTAATGATTATATAAAGTGGTATTTTATTTATAGACTCTGATTTTTTTTTCATATTCTAGAGAATCAAATATATATATATATATATATATAAGTATATCCTAACTTTCTTGGTTTCACAAATCCCTTTTGGTTTTGGTTAGCCAGGAACAAAACTTTTGGCCATCGAAATCTACATTTATGGATTCCCTATGAAATATCTTATAGTATTTTAGTTTCATATTTTATTTATTAATGTTTTTTTGTTTTATTTATCTTCCAAACAAAAAAGTCCCCCTATTATACTATCCATGTCTGTATAATGCATAATATTTTCATATATTGATTCAATCATTTTATAGTATTTTATTTTTTAGAAGTGATATTCAAAAAAACATTAAGTATAACTCAATAATATTCAAACTGAATTATAATTTGTTTGATATTATGTAATATCTTTCCTTAATGAATTATTTTCCTTGTAAAAGAACTCAATTTACTAATTTAGAAACTTTTTCCAGTTGGCAGCCAAGGTCAATTATCTTACTCCCAGATATGGATTCATCAATGTGATAATTAAATTAATAAACTAACCTATTTTATTTGTTAATTTTATGAAGGCACCGATAAGAGAACTTGATTAGGTATGATGAAACTACTTTTTAATACATGATTTTTAACATAATTCCTTAACAAAATAATACATTTTTCATTGAAGGATTTTTTTAGTTTTAGTATCTTGGACACTAGGTACATAATAATTGAATGACATAAAGAAAACATAATCATAAAATTACTTAATCTTCTTGAAATAATATTTTATTATTCCAACCATGTCCACCCCATTTAAAGTGATTTTCTATGGACATACATCAAAATAAAAGGTTGCGCATAAATCCCAGTAAGGGAAAAATAAAGAAAATGGAATGCGAGTGAAAATTCTAGATAAAACATGAGGAATAATAATAGAGAAAGATTATAATTACATGAGGTATAATATAATATCATGATCACAAGTACATGAGGTATAATATAAGATAATGATAATAAGTACATGATGAAGAACATAGAAACATGGTCTATCACATAAAAATGAGAATTTCATAATAATATCAACCAGGGGTTGTAAAATATATTACGAAGTTTTTTCAACAATGTATCATAAAACATTAATAATACATGATTCTAAGGTATTATAAAAATTTAACCCCTAACAATTAATTCTTTACCAATGTTTTGGAGTGTTATCCGGGCACACACTTAATATGTATAACTTTATTTGTGCCACATCAACCATATATCATCAGAATTATTATTTTTGGGTTTCATTCATGGAAGACCCAAAATCCGTGAAGTATAGTAATATATATATATATATGAATACACTAGAATGAAATTAGTGTTGGGTATTCACAATATAATAGTATGGCATGAAAAATCAAGGAATGATTTTAGCAACAAAATAGGTATATATAACTATTTATGGAATGAGATTAGTGAGAGATAATTACAGTATCTACTTAATAAGTAATCAATTGGTTAGTAAAGTAATGATTATAAACACATGATGTCATAATCAATTGAAAATAAAAATTCTTATTACAAATGAATTACTTGAATAAATGGTGAGAAAAATAGAACCCATTAATTTCAAATTGTCTTACTAAAGCTTGAGAAGAGATCCTTAGAACCTTCAAAACTCCTTGAAAAGGATTTAGAGAGAGATAAATAGGGAAAATTCATGATAAATGGATTGGGAGTAATAATCAATGAGATAATTAGTGGGTATTTATAATAAATCATGAGGGATTGTTTATTAACTTATAAACATAGTTTTTTGTTGTTAAAAAAAGAAATACCAATCACCATCCCATGGGTTTTTATAATGGGATTTTTTTATTATTTTAATAGTATATGACTAGATATCCTTAAAATAATACAATTTTGGCGGAGCAAGAGAATCTTTTTCAATAATAATTTTTTTAAAAAATTTGAAATATTACAATGTTTGGAAGATTCATTATAGGTTTGGAAAATCAATTTTATTACTTTAAAAAAGTTTTTTAATGGGATGATTTTTAGTTAATAAGTATTTAATAGTATTAATTAAATCTCTTTTAAGTCATTATGATGTTTCAACACATGTAATATATCTATACTATATTTTACTTTTTACCCAAAAATTCAACTATCTCAGAAATTTATGAAAAATTCACCATCATATAACGTATAAATGATAATTTCAAAAATGGAATCCATTTTATCAAAATAACTTTGTAAATATGAGACATTTATTTTTCACATAAAATATTTATTTATTTAAATATGCCTATTTTTATAATATGACTAATTTAATAACCCATTTAAAAACTACCGATGATTTCATAAAATCAATTTATTATTTATATAAAAATACATATTATTATTTAAAATTATTTTATAAAAATAAAATTTTATAGATTTGTTTTTGAATTTACATTAAAAATTTATTTTGAGGAAAAATAGGCATATATATTTTCAGAAAAATAAAAATATGGTTTCTTTTTATTCACCCTCTAATAAAGTGAAATTTATATTATATAAAAGGGTGATACATTGAATAAAAATATTGGATCAACATAACAACTATTTCATTTCAAAAATAAATTATAATTTAATAATATTTAAGGTATAGATACATATCCCCTGATTACATCAGTATAAACCCAAAGAGTAAGGTGTACATTGGTGGTACTTTCATTGGGCTGTACAGTTAACATTAATATGGCGATGTTATCGACTAACATGAACTTATCCTCTAGGAAATTCTGCTTGATCCTCACTTCTTGAATCTCTTCTTAGGCTGGGTCAAGTGAAAACCTTATTGATGCCACCACCCTCACAAGCCCATATAAATGGGATTAAAAAGGCATGATCTTACGGATTTATACCATTGTTTCTCCATTATTTATCAATTATATCTTATTATTTCCCTTTATATATACTAATTTTAATGGTCACATTTTTACCAATGGTCAAAGTGATTAATGGCTAGATCATAATTTTCTCATTTCCCAGTACGATCTATATATAATCCACCATTCTCATAATTCACTGTTCAACACACTACATACAATGGTTCTTAACTTCCCATGATAAATTAAATCATATTCTTAACACTTATATTTATTTTTACTTTTTTATGGTAGGGGTGTTCTTCCTGGGATAATTCAATACTATGGAGTTTAACATTATGTATAAATTATTTTTTTTGTGTTTATAAACATGTAATATTATTAGTTATTACCATTAATATTATTACATGATTTGAAATGAAATTTAATAGTTTATATTTGTACTTTTATTGTAAAACATAATGAAATAGTCATTGTGAAATGTGAGTTCTTTTATTAATAATAAAGAAAATTTTGGGCCATTACATTCTCCAACCATTAAGAATTATGAACAACAATTTTTTTTTCCCAATTCAAAATAAATGGGGTAATTTCTCCTTAATTACTTATTTAGACTCCCAAGTTTCTTTTCAAACTTTTCATTTCTCCATAAGACTTTAATGATCCGGGTTGTATTATTCCTCAACAATTGTTCCCTTTCATCCCAATTTTGGATCGATTATTCTTACTATGGTAGAAAAAGTTTGAATTATACACTATATTTTTCTATAATATGTGTTGGGTATGATATATACATTCTTAATAAGGACATGTCGAATATTTCATCAAACATAAAAGGATTTACAGGCAGTGATAACCGATAGGAAACTAGTCCAACTTACTCCAAAATCTTAAATGGTCCAATTAATCTTTGACTCATTTCACTCTTCTTTAAAAATATCATTACTAATTTCCATGGTGATACATTAAGGAATACATAATCCCCAACATGATATTCTCTAACCATACTTTGATTTCCATCATAAAACTTTTGTTAACTCTAAACAACCTTGATATGTTTTATAATCACATGTATCTTCTCAGTAGTGTTTTTCATAATGTATGGTGCAAACCATTTTCCTTATCCAACATCATCCCATCATTTTACTATTCTAAATTTTTTTCCCATAGAGTGCTTTAAAAGGATCTATTTGATTACCCAAGTAAAAACCTTTAGTTTAGAATAATTCAAGAAGTGGAAGATGTTTTGTAATGACCCAAAGTTTTAAATGGAAATTTACGTCTGATAATTATGTCATATAATCACATTAAATAACAACATAAAAAACTACAAAGTGACATGTGACCTTTAAACATATGTTTTTCACTTATGTTATTTTAATAACAAAAATCTGACCTACACGGTTACGATCAGTAAGTTATTTGGTGTCTAATATGACCAACTAAATTTTTGGTGAATAGTAATATATCCTTATGAATTGTAATGTTACCCTTATGAATAGTGACATACCCTAATTAATAGTAACCTTACCTATGATATTATATAAATAATATTCAAGTGGAAGTATGAGATAAATATATCTGGGAATAAGAAAAAAAATGTTTTGAAATATATATTTTTCAAATAAATTATGATTTTAATTAAATATTAAATTAATCATATTTAGGAAATTATTTTTAATAATTTAATTTCATTTTTTTTTATTCTACACATAAAAATATGGTTAGGGAGAATTTTTGGTATTTTTCTAAAATACTTGAATTATTGATGAATAGTAAAATACTATAATTTACGGTAAATGATAAATAATGGATTTATTGAGTCATTGATGATAATCTGTTGGTGTAAGACCAATGGGTTCGAACTCACATTAACATGTTACAATTCTTGGTCATTGAATCATTACTATTACTTGTCTTGTGGAGAAATAATAAATTAATAAATATTGTATTGTGAAAAGACCTCTCCCCTGAACTATAAATACAACCCTTCACACCCTCAATTACTCACACCTAAAAAGCTTCAGAACATGTCTAAAATTTTCCCAAAAATCTTCCCTAGCCTCTCCCCCACTTCTTAGATATTCTGGTATCATCAAAAGACCAATCCAAGGTTCTTTAAGGAGGATTCAAGAGGTAATTCCTCTCTCTCTCTTTTCCTTTAATTTCCTTTCAATTTCAAGTTCTTTTATTAAATATCTCCCCACCTATCCTCGTCCACATGGTATGGTTACTCTAATATATTAGATATAATGTAATTTTATGATACTAATGTGAGAATATATCATCCAACCCCCATTCTCCTCATCTATTTATTTTAGAAAGGAAAACGTTGTTCGTAAGGTGTTAATTTATCACCTTCAAGAACAACATGTTTTCATTTTCCATTAACGTATTCAATTATGGTCATGAATCCATTTTCATAGTTGAAACATAACATAATATATTTATTATACCTCATATATGGTTCTTTAATCCTTTTTTAAACATGGTTTTGATTTACAGAACAAAATATGTTTTTTGTGTCCAAAAACCGCTAATTAACCCAAAAGGATGTCACCAAAGTTTTATATAATGATTGAAATTCAATCCAAGTTACCAAATTAAAATTTTTACCATATAAAAATATGGATGTTCAATAATAAAATATAACTTCAATTCTGGATGAACACATTCATCATACATGTTTATCCGAACGTAAACCAATCATTGAAACTAGAGAAGCAAACATACCCGAATAAAGAAATTGAACCTTATAACCAATCCAGAAGGTATTGAATGAACATAGAAATGTAATAAAAAAACAATCAAATATATAATAGGTTATGAAATTATTAATTAATAATCCAATTTTTTATTTATGTCTTTAATAACAAGTGGAGAACACCAACAGACCTAAGGTAAGGGATCCTCTCCATTTCACTTTTATTCAATAATGGCCTCTATGATCTTCCATTTTATGTGTAATCTCTAATGATAGGGTATGATTTTTAACCTCCCCAATAATTCCCTAAGGATGTATAAGTGATGAGAAATTAATTTTTATCTCATGAATCCCTCTTAAGTACACCTGATACAATACTGATAATCCGTATGGAATTCTACCAGAACTGCCTTTATTCCCTCGGGTTTCTCTATTATTCTTTTTAACCAAATGAAGTGGTATTTTATTATTATTTAAAACTTATACATGATGTTTATATACTCAAAAATCATGTTTCAAGATCCATCCATCATTCTATTTTGGTGATATGTATGCTTTTAAGTGAATCCCTCCTCGATACTTCCCAATAAGAAAACTCGTTTTAAGGGTACTTCCCAAATTTTTACCCAATTTAAAGTACAATATATCCTCTATTTTAAGACAAAATTGTCTTTAAAAAATAATTATTTTTATTATGAAAACCATATTGGTTCTCTTTAGGTTTTATATAAAATATTTTTCTCTTTTCTATTTTGAAATATATATAGTATTTTCCACAAAACCACACAAAAATGTTTTAGAAGCTAAAATTTTGCAAATACATTTATTACATGTTGTCACCTATTTTTGACACGAATTACCAAGATATTATCCTATTTTACCTTATTAACTTCCATTTATTTTTTAATTCCTTTATTTCATGGACACTTTCATAATACGCCCATTGGTTATGCTTTTATGTCATGATTATGGTACCCAATTCTTTTCATGGGTAACCCTTATGTTTAAGTAAGGTTGATTATGTCTGATTATTTATGTGGAAAAAATATTCCTGAAATGTAATATGGGTTCTCCCAGATATCCCTCCAATGCATTGAGTAAATTTGAGTGTCATGAGACATTATGTGTGATGATCTTTGTGGTTTTCCTTGGCATGTGATACAATGTGCAACGGTCTTGGTGGTTAGCCTTGGCTTGTGCTACTATCTGAAACAGTCTTGGAGGTTATCCTTGACTCATACTAAATTTATGTTTTGTGTTTTTTCTACATTTATATGACTCCATGTTTAAATTATACCATGTTTATATGTTATGATTCCATATTTTACATTTCTTTTTATATAATCATGTCATGACTGCTATCCCATGTGCTAATGAGTTGTTCTCATGGTTAATCTATTTACTGGGATTTTAGCTCATCCCTTTGTTCAAGTTATCCCCAGTTTATCCTACGCAGATGTATGATCACAATATAATATAGGAGCTCATTATGGAGTTTAAATAAAAAGCTGTTTTTATAATGTTTGATTATGTACCTAGTCTTCCAAAGCACTAGAATTTACGATCCTTGGATTATACCCTGAAGTATAATTATTCTTAAAATCATGTAATATTATATGTAAAATTCTAGGATCACTATAGTTGGTATCATAGGATGGTCTAGTTATTTTTGGAGATTAATAATAGAGCACTTTTTTAAGAACCTTATGGATGAGATGAAGTATAATAAAAATCCTCTATGTTTTAAAATGTATAGAGTATCTGGTTTATCAATAAAATACATACCTATCTGGATACAAATAGGTAGAGGTAGATTTGGAAGAGATGTAAATAGGTGTAAAAACTACGATAAGGTGTTTCAGGCCTGACTCGGGGTATCCTGGTACACAACAATGGGTCTTTCTGCACTCCCAGTTTGACACTCTTAGGGGATTTGTTTTGGTAAATTCATGAGCTTAGTACAAACCATTTATTATGGGAAAAAATCCCTTAAGAATATAAGTTGAGAAATAGATCGAGGATAACCTAGATTTAAACCTAAGGAATCCCAAGTTAGGATATACTTCTCCTTTACATGTTTATCCATTTATGTTCAAAGTATCATTTTTATGATCAATAGATAAATATTAAAGAGCTCTAATTATATGTTCTTTTTCTTAGTTAATGGAGGGAAATACAAGAACACATTCCAAAAATCAATGTGAATGGAAATGTGAAGATTGACCTAATGATATGCCTGATATTATGGTAATAGGTGATCAAAACATCATGATAGTACTTTCTCCTTTAGATCAAGTTATCAATAATAACATGAATCATGTGGAACACCCTCCTCTTCCAAGGAAAGAGAAAGTTGAGGTAGAATCCTTCACAAGGAAAATTCCTCCCATGTTTAGTGGATCTTCTGATCCCATCTGCGTAGAATAGTGTATTAACTCTATTGAAAAGATATTATTCATGATCTAGTGCTTGGAAGAAGAGAAATTTGTACTGTCAGTCTATCATTTTGATGGGGAAGTTGATCAGTGGTAGACAGTGATCAAGAATACAAAGTCCCAAGAGGAAGTTGATTCCATGGATTGGGTGGAATTCAAGAGGATGTTTTTCAATAAATATTTTTCTCAAAACCTCCATCCCAATATGGAAAGTGAGTTCCTAGGTCTCAAGAAGAAGGAAGATGAGTCCATTGGGGCGTTTGAAGCAAACATTATATGGATTGCAAGGTACACCTCTGGCTTTATCATGAACACTGAAAGAAATGCGGATTGCTTCTTTAGTGGGATAAAGTCGAGTCTACAGAAGGTGTTAGGGATATCAAGACTTTGATAGTTATGAGGAGATTTTATGATGTTCCCTCAAGGTTTAAATGGATATTGGAGACTCTCAGTGATCTCATGGGCCTGGTGAAAAGAAGCGAAAAATAGAGTACAACATGGGTGGTTCAAAAAACAAATACCATGATAGAAAGAAGACTTAATATCACACATGTAAATGTTTTGGGAAGAAGTATCCTAGGAACTGTCTAATGGGAACCTAGAATTGCTTCAAATGTGGGAATCTAGGACATCTAGCCAAGTACTGATCAATGGATATGAAAAATACCTCTAACTTGGAAAGAGAAAGATAGGTTCAGATTAACACTCAGCCTGTAGTGTAGTGTTACAACTACAAGGAGAATGGTAATTATACAAACAATTTCCCTAATCCAAGGGTATTCAGAGGAAATCAGTATCAACCTGCAATGAAACAAGGAAGGTCTTATGTAATCACTACTACTAACATGGATCTAGAAAATGATGCGGTGATAGGTACACTAGTTATTCATTCAAGAATAGAGAACGTACTATTTGATTCTGGTTCTATGCATTCTTTCATATCTTTTTTGTTTAGTAGATCTATTCAAGAACGACCTCAAAATTTGGAGGAAATGTTATATGTGGGAATAGATAATGAGGAAATCATTACATCAATTCTTTATGACTCTTCATCGGTTAATTTTTGTGGACTGAAACTACTAGAAAATCCTGTCATACATCCTTTAGTGGAGTGCAATGCTATCTTGGGAATGGATTGTCTATCTTTATAAAAGACAACATAAAATGTCGAGAAAGGGAGTTCACTCTTCACATCCTGAAGCATCCTATGATTCATTACATGTGTAATGAGGAAGATAAATCTCCTTTAGAATAATTGTCTCAAGTGTGGATATTAACTACTTATGAGAAAGCATTTATAGCCCAAATGATTGAGATAAAAAAGAGAGTAATGATTGAAGACATGCCCATCATGAGGGATTACACTGATGTATTCTCTAAAGAATTTCTTGGTCTTCCTCCTGACTGATAGGTTGAGTTCTCAATTGATCTTATTCATGGATCACTGCCTATATCAAAGACACCTTACAGAATGGCCACCGTAGAGCTGGAGGAGCAAAAGGAGCAGCTACAAGAGAATTTGGAGAAGGGTTTTATATGCTCAAATGATTCACTGTGGGGTGCTCTAGTCCTCTTCATCAAGAATAAGGATGGATCACTGCACCTCTGCATTGATTATCGTGAGATAAAAAAATCATGATACAGAACATGTACCACCTACCGCAGATATATGACTTGTTTGA
Organism: Viscum album; assembly: GCA_963277665.1. Taxonomy (NCBI): domain Eukaryota; kingdom Viridiplantae; phylum Streptophyta; class Magnoliopsida; order Santalales; family Viscaceae; genus Viscum; species Viscum album. Next base: position 1,928,449,232 of record OY728159.1, read on the forward strand.
TCAACTTCATGGGTCCATTTATTTATCAAAGGTGGAACTTCAGTTAGGATATCACCAATTAAAGACAAGGAAGGAAGATATTCCCTAGACTACCTTTCTAACGAAGTATAGACTCTATGAGATTATAGTGATTCCATTCAGACTCACTAATTCTCCAAAAATTTTCATGGACTTAATGAATATAGTCTTTAGAGATTCCCTTGAAAAATTTGTGGTAGTCTTTATTGACGATATTATGATATACTCCAAGATAATGGAGGAACATGAGAAGCATTTGAATACTGTGTTAAAAAATTTGATAAGGGAGAAGTTGTATGAAAAGTATAGTAAATATGAGTTGTGGATAGAGGAAGTATCATTCTTGGAGCATGTTATTTCCAACAAAGGGATATATATGGACCCTTCCAAGATAAATGCAATTGAAGAGTAGCCCGTGCCAGCATCTGTAATGGAGATCTGCAGCATTATGGGTCTAGCTGGGTATTATTGACAATTTGTGTAGAAATTTTCATGATTTTCAAACCAAATTACCAAGCTAACACGAAAGGGAGTAATGTTTTTTTGGACTCACGAATGTGAAGACAATTTTAAGGAGTTGAAGAAGAGGATAATCACTGTGCCAATACTCACACTCCCAATAGGTTTAGAACTCTTTGTGGTGTACAATAATTATTCAAAGAAGGTCTAGGCTGTGTACTGATGAAAAATGATAATGTGACAACCTACTCTTCAATGAAGATGAAAATCCATGAGAAAAACTATCCCACGCTTGATCTTGAGTTGGCTGCTGTGATCTTTGTGTTGAAAATCTGGCGAAATTATCTCTATGGGGAGAAGTGTGAGATATATACTAACCACAAGAGTCTCAAATATATATTCAAAAAAAAAGAGATTAATATGTTCCAATGAATATGGATAGAGTTCGTCAAGGATTATGACTTCTCAATTCACTACAATCTTGGTACGGAAAACAAGGTGGCAGATTCCCTAAGTAGAAGGGATCCTACATCTTTATCTATGATTGAATTTAAAAGGATACAATCTTCATAGATTTTCAGAGAATGGACATGTGAATCATTAAGGGTGGAACATCATCAATCCTTTCTCAAATGATTTCTCAACCATCCGTCATGGAGAAAATAAAGGATGCTCAAAGAAAAGATGTAGAACTTCAGAAAAGGGTGGAAGGTATTAAAATTGGGAAATCCTCTAAATTATTGATTGGAAAGGTTGGATTTGTAAGATTTGGGTCATGATTATGTGTACCATGAAATATAGAGATAAAAAAGGAGCTTCTGAATGACACACATAGCTTGACCATCTCTATTCACTAAGGGATCACAAAGATGTATCGAGATCTCCAGGAAAACCTTTGGTGGGACAATATGAAAAGGGGGATTGTTGAATATACACAAAGTGCCTGGTTTGTTAGCAAGTGAAGGCTAAGCTGAAAAAGTCTAAAGACAGCTCACTTTATCACAATTCGAGAGGATTTTTCATTGGATCAACTTGCACCTATATATATCAAATAGGTTGTAATTGTTAATGGAGTACCACTATCTATTGAATCCAATAGAGATATGAGATTCACCTCGAAGTTCTGGAAAAGTCTTCAACATGCTATAAGCATGGAACTGAACTTCAGTACGTCCTGTCATCCTCAAAATGATGGCCAATATGAAAAAACATTTCATACACTAGAAGACATGGTTAGAGAATGTTCTATGGAATTAAAATTAGGATGGGACCAACATATTCAAATGGATGAAATATCCTACAAAAATAGTTTCCAATCGAGCATGTGAATGGAACCATATCAATCCCTTTATGGAAAATGGTACAGAACACTAGTGTGTTGGGATGAAGTCAGTGAGCGTAAGCTATTAGGAACTGAAATGGTCAAAGAAATATAAGAGAAGGCGAAAACCATTTAGAAGCATATCAAGGCAGCCAAAAGTCAATAGAAGAGTTATGCATACAATCATCGATGAGACATTGATTTCAAATTTGGAGACATGGTATTCCTACACATATCTCCATGGAAGAAGGTCATGAGGTTTGGAAAAAAAGGGAAGTAAAGTCCTAGGTACATCGGCCCCTTCGAGATTCTTGATCATGTCGGGGCTGTGGCCTATCAACTATCACTTCCACCTACCATGGCCAAAGTACATGATGTCTTCCATGTATCCCTCTTAAGGAAGTACATACGAGATCCATCACATGTACTCTCTTCATAGGTGGTACAGTTGGAGGATGATCTTTCTTACGAGGAGTCGCAAGTGGAGATCTTTGATTGTAGAGATAAATTTCTACGTAGCTAGACTACTCACCGGGTCAAAGTAATTTAGAGGAACCAAAAGTATGAGGAGGAAACATGGGAACTAGAGGAGGAAATGAAGGAAAAGATCCCACATCTGTTTATGGATTAGAATATAAAACGACATTTCATGGGTGAAATTTCATAAGGGGGGAAGAATGTAAAAGACCAAAGTTTTGTATATAATTTTCCTTAACTATGTCATATAATCACATGAAATCACAACATCACAAACCAAAAAGTGCTATGTGACCTTGAAACATAAGTTTGTCCCTTCTGTTATTTAAATTTCAAAAATCTGACGTACTCAGTTACGATCAGTAAGTTATTTAGAGTCTAATATGACGAACTTAATTTTTGGTGCATTGTAACATACCCTTATGAATATTAATGTTACCCTTATGAATAGTTACATTCCCTAATGAATAGTAACCTTATATATGATAGTATGTAAATAAGATTCAAGTGGAAGTACAATATACCTATATCCGGTAATATGAAAATAAATGTTTTAAAATCTGTATTTTTTAAGTAAATTATAATTTTAATTAAATATTAAATTAATCATATTTATAAAATTATTTTTGAAAATGGATTTCATTTTTGGATTCTACATGTCGAAAAATGGTATGGGTAAATTTTAGGTATTTTTCTAAAATACTTGAATTTTTGTTGAATAGCAAAATATGATAATTTACAAAAATGCTAAATAATGGATTTATTGATTAATTGATGATGATCTGCAGATGTAAGCCCAATTGGTTTGAACTCACATGGCCTTATTATTATTCTTGGTCATTTAATCATCAATATTACTTGTCTTGTGGAGAAATAATAAATTAATGAATATAGTATTGTGAAAATCCCTCTCCCCTCCCCTATAAATACCACCCTTAACACCCTCATTTCCTCACCCCTCTCAAGATTCAATACCTATCTAAACTATACCCAAAAATATCCCCTATACCCTCCCCCACTTCTTTGATCTTATTTCCTCTTCAAAAGACCAATCCAAGGTGCCGTAAGGAGGATTCAAGAGGTAATTCCCCCCCTCCATCTTCCTTTAATTTCCTTTCAATTTAAAGTTCTTTTCTAAAATCTCTCCCCACCTATCCTCATAAAAATTGTATGGTGACTCCATAATATTACATATAATGTAATTTTATGATAATAATTGGATAATATATCATCCAACCCCCCTTCTACAATTCTTTTTATTTTAGAAAGGAAAATGTAGTTCGTAAGGTGTTAATTTATCACCTTCAAGAAAGGAATGTTTTAATTTTACTTTATCATCTTAAATTATGGTCATGAAACCATTTTAATAGTTGAACCAGACCATAATATATGTATTATTCCTTATATATGGTTCTGTAACCATTTTTTACACATATTTTTTGATTTATATAACAAAACATGTTTTTTGTGTCAAAAAAACGCTAATTAACCCAAAAGGATGTCACTAAAGTTTTATATAATGATTAAACTTCACTAAAAGTTATCAAATTAAATTTTCAACCATTTAACCCTATGTATATTCAATAATAAGATAAAACATTAATTCTGGATGAATATCTTCATCATAAATGTTTATCCGAACATGAACCGATCATTAAAACCAACGAAGCAAACAGACCCGAACAATGAAATTGAAACTTATAACCAATATAGAAGGTCTTGAATGAACTTATAAATGTTATAAAAATTAAATTAAATATATAATAGGTGATTGAATTATTAATTAATAATCATAATTTGTTCATTCAGATATTTAACAACAATTGGAGAACACCAACGGACCTAAGGTATGGGATCATCTCTATTTCACTTTTATTCAAGAATGTCATCTACGCTATGAAATTTTATGTGTAATATCTAATTATGGGGTATGATTTAGCACCCCCAAACATCCCTCATTATGTATAAGTTATTATAAAACCCTTTATCTCTCATCAATCCCTCTTAAATACACCGGATACCATGCCAATAATTCGTAAGGAATTCTACCCAAACTACCTTTATTCCTTCATGTTTCTCTATATTTATTTTTACCGAAATTAATTTGTCTTTATTTTTATGTGAAAATTTTACATGATGATTATATGATCCAAACCCATGTTTCAAGATCCACCCTCATTCACTTTTTGGCATATGCATGCTTTTAATTGAATTTCTCCTCAATACTTCCCAATAAGAAAACTCGTTTTAAGGGAACATCCCAATTTTTTTACCCAATTTAAAGTGCTCTATATAATATGTTTTAAGACACCATTGTCTTTATAAAATCATTATTTTTATTATTAAAACAATCTTGGTTCACTTATGGTTTTATATAAAATACTATTCTCCTTTCTTTTTTGAACGCTCTACAGTATTTTCCTTAAAACTGCACAAAAATGTTTGAAATGCTAAAATTTCTCAAATACAATTTCTTACATGTTGTCACATCTATTTGAAATAAATTACCATGATATATTCCTATTTCAACTTATGAACTTCCATGAATGTTCTAATTCATTTATCTCATGGATACTTTAATGATATAACCATTGGTTATGCTTTATGTCATGATTATGGTACCCAATTCTTTCCATGGGTAACCCTTATGTTTAAGTAAGATTGATTATGTATGAATATTTTTGTGGAAAAAATATTCTGGAAATTTAAGATGGGTTCACCCAGATAGTGATCCAATTCATTGGGTAATGTTGATTCTGATGAGACGTTACGTGTGACAGTCTTGGCGGTTAGCCTTGGCTTGTGCTACTATATGTAACGATCTTGGCTATTAGCCTTGGCTTGTGCTACTGTGGGAAACGGTCTTTGAGTTTATCCTTGAATCATACTAAAGTCATGTTTTATGTTTCTGCCACATTTCTATGATTCAATTTTTAAATGATCCCATGGGTATAAGATATGATTCCATACATTACATGCCTTTTAATATACTAATTTCTTGGATTCTATTCCATGTGATAATGCTTTGTTCTCATGGTTATTCCCTTATTGTGATTTTAGATCATCCCTTTGTTCATGTAAAACCTAGGTTATCCTATGCTGATTTATGGGCATAAGGGAAGATTAGATCTCATTATAGTTCTTAAAAAAATAGTTTTTATAATGATTGATTATGTACCCAGTCTTCGAAGACACTAGACATTACGATCCTTGGCTTGTACTCTAATGAAAAATAATGCTTAAAATCATGGAATGTTATATGTAAAAGGCTAGGGTCTCAATATATTTATTAAAAATACCTTTAAAATTAAGTGAGTTATACCTTAACATGTTTTACAATGTTTTAATAGTCCTCTAAGACTACCCATCTGTTTGAGGATGATAGGATTTTCTTAGTTTTTTTTATATTCTTGGAATTTTGAATTTTACTCATAAACTTGGAAGAAAATCTTGGAACATGGTTAGAAAATGTTGATTGTGTTTTTCCAATGAAGTCTCACTACTTCTTGAAAATACAAATGAGCAAGATGATCAAGGGATAAATCCACTCATATTGTGATAAAATGTGAAAACTTTGTTAATCTATCAATGATTACCATATGAAATTATTTCCTTTGGATTTTATAGGAAGGATAGTAATAATGTTTATAGTGAAGTTTTCCCACTTCCATATAGTTATAAGTAGTGATTTTTTCACTCACTTACTTTCACTTATTTACATACCAAATATCATTCAGTTTAATCACTAATATACCTTTTCATATTATCCTACCAGAAATAAACTTGTATATCTTTATAAATTTTTATGATTTATGAACATATAGATAATATAGATATGAAATATTTATCTATAAAATCTTTATTTAAATATATAGTAGATTGTATATATATATTTATACTAAACATCAATAATCCCTCTTGATCAATATTGGACTCAGAAAACTTCCCATTTTGTTACATATTCAAGCCTATTTTGTAACTTAGGATATTATCTTTATGTTATCTTGATCTTCTATAGAAATTATTGTTGGGAAATCATTGGTATAGGTTATATGAATTACCTTTCTTTATGAATTCCATGTTCATATTTACCAAGTCCTTAATCAATTGATCTCTTTAAATCCTTATCATTGTAATGAATTTTATGTACTTCTTACTCAATTCATTAGTGAATTTTTTTCTTCTTCTCCATGGTGATAATAAATAGAATAATAAAGGCCCCTAAGAATCTATAACCATCCATTTTGGATCATGTTCAGTTCCTTTAATGTGAATATTTACTTCATAATTTAGTGATTTGTGTATATATCGCACATATCTCCATATAGATTTTGTATCTATATCTTTAATGAAGATATATCTATAGATAAATCAAAATCCTAACAAGGATAATTCTTCCCAAGAGGATTAACCTATTGAGATGCATTATAAATCCCTTTTTCATTTTTCATGAGTACACATATAACCCCTTATAATAATTAATTAATATAAATGATAAATTATTCCCCATTAGATGTAAGAATATGGGCACTAACCAACAAGTACTTTATTTCCTGAAAACTTTCATCCAAATCCTTTATCTAGATTAAATTAACTACCTTTCAAGTTAAGTTGGTTTATAGATTATAAAGCTGTGAAAATATTTCACAAACCTTCTATAGTATCATGCTAGACCAAACAAACTATGAATCTCGGTGAATATTATAGGATGTGACCACTCCTTCAATTTTTTTTTCTTTTCTCGATCAGTCAAGATTATTGGGCACAATGTTTCCCAATAATGTTAATTTTTATAACCAGAATGCAAATTTATAGAATTTACCAAAAATATTCTATTTCCATAGTGTTTTTAATTTTACCCTTAGATGGTACTCACGATGATCATAACTTTTGAAATATATTAGAATAATGTTAAAAATGACCACTATAGATTCCTTAAGGCAATACCTAAAGACTCTACTGATCAAATATATAAATATAGATGGGGAATTATTCAATCAAGAGAGAATAACAACAAAGTCCTAATATCCATATCTCGTTCATACAACTGTATTCATAATATTTTATTTGTTCACATGTAGCTGATGATACCTTGACCAGAGGTTAACCTTATAGAAGAATTGATCCCCATGAATCCGGTTGAATTAATCATCAATCCTTGAAAGAGGGCATGTTTTCTCCAATATTATCCCATCAAGTTCACTATAATCAGTGAATAGTATTATTTGTCTAACCTTATTATTCATAAATTGAATGAGTTCTCTCCAAGGAGACACACTTCAATAAATAAAAACCTTCTCCAAAAGATCTTGAAGTTTTTTCATTACTTACTTTAACTGAACCTATAAAATTATATATCATGCCTTAAATATTAGCTTAGATCTAGGTATGAGTTCAATTAAGAACTCTACTTCTCTTTCCTAGGGAGTTCAAGGTAATTATATAGGAAATGCATCAATATGTTTCTAAATAATGGGTATATATACCATCTTTAAACATTCAATTTCTTTATCTTATTCACTAATCATTTCCATAAATAAAACAAAAGAGGTGGCTCTTAATAGGACACCTATTAGGATATATCTCCGTCAAAAATAAAAACATGTTTTACCTTTAAGAAAAATAAAATTTCTTTGATTATATATTTTATATTGGTATTAGAATTTGATATCCAATAAATCCCTAGTATTATATAAAATTCTACCATTGGAATGACCATTAGGCTTGTGGTGGGATTCTACTCACCAAAGTTAATAGGGGAATCTATATGTGTCCTTGATAATCAAATAGCTTCTCTTGGAGTTTTAATCAAAAAATATACCATTATTAGTTCAGGATTTAATTTTATTTTCTTTATAAATTTTAATGATATAATGGATTATGTAGAACCAGAATCAAACTGTGTATTTTATATATTTGAGTGTACAATTAATTAACCTTACGTTACATTATTCAGAGCCTTGAATTCAACCATTGTTATTACAAAGCATGAAAATTTTCACATGGACTATAATAATGTTGATGTAAGTTTCCATATATTGTCTTTGGATTTAATAATTTTTTAGAAAAATGTCCAATCTCACCACACTTGATGAATTGTTCTGTAGGCTGTACTTTCACCATCTTCCCTATTGTCATCAACATTCAAGTATTGAGGATTTATATCTACATAAAAATTTTGAGCTATTTTTCCATTTGTTCCACACTTACAATACTTTATACTTCCTTGGAAATAATTTTAGGAATCCTTCTTCCAATAATTGTTTCATATGGGTAGTTTTTGTTTCTTCCCTTCTCTTTCATAGTAAACTTTGTTTCCAAAATTTTTCTCCATATTTATTTTCTTGTAATTTATTGCACCAGACAACTGTGTATATCCAAAATCCATTTCCAATTTGAGAGAACACCACACTGCCTCCTAAAAAAAATCCAAAAGTCTTGGATTTCTAGATATTTCTATAGATTAGGTCTTAGTCTACTAAAGAATCGATTGATATTTCTATTAGACTCAATGATAATGTTTTAAGTGTATTGTTCAATACTTGTAATGTTTATTTCATATCTTCCCACCAACCCACTTTCCTTTTTCTTTATCCCTAGTAATCCCCTCCCCATCATGGTTTAGTTATTATAAGGAAAATACTAATAGAAAAAGGATTTTATTGAAGTCTTCATATTCCATACCTTCAACCTTATCCTTTGGATTTATGTTCATGATCATTTTACACCATTGATAAACTACTCCTTCTAGAAGGTATACTTATAAAGTAACGTTCTCCTAATGTGAATAATGGAGTATAAAAATTTTCTTTTCAGTAGTGTTTATATATTATTACTCAATCAAAGGATTTGAGGGTCCTCTAATAGTAGATGGTCATTGATACATGAAATATTGAAATTCTAGTTTTTCCTTTCTTATTGAATCTATGCGCTTCACCTGGTTTTGTTTGTTATTCATAACTTGAGATAACTGATTCAATATCCTCACCATGTTTTCTTCTCCAATTTCACTTATATTTTTAATTACATCATTACATTTTTTATCATATCCAATATTTAACTAATTCCTTCTATTTCCCTCCCTTTTTATAAAATAAAAAACATAAATGAGACAATTTACACTATTGAAAACACTATAAAAAAGTGATTTATACAAATAAGAATTTAATGGAAGCTCTTATATCTATTGGTAAAAACATCCAATTCCAACATATATTTAGTTTTCTTGGTTTTAATTATACATAAAAACAATTGTTTTTACTAAAACATAAATATGATGACATTAATCATTTAATACCAACACATTTTTTACCAATAATTAAATCTATTATTTTATGATATTAACACAAAAAAATATATTGCCAACATATATATATTCTTATTAATTATTATTAAAAACAAATATTTTACTATTAAAAAAATATGTCGCCATAAATTATTCAATAATAATAATAATATTTTTATAAAAAAGCTGAATAAATATTTTTTAATTACTTAGAACCATCACATCATACATTAATACAAATATATAATTAAAAACAAGATTTAAGTATATATAATATAAAATATTTTTTAAATTAATATAAATATATATACATATATTATTGATAATTGACTGAATTTATGAATATTTTAATTTAAAATTATTCATCATATATCTTCAATAAATTTTAAACTCATTCTAAATTATTCAAGGAGAATAAATAATCCATCATATAAAAAATCATTTCTTTAGAATATTTCAAAACAAAACTAAATCTATAAAAAACAATTAAAATAAATTCTAGAATAATTTGGGATTAATGAATAAAATACACATAAAATAAAATTTATTTATGTTAATAAAGAGTATACCCAGAATTGAAAAAAATATTATTATTCTGAATCGCTAATATCGATTTCCCCTACTTTTTCATTCACCAGCCAATATCCTCTTCAACACCCTCTTCCCACCACATGTCCTTGACCCCCCTCCCCCCACCCAAATCATAATCAAGTGCATCGTTAGTCAGTGAAGTTCCAACCGGCCGATCAACCCCCCCTCTATCACCGAGGAAGAAGAAAAAATAGTTGGGGAAAATGGTGTGAAATTTTCACCTATGCGTATTCTTCTTCTTTTTTCCATTTGGATTATTTGTCTCATCCACTTTCATTTTAGGTAATTATTCTCATGAGAAGGTTTTCTCAGATTCTGTAAACTAGTAAAAACAGTGTTTTGGGGTTAAAAAGGTTTATCTATGAATTTAACGTTCTCTGGTTGCGGTTGATTTTTGTAGATAATGTTCTTGATTAATTTAATATAAAAAGTTTATCTTAGGACTATATTCTATTCACAAGTTGATATATTTACACTTGTGTTTCACAGTTTTTACAAAATATATGTATATTTAAAATGGGCCAACCTAGTAATTTTTTTCCATTATAATCCAAATCATTGTTATTATAGAAATGTTTTATGCTTTTCTTTTCCATTTTTCTTGTGAACAAGAGTTTGATTCTTTAAATTCTTCAAAAATAAAATAAAATTGAAATAAATCTTGATTGATTATAGTTTCCTTATATTTTTATATAAATTTGCATATAATTTTTTTGTGTTTGTTTTTGTTTAATCAATTGTTGGATTATTTTAAAAAAATCACAGAAACCTATCTACTATTTTTGTTCCTGACCATTTTGGGTTTTAAATATATGTTTTCTTACCTTTAGTTAGTGAGAAAATTGACAAAACTCTCAGGGCATTTGATTTGGGAGACCATGAATAACATAGTGGTGGGTCCTTATTTTACTTAAGCTAATTACATGTAAAATGAGTGAGATATGTTTTTAGAAATCATATAAAATGGAAAACAAATGGTTGTTGAAAATTATAATATCAAAAAAAAAATTAATTACTACTTCCTAGAATAAAACTTCAATATGGTAGTAATTAATTTCACTTGATAATGATACTTTCTATAATACTTGTTACATGAAAATGTTAAATTTGAGATGTTCCTTTGGATCATAGAATTGGTTTAATTGAGAAATCCATTTTCATTTAGAAATATGTAAGGAATGTTTTATTAGGATTTGATAGATTATGATTAATGGATTTAGTTTTAAGGTCTATGATGTGTTTGGGCTTGGCATAGTAACTTAGGCATGGGTATTTTATTTAGTATGTTTTCGCGATCATGTGTTTGTTGAAATCATAGATAACACTACAAAGGGATGGTTGGTGTATTGAAATATAGAATGTGAGATGTTTATCATTGTGGTTATGCATATAAATCAAGAAATGATCTGATAAAAATCATTATGATATTAGCTAAGTGGATTGTTATCTTGTACATGAAGTTATGTATGTAATAGTCCAAATGTTTGATAAACCATGAAAAATATATTCACATCTAAATTTATTTAGAAAAATATATATATTTGACATATTTTTTTTGTAACCATCAGCATGTTCTAAGATCGAGTTATAAATTAATCGTGTGTGTCCACACTACAAGTCATCACATAGAAAAACTTTCCCAATCATACATTTCAACTAATCACCCATCACAACGAATGCAACAAAAATCCTAAAGTGATCCGCTCTTAGCCCATGTATAGGAAAACTAATCAGAGAACATGTCATTGGAACTGATTACCTTAGTAGGCTTGGTCATCCTTGAATTATATCTATTTCTAAGAGATCAATTTTGTAATTGTGTAAAATCATTTTCTCTAAACCAAAAGTCCTATGACTGATAGTTGATCTATCGACCTATCATCTCCCAATCATGTGATATTCAATCATCGATAGGTCATACATTATAATCACATAAACCACCAATTATTTATGTGGGAATCCCTTAACCATCTCCCACGTCACTTCCAATATGGTAACATAGCCATACATCTCTCCGAAAACTCATCCAATACTCTAACCATAACAGATGAATGAATCACTGGGTGACTTTTACTACGACATAATGTACATAGATAAATCCACATTCACAATCATGCTAGAACACCCATATACCCTCTTAATTGTTCTTATCCACACTAAAAGGTCACCACTCTTAGTATAAAAATCACTATATTGATAAGTAATTATCCAATATCATGTTTATCACCTTGCATAATGATCTAGTAAAATATCTTACACCCTTTCATTGGACCTATCGTGGTCACTTTAGACTTTTTCTCTCCAATATCAATTTATCATTGATATTCACATAGCTAAAAGTACACTCAGTGGATTCATAATCAACCTACCAATCTCAAAAGAACCCCTATTAGCCTAATTGACAAAACTTATCATACTACCAAAAAAGGAACCCACCTTGGATCAATCTCAGGTCATTCTCACCCATATAAGCTAGATATCATGCCATAAAGAACTTTTAAGTAAACATATTGCAGTAGAGTTATAGTACTCTAACTAGAGTAATCACAATTTAATTAAATTCCAAACCATTCTCACCATATCACCCTTGATCATCAACATAATCCATGAGGAATTTATGTTTATCAAAAGTATCAAAAAATAATTATGGACCTTATTAATTATTTTTTAATCAATTATATAATTATTTTATTGAGTAATAAACCACTAAACGTCACCATGTGGTTTTTTATTAATGTAATATTGAGTAACCATTGGATAATAGATCATTGGTGACTTGCAGTCCCTTTATGACTAAAAGACCCAATTTTTAACATCAATTAATCAAAAAATATTTCTGAATTTGATAAATATCTGGGAGTAAATCTATATAATGAATTATATTAAGGAAGGAATCATGTAATCTTATTTTGTCAACACTCCCAATACTATTTTAGTTATAATAAACAAAAACCCCAACACATTTATGGGATTCTACTATGAAATAGAGGTTACTGACATAATTTCAACACATTACACGACTTCACCCGGTACCCAGTACATTTCCTTTTGGTACTAATTGGTGTTTTTTACCCATAAAAACACAACCTCCTTGTTCAAATCATCAACCAAACCCCTAGATTTATAAAATACTGACTGATCACATGAAAAAAACACTACATAGTGCTTACATGTAGACAATTTGTTACGATCGCATGAAATAAAATATAACCCATCAAAATTCCACTCGCACTAAGTACTCCTCTAGTTACACCAACTACTTAAAGAGAGGGTTATTACAAACACCAAAAAAATTCCATTTCCCATAATTAAGAAGCATATAGGGGAATCTAATTTATACCATTAAGGTCACTATACAAGATAAATTTTATAACATTCTTATCGATACCATGATGTAATTATTGCCTCCAAATAGATAAAAAACTATGAAATAAGACACCTTCTAAATTCACCAACACTAAGGCGATGCTATAATATAGGTTTCATTAATATTTTTTTGAATTATAAATGTCTTACCCCATGAAAGAAGTTCTTAATGCAGAATAGACCAACATGCCATCAATTTTATACCTGCGCAACATCTGGATCATCCATATCAAAATTTTATGATTCCTTTATAAGACCATATGATGAATGAATACTAGATTTATCCAAAAATTCATTATTCTCTTCTCTAGGTGAATTTATTAGTCAAAAATAGATCCTTCTACGAGTTAATTTTTCAAATCACACACCTAGTTAGTTGGGATGTTGTAATCCAAGAATCAGCTTTTGATTATTGTCATGGGACATCAATGGATGTTTCCATAACACAAAATGTTAATCATCATTCAATATTTTGTCCTTTCAGACAAGAATTATATATATATATATATATATATATGAAATAACACATTCCATATTGAATTATTGGTGGTTTTCCAGGATTATGGGTTACGAGATAGCATGACTTGTACTGTGATAGTTATAATACCTCTAGTGAAGGTAATCCATCATTTTCTGTAACCAAAGTAATAGGTATGTAAGTCATCAAATCCATGTTAAAAATAGACTTTGAATCATATTCTAATTCTAAGAAATAGTACTATGATTTTATGTGCTTGAGGAAGAATTTAAAGAAGTATCTTCCATGGTTTCAGAAAGGAATTTCTTTGATGGCTATCAATGGAATTCAATTGTGTTTTAACCTTGATGGGTGGATTTCAGATTGGAAATTAAGTACCCACCATGCATTATGCTGAATCTATTCATCTATGATGTTTTTCATGTGGATATCTTCCATGGTGAAGGCATAGCTTGAGGAAGTTCCATCCTTATGATGGCCTGTTTATCTACTCAAGATACCAAGATACGAAGAGGGCCATGGATGGCTAGAGGAGACAAGGTGGCCCTACTTCACTCCCTCACCACTTTCCAATATTTCTTCTTGGGCTGATATTATATTTATATTTCATATGAAACATCCTGAAATTAATTCTTAGGTTGGTTATTGATATAAATATACATGCGGTAAATAGATATATTGAAGGATCTGGGTATCCATGTTTTTATAAAATTTTATATAGTACTTATATTTGATAATATTTTAGTTGTTTTTAAAGTATTAATTGTATGTTTATCTACAATGATGAGAAGATGACATATTAAAATGATCCCTTTTCAAGGAATATTCATGGAAATTACCTTATTGTGCATTGATTCTGATCTTATTTCTCCAGTCTATATATTAGTTGTATGATTTATATAATAAATTTGTAATATAATGTATGTATGTTGGTGATAATACTGATTTAAAATGTTGTTTGTGTGAGAAACTGGAATGAGATAGATTTGAATAATTCATCAACTACTATATTGAGTACCCCTTAAAGATCTCACTCCATATTGAGTTATTCTCTAAGGCATAGTGGGAATATTACTGAAGTTTATTAGGTTGGAATGTGTTTCTTTCTCTTTTTTATTTTTGTTAGACTAAATTTCTTATTTCTTTAGAAAACGTTTCTAGTGTATATGATTAATAGTTATTAATTATATTTATTTCTATTTTATTTGGGAAAACTACATAAATTACTAATTCTTATTTCTTCAAGATATGTTTTTTTCATAGGAAAACATAGGTGTATCTCATATTGACTCTTTAAACGTGTAGTACGATTTGATCATATCATATAAACTCTAGGATGGTTACTTCAAGTATGGGACCAGACTCATTGAGAGATAAAATGTTTAAGAATAACTGCCCAGATCACATCGTCTAGGCAGAATGTCTGTATAGTAGGACCCTAAAATGAAAAAAAATCTTATTCTTGGTAGATGCATAAAATGTGAGTAGTAAGACAAGGCTGGTTATGTGCTCACCAATAACAAAGATGGTGAGCTCTGCAGGAGCCACCACTATTTTTAACTATTACCAAAGTTCATCCCTATCATGATAAAGAATAGATAGATCAGATAAATTCTCAAGTTATTTCAAGATCATTGAAGTTTAGGAAACATATTTATGGAAATCCTGAGGTTAGTTTAATGATTTGGACAGCTCATAGTTTTCTGTTTACTCATTGATTTGGATTGCTCCAGGTTATTTTTTTAGGTACAGTGAAATCATGGTGATGGATGAAGCATAAAACCAATTCATTTTAACATTTGACATACAACTTCATCGATTTCTTGTGCTTTGATTAGGAATGCTCCGGTGAGGAATACTCCATTTTTGTTCTTGGGGCATAGATGGATGGGTGTATGGTGACTTCGGGTCCTTCGTGTGGCATGGATAGGCTACGCTGGCGGACCTTCATGGATGGGATATTGTTAGATCATTTTTCCTAAGGCATGAATGGGTTTATGGTTTTGATGTTGGAATGGATGAAATGATATGGGGGGGGGGGGGGTTGGGGCTGTGGGTTGGTGGGGTTTGTGACAGATCTTGTTGGGAAATGGATTTTATATTGATTCATTTTGTATTATATTTCATTATTAATATATATATATATATATATATATATCAAATTTTGAACATCTGTTAAAATCATGTTCTCTTTAATAATTAAAACATATGTGTTGTATATGAAAAATTTATAAATATAATATGAAATTTTTCTAGAAATAAAAATATATAATTTTTAATAAAATGTAATTTATAAACAGATATTATATGTTGGTAATATTATTACAAACATAAATTTTTTTCACTAGAACCTATTGCTAAAATTATTACCAAACATATATATTATCTATTCGTATTATTATAATTGTAACAAAATCATTTTATCTATTTAAAAACAACATTTAGCAATATATTTTTTACCAACAGTTTAGTGACAGGGACATATATGTTGGTAAAACATTTTACCAAAAAAAATGCATTTTTACGAACAGATTGCCCCCATTGGAAAAAGTTAAATATTTTGTAGTGAAATCTTATAGTAATAGTTCAAAATGAGAATTTTAATATAAAACTTTCATAATATCATGCTTCTAGGTACTTATAATTATTCCAAACTTCTAAAAACATAATTAATTTAGCAATACATTTTTTATATTAGTTCATATGAATCATGTGATTAACTGAAAAATATCCCTCTAGAGTGTATAACCAGCTATAAAATCTTAGTCCCACTCATCATGAACCATGTAATGATATACATGACACTTAACCATCCTTTTTCAGGATGATTGTGCCTAGGCACATCTACAACGCAACCGTATCCACTTTATAGTATCCAGAATGGAATGTAATTACTATGAAACCACACACTCTATACTTTTCCATAATTTAGAATGTTTTCCAACATTTAGGCTTATCTATAAGGTTCTTAATAATTTTTTAATTTCTAATTTTAATAAATAACTAAAAATTAATTTGATACGAACTATGAATATCCATATTTTTCATACACTATTCTTAACATAATTACGTGACAAAACATTACATTAACACTTAAAAGGATTTTTGAGGTTTAGTGTCTTGGAACGGAGGTACATAATTATTGTGACCCTTAATTTCTTACATTACTATTACATTAATTTAAAGACAAAAAATAAAATAAAATCATTACATAATGAGGATCCAAAGGTTTAGTGCCTTTGGAAAATTAGGACCATACATAACATTTACAAAACAAAAAATAAAAATTTATTTAGTTCCTTCTTCTCTGGATTCTTATTGGCCCAGGAATTATCTTTAGTACATGTAATCACCTGCGGATATAAATAAAAAAGGGGTGATCTAAAATCCCAGTAAGAGGATAGAAAAGAAAATGAAATAATATAACCTAGTTTTATCATAATAATTATCATTATAACATAGTCATAGGATCATAATCATAAAGGGAAGCATAAATAAAAGACTTGGAATGTGGTAATGTATAAAAAATGAAACATCTTGTCTTAGTGGTCAACAACCATACATATTTGTGATCAAATATAACATCATTATAATGTAAATATCAAATTTCTCATGAGATAAATCACATTTTCCAATGCATTGGAGTGCTATATAATTCTAGGTTCACCCATCACATCTTATTATTTACTTTGCGGTATATAATTCCGGGCGCACCCGTCACATAATAACATTTGCATTATCATGCATGCCACAAGGATCATATATCAATCATGAATATAATATATCCCATGGAAAGTAATGGGTTTAATTTCATAAATCATACATTCACAAACTCTGGGATCCAAAATGAAAGAGGTAATTCCATACTTGATATAAGAATCATCAACATTGAGTGAAGAAGAAACAATCTCAAGAGATGTGTTTTTTTAAAGAAGAGTTATTTTGGAAAACATTGTGCTTATCATAATATCAATTAGGAAATATTTATATACTATAAAAGGTAATATAATTATGAATAAATGATATTTAATGAATATCCATATGGAAAATGGGATGAAATACTTAAAACCCAAATAAAGAGAGTTGGGTTTGAGAATTCCCCTTACCATCTGTCCAAATGATTTATTCACATTAATGTCTTTTATAATCACATTATATTCATTAATTAAAAATTTAATAACCTTTTATACATTAATATAAGTCATTATGGTTTTATTAAGTTATTTTATAGTCCTTTGGATGAGTTATAGAGTCTAATTTCATCGTTCAGGAGTGTTCATTTTCATAGTTTTCATGATCGGTTCGTTTGTATGAATGAGTGGAATTTCATTTAAAATGAGGATGAACAAAAATAATTGTAATTATATGTTATTAATGATTCTCCATAATCTTAAATTATCTTACAAATTATTTGGCTTTATACCATGAGGATGTTTCATTAGATAAAATTTAATGATGATCGTTTTTGGTTAATTTTGGCTGTTTTTTGAACACAACGAAGTTGTTTTTTTACCATTTAGTATTATGATTATAAGTTATTTCCCGAACATAAAAATGGTTATAAAATAAAAATTAAATTATGTTTTAAACCATTTAATGTTATTATTTACATCCCTGAAAAATTTTAATCAAATTGAAAGTGCATCTTCCCCGATGTCAGTAAATTGACACATCAAAGGTGACAGTTTCATTTTTAAGATAAAAGAGAGAGAGGGAGGTGATTAATATTGGATATTCATTTAACATGATATAATTAAATAATATCTAATTTAATGGAGTTATGACTCCATTTTTATTATGGGAGGTGAGGATAGAGTAATAAAAGAAATTGAAATTGAAAGTAAATTAAAAGAAAAAAAGAGAGGAATTACCTCCTGAATTCTCCTCTTGAGATCCTCTTAATGGCACATAGGCTTGGTCTTTTGATGAGACCAAAATATCCTAGATGTGAGGTTGGGACTAGGTAAGGGTTTTGGGAATAATTTGGTCAAGGATCAAAGCTTAATAGGTGTAAGGATAAGAGGGTGTGAGGGGTGGTATTTATGGTGGAGGAGAGGGGTGTTTTCTCAATATTATATTCCTTAGTTTATTATTTTTGCACATGATTGTGAATTTTTTGAGAAATATCTTCAAAAATTTTAAACTAATGAATTATGGTTCTATATTATGGTGCTTACATCATCCTTACATCAACAATGACTAAAAAATGCATGTATTTACATTTATAAAAAATTACTGTATTTTACAATTCACAAAAATTCAAGTATTTCATAAAAAATAAAAAGAATTCACCCTAATCATATTTCAACGTGTAGAAATAAAAAATTAACTCCATTTTATGAAAATATTTTTCTAAATATTCTTAATTTTAATTTTTAATTAAAATAATCATTTACTTGGAAAATACAGATTTTAAAATTATAACTGATTTTGTAACAAATTGAAAAATAAATTAAGGTCACATAAAATTATCTAAAAACCATAAGACATCAAAATAATAATTTATGAGTACATTTTATAAAAATAAGGTTTCATCTATATTATTAAATTAATCAAAAAATTGTAATTAAATATTTATGACTTATAAAAATACCAACAATTAATTAAAAATTTTAAAATATTTACTTTCTTATACTATGATATAGTTATGTCATATTTTCACTTATAACATGCCAAAATATTATTTATACTTTCATGGGTGTGGTTACTATTCAGTTGGCCAATTTACTATTCATAAGGGTTATATTACTATTCCTAAGGTAAAGTTAAAATTTCATCGGTATTGGTTCCTTAACTTCTAGAAATACATATTATTTAATTAATTATCTATTTATAACATTTTTATTTTGGTCTCTAAGTGATTTATGTGATTTTTACTATGTTAAATGACTATAATAATGGAGAAATTCCATTGATAAAATTTTTGGTCGTTACATTCTTCACCCTTTTGAAATTTCACCCTCAAAATTTCACTTTACTTATTCATGTGACAGTACTACTCCTTCATCGCCTCCTATGGTTCCCAAGTTTCTTATTAATACTTATGGTTCCTCCAAAACAATATGAAATGGTGGGTTATCTTGTTCCATAGAACCTTATCTCCCCTATCAAAAATAATTACTAGCTTCTTCTCATAAGATAGATCATCTTCCAACTGTACCAACTCTAAGGTTAGTACATGTGAGGGATCTAGAATTTACTTCCTCAAGACTGAAACGTGGAACACATCTTGAAATTGATCCATATTTGGTGGAAAATCATGTCGATAGGCCACAAATCGTAGTGATCAAGGATCTCAAAGGGACCAATGTACCTTGGGATTAACTTCCCTTTATTTCAAAACCGCCTGACCTTCTTCCATGGTGATATTTAAAGGAAGAATTTATCTCCAACATCAAACTCCAAGTCCCATTGAAGGTTTTAATCATAACTATTTTGCCGCATCTAAGAAACTTTGATATGTTTCTGGATTTCTTAAACCTTCTCTATCATCTCTTGCATACGATCACATACAAGTAGCTTTCTTTCACCAAATTTATCCCAACATGTTGTAGTTCTACATCTGTTTCCATACCGAGCTTCATATAGTGGAATCTGAATACTTGAGTGGAAGCTATTGTTTTATGAGTACTCAACCAATGGGATATACAGATACCATCCACCTTTGAATTCTAAAGAGTAGGCTCTTACAATATCTTAGGTCATCTGAATATTAATTTCAGATTGAAAATCGGTTTGGGGGTGATAGGCCATGCTAAAATTGAATTAAGTACTCAAGTCATGTTTAAGACTTTTCTGAAATATATATGTGATCTTGGGATCAAAATCAGAGACAATTGAAGTGGAACTCCATGCAGTCTCACCACTTCCTTCACATATATATTTTTAAGTTTTTAAAGAGGGAGATTTTCTCTAATAGTGATGAAGTGGGAAATCATGGTGTGTCTTTACACCACAACCCATATCGTATTACTTCCTTTGGATTTATTCAAGAGACCCATGATGATGTCCATGGTGACATTATCCGATTTCCAGATGGTTATTGGAAATGGTTTCATAATCCCTTTGTGATTTTGTCTCTCTTATCTAACTTGTTGACATATCAAGAACCTTGAGATATACTCCGCTATATCGTTCTTCATTTTAACCCACCAGAAGTTTTCTTGGAGATAATGGTACATCTTGGTACTCTTGAGATGGATAGAGAAATTTGAGCTATGTTCATTGTCCAATATATCCTCTGGTGATGATGTCACACAACCCCTTGTTCCAAACCGAATCATACCATCACCATCGATATAAAAATATCACATATTCCCTTCCTTTACCTCATTTACCTTCTTTTGTAACTCTAGATCACCCCTTGTGCCTCATTAATATTATCTTAGATATATGGTTGGGAAATAATTTGGGAAAGATAGGATTTATTCCCTTACATTATGATTTCAAAATCCATCCTTTGCATGTCCAAAGAGATTGGGTCTCTCTCGATCCGCAACATGGACAAAGTAACTGGTTCTTTTCTTCTTAGATCATCAACAACCTTTTTTGCCTTCCTGAGATGATAGTGAATCAAGAAATAATAGTCTTTGATTAGCTCTAACTACCTCCTTTGACTCGTTTTGAGATCCTTTTGTGTGAATATATACATTAGGCTCTTGTGATTCGTATATATGTCAAACTTCTCACCATAGCGGTAGTCCCACCAGATTTTTAAGGAAAAAATCACATCTTCTAGCTACAGATCATTCCTCAGGTATTTCTGATCATGTATCTTCAATTGCAACAAGGGATAGGCTATCACAATATCATTTTACATGAGTAAACATACCAATCCTTTATTGAAAGCATCACTGTATATCACAAAAATTTCGTTACTTTTTTATAATGTGATTTTAGGTGTAGTGATCAACCACTTATTTTTCTCCTTGAATCATTCCTCAAATTAATCTATCCAAATATACATTAAACCTTTCCTTATTAGAATATTTAATAGCTTTTACAATCTTGATAAATTTCTCAGAAAACGTCGATAGTAACCCGCTAAGACGTGAACACTATGGACTTCTGTGACCCTAGAGTGTCTGGGACATTCCTCAATAGCCATTGTTTTTGAGGGGTCCATAGAAATTACCCCACTTGTGATCACATGTCCCAAAAATGTGACTTGATTCATCAAAAAGTAACACTTTCCAAAAATGGCATGAAACATCTCCTTCCTTAACGTTACCAACACAAGTCTTAAATGTTCCTCATGTTCCTACTTGTTCTTGGAGTAGATAAGAATATCATCGATAAACACTACCAAAAATTTGTTCAGGTAATTTATTAATACTCTATAAATAAAATCCATGAATATTAAATGGGAATTAGTATGTCCAAAGGGAATCACCAAAAAATCATTGTTCCCATACCTTTTACAGAAGGCATTATTATGAATATCTTCCTTCTTAATATTTAACTAATGATATCCATAATGGAGATACACCTTATAGAAGTACCAATCTCCTCTCAACTAATAGAAAAAGTATGCAATCCTTAGAATAGGATACTTTTTATTTATGGTGATCCTATTGAGTTCCCAATAATCGATACACAACCTCATTGATCCATCCTTCTTCTTGACAAAGAGCACTGGCACACCCCAATGTGACAGACTAGGGAATATAAACCCTTTGTCCAAGTTCTCTTGTAGCTACCTCTTTAACTCTTCTAGTTTGATAGGATCCATCCTATAGGGACACTTTGAGATAGGAGTAACTATGGGTATGAATTCTATTGAGAAATCTACCTCATGATCCAGGGGTAGTCTGGGTAACTCCTTCGGAAATACATCACTCTATTCCCTCCCAATGGGCGTTTCGTCTTGGTTTATACCTTCCATTGACTCAACCATTTGAGTGATGTATTATTATTCACAGGTAATCGACACCCACACCATTGAGGTGTTTTTCTAAGAAGATTAATGATATTCCTTACATTTTCAGAGGAGTATTGGATGGTTCTGAATACGAAAAGATATTTCCTATTCTTGAAAGTTTATATGTGATCTATATAATGAAAACCAATCCATCCCCAGTATATCATCGAATTCCACCAAGAGAAGTATTGGGAGATTCTCTAGAAGAATCTTCCCACAAATGCCAATAAGAGAAGAGTCCAACACTTGGGTTAAAATGATTGTACCACTTGGTGTTTTTATATATATCTCTACCTCAAGGTTCTAAAGATTCTATTAAATAGTTCTAGCAAACATTCAAGATATAAAGGAATGCATAGAACCAGAATCAAAAAATACCTTTTCCATTCTTGAGAGAATAGGATGTGTACCTTGTATGACTTTGTTTTATTGATCCACTTCAGTAGTAGTGATGTCATAATACCACCCTTTCTCTTTTGGATTTTGTTTCTAATGAAGCTGATTACCCTCGATGACTCGAGGTTTTGTGAACTGGATTGAATAGTTCTCTTTCTCCCTACAGTTGTAGAATATGACCATGGGTGGTGCTCTCCTTTCTCCAACATATTATCCTTATACCACATTTTTTCGACATTCATGAGATTACTAGACTTATCTCCCACACATGAATCATTTACCCATAAATTTGAGGCAGTTCCTGTGATGCTTCTTGACACATTTTTTATATGTGAGTGGTTTAGTTTTATTTACACCTTTTTCATGAGATCCTCCATCGTGAAACTCCATATTTCATTTCTTATCACCATATCCATGGGACCATTATATAAAATCCACCTCCACTTTGAGATCATTTCAAATAACTTCTTTATAACTTCCAAAGTCTCGAATTGAAAGAGACTTTCAAAGGCATCATTTTAAACCACTAAAGGATCAATCAAATTTTATATCATTATTGATAATAAAACCCATTGAAAACCTTTAAAGCCTTGTGAAATTTTCTTCATAAGATATGATAGATTAACCTTCATTGTTATTTAACTCAATGAATTATGACTCTATAATTTTATGAAGATTTAGATGGAAATACTTATTAAGAAATATTATCTTAAAGTCTTACCACTTCATCTCTTCAATTTTTCCCATGTCTAAGTGTTCTTAATCAATGCTCTGAATTAGTTGGGCTCTCCATCTAGACGATAAACAGCCAGATTCCCCTTCTATATTTCATAATAGTGATGGAAAGAAATGATCTTCTCTATATAGTTGACCCACTATTCCATAACTAGTAGATCTGAAGATCTAGTAAAAGATGCTGGTTGGTGTAGCATAAAACACTCAATATCTAGTTTCCCCCACTTTGGTGAAGGAGGAAGTTCCACATTATTTAGGTTATTGTTCTTATACTAAGATTACTGGGTAGGAATCTCTATGAAATTTTGAACTCCACCTCCAAAAGAATTGGGTATGTCATTTGGATAAT
The DNA here is from genome assembly GCA_963277665.1 of Viscum album. NCBI lineage: Eukaryota > Viridiplantae > Streptophyta > Magnoliopsida > Santalales > Viscaceae > Viscum > Viscum album. Next base: position 1,928,473,627 of record OY728159.1, read on the forward strand.
TACAGCATTGTCCCTCACATGGGTTGTTGGACGAGTTTCACCTGGTTCCCACAATTTTCTAAAATTAAAAAGGCTATAAAAAAACATAAGTCAAAAAGTCATAAATAATATATCCCTCTATAAAGTTAACCCAAAAATTATATTTTATGGGATCCATATGTTTAAAAAATTTTCTTATGTTCTTACTTATACTTAGTCTGATACTATGGGTTTCACTAAGGTAATCTAATCCTAATTCCCAAATTAACTAATCTGTCATCTGATACTAACTATAGCGACCCTGATTTTCTTACATTACTATTACATCAATTTTAAGACAAAAAAAATCATTACATAACTGGGATGCAAAGGTTTAGTGCCTTGGGAAAATTAGGACCATACATTACATTTATAAAATAAAACATAAACCTTTACTTAATTCATTCTTCTATAGATTTATATTGGCCCTTGAATTTTACTTATTACATTTTATCATCTGGGGATATACATCTAAAAAGGATAGATAAAATCACAGTAAGAGAATAGATAATAAAATAAAAAATTATAATAATGGGTGAGAATAATCATTATCATCATAACATAGGAATATGATCATAATCATGAGAGGAAGCATTAAGACAAGACTTAGAATGTGACAATGCATAAAAAATGAAACATCATGTCTTAGTGATCAACTTACACACATAGTTGTGAACAAAGATAGCTTCATGTTCATGATAATTTTAAATTTTTCATGAGATATAACACATAAACAAATGAATTTGATTTCTATATAATTCTAGGTTCACCCATCACATCTTATCATTTTCTTTGCACTATATAATTCTTGGAGCACCCGTCACATCATAACATTTACATTATCATGCATTCAAAATAGATCATATATAATTTTTTTATATAAAATAACCCATGGAAAAAAGGGTTTTATTTCATAAATTATAAATTAAAAAACATTGGGTTCCCAAATGAAAGAGGTAATGAAAAACATTATATAATAATCATCAACTTTGAGTGAATAAGAAACAATCTTGAGAAATGTGTTTTCTTGAAAGAATAGTTCTTTTGGAAAACATTATGTTTGTCATAAACTCAATTAGAAAACATGAATATATCAAAAAATATGTTATTATGACAAATAAATTATATTTATGTATATCCATTCTGAAAATGGGGTGAAATAGGGAGAACCCAAAGAAAGAGAATTGGGTTTGAAAATTCCCCTTACCTTGTGTCTGACCCCTTAATTCACTTTAATGTCATGTATAATCATATTATATTAATTAATTAATAAGTAAATAACCTTATATATATTAATATAATTTATTATGGTTTTATTAAGTTCATTTATGGTCCTTTGGATGAGTTATAGAGTTTAATTTCATTGTTCGAGAGTGTTTGTTTTCATAGTTTTCATGATCGGTTCGTTTGTATACTTGAATGGAAGCTCATTTAAAATGAGTATGAACATAAAAAATTGTTATTATATGTTATTAATGATCCTTTATAATATTAAATTATATTAAAAAGGATTTTTTTATATACCAAGAGGATAATTAATTAGATAAAAGTTAATGATGATCGTTTTAGGTTAATTTTGGTGGTTTTTCGAACACAAGAGACTTGTTTTGTTTTATCATATAGTATTATGAGTATACGTTATTTACAGATAATAAAAAGGGTTATAAAATAGAATTTAAAATCTATTTTAAACCATTTAATGGTATTATTAATATCTTTGAATATTTTTAAGGAAAATGAAAGCGCATCGCTCACGATGTCTGTAAATTGACGCATCACAAGTGCCGATTTTATTTTTAAGATAAAAGAGAGATAATGAGGTGTTAAATGTTGGATATTCATATAAAATGATATAATCTCAGTATATGTATGGTATTGGAGGTATAATTCCATTTTTATGAAGGGAGGTGAGGAGATAATAAGAAACGAAATTGAAATTGAAAGGAAATTAAAAGAAAAAGAGAGAGGATTTACCTCTTGAATTTTCCTCATGAGATCCTCCTAAAGGAACATATGATTGGTATTTTAATGAGACCAAGAGATAATAAAGAAGGAGGAGTGAATAATAAATGGTATTGGGAATAATTTTTTCAAGTCTCAAATCTTGAGAGGTGTGAGGAGAAGGGGGTATGAGGGGAGGTATTTATAGTGGAGGAGAGGGGTGTTTTCTCAATATTATATTCATTATATTATTACTTTTGCTCAAGAAAATGAATAGTTTGATAATTAAATAAAAATATATTAAAATAATTAAGTATGATTAGAGATTAAGGTGCTTACATCATCGTTATATCAACAATGAAAAAAATGCATGTATTTACCATTTATCGAAAATTACCGTATTTTACTTTTCCCTAAATATTTAAGTACTTCAAACAAATCAAAAAAATTCACCAAAAACATTTTTTGATGTGTAGAATTATAATATTAAATAAATTTAATGAAAATAATTTTCTAAATATGAATAATTTAATTTTTAATTAAAATCATCATTCCCTTGGAAAATACAGATTTTAAAATTAGAACTGATTTTATAAAACTTTGAAAAATTACTCAAGGTCTTATAAAATTATCTTAAAATAATAATACATAAAAATATTAATTATTGAATACATTTTCTGAAAATAAAATTTCTTATTAATTAATAAATTAATCATAAAATTGTAATTAAATATCTATGACATAAAAAATACCCACACTTAATTAATAATTTTTAAAGTATTTAATTTCTTATAACATTATATAGTTATATAAAAATTTCACTTATAAGATACCAAAATTTTATTTATACTTTCATCGGTGCGGTTACTACTCATTTGGCTAGTTTACTATTTATAAGGGTCATATTACTATTCCTAAGGTCAAGTTACCATTTCATTATTATTGGTTCAATAACTTATATAAATCTATCTTATTTCATTAATTAGTTAGTTATAAAGTTTTTTTTTATTTTGGTATCTATGAGATTTTATGTAATTTATACTATGTGAAATAACTATAAGAAGGAAGAAATTACATTTATTAAATTTTGGGTCATTACAATAATACATGAAGTATATGAAGAAAACATAAAAATAAACTTTATTTAATCACCTTGGAAGATTACTTTATTATTCTATCCAAGGTCACCTCACTACAAGTGATTTCGCTAGGACATACACAAATACAGAAGGGGGAGAATAAATCTTAACAAGAGATAAACCAAGAAAATGGAACATAAGTGATCATCATGGATAAAAAACGAGGACTAATAACATATCATGATAATAAATATATTAGGTATAATATAATATCATAATAATAAGTACATTAATCATAATATAAGATCATTATTATAAGTACACATGGAATAGCATGGAAATTTGGCTACAACATAAAAATGACACATTCATAATAATATCACCAATGTTCATTACAGATGTGAAATAAAACATATTTACAATATTGTTCACCAAGGTATTATAAAATGTTACAAAGTCATGATACTAAGGTATTATAAAAACATAATCTCTAGAGATTAATTATTTACCTCATGCATTTGAGTGACGCTTGGGCGCACCCTTCATATGTCTGACTTTATGTGTACCCCATAGATCAATATCATAAGAATAGTTTTCCTAATTTTAACCCATTTGTATAGAAATTGGGTTTCATACATTAAATTCATGAATAAATGAAGTATATTCATATCTATAAGAAATTTTTGAACGAACTTTGGGTTGGGTTTTCACGACATAATAATATGGTGTGGAAAATCAAGGAATGATTTCATCAGCATAATGAGTAAACATAACAGTTTATGAAATGGGATTAATTGGAGAGAAATTTAGTCAATAATTAATTGGTAATAAATTGGAAAATAAAGGAAAGATTATGAACACATGAATATATAATAAATTGAAAATAAAAATTCAAATTAAAAAGGAAGTAGTTGAATAAAAGGATAAAGGAAGAGAAACCCTTACTTGAAAATTTGCTTCCTAAATCCTAGTAAGAGCTCCTTAAAACCTTAATACCTCCATGGAAAATATATAGTGATAGAAAATTATGGGAAATTAATGATCAATGTATTGGGATTTAAGAGGAATGGGATAACGGGTGGATATTTATAATAAAATAGGATGACTTTTTTTTATTAATTTCTAAACATAGGTTTTTATAAAAAATGAAAAACCATTGGATGTACCATGGTTTTAGAAAATAGTTTTAGCCTAAGGGAAGTGGTTTTTTTAAATTTTAATAGTTTATGATATGATATTATTAAAATATTAATATTTTTTAGGTGGAAGAGATTATCATTCATAAATAATTGGTTTTTAAACCTTAAAATATTATTTTGGTTTTGGAAGATTCATTATTAATTTGTATTTTTTTATTAATTTAAAATAAATTATTTTAATGAGAAAAATATTTTTGGATAATAAGGAATTTATATTATTTATTAATTCACTTTTAAGTCATTATGATATCATAACACTTACCATATATTTATACCATATTTTTCTTTTTACCATAAAATTTGACCATCTAAAAACATTATAAAACATTAATCATTAGGTAATTGAAACATGTTAACTTAAAAAATTAAATCCATTTTATCAAAATAATTTAATAAATATGAGAAATTTATTTTTTATATAAAACAATTATTTATTGATCAATACATATTTTCATAACATGGCCAATTTTCTAACCCTTAGAAAAGCTACCTATTATTGAATTAAATTATATTATTATTTATTTAAGAATAAATATTTTTGTTTATAAGATTTTTATGGCCAAAAAATATTACATAAAATTTATTAATTTATCATAAAAATGTACTTTAATGAAAATTAGACATATATATATTTTCTCAAAAAATAAATTATGGATTCTTTGTATCAATCATCTCATTACATAAATTTTATATTTTATATTAGGGTGATACATGAATAAAAATATGTGATCAACATAACAAATATTTCATTTATAAAATAGACTACACCTGAATTAAATATTATTTTAAGTTTTATAGGTTTGGTAAATTTTTAGCATGAAATTTTAAAATTTTAAAAATTTTGATGGGAGACACATGAAGTAATGCATGATAAAACTGTGGGTTTGGGTATATCTCACATTAATGATATTTTTAATAGTTATTGAATATCTAGTTAAACATTTAACAGTCCAAGTAGAAAAAAATGACATGTTTTTTAGGTTCTAGTAACCTCTATGCAGTTCTCACACCATTTACTAAACCGTTCTCCATAACTATTTTTTTTATTTCTATGTTTTCATTTTATATAAAACCACAAAATATATAAGTCTACCCTTATTAAATCACATGATACAACCCCTATAAATCCCCTCCTTGGAATCCCAACCTACCTCTATATCTCCAACTTCTATTCTATTTCATCATGATTAATTCATGATTGGGGGGAGGATCTTCTAGGTAAAGACTCATCTTCCCTCTCTTTCTTATTTCCTCATGGTCTCTTTATCTCCCCTTATCAAGAAGTATTTATCAAAATAATTGGGGTGTCATAATGATAATATTTTTGGTATTCATTTGTTTATATGGCATGATTTATTATCTTTGAGACCCGTTCATCTCATATTTGGGTTTAAAGAAATTTACTACTGGTTTTAGACGGTGTTTCCCATGTTTAAACATTTTGATTTTTGAACCATGAATTTATTAGGTGTTAAATTTTTTTTATTAATTTTTTAATATAGGTATTTATTATGTGTAGGAATTATTTTAAAGTAAAATAATGTTTTTTTTATTTTCATTCAATGTAATGAATTTTATTGGTTTCAGAACTAGTCGAAAATATAACTTTGCTTGACTGTGCACAACTCATGTTTTTTAAAATTTCCTAAATATCTATTTGAAAATTAAATAAGTGTTTCTAAATATATTTTTTTCTTAATGACTCATAAAATTATTTAATTTTCACTTCATTTGGTACTTGAAATTCTATGTATTGTTAAATAATTTAAATATTACTTTGAATTTAATGTGTGGCTTAAAATAGTTTAATCCCCATTTTCTAAATTGATTAGATCAAATAAAAATGTTTAAATATTTTTAATTTTAACACCCCATTAAATTAAAATTTATTTTCTTTCATTAATATACTCAATAGTTTGAGGTATACACAATAGAAAGCACAAAAAATCATGATATAATATAGAAATATTATTATTTTAATATGAAAGTTTTAGGTTATCCATTGGATGGTTGGGTAAGAATAAGAGTAACCATATTATGAAATATAATTTGAAATTTTTTTATTAATAAAATTAATATTCAATCATACAATAATTATCAATTTCTTAGAAATGCAGATAAAATCTACTGTTGGTAAAAGAGATATTTTTCATAAAACTAATTTTATATGTGAAATATATTTTTATCTTAATAGATTAAATTAATCACTATTTATAAATGATTATAATGAAATTTTTGTATTATATAATAAATTTTATTAATTAACATTCATTTCATTATTTTTATTAGACATGAAATGAAAATAATGTCATTTTATGCTTCAAAAATACATTTCTTCGAAAATAGTTTTCATTGCATTTTATGCATAGATATTATAATTAATTTCTGACAATTTTTTAACTTATATTTGAAAAAATGTATATAATTTCTGGAATCATCATTTTATCATATTATTATTATTATTTTTTATTTTTTTGGAAATATTAATATTTGATTGAATAGTGAAAAATGATAATTTTTGTGCAACTATTTTTTCTTTTCTTCAGATAACTTAATTTAAAATTTCCATTATGTTTTTTATTTGATCATAAATGAAAATAAATATTCTTTTATTATACATAATCTAATAAATTTCAAAATTACTAGAATCATATTTATTTTTGGTATAAGCGCATTTTTTGGCTTAAAAACATTTTTCTAAAAACTATATTGTATTGAGTTTTACACATTTTTATGGAAATTGATTTATAAAACTTACTGAAACTAAATATTGAAAATTGGAGAATATATTTTGAATTAAACGGTTCAAGATTTTTAAATCTCTCATATTTTTTTGGTCATTTTGAATAGTAACCTTTAGAAAGATGTTGTCACCACGATAAGGGTAATTTTTTTTTTAAATAGAGTTAAAACTATGAGAAAGGACTTAAAATATCTATAACACTTGTCTTTGATTTATTGTATGATTTTTTTTAAAACATAACTATCCATTATTCTAAATTGTAAAAAATTATTTCCACTTTACATTAATTATAAACCTTATATTACTTTAAGTAAAGGAAGATTATAAAAATGTAACGTTGTTGCATTAAATTTTTCTTTTATGTTTTCATCGAGATAAAAAGATTTTATGAAATAATATAAAATATTATTTTGAATATAAATAAGTTATTTTTTTAAATTAATTTATTTTTAATTTTTAGTGATGGCATAATTACATTAAATAACTACGTAACCCTGAGATAGTGCCTGTTCAAGAAGAATAAAAGTCAAGGTAAATGAATTTTAAGACAATAAAATTAATATTTTTGAATGGATTATGGTATAAAAATATTTAAATGTATATTATAAAGTTTAATTAATGTTGATTGTGGTTATATTTTAATTCCATTGTTATCTTGATTCCTTTGAAGTTAAATTAAATGAATAGTTCCAAAAATGACTTTAATGATATTTTATGATAAAAAATATTTTAATAAATAATTTAAAAAATAAAAAATATATTCAAATAATACAATTGGGATGTTAATTTCTTGAAATTTTAATCCATGGAATATTTTTGAGACACTTTCCTCTTTAGAAGTAAATTTATAACCCTTAACGATTGAAAAATATGTTACCATGATGAAGGTTAAAAAAGGTTACAAGGGTGTTAAGCCAAAAGATAATTTTTAAAATGTATAAATTTTATTGGTTGAAGGTATCTAGAACTTATAATTTACTACCATAAAAATTATATCCATTTTGTTCCACATGAATAGATTACAATATTTGTTATATTTTAAAGTTCTTAATACCTACAATTATTCCACTCTGCTAACTAATTAACGGGAACCATACCTCCTATCATCCTCAAAACTTTCAAGAGATTTATGTCAATGAAATATCTAATAAAATTGATAACTAACCATCCTTACCATGACCTATAGTATATTTATCACCAAAATACCAATATAGAAGTCTTAATGTGAAATTCAAAGGAGGATTCCCAAAGAAGAGGTATAACTCTTAACCGAGTTATTTCATTTTGTTTCTTCTTCTACCTCCTTCCATTATGTCTTAACCATGTTGATATAATAACATAAATATTTATAATATACTGAGTTATTATTATTTATAGGTTATAAATCTTATTATTATCCTTCCCCATCTTATGGGAAATGAAAACATCACTCGTGCATACCTATGGACTACTACCTCCAAGAAGCAATGTGTTTCTTTTTTTCATCACCACATAAAAAGAATGGTTATTATGATGTATTTTGTCACAAAATCATCCCTCAAAAGGTACCCCACATGATATGGTTATGAAATAAGTGAGATAATGATCTTGAGTACCACCTTCAGCAGGCCCTATATTGGTGATAAACACCAAGGGTCTAACAATCTCACATATTGAAGGAAATACCCTTATATAGAATATAAGATTAGGAGAAAGGATAAAAAACACACAAAAATTTAAGATATAATATAAAATTAGCCCTAAAACTATTACACAATGCATGAACAATGTTTATAGATATAATAAATGTCTCTAAGTAAATACCAAAAGACAAGTCCTATAACAACGACTCAATAATAGCTCAAAAGATATTGCTATAAATGTCCAGTTCGGTACCCAATGTCCTCCTAAAAACCTGAAAAATTGATTATATATGTAGGGTGATAAAACATGTATAATTAGTAGGATCAAAACCAATGTCTCTAGTGAACATGTGAAAAAAATACTAATGTTAGAGTGAATAAAAAGAAAAACCAAAAAGCACCTAAATAGGTCAACTAACCAATCCAAGCATCACCATGGATCCCTTAATAAAATATACATCCAATATTGCAACATAATATCATAAACCTAACAAAGGTTACCCACTACTGCTTCCCCATTGATTTTATGCTCTCATGGCCGAACAATAAACGTACTGTTCTCCCATACCTTTTATACATATCACATCACATATCTCACCATCTTTGATGTGGTATAGAATGCATTATTACCTTCCCCACCCTCTTAAGGTCCAAGATGAAGTTCTAACATCATTAATCATCATATCTCATCACACTTGAATACACCTTTTCCATCACATCACATCACTTTCGAGTAATCTCGATCACCAACTCGTATCATCCCTACAACTAAAGGGATAGTGGGGAAGAAGGGGTAGCCAGCCATCAATAACACCACCATCCTTGATATGGGGAAAACACATGGAACCTAAAACATTTCGGAGTTGGTAATATTATCCAAATCAGGAGGGGAACATATATAAAGGAAAAAAAGTATATATAGATTTCACACAATGTGAAACCTATAGGGTCACATCAACTGCACTAGCATTCACAACCATACCACAACTTCACCACACACCCACTATCACAAATGCTTACAACACTATTTGAAACACACTACACAACCATGACACAAGACACACAATCCCTCTTACAATTATTTATTTCACTATTTTTAGAATTAATGAGTTTCCAATAACTCTCATTTACTAATCCTTTTCATTTCCCTTTTAAATTTCCCATCAAGTAAAAGTTAAATAAAATTAAGCTAATAAACTCACATCAGTACCATACAATCTTATTCATTTACCTACCCATGAAAATTCATTTCACCATTAGAATTTATTCCACATCCAACTAGAAAAATAACATATCCACACAACTTAATAGCTCAAACCTCTCACATTAACCATCACTGTGAAAGGAAAAAAATTGGGCCATCTCACCACAACAACCATAGGTCTCAACAAACCCACATCACCACCACCGCACAACACATCCAACACATAACACAACCAACACACAAAACCACCACACATTAAAACCACCACAAAAAACCACTACACATATGCCCACATTTTAAACCATGCTCACCATCCATTGCATCACTTCCAACACTTATTTTTCAACCCATCCAATCACCACCATATTCACATGATAGCCCCACATACCATAAAAGGAAAAGCAACTACACATGGAATCCCATCCTTACTTCCAAAAAATGTGTTTAAGGGCTTACATTACATCAATTCATTAGTCAGCATGTTTATTATCACAAAAACGTGTTTTCATGGGAAACCAATTCATTATCCATATATATGTTTATAGAATTTTCCATTAATGGTGATAAAAACAAACATCACAATAAGGGTCTGACATACATATCAACTATAACGCAAACAAGGATCCCAAAAATAGTTTTTTTAGTAATTACAATAACCATGAATAACACAACAAAAATAATATAAAATTAGTAAAAGAGTATGATTTATCCCTATCAACATCACCTTCAGATTAAATAATTCATTATCATTATTAATATGACCCATATTATCCACTAAAGGAAGGTAAAAACATGAAATCTCCACACATTCATAAATATAATAAGATAACAATAATACACTACCTAAATGAATATTTTTGGTTCACTATACACAATAGGGTAAATAAGAAACAAAATGAAACCCACTTCCCAACTAGGAAACCTTGGATGAACCTGAACCATCTCAAGGGATCATAAAAGACATAGCCCAAGAATACCCTGAACCAAAGAAACATGACCGCTATGAATCCAAGAAAGAACATGGGAAAACATGGATAAAGAGAAGAACTAACCTCCTATCACCAATGATCAACCAACATTACCCAATGATCAATTCATGAGGAAAGTGGATAAAAGGTTCTTTAAGGATTCCTAGGGTTCTCCAAAAAACCGAGAGAAACAAGGGATATATATGAGGGAATTTGGATGAATAATAGAGATATAAATAGGCTATAATTTACCTCATTTAGGGAATGAATTATCCATCCACATTTTAAATTACATTGAGTCCATGAAATACAAGTCGTGGAATGGTTTTAAGGAGTTAACTTTTCAAAGTTTTGGTTTTAAGGAGTGAACTTTTCCATTGGTTTATGATGTTTTTGTGTAATGGTGAAAGTGGTTGTATTGGAATCATGTATTCGGGTACCAAGAACCCATAAACCAGCTTTTGAAAATGAAAAAAATGATTAGCCAATTGTCAAATTAATTATGGAGTTATTGAGTTTTCTGAATTGGAATAATTAATTTATGAATTAATTATGTGGATTTTAGTGATGTCAGATTTGATTAATTAATATTTAAATTAATATATGGGAGAAATTTGATTAATTAATTATTTAATTAATTAATGGTACTATATATATTAATTAATTGGTAAATTTATTAAAAAGATTTTGGAGATTAATTAATTGGTGAATTAGTAAATGGGATTGTGGATATTAATTAATTGGTGAATTAATTAATAAGATTTATTTGTTTAAAAGATTTAGGGAATGGTGTGATTGAATAATTGTTGAGTTTTTTAGTTAATTGGTAAATTAATTAATATGATTTTTGTGATATATGCGACATGTTTTTAGATAATAAATAGTAAAAATAAAATTCAGGTGAATTGAGATAATGAATGGTAACAATGACATTCATATGTGAATTGATATAATGGATTGTAAAAATGGAATTCATATGTGAATTGAGATAATTAATTTTAATAATGGAATTCATATGTAAATTAAGAAAATAAATTTTAAAAATTGAATTCAGATATGTGTTGAGTTTATGAATAGTAAAAATGGTTTTCCGATGTGAATTGAAATGATGAATGGGAAAAATTTCATTAAATTATATTATAGTTCAGAATCTCGCACATAACAAATAATTTATTGAGGTTCAAGTGTCCTTAGGAACCCTAGGGTTTATGCGGTTAAATAAAGGACAATTGATTAAATATAACAGCTTAATTTATTGATTTTATTTTATTCTTTATACAACTACATACACTATTGACTGGATATTGTTTCAAAAGCCATTGTTGAAGGCCTACTGAGTTGTACTAACACCCTACTCAGTCTGATGGATTTATAGCTGAATAGATTACATGATTTCATGACAGGTTAAGGGAAAAGGCCTTATGTTTGATGGCTGAGCTGGTATGGATAATAGATGAGGGAACCATACCTGATTTCAGACTCGCTTGGGATTTGTCAGTGTCTTTATTTTTGAGTTTTCATTTTAACACTGGCCAAATACTTTTTCATGTCATATTCTTCTATTGAGTTTTTGTTATTTTATTTCCAGTTTTGGGTATCATGTGATACTATTATTATTATGGTCATGTCATATCATTTGTTTATTCCATTTTATTTCCACTATTGTACTACACTGATGAAGAGGGTATAGTCTCCCCATGATCTATAGCGACCAAAGATTAACATACATAGATATTATATAATTTTAGAGGTTTATTCAGTACATTACAAAAATAAATGCCTCCGGACCATAATAGTTTAGTGTCTTTGGAAACGTGGGGAAAAAAATCTTCTATCATGGTGAAATATCGTCAAAATCTCCCATAAATATCTAAACCTTTAGTACTTCTACCTAAAAAATTTCTTTATAACCTGGGGAAAGGAAACATAATGATGAGGTGAGATTGGATTCTCAGTAAGGGTGAATAAAGGAAATGTGTAAGCATAACATGAAAATAAACATATGGAACTTGAAAATAAAATTTTGTGATAATACCCTTCATATTAGAGATCATAACAAATATTGTAAGTTTATAAGACATGAATCATTAGGAAATAAATATCATAATCCATGAAAGAATAACATGGGAATACAAAATGGAATTCTTGAAAATACATAAGCATATAAAAACCCAATTTCAAGGTGGCCTACCAAGTCCTTTGTAACATGTTGGGCTTGGGTTAATCACTAGTGTGCCTACTTCGCAATTGGTATTTTCTAATGTGTACCCTCTTGTTTTGATCTTGAGATGTCCTCCTGGGTACCCTCTTATTTCGGAATTGGGATGTCATCCCATGTAACCTCTTGTTTCTATCTTTGGATGTCCTCATATTTACCCTTTTGTTTTGGCCTTGGGATATCTCCCTCTTTACCCCTTATTTTGGGATTGGTATTTCCTCCCATGTAACCTCTTGTTTTGGCCTTGGGATTCCATCCTATATACCCTCTTGTTTTAGGCCTCGAATTCCCTCCTGTGTACCCTTTGATCTCATAAAACAGTTATCATTACCAAATACATTAAAGGGAGATATAGGTCCCACCCATCACAGAATGAAATCATACATGATTTTTCAAAAAAACATTCATCATATAATGAATGATGAAAAGATATGGGTTTTATAAACATCAAATCATATCCCATTAAATCAAATGGGTATCATTAACATTTCATCACATCATAACCTATGGAAAAGAGATAAGCTTCATAATAATTCATCAAATCATAATCCCTGAAGAGAAACAGGTTTCAAAAGCATATAACCCATGGAATTGAGATGGGTGTTGTAAGAATTATTACATAAAAACATAAAAAATTCAATAAAGAATATGAATGGAACCTCTAGAAAATTTCTTATAAGGGCTTGATTAACATCAACAGATTTTATCTTAGATGTAAAATTAAATAGAAATATATTTTGAAAACATTTCTTGCATAAAATATCCTTTCTTATTTGAAAAAGTATATTTAAATCATATAACCCTTTTGAAATACATTTTCATTGAAAATACATTGAAAACATATAAATCAGTCTTGAAAACATTTTGAAAATAAATTTATTGTAAACCATATAAAAGAAGTTTGAAAACATTTTCAAAACCATTTATTTGAAAATAAGTTTTAAAAAAATTTCTTAAAAATTAACCTTTTAAACATGCAAGGTATGTTTCATAGAAATGAGAGCGGGTAAATCCGTTCATTCCATATGAGGTAAAAAGAACATTATTTTTTCATGGTTAAAAGGGTAGAAAAAATACTTGTTTGTAAAGAAACAAGAAGATTCCTTTTAAAACCATGGTAAAATAAAAAAAGGTAAAAAATGTATTTTAAATATTATAGGATAATTGTCAAATATTCTTGGAAACCACTTTTATAAAACATGGTTTTGAAGGAACACATATTTCTGACCAATGAGAGTGGTAAATTATAATTTTTTAAAAAACACTTTCATAAATATCTTATGTACCAAATAGTGGAAAAAATGGTACCAATACATGAATATATAATTAATAACCAGATTATAATAAATTTCATTAGTGTTCTTTAGATATAGATAATAATATTTCATTACAGGAAGCCTAATCATAAACAATCTCGAAAATAGATGATATTGTTTCAATGAAGTATTACCACATGGTAACTTTGAACCAAAATCCCAATTTAATATAAATAAATTAGATGAAGAATGAAATATCATGAATATGAATAGATTCATGATATAACATTTCGGAGAAAGTATACACACCTCATGAAAAAATATAGATGCATAACATGTTATGTGTCTCAAAGAAGAATAATATTTAAAAAACAATTTTACTGATTTGGTATCTTTTGAAACATAGTCCCCATGAAACATATTAAATAAAATAGATATATAAATAAAAATAAATATATTTATTATAATCATATAAAAAATCCATGGTTAGTTTACACACCACACAAAAAGAATGGGTGATGAGTAAAGCATGTATCTCACGAAAATAAAAAGTGGGATGAAACTCCATTACCTCATGTCTTGACTCACGTAGTTCTCATTAAAACCACCTATATTATAAATATAAATTTATTAGAAATATTTTAAAGAACCATATTATTATTTCTAATACAATATATTCTTTTATTATGACCTTATATTACCCTCTTGTTAACAATCCTATGTTAAGGCTTCACTTAAGGAAATATTCGCTTTGTTTCTCGCATGAGTCTTAATTTGTCATATATTTGGTCCTTAAACTTATATCATGATTTAAATAATTTAAATTATGAATTAAATATAATTACTATTAAGTATATTTTTGTTATAATAATCTATAGAATATGGAATTTTGAAATGGAATACACCTTTCATAGAGACAGTATGCCGTAAGTACACATGAACATTGTTTCCGTTTTTATTATCATATTAAAAGAAATTATATTACATATATGTATATATATATATATAATCATTAAATTATAATTATTATATAATATAAATAATATAAGTTCACTAAAACCATTCTTAATATATTCCATGTAGCCTGTAAACAAATCAAATCACTTTGAGGGGGCGGTAGTCCACACATCCTCAAACAAAATTATCATATTTACACAAAATGGAAAGTAAAAATATTTGTATTTTAAAAGGAATAAAGAAGATTAAATACATAATAAATATTATATATTACATATATAAATAGTTTTTCCATCATAATTTCCATCATGAGAGGTGGTAATATAAAAATGATCATTAATCATTTAGTGAGATAATAGTTCACCATACACATAAACAATATGTTTGTTGCCCATTAGAGGGAGGTGTGTGTAATTTTAGGTAAAAACATTATCATAACAACAAATTACTGTATTTATGAATCTATTTTTGTTATAAAATCATGGAATAAAAATAGTGGAGGGGGTGGAGAAAGAAAATAAATTAAAGGAGCTTGAGAGATGACGTTACCTATTAATTAGACAACTCCTTTTGGTTTGTGCCAAACTAATTCCTTGGATTTATTTTGTCCCAATGGAAGGATTCATAGATTAAGGTAGGGATGTTTGGAAGTGTATTGATATGATATTGGATGATACTATTTGGTTTTAGAGGTGTGATGAATAAGGATAGGTGGTGGAGTTTTATAGGAAAGTTAAAATATACACTTGGTATTTCAGAAATCAAGATTGGTGTACCCATGTTTTTATAAAAAAAGTAATAACAAACTAAAAAAACTCAATAATGGAAAGTTAATAGACTAATAATTTCCATCCAATGGGTGTAAAACAAGTTTCTAGGTCTTTTTAGCTCTTAAATTTAAGGTTTAGTACTTTCTAAACCCAATTTTCTCTAAGCTGTTGTAATTAATTTTAATCATCTTCACAAATTTTTTTGGTCAAAAACATAGTTTACCTTATTATAAATTATAAATTATTCTGATTCTAAATTTTGAATCCATTTTTATAAATTCAAATAAAATAACTTTCATAAATTAATTTAAAAATAATCATGTTGTTGGGTCGACAATATGGGGTTTTAAAGTAAAAAGAGTCAAATGTTTGTTATGTTTTTATACCCAAGTTTAAAGTTAAATAGATCTCAATGACCTAAATATTATTAATTTATAAAATATTATCTAATTAAACATTTAAACCAATTGAAAATATAATTTAACATATAAATAAATATATGAAAATATGTTTTGAATTAAAATTCAGTATTTATATCTATTCATTAAAAATGAAAACATACAGAAAAATCACAAATATTTATCCTAAACTAATTTTTATGTTTCAATTAAAAATATGAAGTTTATTTTTACATATTAAATATATAAAATTTCCAAATTTGTATTTAAAATGGGGTTTCCATTAAAAATCTATAAAAAAAATATTATAAAAATATAGGGGTTTAAGAAAACAATTTGGTTTGTTCCTATCTTATGTCTATAAAACCTATTGGATGAATATAAAAAATAGGTTATTAAATATATAACATATATATTACCTTAATATCACTCACTAATTATAATTAATTTAATTTATTATGTTAAAACATCATTTTGACCATAATAATACTTTTTTTATATCCAATAGATTTCCATATTAATTTCTAATTAATTGGTAACCTATGAATTTATCCTTTATTTGTGTAAACCATATGTTTTCACAGATTAGTAAATAATATTCATACCCTATAATTTAATATCTAGTTTATATCTTATTATATTATGTAATAACATTTTAATGATAAATTGTTTTTCAGTATAAATCGATATTTCATGTTATGCATGCCATCATGGAAAGTCATTGTTGCATATAATGAAAGATAACATCGATGTTATATGTATAGAAAGAAAAAATTTATGTTGTGTTTAGTTCATGATTAACTTGGTGTTATATATAATACATGAAAAATATTATTCTTTAATATAATATGAGTTGTCTTCACTCTTTCATGGAATGAAAAATATGAAAATAGATAAATCAATTTGAAGAAAACAATTCACAAAATCTTAGGGTGTTTCATTGTACCCCATTAAAATTAATTTCATTATTGAAATTAATTTGGGTTATCAAAGGGTTAATACTTGAAAGTTACATTTATAGAAACCCACATCATAAAAATGGATACTAAAACATCCCTTAAAAATGGAAATTTGGAACCATAAAAGTTACCCAAAGAAGCATATAACTAGGTTTCCAAATTGGAGAGAATTTTTTTGGAGTGATGATTGGACATGGGGGAAAAGCATGTATATCTTTAGGGAGTGATTGAGGTCATCAATAAAGAATGTGAATGATCAACGAAACGTTGAGGCCTCAAATCATAAATCTGTGATGATTTATACGGAAATCATTTCAACAAAATTAAGGTATTAAGACAACACAT
Source organism: Viscum album (assembly GCA_963277665.1). Taxonomy (NCBI): domain Eukaryota; kingdom Viridiplantae; phylum Streptophyta; class Magnoliopsida; order Santalales; family Viscaceae; genus Viscum; species Viscum album. Next base: position 1,928,491,304 of record OY728159.1, read on the forward strand.
TCTATTTTGACCATTATCCTAATGTTGAGTAATTATTTTATTGACCAAGAATATAAGAAAATATACTTACTTGATATATTTCTATAAAAAAAGTTCATCTTTATTTTTTCTTTTATATATTTCTAATTCATCTTTTACATCAAGAAATGGATGTCAAGAAATTAACTTTGATGCCCAAAGCACTAAAATATACATTTAGTCAATATTAAGGCCTATAAAACAATGGAAAACATAACTATTTATCTATAACTATTCTTCAAAATCAGAATGGTTAATAAATTTATATCTAAACATAATAAGTAACACTACTATTTCATCATAATTAATTATTCATAAAAAATAATTATACATTAACCATGACATCAAGTAGGTCAATTATAGGTGAGAAACCCTTATCATCGATAGGCCATGGGTTCAAAACCCACGACCTTGTAGGACACGATTGGTTGTCACCCGACATACGTGATATCCTTTTCTAAAAGCAATAATTTCCAAAATAAATATGATGGACATCCTTGAAATAAGGTTAATCTCTAAATCACCTTTTGACCATGGTTTTCAATACAATCTCAATATATAAATACTTCTATAAAGTTTAACAAAATATTTTCATGAATGGATAACTATTAAACCCCTTCTAAGTATGAAAATAAAAAATTTTAGAAAGAAAGTCAAAAAATCTACTGAGCATTGATCCCCATATATCACAATGTAGCTCTTGGTTGTCACATTCCAAACATGGGAATAACCTCATCATATATTCTCATAAAACATGGTAATTACCTGAATTACATTAAATACTCATATAAGACATGCATTCCTCCTTATTCCATATATTACTGGATATATTCCATAAATCCAAGAAGTTATAAACTTCATCCATAATAGCATGAACCACTTTTCTACATGTACTCTATTAGTTTCAAGTTAATAAGTACCTTTAAATTTACTTACTCATATCCCAAATATCCTTATCTGAATAATAATATCTTAACATAAGGAAAAAATTTGGGTTATATTTCCCTTAATCTTGTGCTTTCTATGGATATCACATTGCCATTAAAAAACTTTTACAGTCTGACAGAAACATTCAACATAATATTTTAATCCTTAGCAAGAAACATAAACTAGACAATACTTATATACTTCACCTTTCACAATTCATGAATCCAAATACCTAAAAACTTTGATTACCACATCCTTAAGACATTGAAAAGGCAACCTCAACCTATTACATAATACCTCTTTCCTTTCACATTTCATCCATAGTCCCTTATTCATCAGCAATGTAACCATTACTCATACCAACCTGTTGATAATCTTAAGGAGAATTCCTCTTGAGATATTGAGTTTCATAATTATAATTTATTACACACTTAAAACACTTAACCTTAGATTATATATTATGGAGTCCAATTTCCTCACCCATTCTTTTAACTAAACTCATCATTTTCCCTTACAGTCCTTAATTTTTTTTCATTCTTTTCTATAGTTAAAGTATCTTCTTGTTCCTCTAAGAAATTCACCTAGGTGATTCTTTCCACAATATTTACACAAAGGAAACTGAATATTATTTCCCCCATGGTATCCATTACTCCATCTATCAACGAACTCTTTATTTCTCTTCCTTTGTGAGTACACGTATTGGTAAAGGTACACATTGTTGAACATGTTCCATGAAAATAGATTAGGCAAGATCACAACATATTTTAGTCTATTGATCTTTCTATTTAAATTATCATTAGAAAATTGTCCATCACATTCAACATTAATATAGTTCATTCCGGTTCCCACCATTGAAAAAAGCCTGAAGTGTAGTATGAGCCTTACAAATCATAGTAGTAAGACACATAATCATGAAAATAATTACTTACAGGCTATCTAAATCATGAGACCTTCTATAATATATGACACCCTAGGTTCATCCAAGCTTATTTATAGCCAAATTATATTAAAATACTTCATGATAGTTCAAGAAGAGTTTTTAAATTCCCAAATAATATCCCCCAAGAGTGTGAAACTAGGTGTGTAACAAGGCCCATTTTCGTGTACCAAATTACCCCAAGTCAGGACCAGAACATCTTCTCAGAGTTATTACCACTAGATATATATATGCCAAAGCCACATAGACCTATATTTATAAGATAGTTATGTATTTCTAAGAAACCACTCACTCAATCCTTTACCAAAATTCCAGGATATTTTCATAAACGTTAACTCATACTTATACTTATCCTTAGAGATACCCCTAGAAATATCATTAGAAATATACCTAGGGTTCTTTATAATGTTTTCTTATCCTAATTTCCAATGTTTGACTAAAAATTACCTTTGATACCAACTCTAGTGACCCAGAATTAACATAAATAGATATTCCATCATTTTAGATAAATATTTATTACATTAAAAAATAAATGCATGATGACCGAAATAGTTTAGTGTCTTTGGAAACATAGAAACAAAATCTTATGTCCTGGTGAAATATCTTCAACATCTTCCATAAAAAACTCCACATTTTTTACTTCTACGTAAAACCATTATTTATAACCTGGGAAAATGAAACATAAGAATGGGGTGATCTCAGATGCTCAGTAATGGTAAATAAAGAAAATGGGTAGTAATAACATGAACAAAATGGTATGGAAATTGAGCATAACATATGAAGATCATTCCATTAATTTTATAGAATATAATAATTATTTTAAATTCATAAAATGTCATGACCCGTCCTTGGGACCCGTTCCGTGACTACCCCAAGCCGCCTCCCATAGGCCAGGGGCTTCCGACTAGCACCAAGGCGTAAATCCCGAAAAAAGGGGAAGGCATTGCCTTTAAAAAGTAAACAGACACCACAAATTAAGAAAAAAAAAAGTAAACACTAAGTAAAACTGGATACAATAGTAGTTCGGAAAGTAAATGGGCCAGAATATAAACCCAAACTGAAAGTAAAGTACAACTGGAAAAAAGGTACAATAGCTGAATGTAAAGCAGCAACGTCGAGCCGTCCACTGAAAGTCCCACCTGAAGGTGGGTACAAATAGCCTCCTCAGCTCCTCAGGTCCAGCCGTCCGCTCCGTGTACGTCCCGACCAGTGGTCCACCTCCAGGTACCGTCTTGCTCAAAGAGACTCAACCGTGATCAGCGCTGTGAGTCATCTACATCCAACACAACGTAGTGCGGGCATAGCCCATGCAGGGGTGAGTATACGCTACTCAGTAGGGAACCTAAGACCCCATAAGGTCTCCCAGAATCCAGAAATGATAATCCATAAAGGAAAGGTACAATCACAAAGTAACATCCAACACTACTTAGGTATATGCCCATACATATACCTAAGTCATCAATTCCCGTTAGGCTTCAACATCCGAGCCAAAGTTCGATCACGTCCACATATGAGTACAACCCAATCCACACAGGATAACACAACCCAATCAACATAGGAAAGCAAGTCAATCATATCGAAGATATTGATTGAAAGTCAAGACTCAGCTCACATAGGTATACTTATTCGTAAGGTGATAGATATGATCAGATATGGCCACTGATTCATCTAAGCTGGGACCCATGTAGGATAATAAACCAGGTAAGCTGTCAGACCCACATAGGATACAGAACAGCTACTCTACCATACCCACGTAGGATAACAAGAACAGATTCAAACACTGCCAGACCCACATAGGATACAAGAACAGTAGTCATTGCCGTCGAACCGACGGAGGATTTCAGTACGGTCTTCATCGCTGCTGAACCCACAGAGGATTTCAGTGCAGTCTTCATCACTGTCAAACCCACAGAGGATTTCAGTACTATCTTCATCACTGTTGAACCCATGGAGGATTTCAGTGCAGTCATCATCGTCGTCGTAGTCGCAGCCATCTCTAGGGTTCCCGCACACAGCCTGCTCGATTCCCGGAGGGTCCGCTCCACGATCCAAGGGGTCGATACATCAACTGACCCGTAGTCCGGATTTGATGTATCTCAAAGTTCTGTCTCGACAATAGGAACTCAACGTGACAGACGACGCATCAATCGGACGCCCGATCTGAGAGTTATTGGCTTTTTCGTTCCAGAACAACCTGACTACACTCCAACTGTGTTCAGACCTCGAGCGGAGTAAGCCAAAAAGTTTGTCTCACTAAGAGGAATCCAACAAAGTCGACGACACATAAATCGAATGTACGGAGCTCACGTTAAAAGCGTTTTCGCTCCGAGGACCCTGTTCATTTCATGTTCGAACCAACTCGGCCATAACGAAAGTTCTCCAAAACCTTGAGTGTAATATAATAAAACGACCGAATCGATCCAAGCATCGCATCGCGGCTTACGGTGCATCGATCAGAGGTCCGTATCCCAAGATATGTGCAAAAGAACGAACCTGTCTGGTTGTAGGGGGTTTTGGGCCCGGACCGACCCTGCCCTAGACCCCCTGGGTCAGCCCGAACCGGGTCGACCAGAACGGGGTCCGAGTCTGAACCATTAGGGAATGGACCGACCTGGGGGGCACAGACCGGCGTCACCGGCGCAGCCCGGACCGATGCTGCCGGTCCGGCCTAGGCGCGGCCGGTTGTCCTGGCGCGGGCGCGACCCGCACATCCAGTTAGCTCAGCTAATTTGCCGAGCGGGATACAGAGGGGGGGGGGGGGGGGGCAGCCCCACCCCTTTATTGAGAAATGCCCCCCCTGTATGGTGGGCCCACCCTTTGCCAACTGGGGGTTACGACCCCCGGATTTCACAGAAACTGGCCTGCCGGTTTGGCCGGCCGGTTTTTCACTGCAGGACCCCCCTTGCGGGTCCCTCCCTCCCTGCACCGGCGGTCAGCAGTTCTGGTCGCCGCTCCCCGCACCACCGTGGCCTTTTCCGATCGGCGTGGAGCAACGACGCCGTGCCCCTCCACCGCAGCCCGCTTCGGCCGCGGCCTCTTCGTGGTTCTCCGGCGTGGTGCGACAACGCCGCAGCTTTGTTCAGCCTCAACGGCGCGACACGATGGCGCCCCACTTCTTATTTGTTTCCATGCAGTGTCGTTGCACCATGCTGCCTTTAATCATGTCGTGACAAACACAACATCAAAGGGGGAGGAGGGTCGGCTGTGTTCGTGCGTTCCGTCCTCCTCCCGATAATCCGATATGAAGCGGCTTAAGAATTGGAAGTTTGGACGACAATGAATTTTCGTGAACAAAATCAAACCCCCTACCTCGATGAAGTCGTCGAACGAGGTTTGTCACAAAAAAGGGACATCGCGGAAGATGACGTCACCGAAGGAGGATCGTCGGCATTGCGGTACACAGCGTCGCTGTACACGGGGTCGCGGAGAAGAGGACCATCGACATCGCGGTACACAGAGTCACGTCGTCAATCTCCGAGGAATCAGTGATATTCATCTTCCTTCGTCGGAGGTCGGCGTTCTTCGTTGGTGACGGTGTGTTCTTCGCGTTCTTCAAGGAGGAAGATGAAGATTCCAAGGCTTGAACAAATCCTATCCAACCTTCTTGCACAACGGAATAAACCTTAATGAAATAAGACTTTGTATTATTTAATTAACACACACAAGCCAACATTCAATTCAAAATTCAAAATGAATTCAATAATTGACTACATTGAATAACTTTATTCAATACATTAATTAAGAGAGTTGACTTGGAATTAAAAAGGGGTGCGGGTGAGTTACATATTAAATGCATGAGAGGGAGGTTAAAAGGTATTTGAAGGGGTGGGGCTCGTGTGGGCCCCACTTCACTAATATCCTACCTAGTGGAGTTAGGATATTAGTGGGTCCCACTCCAACCACCAAGCATAGGTTTAAACTACCTAGAATAGAAATAAAATTTGTAGCACAATATTTTATTTTATTCTTTAGTTAACCCATTTAATTAATAACCTCACCCGAGCAAACGCAACTCCGAAAAAGGTGTTCCTAAGCAATTTCCGACGCTGCGATTCCATCGGTGCCCTTGAATTTCGATTCCGAGCACTGGTTAAAAAGTTAGGAAAACCCGCTCATTTGTTCACTGAATGTACCCGATCTAAACTTCGGAAATTGATTCTGGGCACACCGGGCCTTGGAATCAGGTTCCATCAGAAACTGCGTTCTTGTAAAATCCCATTGAAAATTAAGAAAAAATTTCCATTGAATTTTACGGGTCTTTACATTACACCCACCTCATGGATTTACATCCCTGTAAAGATACATCATAAACTAGGGGAACAAATGTGGGTACTGAGCACGCGTCTGAGCCTCCCGCTCCCAAGTTCTCTCTTGGAGGTTCCCGTGCTGCCATCTGATGCGTACTAGAGGAATCGACCTCCCACATAGGAACCGCTCTTTTCGATCCTCGATCTCGACCGGGAACTCCGCAAAAGTCTCCCCATCGTCAATGTACAACTCTCCATGGTCGAGGATATGCGTCAGGTCATGCATGTATCTCCTCAGATGAGATACGTGGAAGACGTCGTGCACTCGGTGCAACTGAGGTGGTAGAGCCAGGCGATAAGCCACTTCACCTATCCTGCTGAGGACCTGGAATGGTCCGATGAAGTGCAGAGATAACTTGCTGCCCCGTCCAAATCTTCGTAATCCATGTCAAGGTGAGACTCGCAATAAGATGTAGTCACCATCCTCGAACTCCACTGGCCTCTGCCTCCTGTTAGCATAAGACTTCTGCCGGCTCTGAGCTGTCATCATCCGCTCCTGGATGACCTGGACCTTCTCTGTCATGGCCTGGACCATCTCCGGTCCCACAAGTGATGACTCCCCAGGGCATTTCCAGCACAGTGGTGATCTGCAAGGTCGGTCGTACAATGCCTCGTATGGTGCCATCCCGATGGTGGAGTGGTAGTTGTTGTTGTACATGAACTCCACCAAGGGTAGGTGGTCCTCCCAGTTGCGACCAAAGTCTAGGACACATGCACAGAGCATGTCCTCGAGAGTCTGAATGGTCTTCTCTGTCTGGCCATCCGTCTGAGGGTGAAAGGCGGTGCTCAGACGTAGCTATGTCCCGAATGCCTCATGCAACCCCTTCTAAAGCCAAGAAGTAAAGTGAGCATCTCGATCGGAGATGATAGATGATGGAACACCATGAAGCCGTACGATCTCCTGAATGTAGAGGCATCCCAAGCTCTCTACTGAGCCCTTCTCTCTGATGGGTAAGAAGTGAGCCGACTTGGTGAGTCGGCCAACAATCACCCAAATGGAGTCGTGACCTCTGGAAGTACGGTGAAGTCCAGTCACGAAATCCATATATATCATGTCCCACTTCTACTCCGGGACCTCCAAGGGTTGTACCAAGCCTACTGGTACCTGGTGCTCTGCCTTCACCTGTTGGCAGGTGAGGAATCGAGAAACGAAATCTGCCACAACCTTCTTCATACCCGGCCACCAGTGCGGTCGTCTGAGATCCTGGTACACCTTCACCACTCCTGGATGTACCGCTAAAGGGGAAGTGTGAAACTCCCTCAGCACCTCCTCCTGTAAAGCAGCTGGTACCATGGTACGTCCTCTGAAAAGGAGGATGTGCTCTCCTCCTATAGAGAATCCATCAGGTTCCTGTCATGAGGATATCTGTGAACGCTGCGTCTCACAGTCAACATCCCCATGTTGTGCCTCTCTGATCCGCTGAAGAAGTGGAGGAGTGACTATGAGTGACTGAAGAAAGGCTGCTCCATCTCTATCTACGAAGGATATCTGCAAAGTGGCTTGCTACTCCATCGCCTCCCCGAGAAGCTAAATGCCCATCTTCCTGCTGAGGGAATCGGCTACCACGTTCCCTTTTCAAGGAGTATAGACTATCTCAAAGTCATAGTCCTGGAGGAACTCGAGCCATCGACGCTATCTCAGATTCAGGTCCTTCTGCGAGAAGATGTACCTGAGACTCTGGTGGTCAGAGTAGACTGTAAAGCGCTCGCCCATCAGGTAGTGTCACCACATATTGAGAGCGAAGACCACTGCTACTAACTGCAGGTCATGGGTAGCATAGTTCTGCTCATGCTGCCTCAACTGACATGACCCATAGGCGATCACGGCCCGCTCCTGCATCAGGACACATCCGAGTCCGGTCCCTGATGCATCGCAGTAGACTACGTACCCTACTCCCTCCTCCGGTAGCCTCATGATAGGTGCGCTGGTCAATCTCTGTCTCAGCTCCTAGAAGCTCTACTAACATCTGTCTGACCACACGAAGGGTTTCCCCTTCTTTTTCAAAGTGGAGAGTGGTGCTGCAGCTCTGGAGAAGTCTGGCACAAATCTCTGGTAGTACCCAGCTAGACCGAAGAAACTCTGCACCTCCGTCACACTCCTAGGTGGATCCCAAGATAGAACTGCCTCGATCTTTGCAAGATCAACTGCAACTCCCACCGCAGAGATGACGTGTCCCAAGAAGTGGTCCTCACATATCCAGAGCTGACACTTCGAGAGCTTTCCATAAATCTGGTGCTCTCAGAGTGTGTACAGTACAACCCACAAGTGGTAGGCATGCTCCTCCTCAGTGGTCAAGTATATCAATATGTCTTCGATGAAGAACATGACAAATCGATCGAGGTATGGCTGAAAGATCCTATTCATGAGACCCATGAACACTACTGGAGCATTGGTTATGTCAAAAGGCATAACCAAGAACTCATAGTGGCCATACCGACATCTGAAGGCCATCTTCTGCATGTCCTCATCTCGAACTCTGAGCTGATGATAGCCTAACCTGAGGTCTATCTTCGAGAACCACCGTGCTCCATTGAGCTAATTGAAGAGGTCGTTAATACTCAGTAGCGGATACGTGTTCCTCATGGTCACCTGGTTCAGGCGATGATAGTTGACACATAGTCGCAATCTCCCATCCGCCTTCTTGGTGAACAATATCGGGGTAGCCCAGGGTGAAACACTTGGTCGGATGAATCCATTTCCCTGCAACTCCTCCATCTATAACCGTAGCTCTCGAAGCTCAGCGGGAGCCATCCGATATGATGGAGTGGATATCGGGGCTGTCCTGGGGTACATGTCAATATAAAAGTCTACCTCTCTACGAGGAGGTAGTCCTGGAACATCGTCAGGAAAAACGTCCGCATACTGATTCACCGCTACAGGAAAACTCGGACTCCGCATGTCAACTGCTCCTAGGATGAGGCTAGCCAACTCATGAGTGTTGGCCTGTCCTCTCCTCTACATGAGTCCATCCTACGCTGAAAAGGCTCCCTTCTCATTGGTGAAGGTGAACCTGCTCCCGTTGGTGCGTGCGCACCGCACCTTGTGCCTAATACAGTCGATCTGAGAATGGACTATAGATAACCAATCCATCCCCAAGATGACGTTGTAAGGCCTCGACGCCACTACAAAAAGATCCCAACTGAAGCTCTCGCCTCCTAGAGTATGGTCACACTACCGATATCAGTGTGTAATCGTCGAGTCTTCTCCCTCAGGTGTCTCTAGCCATAAGGATCGAGCCAATGGGTCCGTCGGAATATCTGAGCTCTGAACAAGTGCACCAACAATAAAAGAATGACTCGCCCTTGTGCCTATAATAACTGAAACAAGGGTGGAGTAGACACAGATAGTACCTTGAATCATCTCTGGCACGCCATGGTCGTAGGCCTCTACTTCATGAAGCTGAGCCTGTCTCTGCCTGCCATCTCTCTATGGTCGGGGTGGACCTCCTGGTGGTGGTAGTGGTAAATCCTCAAAGTGTCACCCACCACCTGCTGCTCAGCCAGCTCCCCTGCCTCGTCCGCCTGCTCCCTGCGGACCACCATAGTCGACCCTCTGCCTCTGCCTGGGTTGCCCTTCAACCATCTGCTTCTCCTCTACACGGTGGGTCGGGCAGTCATGAGCCAAGTGGCCCTACCCGCCCAATGCGTAGCACTGTCTGCTCCTCGGAAGGCTAGATCTGCGCCGTGTGCCCTGCACCTCTGAGTCAGTGTCCTGAGGTCATCTTCCTAATGGTCTGGTACGCCTGGACCCCTGTGACATCCGTCGACTGCCAGCTGCAGACGACTCTCGTACGTGACGCCCTGTGGTAGGTCTTACTGCTGGCGCAGGCTCAGCAAGAAAGCTCTCTAAGATAAGGGCTCGCTCCAGTACTCTTTCCTACATCGGAATGATGAGGGAGATCATCGATGCCCTGATCCTATGCCTCAGTCCCTGCTCGAAGGTCTGGGCCCAGAATAATGGCTCACGTACCATGTCCGTCGAGTAGCGTGAGAGATCGGTAAATCTCGCTGAGTACTGGGCGACCGTCATGTTGCCCTGCCGTAGCTATAGAAGCTCCTGGATGTGCACCGAATGGAGGGTGGCTGGGACGAACTCTGAGCGGAAGAGGCTCTCAAAGTCCATCCAGAGGAGAGATGCCTCATCATGCACCTGGAGCATCAAGCTCCACCATCTGCCTGTTGCCGCGTGCAGGAGGCTCGCTGCGAGGATCACTATGAGGTCAGCTAGTGTCTCCAATAACCTAAAAACTCACACAACCTCCTCCAGCCAATCCTCAGCTACCTGAGGGCCCATCTCCCCGCGGAACCTGGGTGGTCTCTGACGCTGAAACTCATGCAGTGCACTAAGGCGACGTGCACTCTCAGCGGCTGAGGCTGGTGGCATCGGTGGCTCGGCGGGTAGTGGTACCGCCGGTGCCTCCGCTGAAAAAGGGCCCTGTACCGAGGCCTCGTTGCTCGGTGGGATGTAGGCTCGCACACAACTTGGAACCCTAGATGGCTGCCATCGTGGGGCCATCCTAAAAAGAAACAGGTGTGCCATGGTCAAACAGTATACCTGGTGAGCTGACACAAAGTAATCACAAAGAAAACTTTTGAAACACACATGCAGTCAATGTTTTTGTGCATTGAGTCGAAAATCAGAAGTCAGGGTCCTGGTGTGCGAATACGTTGGCCGCCGCACCAAAATTGGACTCCCTAGACTGATAACCACACTCAATACCCTTAACACTATTGCTTCACATAAAAGAAAGATCAGAGTCCTAAGTTCTGTAGTAGAACCAAACTCCTCTGATACCAATTTGTCACGACCCATCCTCGGGACCCGTGTCGTGACTACCCCCAAGCCCGCCTCCCATAGGCCCGGGGCTGGCGACTAGCACCAAGGCGTAAATCCCGACAAAAAGGGGAATGAATTTCCTTTATTAAGTAAACATACACCACAGAGGAAGCAAGCAGAAGTAAAAACTATGAAAAACTGGATACAATAGTAGTGCGGAAAGTAAATGGGCCAAAATACAAACTCAAACTGAAAGTAAACTACAACTGGAAAGAAGTTACAACAACTTAATGTAAAGAAGAAACGTCGAGCCGTCCACTAGAAGTCCCACCTAAAGGGTGGGTATAGATAGCCTCCTCAGCTCCTCAGGTCCAGCCGTCCGCTCCGTGTACGTCCCGCCCAGTGGTCCACCTCCAGGTACCGTCTTGCTCCATAAGCCTCAACCATGATCAATGCTGTTCGTCGCTGCATCCAACACAACGTAGTGCGGGCATAGCCTGTGAAGGGGTTAGTATACGCTACTCATTAGGGACCCCGAGACCCCTGAAGGTCTCCCAGAATCCATAAACGATAATCCACAAAGGAAGGATACAATCACGAAGTAACAACCAACACTACTTAGGTAAATGCCCATACATATACCTAAGTCATCAATTCCCGTTAGACTTCAACATCCGAGCCCAAGTTCGATCACGTCCTCATAGCAGTACAACCCAATCCACATAGGAAAGCAAGTAAATCATATCGAATATATTGATTGAAAGTCAAGACTCAGCTCACATTGGTATACTTCTTCGTAAGGTGATAGAGATGATTAGATATAGCCACAGATTCATCTAATATGGGACCCACGTAGAATACTAAACCAGATAAGCTGTCAGACCTACATAGGATACAGACCAGCTAATCTGCCAGACCCACGTAGGATAGCAAGAACATAGTCAAACACTGCCAGACCCACATAGAATACAAGAACAGTAGTCATCGTCGTCGAGACCACGAAGGATTTTTTTACGGTCTTCATCGCTGCCGAACCCACGAAGGATTTCAGTGCAGTCTTCATCGCCGTCGAAACCATGGAGGATTTCAGTACGGTCTTCATCGCTGCCGAACACGTGGAGGATTTCATTGTAGTCTTCATCACTGCCGAACCCACGAAGGATTTCAGTGCAGTCTTCATGACCATCGATCCCACAGAGGATTTCAGTGCAGTCATCATCGTCGTCGCAGTCGCACCCAACTCTAGGGTTCCCGCACACAGCATGCTCGATTCCAGGAGGGTCCGCTCCATGATCCAAGGGGTCGATAAAAAAACTAAAACATAGTCCGAAGTTGATGTATCTCAAAGTTCCGTCTCGACAAGAGGAACTCAACGTGACAGACAGCGCGTCAATCAGACGCCTGGTCTGAGAGTTATTAGCCTTTTCCTTCCAGGGGCCCGGTTGGTTTTTAAGTAAAAACCAACCCGACCGCACTCCAACTATGTCCAAACCTTGAGAGGAGTAAGCCAAAAGGTCCGTCTCACTAAGAGGAATCCAAAAAATTTGACGGCACGCCAATCGGACGTCCGGAGCTCAAGTTAAAAGCGTTTTCGCTCCGAGGGCCTGGTTGGTTTTATGTTCGAACCAACCCAGCCATACCCAAAGTTCTCTGAAACCATGAGTGTAATATACAAAAACAACCATCTCGATCCAAGGATCGCATCTCAGCTGAATGTGCGTCGATCGGAGGTCCGTATCCCATGATATGAGTAAAAGAACAAACCTATCTGGTTTTAGGGGGTTTTGGGCCCGGACCGACCCGACCCGAGACCCCCTGGGTCAGCCCGAACCGGGTCGACATGAACCGGGTCCGGGTCCAGCCCATTAGGGCGCAACCCGGCCTGGTGCGGTTGGTCTTTCCTGGGTGTGGCCGGTTGTCCTGGCGCGGGCGCGGCCCGCACGTCCAGTCAGCTCAGCCAATTGGCCGAGCGGGATACGGAGGGGGGGGGGGCTCCACTCCTCCCCTTGATTGCAAACCCCCCCCCATGGGGGTCCACACATTGTCTGCAGGGGTTTACGACCCCCAGATTTCTTGGAAACCAGCCGGCCGGTTTGGCCGTCCGGTGTGTCACCGTGGGACCCCCCTCGCGGGTCCCTCCCTCCTTGCACCAGCGGCTGGCGTTTCTGGCTGCCCCTCCCCGCACCACCGCGACCTTGTCTGACCGGCACGGTGTGACGGTGCAGCGACCCTCCGCAACAGCCCACTCCGGCCACAGCCTCTTCATGGTTCTCCGACATGGCGCGACGGCACGACGGCTTTGTTCGGCCTCAACGACACGACGCGACGGCGCTGCGCTTCTTATTTGTTTCCGCGTGGTGTCATTGCACCGCGCTGCCTTTAATCGTGCCACGACAAACACAACATCAAAGGAGGAGTAGGGTCAGCCGTGTTCGTGTGGTCCGTCCTCCTCCCGTTAATCCGATATCAAGCTACTTAAGAGTTGGATGTTTGGACGATAAAGAATTTTCGTGAACTAAATAAAACCCCCTACCTCGATGAAGTCGTTGAACTAGGTTTGTTGTTGAAAAGGGACGTCGCGGAAGACGCCATCATGGAAGGAGGATCGTCGGCATCGTGGTACACGACATCACGGTACATGATTTCACAGAGTAGAGGACCATCGGCGTCATGGTACACGGCGTCACATCGTCGGTATCTGAGGAATCAGCGATATTCGTCATCCTTCGTCGGAGGTCGGCATTCTTCATCGGTGATGGGGTTTTCTTCGCGTTCTTCAAGGAGGAAGATGAAGATTCCAAGGCTTTAGCAAATCCTCTCCAACCTTCTCGCACAACGGAATAACCCTTAATGAAATAAGACTTTGTCTTATTTAATTAACACACACAAGCCAACATTCAATTCAAAGTTCAAAATGAATTCAAGAATTGATTACATTTAATAACTTAATTCAATACATTAATTAAGAGAGTTGAATTGGCATTAAAAAGGGGTGCGGGTGAGTTACATATTAAATGAACGAGAGGGAGGTAAAAAGGGATTTGAAGGGGTGGGGCTCATGTGGGCCCCATTTCACTAATATCCTACCTTGTGGAGTTAGGATATTAGTGGTTTCCACTCCAACCACCAAGAATAGGTTTAAACTACCTAGAATAGAAATAAAATTTGTAGCACAATATTTTATTTTATTCTTTAGTTAACCCATTTAATTAATAACCTCACCCGAGCAAATGCAACTCCAGAAAAGGTGTTCCTAAGAAATTACTGGTGCTGTAATTCCATCGGTGCCCTCAGATTTTGATTCCGAGCACCGGTTCAAAAGTTAGGAAAACCTGCTCGTTCGTTCACTGAACGTACCTGAGCTAAACTTCAGAAATTGATTTCGGTCACAACGGGCCTCCGAATCATGTTCCATCAGAAACTGCATTCTTGAAAAATCCCAAAGAAAATTAAGAACAAATTTCCCTTGAATTTTATGGGTCTTTACATAAGACATGAATTATACGGAAATAAAGAACATAATCTATGAAAGCATAACATTGGAATAAAACATGGAGTTATGGAACAAACACAAGAATATAATATCCCTTTGTCAAGGAGGCCTACCGAGGAATTTGTAACATGTTATGATTGGGGTAATCACTAACATATCTACTTTGGGATTTTTATTCCCTCACATGTACCCTATTGTTTTGGGCTTGGGACATGCTCCTGTGTACCCTCTTGTTTCGGTTTGGGGATTTCCTCCCGTGTACCCTCTTGTTTCAGGTTTGGGATTTCCTCCCATTTACCCTATTATTTTAGGATTGATATGTCCTCTTGTGTACCCTCTTTCTTCGGGATTGGGATGTCCTCCCATGTACCCTCTTGTTTTGAGCTTGGGATATCCTCCCATATAACCTCTTATTTCTATCTTGGGATAACATGTTGTGTACCCTTTGAGCTCATAAAACGTTTGTCACTACAAAATGCATTGGAGAGAGATATAGGTCCCACCCATCACATAATGAAACCATACAATGATGTTACAAAAAATATTCATCATATCATGATACATGAAAATATATGGGTTTTATAAACATCAAATCATAACCCATGAAATGAAATGGGTATCATTAAAACTTCATCACATAATAACCTATAGAAAATAGATGGGTTTCATAATCATTTCATCAAAGCATAAACTGTGAAGAGAAATGGGTTTTAGAAGCATATAACTGATAAAATTTAATCTGTTTTTGTATGAATTATTCCATCAAAACTTAAACCATTCAAGAAATAATATGAATGGAATCTTTGGATAATTTTCTAGAAGGGATTCATTAACATAAAAATATGTCATATTAGATAGAAAATAACTTGGAATGATATTTTGAAAACACTTTTTAGGGAAAATTTCTTTTATTCTTTGAAAAGGTCTTTTTATATCATAAAACCATTTTGAAATCCATTTTCTTTGAAAATAATTTGAAAACATATAAATAAGGCTGGAAAACATTTTGAAAACAATTTCATTGAAATATTATAAAAGAATCTTGAAAAGGTTTTGAAAAATATTTCATTGAAAATAATTTTAAAAACAATTTCTTAAAAATTAATTTTTAAAAATGAAAATAGATCTTTAGAGAAATGATGACAGGTAAATCCATACATGTCGTACGAGGAAAAATGATTATTCCTTTTGGATGGTATAAAGGGTAGATAAATGGATTATTTGGAAAGAGATAAGAAAAATCCTTTGAAAAAATTCATAAAAGAAAAAAAGTTAAAATTTCTTTTAAATATTATTGGATAATAGTTGAATATTCTTAAGAACCCTTTTTAGAAATTATTTTTTTGATGGATAATAGATTTCTGATCGATGAGAGAAGTAAATACAAAATTTCTTAATAAACTTTTATTTACTATCTTATTATAGAAGAGGGAAAAATGGTACCAATACATGAATATATCATAAATAAATATAGGATAATAAATTTCATGAGTGTTATGAAGATATAGATCATAATATTTCATCAAAGGATGCATAATCATGGACAATCTCAAAAAACTAGTGAAATTGTTTCAATAAACTCGGACCACTTGGTAACATTGAACCATTATCCCCATTTAAGAAAATTAAGTTAAATAGAGATTAAAATATCAATAATATAAATATATTAATGACATAACATTCCTAAGGAATTATATACACATAATAGAAAAATATAGGTTCATAACATAACATGTGTCTTAAAGAAGGAAAATTGAGACAAAATCATTTTACCGATTTCGTTTATTCTGAAACATAGTCCCCATGATATATATATAATAAAATAGATATTTAAATAGCCATAAATTTAATTATAATAATTATATAATACATCTATGGGTATAATACACACCATAAAAAAATAATGGGTGGTGAGTAAAGCAAGTATCTCACGAAAATAAAAAGTGAGTTGAAACACCTTTACCATATGTCCTAACACTCATCATACTCATTCAAACCACAGATATTATAAATATAAATTTATTATAAATATTTTAAATAACCATTTTATTATATCTAATACCATATATTATTTTATTATGACCTCATATTATCCTCTTGTTAACGATTCTATGTTAAGGTTTCACTTCGAGTAATATTTTCTTTGTTCTTCACATGTGTCTTAATTAGTTATATCTTTGGTAATTATACTTATATAATGATTTAAATAATGTAAATAATGATGAAAATATAATTTATATTTATTATATATCTATTATAGTAATATATAGAATATATAAATATGAAATGAAACACACTGTTCACGGAGACGGTATACCATACGTAGGCATGAACGTTGTTTCCATTTCTATTATCGCATTGAATGAAAGTACATGAAATATATGTATGTATATATATATATAAAATTATTCCATTAGAATTATTATATCATATATATAATATATGTTCACTAAAACCATTTTTAAAGCATTTTATGAAGTGTGTGAATGAATCACATCTCATTGAGGGGGCGACAGTCCACACTTCTTAAATTGTTTTATCATATTTACACAAAAATGGAAAGAAAAAAGATACGTGTTTTAAAAGGAATAAATAATCTTAAATAAATAATAAATATAGTAAATGATATATAAATATATTTTCCATCATAATTTCCACCATGAGAGGTGGTAAGGGAAAAATGAACAATCATCGTTTTGTGAGGCGATAGTTCACTGTACACATAAATAGTATGTTCGTTACCCATTAGATGGAGGTGTGTGTAAGTATAGGTAAAAAACATAAAAAAAGTAACATAGTATATTTATTATTCTTTTTTCTAATATTATCATGGAATAATGATATTGGAGGGGGTGGAGAAAGGAAATAAATAAAAAGGATCTTGAGAGAAGACGTTACCTCTTAAACGGGTAACTCTTTTTGGTTTGTGGCAAAAGGTTTCCTTGGATTGTTTTATGCCTTAAGGGAGGATAAAAAGAGTAATTGAGGTATATTGGTAAGTTTATTTGGTAGATATTAGCCTAACCTATGTTTTTTGAGAGGTGTGAATATGGGGGAGAGGTGGTGGCCTTTTATAGGGAAGGGAAAGGAAACACGTGACACTTCTAAAATCAAGGTTGGTGTACCCATGTTTATACATAAACTAAGTCATAAAAAATAGAAAAAACTCAATAATATAAGTTTAATGGAAGGATAATTTCCATATAATGTGTATTTGACAAGTTTATAGGCCATTTTGGTCTTAAATATAAGGTTTATTACTTTATTAACCCAATTTTTCATTTGGCTATTATAATTAATTTTAATCACTTTCACTAATATTTCTGGTCAAAAAAAAGTTGAAATTATTATAAATTATGAGTTATTATGATTCCAATTAATGAATCAATTTTTTAAAATTATAATCCCATAAGTCAAAAATTAATTTAAAATTATTCCCACAATCAGGTCGGCATTGCAGGTTTTTAATGTTAAAACATTCAAACCTTTTCTATGTTTTTATACCCATGTTTAAAGAAAAATTGATATTAATGACCAAAATTATTTTAATTGATAAAAATATTATGTAATTAAACTTTTAAAATAATTTAAAATATAATTTAACCATATAAATAAATTAAATGAAAAAGAAATCTTGAATTAAAATTTAGTATTTTTAACTATTCATTAAGAAATGAAACACTACTAAAAATACCATAAAATTATCATAATTTTTTTATGTTTTTATTTAAAATTTTATGTTTATTTTGACATATTAAATCTATAAAAGTTAAAAAACATGAATTTAAAATGGGTTATCCATGAAAAGGCTGTAAAACTGCTATTATAAAAATATAGGTTTTAAGCATAAAATTGGGTTTGTTTTTATCTTATGTCTGTCAAACCTATTGGATGATTATAAAAAATATTTAGCCGAATATATAACATATTTATTAATTTAATATCAACAACTAATTATAATTAATTTAATTTATTAGGGTAAAACATCTTTGTGACCATAATAATATTTTCCTTTATATTTAATTAGTTATCATATTCATTTATAATTAATTGGTAACCAAGGAATTAATCTTATATTTTTTAAACCATATATTTTAATAAATAATTTAGTACTATTCATAACCACTAATTTATCATCTAAGTAATATATTATAATAGTATGTAATAATATTTTAATGATATAATGTTTTTAGGTAAAACTCGATCTTACGCGTTACGCAAGCCAATAAGAAAAGTCATTGTTGTGTGTAACACAACCTAAACATGGTTTTCCGTGTAGAGAAATCTAAAATTTATGTTGTGTGTAATTAAAAATTAACATGTTGTTTCATATAACACAATAGAAACATAATGATTTAATATAAAATAAACTATCTTCAGCATTGTGTTAAATTTAAAATATTATAAAGGTTAAATAAAATCAAAAAACAATAATTCAAAAAATCTAGAGGTGTTAAATGATCGATATTAGACCCTTGGTGCTAGTAGTAAGCCCCATGCTTATGGGGTTGGGGGAACCCATGATGTCATGTAACCAACCAACTTGGGGCATCAGTGAGTGGCACCTAGCCCAGGATGTTACAACCATGGCCAACACTATCACAAATGTAGAGACCTGAATCTTGACGTACAAGGACATTACATTACTTTT
This sequence comes from Viscum album, assembly GCA_963277665.1. NCBI lineage: Eukaryota > Viridiplantae > Streptophyta > Magnoliopsida > Santalales > Viscaceae > Viscum > Viscum album. The sequence continues at coordinate 1,928,510,414 of OY728159.1, forward strand.
GCGGAATACTTAGTAAATAAAAAAACACACACACACAGATCGTAATAGTTTAGTGTCTTTGGAAACTCGGAATATAATCTTCTAATCATGGTGAAAGATCTTCAACATCTCCCATAAAGATCTTCTTTTTTTTTTACCTAAAATATTTCTTTATATCTTTGGGAAAAGAAAACATAAAAGGGTGAGCTCAAATGCTCAGTAAGGGTAAAAAAAAGAAATATCAATCACATCATATTCATAAGGACATAACATTTTGGAAATCTTAACCTGCAAAAGAGATCATAATATCATAACATGGGATAAAGCATAGTAGTGAAATTTAATCCCAATAATCATAACTTAAAACATTTAACTTTGTGGAATACACACATAATCATAGAGAATCATTTCTTATTAGTCAAGACTCATTTCCAATACTATCTTAGTGGACAAAGTCCATTTCTGAACCGAGTTCACTCCTCGTTTCAGTCCTGTTTCACTGAACTGGTTTAACCTGCCTTTCCAGCCATGTCTATCTCATGAGATATAAAATCTTTACCCAATGAATTGGAGGGAGATATAGGTTCCACCCATCTCATAATGATACCATTCTTATGTGTGCCACAAAATCATAAACCATACATCATAACATAACCCATGTAACAAAAATGGGAATCTTAAACATCGTGACATCATAAAACAATTCATATAAGATAAATGAATTCCTAAAAATAATTCCATCACAACATAATCAAATCAATGTAACAATAGGCATAGAAACATAACCCTTTATTATCTTAGATGGAAAATAATTTTGATAAATCACTTGAACTCCCTTCTTGAGGAAAATATCATTTCTACTTCAAAAACATTTTCCTTTCTTAACATGTCTTACAATTTAAAACTAAAAGAAGTTGACTAAAAATAAATTTGAAAACTTGTAAAGTAAGCTTCTTAGAAATAATGTTTTAAAAATCCATTCATACCATATAAGTTAAAAAAACATTCTTCTCGTACTTTTGTCAGAAAAGTCAAAAAGTACCTCGTACGAAAAACGACAAAATATTCCTTTCATATCCTTTACAAAAACTCACCGAAGGGTAAAATTGGGTATAAATATTGTATAAGGATATAAATATTAAAAGTTAAGGAAACATGGATGTGGATGAAAAAATACTCCCTAGTAAATACCAATGTATAAACAATCTCGGATAAAAATGAGATTGTGATATTTTCCCTTACCTTAGGTCCGATTTGCTTCGTAAGTGTCCGAAACTCCTGTATAATGATTTAAATAATGTCATTGACTTATTCCAGATTCATACTCATTGTTATGATATAATATATGGTTCACTTATGACTTTATTTTACCCGTTCTTTTGTAAATTCCATGTTAAAGAGCATTTTGTGTAAAATCATTTCACTTGTCGTCCGTGTTTTGACTTGTAATTATTTATATGATTACATAGATCATGATTAATTAATTCCAGAATATAAAAAATGATTTATATATAATATATATTCAGAATATAAATGTATATAATAGATCAGTAAATGGAAAGAAATACACTGTTCATGGAGATGATAGGCCGTACGTACGCATGAACGTTGTTTTCGTTTCCTTATTGAGTTGAATGAAATTAAGTAGATGAAATAAATATATATAAACATAAATATAGTATCATTATTATTTCATATATTTCATGATTACTTATTATATATACTTTATAATCATGAATGGTTAACGTGGAGAATGAATCTCATCGCGTCGTGAAGACGGTAGTCCGTACGTACACACGAGCGATGATATCATTCTCAAGATCGTGGAATTGTATTGGAGTGTATGTATACTATTTCATAATCAATATCACTTAAAAATAATCATATATAGTTATTATTTACACCATTATACCCATCCAAGTAAGGTGGTGGTGGAAAATAGATTACACCACGGCGTGGAGACGGTATTCCGTACGTGCGCACACGCGGTGATTTCGTTTTCTGTAGGATGGATAGATGGTGAAATAGGGTAGTTTCATACATATAATAACATATAATTATATTAGTAATACTTATGTTATTACTTCATAATGAAACAACTTAAGAAGAAGAAGTGGAAGAAGAAATAAAGTTGAAAGAATCGGTAACGGACATTACCTCTTCTTTGAAGCACCTCTTTGAGTCCTCCTCTTAGGGAACTAAAATTGGTCTTTGAAGAAGACCAAGACCTCTAGGATGTTTCTAGGGAAGTGTAGAAGAGAATTTGGCAGGGGTTGGACGAGATTTAATGCTCAAAGTGGTGTGAGGAAGAGAGGGAGGAGGTGACCTTTTATAAGGGAGGAGAGGGGCACCTTTGGAATTCTTAAACATATTAATTTATAGTAAATCTAAACCCACTTAAAAACCTCAAAAAATGACTAATATTAGAATATTAGATGATATAGGGTTGTAATATCATCAACCAATCAAATTTAGACATATTTGGATCTTATTTTAAACCTTATCATTTTGATTTATCCTTATTTAATCTATTTAGGTTTATTTGTGGTAATAAAATTCTTAATTTTAAATTAAAGCAAATAATTACTTATTTGTTGTGAATTTTCCATAATTGTTTACTTTACAATATTATAGACCACATAAATTTAAATTTATAATTTTTAAATATTTTTGTGATTTTTAAACAATTTTATAATATGTTATTTTTTATAAAATAACAATAGTGTCAATTTTGAAACTATTCATTTATTTGAATTTAAATAAAATATATACTGAATATATGTTCTAACTAAAAGATTTAATAGATTCATAAAAGGTCATATGTATCTAGAAAATTAGTGGAGAAAATTAAATAGTTCATATAATATTTATTTTATTATTTCTAAAACCATTTATGTGGTTTATCTCTTAATAAAATAATTACCACAACATTTTTGTATAATTATTTAATATACTTATATGTTGCATAAAAATTAAAACTAAAATCATATGATGAATATAAATATATTAAATTTTACAATAATACTTTTACTAGAATTTATCATCTTAAAATCAAAATAGTTAATTTTTTATAGTTATTAAATTATAAAGGTGACAACTTTGGCATCTTTTAAAATAAAATAATATAAGTGTCATAATTGCTCGTATAAGACCCCAAATGATCAAATATTCGACCATTGGATGATTATAGTTTAAATTTACATGACCAATAAGTTTCGGTCAGGGTTTTGTCACTTTTATGGTCACTATTAGTTTAATAAAAACTATATTCTTGATTTTTCACTAGATAAATTATTTCTGCATCACTATTGTGTCACAATTAATGATTATTATTTAATCCCAAAAAATTCTAAATAAATTCTCATGATGTAGATAATTGTGTTAGATTTTTGTATACTATTAATGTTCTAAGTTTCATGAAGTTTATCACTAACTTAAAATTATTAGACTTATAGTATTTAAGAGAGTGACATGTTGTCACTTTCTTTTGTTTTAATAATAATTAAATTATTTTCATGGAAAGAAGTCTATTAAATGAATCTAATCTGACCCTTAGGTGATATGGGTTGACCTTTATTCATCCAATAGTATTTTTCAAGTGTTAGGGTAATTTTATAATCTTATATTTACCCTTAATTACCCGATTTACCTTTAACTATAGTAAATAAAATTTACCGTAGTTACTATTCACAATGCCCAAAAAATAAAAAGTGGCTTATTAACATAATTTGGACCCACTGATTCTAAATATGGAATCCATCTTTCCAAATTCAATACAAAAAATTTGCAGAAATTAAATTAAAATTAATCTCGTTGTCGAATGAAAATGGGCTTTTCTTTAAAACATTGCAAAAGATTGAATTGATTTAACCTACGAATTCAAGGTAAAATCAATGCTAATGACATACATTATATTAAATGGTAAAAATATATTCTATTTATACTTTAAAACCATTAAATATTATAATTTAACTACATAAGATATTATGATGAAAAAAGTTGTTTTTAATTAAAATATACCGTGTTTTTACTATTCATTAAAATATGAAAGTCATCAGAATAAAATGAAACATTTATCCAAAGTAAATTTTTATTTCCTGATTCCAAAGAATAATTTTATTTTGTCAAATGGAACTTATAAAAATTTCAAAAACTAGATTTAAAGTTGGTGCGCCATCAAAAGGCGGCAAAACTGTATTTTTTAAAAAATACTTATTTTACCCGAAAAATTTATTTTGTTCTTATAACATGTTCTAGAAAATGTATAAGATGAATAATAATGTTATAAAATTAAAAATTTAGTTAATACTATTCATAATGGCTACTTCATAATAATATTATAATAATATATCGTTGTTTAGTAACACCCGGTATTGCGTACAACACACGCTATCGAGGAAGGTCGAGATTGCGTGTAATGCAAGCCAAGTCAGGGTTGCGTGTTGTGCAAGAATCCTTCGTTGTTTCGTATAACAGAATCCAACCATATTTCATTTATACATTGAATATATATATATATATACTCAATGTTGCGTAGAATAACTATTATCAAAATTATGTGTAACACAATCCAAGAATAGTTTTGCGTATACTGTAAGCTAATACAGTGTTGTGTATAACGCAAGTTATTCTTGGTGTAGCATAAAACACAAGACATTAATGAAATTAAAAGAATATTTTTAATAAAATCTCAGGGTGTTACATTCTACCCCCCTTAAAATGAATTTCTCCCTCGAAATTCGTCGGGGTTATAAATGGTTTACTACTCGAAAGATTGTTTAATAGAAACTCACATCGTAAAAAGGAATACCAAAACATGGCTTTTAAAAACTATAGTATGAAATGTAACGGTTACCCAAATTAACTCATCATGGGGTTTCCACGTAGGAGAACATAGGTGAAAATATGGATATGGAAGAAAAATCTAACCATCAAGTTCTGATGGAGAGTGGTAGAGAACAAGGCTATGAAAAAGCCAACAATCACAAAGCTATTGATTTGTGATGATCTAAGGTACCATCTGATTAATCGAATATAATAGAACTAGGACAACATTTTTGGTTTTCAAGACCATTTCCCTAAAGTTGATTAATTAAAATAAATACTTGCATGATTTTGGTATAATCTCACTGTTGTTTGTGAATTGAACAATTTCCACTTCATCCGTTAATGAAATGAAGTTGAATTTGTTATTCATGATGTGTTAGAAGATCATGTGAGAGAATGATGGGTCATTCCATCTCCTTCAAAAAAAAGTTTAGAAAAAGTTATAATTCCATCTTATGGTTAGATTAATCGTATATGGTTCCAAAAATGAACTTATACTTCATATATAATACTTCTTAATAAAATAAAACCAGTTTCTACTAACTAGGGACTTCCTGTAGGCCAGTGGTAGGCGATAAAGGCCAGTCGCACTTCGGTTGTGGGTTCGATTCCCACAGCCTTGTCCGACGCGATGGGCTGTCGCCCGTCTTGCAGGTTGTCCTTTTTTCTAAAACTATATTACTATAACATCCCATCAAAAATATCAAAAAAACTTCTATCCTTAAACAATACTAACTTATGTCCAACATAATCCATTCTAATATTTAGGCTTATCCATAATACTGCAGTCCACTCTCATAATATAGTGAAAATGATTACCAGAGATTTAATACCATCATTGATCCCCATATATCATAAGATATGTCTTGTTGGTCACATTCCAAACATTCGAAGGCCTTAATCATGTATTCTCTTGAAAAATGAATACCCATTAAACCATAGTGAAAACATGAATGCAGTTAAAAAGTAACACTTTCCACATATCAAAATCCTCAAAATTCTATATACTCAAACCATGATATCACTTAGTCCTTGTATCAATCAAGAGCTCATGAATACTGTCAAACATTTCATTTTCTCGTTTTCCCTTCATGATGCGCATATCATTTTTTTTCCAAAAATATCTCAATCCCTTTCCATGGTAACCAGTACTATAAAATTATTGAAAACCACAATAGACAAATATATTAATATTCCAATATTCCATGATACTATATACAACATTATTTTGGAATCCCATTACATAAACACTTAATCATTCCACCACATCATTTTCATATTCAACATCGCCAATAGTGATCACATGTGACTTCCCTTTGTCCTTTTCCTTACGTGGTTTCTCATGTCGATTATCACTAACCCTTGGATTAGGGAATTTATTAGCATAATGCCCCATTTCATTGCACTTGAAGCATTGAAGTGTTAGTGGTGAGTTCTCTACAGTCTTTTCTTTATTCACATCATTAGAAACCCTTTTTCCATTACTTCGACACTAAGCTACTCGATGAACTTCTTTTCCAGACTTAAAACATTTTCTAGTCCCTTTACGATAATCTCCACCATGCTTCTTTCCACACTTTGAGCATAAGGAAACATTCATCTTCTTTTCACCATTATTCTAAGATTTCTCCTTGAACTCCATCTTTCGTTTCTTGTCAAAACTATGAGATGGATAAGTAAAACCAACTTCCATTTCTACCTTGATAGCACAACGCACAATTTCTTCATAGCTACAGAAGTCTCTTACAGGTAATTCCCTTCGAAGATTTGGTTTTAAGCCACTGAAGAATCAATCAACTTTACATTTAGGTTGGATGATAAATCCAGATTCATACCTTGCAAGCCTTGTAAAATTCACTTCGTATATACCAACAGATTCATCATCCTTTTTCTTTAGTTCTAGAAACTCCTTCTCTATCTTTGTTCGGAGAATATGAGGGAAGTACTTATTGAAAAATAAGTTTTTGAACTCGTCCCATTCCATGGACTCAATTTCAACTCTTGGACTCGTATTCTTGATAAGATTCCACCATTGATCAGCTTCACCTTCCAAACGATATATTGCTAAGATGACTTTATCATGTTCAGAACATTGAAGAACTGAAAATATCTATTCAGTGGTAATGATCCATTGTTCAGCAACAAGTGGATCAGAAGACCCACTGAAAGAAGGTGGATGTTGCCCCATGAAGGACTCAATAGAATATTGTTCCCTTCTCTTCTCATTTAGAAGTCCAGAATGATTCATAGCTTGTGTAAGTATAGCAATAAGATTTTGCACTCCATCTCCCATAACATTTGTTTGTTCAGGAGGACAATCATTGCATTTTCCATTACATTGATCAACACAGTTCTTTCGAGTTCCAGCCATCGTCTAAAACACAAAAAGAATAGTGTGAGATGGAAAAATAACACTAGGTAAAACAATATAATAAAGGGGGAGTACCTTCAATATCTAACATCTTGGGTTTCTGTAATTCTAGTACTATAACCTATGCTTATACTTAACCTTAGGGACATCCCTAGACATACCTTAGAAATATCTCTAGGGATCTCACTAAAGTTCTCACATCCTAGTTTCCAAAGGTTGACTAAACCTTTCCTCTGATACCAAATGTAGAGACCCAAAGCTTGACGTACAAGGACATTACATTACTTTTGCGGAATACTTAGTAAATAACAAAAACAAACACACAAGGACCGTAATAGTTTAGTGTCTTTGGAAACTCGGAATATAATCTTCTAATCATGGTGAAAGATCTTCAACATCTCCCATAAAGTTCTTTTTTTTACCTAAAATCTTTCTTTATATCCTGGGGATAATAAAACATAAAAGGGTGAGCTCAAATGCTCAGTAAGGGTAAACAAAAGAAATATCAATCACATCATATTCATAAGGACATAACATTTTGGAAATCTTAACCTGCAAAAGAGATCATAATATCATAACATGGGATAAATAATAGTAGTGAAATGTAATCCCAATAATCATAACTTAAAACATGTAACTTTGTGTCATACACACATAATCATAGAGAATCATTTATTATTAGTCAAGACTCATTGCCAAGACTATCTTAGTGGAAAAAGTCCATTTCTGAACCGAGTTCACTACTCGTTTTAGTCCTGTTTCTCTGAACTAGTTTAACCTGCCATTCCATCCATGTCTATCTCATGAGATATAAAATCTTTACCCAATGTATTGGATGGATATATAGGTCCCACCCATCTCATAATGATACCATTCTTATGTGTGCCACAAAATCATAAACCATACATCATAGCATAACCCATGTAACAAAAATGGGAATCTTAAACACCGTGACATAATAAAACAATTAATATAAGATAAAGGAATTACTAAAAATAATTCCATCACAATATAATCAAATCAATGTAATAATAGGGATAGAAACAGAACCCTTTATTATCTTAGATGTAAAATAATTTTGATAAATCACTTGACCTCCATTCTTGAGGAAAATATCCTTTCTACTTCAAAAACATTTTCCTTTCTTAGTATATCTTACAATTTTAAAATAAAAGAAGTTGATTAAAAATAAATGTAAAAACTTGTAAAGTAAGATTCTTAGAAATAATGCTTTAAAAATCCATTCATTCCGTATAAGTTAAAAAAACATTCTTCTCGTACTTTTGTCGGAAAAGTGAAAAAGTACCTCGTACGAAAAACAAAAAAAGATTCCTTTCATATCCTTTACAAAAAACTCACCAAAGGGTAAAATTGGGTATAAACTATTTTATAAGGATATAAATATTACAAATTAAGGAAACATGGATGTGGATGATAAAATACTCCCCAGTAAATACCAAAGTATAAACAATCTCGGATAAAAATGATATTGTGATATTTTCCCTTACCTAAGGTCCAATTTGCTTCGTAAGTGTCCGAACCTCCTGTATAATGATTTAAATAATGTCATTGACTTATTCCAGAATCATACTCATTGTTATGATAACATATATGGTTCACTTATGACTTTATTTTACCCGTTCTTTTGTAAATTCCATGTTAAAGTGCATTTTGGGTAAAATCATTTCACTTGTCGTCCGTGTTTTGACTTGTAATTATTTATATGATTACATAGATCATGATTAATTAATTCCAGAATATAAAAAATTATTTATATATAATATATATTCAGAATATAAATGTATATAATAGGTCAGTAAATGGAAAGAAATACACTGTTCATGGAGATGATAGGTCGTACGTACGCATGAACGCTGTTTTCGTTTCCTTATTGAGTTGAATGGAATTAAGTAGATGAAATAAATATATATAAACATAAATATAGTATCATTATTATTTCATATATTTCATGATTACTTATTATATATACTTTATAATCATGAATGGTTAACGTGGAGAATGAATCTCATCGCGTCGTGAAGACGGTAGTCCGTACGTACGCACGAGCGATGATATCATTCTCAAGATCGTGGAATTGTATTGGAGTGTATGTATACTATTTCATAATCAATATCAATTTAAAATAATCATATATAGTTATTATTTACACCATTATACCCATCCAAGTAAGGTGGTGGTGGAAAATAGATTACACCACGGCGTGGAGACGGTATTCCGTACGTGCGCACACGCGGTGATTTCGTTTTCCGTAGGATGGATAGATGGTGAAATAGGGTAGTTTCATACATATAATAACATATAATTATATTAGTAATACTTATGTTATTACTTCATAATGAAACTACTTAAGAATAAGAAGTGGAAGAAGAAATAAAGTTGAAAGAATCGGTAACGGACATTACCTCTTCTTTGAAGCACCTCTTTGAGTCCTCCTCTTAGGGAACTAAAATTTGTCTTTGAAGAAGACCAAGACCTATAGGATGTTTCTAGGGAAGTGTAGAAGAGAATTTGGCAGGGGTTGGACGAGATTTAATGCTCAAAGTGGTGTGAGGAAGAGAGGGAGGAGGTGACCTTTTATAAGGGAGGAGAGGGGCACCTTTGGAATTCTTAAACATATTAATTTATAGTAAATATAACCCCACTTAAAAACCTCAAAAAATGACTAATATTAAAATATTAGATGATATAGGGTTGTAATATCATCAACCAATCAAATTTAGACATATTTGGATCTTATTTTAAACCTTATCATTTTGATTTATCCTTATTTAATCTATTTAGGTTTATTTGTGGTAATAAAATTCTAAATTTTAAATTAAAGCAAATAATTACTTATTTGTTGTGAATTTTCCATAATTGTTTACTTTACAATATTATAGACCACATAAATTTAAATTTATAATTTTTTAATATTTTTGTGATTTTTAAACAATTTTATAATATGTTATTTTTTGTAAAATAACAATAGTGTCAATTTTGAAACTATTCATTTATTTGAATTTAAATAAAATATATACTGAATATATGTTCTAAATAAAAGCTTTAATAGATTCATAAAAGGTCATATGTATCTATAAAATTAGTGGAGAACATTAAATAGTTCATATAATATTTATTTTATTATTTCTAAAACCATTTATGTGGTTTATCTCTTAATAAAATAATTACCACAACATTTTTGTATAATTATTTAATATACTTATATGTTGCATAAAAATTAAAACTAAAATCATATGATGAATATAAATATATTAAATTTTACAATAATACTTTTACTAGAATTTATCATCTTAAAATCACAATAGTTAATTTTTTATAGTTATTAAATTATAAAGGTGACAACTTTGGCATCTTTCAAAATAAAATAATATAAGTGTCATAATTGCTCTTATAAGACCCCAAATGATCAAATATTCGACCATTGGATGATTATAGTTTAAATTTACATGACCAATAAGTTTCAGTCAGGGTTTTGTCACTTTTATGGTCACTATTAGTTTAATAAAAACTATATTCTTGATTTTTCACTAGATAAATTATTTCTGCATCACTATTGTGTCACAATTAATGATTATTATTTAATCCCAAAAAATTCTAAATAAATTCTCATGATGTAGATAATTGTGTTAGATTTCTGTATACTATTAATTTTCTAAGTTTCATGAAGTTTATCACTAACTTAAAATTATTAGACTTATAGTAGTTAAGAGAGTGACATGTTGTCACTTTCTTTTGTTTTAATAATAATTAAATTATTTTCATGGAAAGAAGTCTATTAAATGAATCTAATCTGACCCTTAGGTGATATGGGTTGACCTTTAGTCATCCAATAGTATTTTGCAAGTGTTAGGGTAATTTTATAATCTTATATTTACCCTTAATTACCCGATTTACCATTAACTATAGTAAATAAAATTTACCGTAGTTACTATTCACAATGCCCAAAAAATAAAAAGTGGCTTATTAACATAATTTGGACCCACTGATTCTAAATATGGAATCCATATTTACAAATTCAATACAAAAAATTTGCAGAAATTAAATTAAAATTAATCTCGTTGTCGAATGAAAATGGGTTTTTCTTTAAAACATTGCAAAAGATTGAATTGATTTTACCTACGAATTCAAGGTAAAATAAATGCTAATGACATACATTATATTAAATGGTAAAAATATATTCTATTTATACTTTAAAACCATTAAATATTATAATTTAACTACATAAGATATTATGATGAAAAAAGTTGTTTTTAATTAAAATATAGCGTGTTTTTACTATTCATTAAAATATGAAAGTCATCAGAATAAAATGAAAAATTTATCCAAAGTAAATTTTTATTTCCTGATTCCAAAGAATAATTTTATTTTGACAAATGGAACTTATAAACATTTCAAAAACTAGATTTAAAGTTGGTGCGCCATCAAAAGGCGGAAAAACTGTATTTTTTTAAAAATACTTATTTTACCCGAAAAATTTATTTTGTTCTTATAACATGTTCTAGAAAATGTGTAAGATGAATAATAATGTTATAAAATTAAAAATTTAGTTAATACTATTCATAATGGCTACTTCATAATAATATTATAATAATATATCGTTGTTTAGTAACACCCGGTATTGCGTACAACACACGCTATCGAGGAAGGTCGAGATTGCGTGTAATGCAAGCCAAGTCAGGGTTGCGTGTTGTGCAAGAATCCTTCGTTGTTTCGTATAACAGAATCCAACCATATTTCATTTATACATTGAATATATATATATATACTCAATGTTGCGTAGAATAACTATTATCAAAATTGTGTGTAACACGATCCAAGAATAGGTTTGCGTATACTGCAAGCTAATACAGTGTTGCGTATAACGCAAGTTATTCTTGGTGTAGCATAAAACACAAGACATTAATGAAATTAAAAGAATATTTTTAATAAAATCTCAGGGTGTTACATTCTACCCCCCTTAAAATGAATTTCGCCCTCGAAATTCGTCGGGGTTATAAATGGTTTACTACTCGAAAGAATGTTTAATAGAAACTCACATCGTAAAAAGGAATACCAAAACATGGCTTTTAAAAACTATAGTATGAAATGTAACGGTTACCCAAATTAACTCATCACGGGGTTTCCACGTAGGAGAACATAGGTGAAAATATGTATATGGAAGAAAAATATAACCATCAAGTTCTGATGGAGAGTGGTAGAGAACAAGGCTATGAAAAAGCCAACAATCACAAAGCTATTGATTTGTGATGATCTAAGGTACCATCTGATTAATCGAATATAATAGAACAAGGAAAACATTTTTGGTTTTCAAGATCATTTCCCTAAAGTTGATTAATTAAAAAAAATACTTGCATGATTTTGGTATAATCTCACTGTTGTTCGTGAATTGAACAATTTCCACTTCATCCGTTAATGAAATGAAGTTGAATTTGTTATTCATGATGTGTTAGAAGATCATGTGAGAGAATGATGGGTCATTCCATCTCTTTCAAAAAAAAGTTTAGAAAAAGTTATAATTCCATCTTATGGTTAGATTAATCGTATATGGTTCCAAAAATGAACTTATACTTCATATATCATACTTCTTAATAAAATAAAACCAGTTTCTACTAACCAGGGACTTCCTGTAGGCCAGTGGTAGGCGATAAAGGCCAGTCGCACTTCGGTTGTGGGTTCGATTCCCACAGCCTTGTCCGACGTGATGGGCTGTCGCCCGTCTTGCAGGTTGTCCTTTTTTCTAAAACTATATTACTATAACATCCCATCAAAAATATCGAAAAAACTTCTATCCTTAAACAATACTAACTTATGTCCAACATAATCCATTCTAATATTTAGGCTTATCCATAATACTGCAGCCCACTCTCATAATATAGTGAAAATGATTACCAGATATTTAATACCATCGTTGATCCCCATATATCATAAGATATGTCTTGATGGTCACATTCCAAACATTCGAAGGCCTTAATCATGTATTCTCTTGAAAAATGAATACCCATTAAACCATAGTGAAAACATGAATGCAGTTAAAAGTTAACACTTTCCACATAGCAAAATCCTCAAAATTCTATATACTCAAACCATGATATCACTTAGTCCTTGTATCAATCATGAGCTCATGAATACTGTCAAACATTTCATTTTCTCGTTTTCCCTTCATGATGCGCATATCATTTTTTTTCCAAAAATATCTCAATCCCTTTCCATGGTAACCAGTACTATAAAATTATTGAAAACCACAATAGACAAATATATAAATATTCCAATATTCCATGATACTATATACAACATTATTTTGGAATCCCATTACATAAACACTTAATCATTCCACCACATCATTTTCATATTCAACATTTCCAATAGTGATCACATGTGACTTCCCTTTGTCCTTTTCCTTACGTGGTTTCTCATGTCGATCATCACTAACCCTTGGATTAGGGAATTTATTAGCATAATGCCCCATTTCATTGCACTTGAAGCATTGAAGTGTTAGTGGTGAGTTCTCTACAGTCTTTTCTTTATTCACATCATTAGAAACCCTTTTTCCATTACTTCGACACTCAGCTACTCGATGAACATCTTTTCCAGACTTAAAACATTTTCTAGTCCCTTTACGATAATCTCCATCATGCTTCTTTCCACACTTTGAGCATAAGGAAACATTCATCTTCTTTTCACCATTATTCTAAGATTTCTCCTTGAACTCCATCTTTCGTTTCTTGTCAAAACTATGAGATGGATAAGTAAAACCAACTTCCATTTCTACCTTGATAGCACAACGCACAATTTCTTCATAGCTACAGAAGTCTCTTACAGGTAATTCCCTTCGAAGATTTGGTTTTAAGCCACTGAAGAATCAATCAACTTTACATTCAGGTTGGATGATAAATCCAGATTCATACCTTGCAAGCCTTGTAAAATTCACTTCGTATATACCAACAGATTCATCATCCTTTTTCTTTAGTTCTAGAAACTCCTTCTCTATCATTGTTCGGAGAATATGAGGGAAGTACTTATTGAAAAATAAGTTTTTGAACTCGTCCCATTCCATGGACTCAATTTCATCTCTTGGCCTCGTATTCTTGATAAGATTCCACCATTGATCAGCTTCACCTTCCAAACGATGTATTGCTAAGATGACTTTATCATGTTCAGAACATTGAAGAACTGAAAATATCTTTTCAGTGGTAATGATCCATTGTTCAGCAACAAGTGGATCAGAAGACCCACTGAAAGAAGGTGGATGTTGCCCCATGAAGGACTCAATAGAATATTGTTCCCTTCTCTTCTCATTTAGAAGTACAGAATGATTCATAGCTTGTGTAAGTATAGAAATAAGATTTTGCACTCCATCTCCCATAACATTTGTTTGTTCATGAGGACAATCATTGCATTTTCCATTACATTGATCAACACAGTTCCTTCGAGTTCCAGCCATCGTCTAAAACACAAAAAGAATAGTGTGAGAGGGAAAAATCACACTAGGGAAAACAATATAATAAAGGGGGAGTACCTTCAATATCTAACATCTTGGGTTTCCGTAATTCTAGTACTATAACCTATGCTTATACTTAACCTTAGGGACATCCCTAGACATACCTTAGAAATATCTCTAGGGATCTCACTAAAGTTCTCACATCCTAGTTTCCAAAGGTTGACTAAACCTTTCCTCTGATACCAAATGTAGAGACCCAAAGCTTGACATACAAGGACATTACATTACTTTTGCGGAATACTTAGTAAATAACAAAAACAAACACACAAGGACCGTAATAGTTTAGTGTCTTTGGAAACTCGGAATATAATCTTCTAATCATGGTGAAAGATCTTCAACATCTCCCATAAAGATATTTTTCTTACCTAAAATCTTTCTTTATATCCTGGGGATAAGAAAACATAAAAGGGTGAGCTCAAATGCTCAGTAAGGGTAAACAAAAGAAATATCAATCACATCATATTCATAAGGACATAACATTTTGGAAATCTTAACCTGCAAAAGAGATCATAATATCATAACATGGGATAAATCATAGTAGTGAAATGTAATCCCAATAATCATAACTTAAAACATGTAACTTTGTGTCATACACACATAATCATAGAGAATCATTTATTATTAGTCAAGACTCATTTCCAAGACTATCTTAGTGGAAAAATTCCATTTTTGAACCGAGTTCACTCCTCGTTTTAGTCCTGTTTCTCTGAACTAGTTTAACCTGCCGTTCCATCCATGTCTATCTCATGAGATATAAAATCTTTACCCAATGTATTGTATGGATATATAGGTCCCACCCATCTCATAATGATACCATTCTTATGTGTTCCACAAAATCATAAACCATACATCATAGAATAACCCATGTAACAAAAATGGGAATCTTAAACACCGTGACATAATAAAACAATTAATATAAGATAAAGGAATTACTAAAAATAATTCCATCACAATATAATCAAATCAATGTAATAATAGGGATAGAAACAGAACCCTTTATTATCTTAGATGTAAAATAATTTTGATAAATCACTTGACCTCCATTCTTGAGGAAAATATCCTTTCTACTTCAAAAACATTTTCCTTTCTTAATATATCTTACAATTTTAAACCAAAAGAAGTTGATAAAAAATAAACGTAAAAACTTGTAAAGTAAGATTCTTAGAAATAATGCTTTAAAAATCCATTCATTCCGTATAAGTTAAAAAAACATTCTTCTCGTACTTTTGTCGGAAAAGTTAAAAAGTACCTCATACGAAAAACGAAAAAAGATTCCTTTCATATCCTTTACAAAAAACTCACCGAAGGGTAAAATTGGGTATAAACTATTTTATAAGGATATAAATATTACAAATAAAGGAAACATGGATGTGGATGATAAAATACTCCCCAGTAATTATCAAAGTATAAACAATCTCGGATAAAAATGAGATTGTGATATTTTCCCTTACCTAAGGTCCAATTTGCTTCGTAAGTGTCCGAACCTCCTGTATAATGATTTAAATAATGTCATTGACTTATTCCAGAATCATACTCATTGTTATGATAACATATATGGTTCACTTATGACTTTATTTTACCCGTTCTTTTGTAAATTCCATGTTAAAGAGCATTTTGGGTAAAATCATTTCACTTGTCGTCCGTGTTTTGACTTGTAATTATTTATATGATTACATAGATCATGATTAATTAATTCCAGAATATAAAAAATGATTTATATATAATATATATTCATAATATAAATGTATATAATAAATTAGTAAATGGAAAGAAATACACTGTTCATCTAGATGATAGGTCGTACGTACGCATGAACGCTGTTTTCGTTTCCTTATTGAGTTGAATGGAATTAAGTAGATGAAATAAATATATATAAACATAAATATAGTATCATTATTATTTCATATATTTCATGATTACTTATTATATATACTTTATAATCATGAATGGTTAACGTGGAGAATGAATCTCATCGCGTCGTGAAGACGGTAGTCCGTACGTACGCACGAGCGATGATATCATTCTCAAGATCGTGGAATTGTATTGGAGTGTATCTATACTATTTCATAATCAATATCACTTTAAAATAATCATATATAGTTATTATTTACACCATTATACCCATCCAAGTAAGGTGGTGGTGGAAAATAGATTACACCACGGCGTGGAGACGGTATTCCGTACGTGCGCACACGCGGTGATTTCGTTTTCCGTAGGATGGATAGATGGTGAAATAGGGTAGTTTCATACATATAATAACATATAATTATATTAGTAATACTTATGTTATTACTTCATAATGAAACAACTTAAGAAGAAGAAGTGGAAGAAGAAATAAAGTTGAAAGAATCGGTAACGGACATTACCTCTTCTTTGAAGCACCTCTTTGAGTCCTCCTCTTAGGGAACTAAAATTGGTCTTTGAAGAAGACCAAGACCTCTAGGATGTTTCTAGGTAAGTGTAGAAGAGAATTTGGCAGGGTTTGGACGAGATTTAATGCTCAAAGTGGTGTGAGGAAGAGAGGGAGGAGGTGACCTTTTATAAGGGAGGAGAGGGGCACCTTTGGAATTCTTAAACATATTAATTTATAGTAAATCTAACCCCACTTAAAAACCTCAAAAAATGACTAATATTAGAATATTAGATGATATAGGGTTGTAATATCATCAACCAATCAAATTTAGACATATTTGGATCTTATTTTAAACCTTATCATTTTGATTTATCCTTATTTAATCTATTTAGGTTTATTTGTGGTAATAAAATTCTAAATTTTAAATTAATGCAAATAATTACTTATTTGTTGTGAATTTTTCATAATTGTTTACTTTACAATATTATAGACCACATAAATTTAAATTTAAATTTTTTAAATATTTTTGTGATTTTTAAACAATTTTATAATATGTTATTTTTTATAAAATAACAATAGTGTCAATTTTGAAACTATTCATTTATTTGAATTCAAATAAAATATATACTGAATATATGTTCTAACTAAAAGCTTTAATAGATTCATAAAAGTTCATATGTATCTAGAAAATTAGTGGAGAACATTAAATAGTTCATATAATATTTATTTTATTATTTCTAAAACCATTTATGTGGTTTATCTCTTAATAAAATAATTACTACAACATTTTTGTATAATTATTTAATATACTTATATGTTGCATAAAAATTAAAACTAAAATTCTATGATGAATATAAATATATTAAATTTTACAATAATACTTTTACTAGAATTTATCATCTTAAAATCACAATAGTTAATTTTTTATAGTTATAAAATTATAAAGGTGACAACTTTGGCATCTTTTAAAATAAAATAAAATAAGTGTCATAATTGCTCGTATAAGACCCCAAATGATCAAATATTCGACCATTGGATGATTATAGTTTAAATTTACATGACCAATAAGTTTCGGTCAGGGTTTTGTCACTTTTATGGTCACTATTAGTTTAATAAAAACTATATTCTTGATTTTTCACTAGATAAATTATTTCTGCATCACTATTGTGTCACAATTAATGATTATTATTTAATCCCAAAAAATTCTAAATAAATTCTCATGATGTAGATAATTGTGTTAGATTTCTGTATACTATTAATGTTCTAAGTTTCATGAAGTTTATCACTAACTTAAAATTATTATACTTATAGTATTTAAGAGAGTGACATGTTGTCACTTTCTTTTGTTTTAATAATAATTAAATTATTTTCATAGAAAGAAGTCTATTAAATGAATCTAATCTGACCCTTAGGTGATATGGGTTGACCTTTAGTCATCCAATAGGATTTTTCAAGTGTTAGGGTAATTTTATAATCTTATATTTACCCTTAATTACCCGATTTACCTTTAACTATAGTAAATAAAATTTACCGTAGTTACTATTCACAATGCCCAAAAAATAAAAAGTGGCTTATTAACATAATTTGGACCCACTGATTCCAAATATGGAATCCATTTTTCCAAATTCAACACACAAAAGTTGCAGAAATTAAATTAAAATTAATCCCGTTGTCGAAAGAAAATGGGGGTTTCTTTAAAACATTGCAAAAGATTGAATTGATTTAACCAACGAATTCAAGGTAAAATCAATGCTAATGACATACATTATATTAAATGGTAAAAATATATTCTATTTAAACTTTAAAACAATTCAATATTATAATTTAACCAGATAAGATATTACGATGAAAAAAGTTGTTTTTAATTAAAATATAGCGTGTTTTTACTATTCATTAAAAAATTAAAGTCATCAGAATAAAATGAAAAATTTATCCAAAGTAAATTTTTATTTCCTGATTCCAAAGAATAAATTTATTTTGTCAAATGGAACTTATAAACATTTCAAAAACTAGATTTAATGTGGGTGTGCCATCAAAAGGCGACAAAACTGTATTTTTTGAAAAATACTTATTTTACCCAAAATTTTATTTTGTTCATATAACATGTTATAGAAAATGTGTAAGATGAATAATAATGTTATAAAATTAAAAATTTAGTTAATACTATTCATAACGGCTAGTTCATAATAATATTATAAAAATATATCATTGTTTAGTAACACCCGGTATTGCGTACAACACACGCTATCGATGAAGGTCGCGATTGCGTGTAATGCAAGCCAAGTCAGGGTTGCGTGTTGTGCAAGAATCCTTCGTTGTTTCCTGTAATAGAATCCAACCATATTTCATTTATAAATTGAATATATATATATATATACACTCAATGTTGCGTAGAATAACTATTATCAAAATTGTGTGTAACACGATCCAAGAATAGTGTTGCGTATACTAAAAGCTAATACGGTGTTGCGTATAGCGCAAGGTATTCTTGGTGTAGCATACAACACAAGACATTAATGAAATTAAAAGAATATTTTTCATAAAATCTCAGGGTGTTACAACACATCACATGTACCCATGAGTATCCCCACCGAGACTCCTCCAACTACTCTATCAAAGATTAATCCATATTCATATAATTATGATTACCACAACCACTAATCTCCATCATTCCAAGATGCATCAATTATAGAACCTACATCACTTTACAATCATTGATAGACTCTCAAACCACATCTCCTAGTGACTTCAGTCTCTTTTCATTTGAAAAAAATTTTAAATTCGATGAGGTGTACGAGATATCATAGTAGAAATCCTAAATAAATTCCATCCACCACCATTGGTGTTGATTTAAATTCCACTGAGAAAAGACATATTTTAATCTCTTGGGGTTTGTGAAAACCACAAAGCACTTTCTGATGATTTAATGATACCATAGATTCAGAACAAAAATAACTTTCACTAGATATAGAACATTGGTTATATAGTTACACATTTGGGGATTAATATTCCTATTCCTAAAAAAGATCACAATCATCTACTAAATCAATTTACATCCCAATCCCTGATAGGAACAATAACAGATATCCTCAAACATCACACCCTCCTTAGGAAACTAAATCAATAGAGTACTAACGAACTTCCATTTCATACAAACAAAAAAATTATTGGCCTTGATTAGTCCACACAAAGTATTGGTCTATCCTAGTCAAGTCTATCAGTGGAGATGTAACTCGAGAAAAATCTGAAACAAATATTCAATAATTAATGGACAAACCAAGAAAACTATTGACCTCTTCCACATTCTTATGTGTTTCCTAAAAATAAGTATCCTCAATATTTTATTGATCTATAAATACAAATTGTTGAAACAGAAAATTACCTAGTAAATTCACCGATCACATCCAAAACTTACACTTGGACAACTTTATATAGATTGGGAAGTGTCAAAGGACATGCCAGAAAACGTTGAGATGCTAAACATGATCCTACATTGAATTTAATTAGATCACGATATCATTGATGAACATGATGAAGAAATAGTATATGAACTCCCAAAATATGGATTTTAGGAGCGTCATGAACATTGTTGTTGCATTATTAACACCGAATTTCCTGACCAAGGACTCGAAGTGACCATACCTACATCTGAAGGTAGTCTTCATGATATCCTCATATTTGACCCTCATATGGGGATATCTAGACCACAAGTAGACTGTCAAAAACCAACTGTATCCCCTCAACTGGTTGAACATATTATTTATCCTTGGATAATGGTAATGGTTCTTGACCATTACTTGATTCAATCTCCTGCTGTCTACGCACAACCTCAGACTTCCATTTGCCTTCTTAGTGAACAACACTAGAGAAACCCAATGATATATATAGGTTTGGATGAAACCCCTCTTTATCTGATCATCCACTGGAAACAAAAACTCTTGCATCTACATATGCATCATTCGAAAAGGATATATCAAAATAAGAGACACACCCTAGAGAAACTCTATCCCAAACACAATATCATGTCATGGGGGTAGATCCAGAACCCCATCAGAGAAAACATTCAATAAATACTCTAAAACACATGGAAAATACTCTAACTAATCTTCAATTGACCTCTCAAAAAATTAAGAAAAATGAGGCTCCACTTTCCTACCGCCCATATAATAACCTTACTCACCAATGAACATCCCTCACTAGCCGCCCAAATTAGAAAATGAAACAATCCTTTAGAAATAGTAGATGACTACATGCACATAATATATCCTGTCCATCCCAAGGATATATCATATAATTGTATTTATATGAAGAAAACATATCCCACCGACTAGTGCTGCACCATCTGCAGCCTATATCCCCAACACTTATCAGACATATTATCCTGATCTCTAACCATCTTAAATAACATTAGTGCCACGTAAAGACTCTACACATCCATTTCCATGGACAAGAATAAATAAAGAGAAAAAAAGAGTTTGTAGAACCTGAATCAAATAAAGAACACACAATATTAAATGATAAACTAATCATACCTCTAACAACCTCTAGCCCAGTTGGTGCTGCTTCCTCCAATGCATGCATCCTTCCATGACCATATTCTATGCATCCATACTATCATCCTCTATGATAATAAAATGGAATAGTTCCATTTTTATGGTGAACATCATTAGGATAAAACATACCAACACTATTTTACATGACTTTTGGACAAGAACAGGGGATCTCTATCACTAAAAATGCCTCAGAGGAAATTACTGCAATGGCCGAAAAAAGTCCTGAATGAATTTATGAAGCTAACCCCCCATGAGAGGTCGGAAACTGATCATGGTGTTGAATATTTCCCCCCAAAACATAGCATTAAAATATAAACCCCTTTTACGGTTATCAAAATCCGTTAGTCGTAAAAGGATGAGAAATGATATTCTATGGTTGACTCCCAACTAGACAAAACCCCATCTGTCTAAACATCTGCAACCCAACGTCTAAGGCTATTCACATCAAGAACCACCAATATCCACTCTCCCAAGGATAAAATTACATATAAAGAATATTCTCAATAAAATACACCTTATTCTACACCTCCAGTTATATAGGAAGCCTAAATTGAGTGACTTTATACCTGATCACTGGGCACAATACCTCCTCTAAATGTCATGATATGGACTCCTAATATGGGAAGAAACATGAATTGAATTGCAAGAGGTCCTTAAATTGGAACCATATCTTATAAAAATTTAGGATCCTCTAACGAATGGAAAGAAAATATTCTCACTTATTTAATTTACATCAAAGTTAGGAATTATGAATAAAACACTTTTTGGAATGTGTGGCCACGAGATATCTACCTCCTTTAATTCACCAAGATACATCACCCACCACTAGCACACATATCCCCAAAACCGGGTAACTTCCAGTGCCACCTAGAAGTTCGTATAAGCCTTAGTCATACTGAAAGAGATCTTGAGCCCCTCCAACTAGTGATTCATATCTAGATCTAAGAAGATACCCTTATACCACCCCAAAATCTAACGTTGAATGGAATGAAAAGACATATTCCATGACTCATCCTCCTCTATTTAGTTGATCCTATGAAAATGAACATTTTCAACCTAATAAACCTCAACTGACTATGCTACACATGGAAAATGACTAGGATCTATACCTAAGAATAAAGGAGGAATAATTTTCATGAGAGTAAAGAGTTTTATCCCAGGTTTATTAAATTATTCAACTAACTTTACAAAATCGCCCTATTCAGACAAGAATAAAATAAATCATGACACATTTAACTCTCCTAGATCTCATCCCTACAAGCTGGTTCATATGACTTGTTCGTTCAAGGACCTTAGAGTCATTTCATTAGATCACAAGGAACCTAAAATTCAGTTTCCAAGCCAGTCTCTACTGACCATGTCATGTATTGGAGTCAACTAAAACAATCACCCTACCAAAATATTAAATCATCAATGTTCTTAATTTCAATATCCACACCATATCTCAATGATAACCTTTGATATGAAATTTTCAGGACCCCTCCCTTCAAAGGTTTCTATCCTAGGATGAAAATAATGTAATAGAGATAATGAACCTTGAGTCTCTCTTCCAATAGGCTTCATGTTTTCCATAAGCATTGAGGGTATAAAAATGTACCATATGTAAGGAATGAACCTCATTTAAAATATAAGATCAGTTTATAGGGTAAATATAAACCAAAAAAAATATATCATATCAAATAAATGTAAACCAAAAGCCACCCATTAATGCATGAAAAATTTCAACTGGTCTAATAAAATTCTCAATGTAAATACCAAAAGATAGGTCCTATAATAAAAAATCAACAACAACCTCAAATATAAAGAAACAATTGTCCATGTAGAACCAAAAAATCTCCCTAGAAACATAAAAAACAATTTAAACATATAGGGTGAGAATATAAGTGTACTAAATAAGATTATACTTATTGTCTCCAGTGAAAATGTGAAGACAACACACTAATGAATCAGTGAATAAACAATAGAACCAACATGCACCTAAAACGATCAACTAACAAATCCCATAATCACCATGGATTCTAACCAAAACACATATAAAATACAGTAACATAATATCATAAACATAAAAATGGTTCCCTACAGCTGCTTCCTCAAAAACATTCCCCTATCACACCCCAACATGGAACATCCCATGCTCCCATCACTTATATAAAAATTTCATCACATATATCTCCATATATAATGTCGGTTGGGACATATACATACCTATCCCACCCTTTCATGGTCTAGAATCCAGTATCATCACACTATATTTTACCTAGAGACACTTGGTCCATCAAATCACATCTCATCACATAACTAGGGTTGTAGGGAATCATGAATGTGAAAAAATTACCCCATTCCCTCCTAATACCACACATTACCCCACAACATATTACATCACATGGCATACCATCTAAAAACACTTGGTCCATCACACCATATCTCAGAAAAATACTCTTGGTCCATTACATCACATCATTACTAAGTAAAAAACATCAATCTATATAATCACTGCTACTGAAGGGACAATGGGGAAGATGAGGTAGTTGTCCATCCATATCACCACGATCTTGGATGTTGGGGAAAAAAATTAAACCCAAAACCTTTGGATCTTAGTAATGTTATTCAACTTGGGTGGAGAACATAGAGACATAACATGAAATACAGAGATATAGATTGAAAAAAATTCCCAAAATATTGGTTCACATCAGCAACACTAGAATAAAATACCATTACACCACTGCACCTCACATCCACTATCACAACTGCTTCCACTATTATATACAACACACCAATTTACCACCACACAATACACACAATCTTCATTACAATTATAGATTTCACTATTTTTTAGATTTAATTAGTCTATACAAACTCCCATTTACCAAGACATTTAATTTCAATTTTATATATCCCATTTAGTTGACATTAAATTCTTTTATTCCAATTACCACACATCAGTCTTAGCTCATATTATTCATTTACCGACCAATGACACTTCATTTCATAATTACGATTTATTAAATGGATAACATGGTAACTAACACACCCACTCTATAGAAAAACTCTCCCACCCCCCATCAACCATCACCACAACACCACATCATCCATGCCATATCACAACAACATCTATAAGTCTCAACTACCACACATCACCACCACAACAAAACACAACCACTACACAACACAACTAGTGCACATTACTACCACCACATGGAACCACTAAATTTCAAAAACACCAAAAAAACACAACTATTGATCAATAAATCACATTTAATCCCATTATAATCAACTATCGCATCACTTCCCCCACTTATTTTACAACCCATCCAGTTACCACAATCACTGCATGACAACCCTCCACACATTACGAGGAAAACACAACAAACAAAACTTCACAAGGATTCACATTACGACTTCCATAAAATGGGTCTAAGGTATTAGATTACATAAAATAATTATTTTTCATATTTATTATCACAAGAAAAAGTTTTACATGGGAAACCAATTCACTATCCATGAAAAAATGCTTATACTTTTCCACTTTGGGTGATGAAAACAAACATCACAACAAGGGTCTCACATATATATCAACTACGAAAAATTGAATGCTCCAAATATCCATGATTTTAAAAAATGATAATAATCATGAATAACACATCCCAAATAACATCAAATATGTTAAACTATGAAATTTATCCCCGTACACACCAATTTCAGATTATCAAATTCATTATCTTTATTAAGCTGATATGTATTTTCCACTCAATGGAAGAAAAAACATACAATCCCCGAAGATGAAAAAATATAGGGGGAGAATGAAGATTTCATAACTCAAAGAAGATTTAAAATTCATCAATCCAAATATTTTGAATAAAAAACAACCCAAAACCCACAATCACACAAGAAAAACCTATATTAACCTAAACCTCATCACATGATCATAGAAACGCATCCCAAGTATACCTCAATCAAAAGAAAAATAACCACTATGAATCCCCAAAAGAATAATTTGGGGAAACAAGTGGATAAGGATAATAAATCAACTTTGATCATAAATGATAAACCACAAAAACCAAAGGGTAAATTTAGGAAGAATGGGACTAGGAGTTCCTCTAAGGGCACCTAGGGTTTGTTCAAAAACTAAGGGAAATAAAGGCTGTATGAGGGAATTTGGATGAATACCATAGTTATAAATAGGATATAATTCATCTATTTAGTGATGTGAATTATGTATTTACATAATTATTTCCACTAGGTCCATGAAATAAAATCTGTGAACTGGTTTTAAGGTATTAATTAGTCAATGTTTTTGTTTCCATTGAAATTCATGGCACCTCAACCTGAATTAATTCATTTCATGAATCCCACTTTCTTGCTGTGAATTTGTTTTATGGAGAAACCCTCCCCTAGAAACTATCATTGAGTTTTTGGATTCAAATTAAAAGAAACACTATATCATGAAATGAATTCCCATTTCATTTCATGAATTTTGTACTATAGTTATATTGTAGCTCCAACCTCCACTGAACGCTATTCATGCCTCATCTAAACACTTCCGACCACCCAACTAGAAAAGTGACTTGATGAGAATGCCCAAAAAATTATGGATTTAATTAATATATATGATATTAATTAAAAAATTATGATTATTGAAATATTACATATTACGTTTCTTGTTATGCTTCCATTCATTAAAAAATGATAACATCGCTCATGCAATCATTTGGATGGCCACATCTTTGAAATGACATTATTTGTTTTTCAATTCCAAATTCAATAGATGTTCCTAAAATTGTATTTAATGTATAAAAATGATAATATTTTCATTATTAACATTTTTTAGATTATGGATCCATTAACTATTTGTGCACGGTTAACATATCAAATATTTTTTTTATGACTATGAACTGAACGTCCTCAATATTGATGTCATGAGTTTAACTAATTTAATAACTATATGAGGAATGATAATAAATGAAATAAAAGGTATAATAATAATGTAATAAACCTGAAAAAGTTTCTTAATAACATTTAAAATTAATATAATTTTATTATATGGGGCATAAACTTGTATGTGGCTAGTCAGACTCATGGTAAGGGATTTCTCAGCTCAATTTCCATTTGTTGAAGCTTATGTTATTTTCACAACATGATTTATTTTCTTTAATGTGTTTACTCAATTATGTATATGTCTTATCATTAATTTATTAAAATAAAATTATTTTATAAATCAATTTCAATTTATCTTTTTCAATGTCCTTTTGTTTCAATATTTATCCGAACCATAATGGTTTATTCCACAAGATCACTTTTTCAGGATTGTTGGTGTTTAAATTTCTATTCAAGGAAATTATAATAATTTTCTATATTAAAATAAATATATATAATTATTAACTAATTATTTATGGAGATTAAATGTTTTCCTTTTATTTTTCTTTCTTTTTTACTTAATACAATTGATAAATGTTTTCTAAGAAAATCCGACTTTATTTCATACATAGTTGATGAAATGTTTCTTCAATGTGCATGTTTCATAAAGAATTTTCTAGAATATTTTTATGATAAAAATATTATTAATATTCATTTTCCAAAAAATATTAATTTGTTTTTAATTTTTTAAATGAAATCCTTGTATCATTTTCCTAATAAGGTACTTTTTACTTTTTATTAAAAGTGTGAAAGGAATCCTTACCAGTAAAGTCAATTTTAATTTTATTAAAAAAGTAATGTGGAGGTACAAGGAAAAAAATGTGGGTGAAAGAAAAGTCTCGGGCTTAGGGGGGTATGAAGTGATGTAAACCGAGAGCATATCCTATCACTAAGATCACAACCTCTAAGGTAATGGACCACTTATTAGAAAAATATGTGATATAGACTCCTTGGGTAGAGTTGGAGGTGAGAAAATTAACCATATTATTCAATTATATCTAAGTGTGATGAACCTCCATGTGGTTGTTGATCATGGCATTACACTTTCAAATGATGTAAGAAATTGTCCAAGTGGGTGGACCGTTATCTAAGAGGGAGTTCTAGAAAAGGATGGAGACTATTTCAACCACCGTAAGTTGGATATTATTCTAGGTACACAAGAGAAGGCCTATATACAATGATTTTTTTATTTATGAAGATAATTACTAGTATCGAAGAAGGTTGATAAGAAAATAATGATAAAGCTAATTGAATCCTGAACAACTCCCCCTCCACTCATGTCTCCCAGAATATATTATCTTCTATGTTGATCTTGATTCCCTGATGATGGGAGTACCATGAAATCCATATACCCTGGGGTTTGGGAATCTGGTTATAGGAGAAGGAAGAAGTACAAAGGGGTTGAATAGAAGTGAATTCTTCACATTTCCTGATAAAATAGATGGGATCAATTAGTATGTTCTTAGTTCTCTGAATAATGGAAGATCAGATTCTGGGAGAAGAATCATGGAGAGATTTTTTTCTCACCTTCCAGATGCACCAACAACCTAAAATAATGATTACACCTCCTTTTAGATTTTTGTGACTATAAGAATAAACACCCTAAAACCACGTATTATGAATAGACATGCGTGATGGATACAAGAAAAGAATACTTATAAATTTGATGAAGGTGCTCGAGATTGACCGTTCCAAGTCTCCTTCATAGAACATGTGTGTAATGGTTTCTTCCTTGGGTTTTCTATAACAAGAGCATCTGGAGTCTAGGTTAGTTATGAGAAATTTGATGTTGTTGCCTATAGGTAAATCATGGTGTCTAACTCTCCAAAAATTTAATGTAAATTGTGAAGCTATCTCCTTAGGCCAAATTCACACATTTCTTCTAATGAATGAATTGGACATATAAAGTGATGGGTGGGGCCCATTATAGAACATTGATGTATCAGTAGGTCTCATGAGACAAAATACCCTTGATATTTAGTTCAAACCTTCCCAATTATTTATGATGTCTTTTCATGAGGCATTAAAGATATTTTTATGATGTATTGTCACATTTCATTAATGGTATGATTATGATTTCCAAAATTATCAATTACATCATTATGAAATTAGTTATTGTTATACATGTGATCAATTTTTTTATTATTTATTCAGTGGATATATCCCTTTTTTATTATATTAGTTAAATGGAATATTTAATTTTTATTTTTTCAATGACATATTATACATTATTTATTTATTATATGACTGCTTCTGTTTTATTTTTTCCCTTACTGAGCATCTATGCTCACCATTTATTATGTTTTACTTTCTCTAAGATACCAAGAATGGATATTTTAATGATATTGATGATATAATATAAGAAATAATAATGTTATCACTTGAATTTTTATTTTGATTGAAAAATGAGTTTTAATTTATGTATCTTGTTCTCATAGATGGACATTGAGTGGAAGTGTCCACATTTTATTATAATCATTTGTTAGGTAAGAGTTTTTTCAAATTCTATAAAAATAAAATATAAAAAGATCCTTAAAATGTAAGAAACCGTAAACAATTTTATAAATCAGGAAATTATGGGTTGTTTAAGTTATGGGGAATTAAAGTTGATATCAAAGGAAAGGTTTAGATAACTTTTGAGATTTAGATGAATTAGATAAGGATATTTTAAGAGTAATAAGTACCATCATTAGTTAATAACTCTATGGTTTATCATAAGATTAAATACATGAAAACCCATTTTTTTGTTTTATGTGAATGGAGTAAAAGATGATTAAGGATTTCTGAGGAGAAATTTATTGGAATACAACCCTTGAGTTTAGTATGTGTTTTAGTGAATATATTATTATAAGAATAATGATTTTATATATTTTGGAAATAATATATTGATAATCATTAAGGTTATTTTTATCTTTGATGTTATGGTAAATTAGATAAAAATATAATAATTTTTTTGGAATATATGTTTTATCATTTAGATAAAAATGATATTGAAATGGGATTTGTTGAATAATTTATCGTTGTTATTTTTGAAAAAATTTACAATATTGGGAATATTATATGATTAAGGTAAATATAAATAAATTCGGATAAGATGGGATTTTATTTGAAGAATAATGGCTGAGTTCTCTTTTGGAAGCATATATGATTTTATTGTGTGTTTAGGGTGATTCGGGTTATTTATTGGAAATAATAGTATATTTTTTAGATTGTATGGTAGGGAATATAAATTTTGGGTATACGAATTTATGGGTTATTGATGGTGTTTGGAGTTAAATATTATGTTTTTCTTGGAAGAATACGTGATCAAATCATTATGATTTTTGGTTTTTCAACATGGTCAGAAATATTTGGAATATTTTTAAGGTTAGTTACTTATGGAATGATTTAACTTAAACTTTGGGTGTTACTTTTGAGGGTTTTGAAATAAATATAGTATTTATTTATATGATGGGTTTTTTCACATTAGATAATTTCTAAATTTTTTCTAACCATTAATGGTGTTGGTTAATGGATTGAAACCTGAAAAGTAAAATTCTCTCATTTATGGATCTAGTGATCCATTAAAAGTAAATTTTAGTGATTTAGGAATGGAAATTGATCACTTATTTTTTAGATAATGGGATGAATTAGAAATGGAAAAACATCCTAAACCCCAACCAAATTATGTGATTATTATTACGGAATGAGAAGAAAAAATGTAAGTATATTTTCTCATGTTTTCTTTCTTAATGCTAAAAGAATCCCTTAACTCTTGGAAAAGGATCTTAAAATAAAAACATTATCCCTTTACCATCATTTAAGATTATGTTATGGTCTTATTTAGCCCCTATAATTTTTTTCTGGGTTTTTGGTCATTATCTTTTTCATGATGATGTTCTCTACCACTCTTTATTGTTCTTTGGACGTCATTTATCTCTTCAATTTCAATATATTCTCTTCCCTCCCATGTTCTCCTTATTTGGGAACCTCATTATTTGTTTTTATATGAGAAATTCATATTTAAATTTTTATCTTTCCAAAATAGTGTTTAATTATACCTTTTCATGATATGGATTTTTGACAAAGGTATATTTATATATTAAAAGGGATTTTTTCCTTTTGTGATAATATTTTCAATCATCATCTCCCTAAAATTAATTTAAAAATAATATTTAAACATTTTTTTATAAAAAAAAAGTTAAAATTGTGAGGATAAAATATCTGTAAGGGGGTAGAGCTTAATAATCAAAGATTTTAGAATTTATTTTCTTTAAGAAATATAGTTGATAGTGTGTTTTATACCCAACATTGAGCTTAAACAAATTGTGATATACTATGGAAATATTACTATTTAAATATATATGTTATAACCTAGTCGTTGGTTTGATGGTTATGGATAGGAATAACCATATTATAAAACATATGTTGAATTACTTTCCTAAAAAAATTAATAATCAATCATATATTTATCATCAACCGATTGGAAATGAAGATAAAATATTTTTCATGTAAAATATATAGTTTTTATAAAACTATTTTTATATACGACGTGTATTTTTATACTAATAGATTAAATTAATCACTATTGTTAAATGATTATAATGAAATAACGAGAATAGATTTCCACTTTAAAAAATTAACATTAATTTAATTATGTTTATAAGAAATGTAATGAAAATAAAGTCATTTTATGCATAAAAAATATATGTTCTTCGAAAATAAATTTTATCGCATTTTTTAAGGATATTATAATTAATTTATGTGACTTTTATAAATTTAATTTTAAAAAATCAATATAATTTTGAAAATCACAATTTCATATTAGTATTAAGATGAATGATTATGATTTTTTTTGGAGAAGAATAATTTTTGAGGAATAATAAAAAAGGATGATTTCTGAAAAACAATTATTTGTTTTATTTAAATAAATTAATTTGAAAGTTCTATAATGTTTCAGATTTTGATATGAAATTAGAATAGGTATAATTTGATTAAAAAGAATCTAATTTATTAAAAAATAATTAGAATCATATTTAATTTTGATGTAAGCTCATTTTTTTAAAAACATATTTTTTCTAAAAACTATTTTTATTGTATTTTATGTATTTATAGAAAATTTGATTTTTATCAGATATGGAAATTGAGTATTAAAAAATTAATCCCATATTTATAATAAGGATGTTTAATTAGGTAATTTTTTCTCTTTTAGTTTTGGTTATTATAAATAGTAACCTTGTTAAAAAAATTGTCACCACAATAAATGTAAAATAGGTAAAACATGGTTCAAACTATGAGATAAGGCATAAAAATATTTCCAAAACGTGTATTTATATTATTTAATGAGTTATTTTTGACCATAAACATCCCAAAATTTAAAATTTGGAAATTTCCTTCCACATTTCATTGATTATAACCTATATATTATTTTAAGTAAAGGATAATTACAAAGATTCCGCTCTGTTAATTTTAATTTATATTATATGTTTTTATTAGGATAAAAAGATGTTATTAATAAATATATAATTTTATTTTGAACATAAATAATTTAAATTTATTATAATTTTTAATTTTTAATATTTATTGATGGTATAATTACCTTAAACGCTTACACAATGCCGATACAGGGACTGTGAAAGCAGTCAGAAAATCAAGATAAATAATTTTAAAAATAATAAAATTAATATTTTTAGATGAATTGATGTATTCCACAAATTTAATTAAATTTTTTAAATTATAATTAATGGTAAATGTGTATATATTTGTATTCCATTCCTGTGTTGATGTCTTTTTTTGTTAAATTAAATGAATTGTCCTAAAAATGACTTTAACGATATTTTATGATAAAAAATATTTCATTAAATGATTTCAAAAATGGAAAAATGGTGAAATAAGAAGTTTTAGATGGGAAATAGTTGAAAATTTTATCAATGGAATATATTTTTGGCCAATTTGTACCTTAGAAGAAAATCTACAACTCTTAAGGAGTAAAAAATGTGTTACCACATTTAAGGCTAAAATGGGTTAATAAAGGGGTTAAAAAATAGATATGTTTTAAACCGTAGCACAGAGATTTCTGAATTTTATTGGTTGAATGTATACAGATATTATCATTTCCAAAATTTTAAACTATTTCTATTTTTTACACTTTAAAATATTATGATATTTATTATATTTTATAGTTCTTAATATTTATAATTATGCCACTCCCCTCACATATAAAAGGGAACCCATTATTCAATATTAATCACACAGTTTTACATATTTATATTGATTAATATCTACCCAAATACCTTCCCAAAAATCCTACCCATGACCCATAGGTCATGGTCTTAGAAGAGTTATAACTATTAATAGAGTTCTTTCATTTTATTTCATCATCTAACTCCCTCAATTAAATCACAATTTTTTTGATATGATAACTTTAATATCTCAACTATAACAATATATTATTATCTATATGAGAAAAACCATAGTTATCCATATCTGCATCCAATGAGAAATGTAAATATATCTCATTTATATATATGGACTACCACCTCTACGAGGTGACGTGTTTTTTTTCATCAGACCTCACAAGGCCAGTTATTATGGTGAATTTAATGTATATATATGATATTAATTATGATTCGAGAAATACAATATATTACTTATATAAAGACCCAAAATTTAAATTTAATTGTTTTTAAATATATAGGAACTTTACGAGTACATGAAAATTGACGGCGCATGATTCTGAGGCCCAGAGTGCCCGAAATGAATTTCTGAACTTTTGTTTGGGTACGTTCAATAAACCTGCGAGTGAGTTTTTCTAACATTTGAACCATTGCTCGAAATTGAAATCTGAGGGCACCATTGAACTCGCAATACTGGTGTTCACTTAATTAGACTTTCACCTCGATGTTAGTTGGTCAAGGGTGGAAGTTAGTTTTTGGGTTTTTCTTGGAAATAATAAAATAAAATAAACACATGTTTAATTTTATTTTGTTGTAACCACCCTCCCATGTGGATGTTCAGGGGTGGGGTGCACCGAAACTAAACCTCCTCTTCTAGATTTATTGTGGTGGGGACCACCTGTGATCTAAAAACCTCCCAATTTGAATTTGGGGGTGGGGGCCACCCAACCTCTATCAATGGGGGAGAGGAAAACCTCTCAACTCCCTCATTAATGTGAAGGAGCCTCTTGACGTTTACAAAATTTAATTGTGCCAACCCTCATGCTTTAATTATGCCACCCTCCATAATTAATGAAACTGTTTGAATTCTGCAAGGAAAATAATAGATTTCATAAACAATTATTTTGGCACACTTTGCAATTTGGTGGAATTGGGGAGAAGAAGAGATTTGAGAGAAAAGCTATCCAACGAAGAACTTATTCTTCGAACGAAGAATGCCAATGAAGAAATTCTTCTCCGAATGAGGATTGATGACATCCCTCGACCTTCTTCCTCGAGGATTATTCTGATGTGGAACGTCCCCATCTACGGTGAATCGACGACCGTACTTCCTTCTTCCGCCAACGTCAACGAACTACCCGAGGTAGGGGTTTAATGCGATTTGTTTAACACTATCCATGTAATGCCTTCTTTTTTATCCAGATTAGGAACATACATGGCGGAAGATTATGGATTGACGTTCATTGCTTCGTTCTTGTGAACTGCTTGCTACCACTCTAAATGAGGAGGGTGCAGACCAAACTAACATGACCCGACCCCTCCACCGCTCTTCTTTGGTGTGTTCTTTGAAATGGAGGAAGGCAAAAAAGGTAATGATGCTCCTCCACCCGCGGCCTCCGCCGCTCCGCACCACCTCCATGCTGAGCCTCCGAGCCGATCCACCATCTCGAGCCGAGCCACCTTCTCCCCCAACGACACCCCGGCTGAACTGGCCCCGCGGTACCCATGCGCTCTGGCCGAACCGGTCCTGCCCCCCCCCCCCCCCCCCCCCGCGGCGCTCCGGCCAAACCAGCCTGTGCCCCCTGCAGCGCCCTAGGTAAATCGACCCCACACCCCCCGTGATTCCCCCGAAGAACTGGCCCATGCCCCCCCGACACCCCGGCCGAACCGACCCGCACCCTCGTGGCACCCCCATGACCGAGCCGCCCCGCGGCTCCCCGGTCCCTCGCAGCCCTCGCGGCCTGCCGGACCTCCCGGCAGACCAGGCTGCATCACGGGTCGGGCCTGAACTAGTGGTTCGGGCCGGGCCGACCTGAACCGGGTCGACTCGTGCCAGGTCTGGCTAGGTCAGGCCGATCGGGTCAGACCGGAATTAGGCCCACTACGACCCTTTACATTCTTTTGGCCTTAACTTTGGCACCAGAAGTCCGTTTGATGAACCATCAGCGACATTGGAAATCATGGAGCGAGATGGTCCTTTTGGGTATAATTCAATAGAGTTTTGGTTTGATATGATAAATGGTCAGTTTGGATCGAGCATGAATCCAACCGGGACCCTCGGACTAAACGACTAATAACTCACAGACCGAGCATCCAATTGACGTGTCGTCTATTGCGTTGAGACCCCTATGACGTGAAAGGCCTTTGAGATACATCTTAATGGGTCTTCTTGACAGCTGGTGTATCGACCAGAAGTTCGTGGAGAAGATCCTCCCAGAGATGTGTGAGCATAGTGCGGAGACCTAGTAGCTGGCTGAGACCTGACGACTACTAACCGTTTCGACTCATAGTGACTCAACTAGCCCAGTAGGGAGAACCTTGGTTTCACGGAAGACCCACAGTGAGGAGCGCATTGGTGTCGCGGCAGAACCACAGTACTCAATAGAAGGATTACCTCATCAGGCTACGAGGGGGATCACCTTGAAGACGTGGCAGACCCACGGTGGGGAGCGTCTTGGTGACGCGACAGAATCACGGTATTCTACAGGAGGAGTACCTCACTAGTCTAAGGTTAGTGGGAAGCACTTTGGTGTCGTTCCAGGCCCAATTTACTTAGATAGAATGTATTAGGTACAAAGTGTGGTGTGTCCACACGGATGAGACCAGGTTTACCTTCAACAGTGAGAAGGGAGCCTTTGCAGCACATGATAGACTTATCTAGAGAAGGGTGCTGCCCATCACTCATCAGTTGGCTTGCCTTACCCTCAGATTAGTTCATGTAGAGAGTCTGAGATATCCTGTAGTGGTGGCCCAGTATGCTGATGTATTCTCTTATGATGTTCTGTGTCAACCTCATCGCATAGAGGTGGAATTTTAGATTGACTTGAACCCTAGGACAACATCGATATGTACACCAGTATATCAGATGGCTCCTATAGAGCTTCATGAGCTGTGGGTACAGCTTAAGGACTTGTAAGGGAAGGGATTCATCCAGCCTGGTGTTTCACCTTGGGAAACCCCGAATCTGTTCGCTAAGATGGTGGATGGGTGCCTAAGACTTTGTGTTGACTATCGGTGCCTGAACTAGGTGACCGTGAAGAACAAGTACCCACTACCGAGGATTGAAGGCCTCTTTGATCAGCAGAAGGGAGAATGATGGTCCTCAAAGATATTCCTCAGATAAGGATATCACCAGGTTAGAGTGCGAGATGAGGATGTGCCGAAGACAACCTTTAGGTGTCGGTATAGCCATTACGAGTTCTTGGTTATGCCATTCGGCGTAAGCAACGCTCCAATAGTGTTCATGGGACTCATGAACAGGATCTTTCAGCCATAACTTGATCTCTTTGTAGTGGACTTCATCGACGACATTCTGATCTTCTCGCCTACTGAGGAGGAGCCTGCCTATCATTTGCAGGTAGTACTGGACACACTCTAAGAGCACGATCTTTATGGTAAGCTCTTGAAGTGCCAGTTCTGGATCCGAGATGTTCACTTTTTGGGACATGTCATATCGGAGGCTGGAGTTGCAGTAGATCCATCAAATATTCAAGAGATACTTTATTGGGAGCCCCCCAAGAGTGTGATAGAGGTGTAGAGTTTCTTCGGTTTGGCTGGATATTACCAGAGGTTTGTGTCAGACTTCTCCAGAGTTCCAGAACCACTATCAGCGTTGATGAAGAAGGGGAAACCCTTCGTTTGGTTGGAGAAATAACCACAGAGTTTTCAGGAGCTGAGGTAGAGGCTGAAGAGTGCCCCCATCTTGAGGCATCCAGAGGGGGGAATAGGGTACATAGTTTACTGTGACACGTTGGGGACCAGAATCAGATGTGTCCTGATGCAAGAGAAAGCAGTGACCACATATGGATCTCAACAGCTGAGGCAACAGGGGAAAAACTATGCTACCCATGACTTGGTGTTAGCAGCAGTGGTTTTCGCCTTGAAGATGTGGTGACAATATCTAATGGGTGAACGTTTTACCATGTACTTTGATCACAAGTGTATCAGGTATATCTTCTCTCATAAGGGAATGAACCTGAGATAATGATGTTGGCTTGAGTTCCTCCATGACTATGACTTAGCGATAGTTTATTATCCTCGGAAGGGGAACTTTGTTGCAGATGCACTCAGTCGGAGATCTGTTATATGGCTTCTAGGTGAGGCGATGGAGCAGATGGATCCTTTACAGATATCATTTGTGGATAGAGATGGAGTATCTTTCCTTCAGTCTCTTACAGTCACTCCCCCAATTCTTCAACGAGTTAGAGAGGCACAACATGGGGATGCTGACTGTGAGACTGGAAGTGATCAGATATCTAAAGTACATGCACCTGATGGATTTTCTAAAGTTTTGGAGAACACCACCTTCTTCATAGGACGTACCATGGTACCCGTGTCACTTTAAGAGGATGTGTTGAGGGAATTCCACACATCCCCTCTAGCGGTACATCATGGAGTGGCGAAGATGTACCAGGATCTCTGAGGAAAGAACTGGTGGTTGAGAATGAAGAAAGCAGTTACAGAGTTTGTCTCTCAATTCCTCACTTGTGAGCAAGTGAAGGTGGAACATCGGGTACCGTCATGCTTGGTTCAGCCTTTAGAGGTCCCACAATGGAAGTGGGATGGTATATCTATAGAATTCGTGATAGGACTTCCACGTACATCTAGATGTCCTGACTCTATCTGGGTGATCGTTGACCGACTCACCATGTCAGCCCACTTATTAACAATCAGAGAGAAGGGTTCAGTAGAGAGTTTGGGACACCTATATGTGCAACAGTTTGTGCGCCTACATGGAGTACCCTCGATGATCGTTTCCAATAATGATGCACGTTTTACTTCCCGATTGTTGAAGGGGTTGCAGGAGGATTTTGGGACGCAACTTCATTTGAGAACCGCCTTACATCCTTAGACAGATAGCCAGACTAAGCGGACCATTCAGACACACGAGGACATGTTGCGTGCTTGTTTCCTCGACTTCGGTCGTAGCTAGGAGGATCAATTTCCTTTGGTAGATTTTTCATACAACAACAGCTATCACCCCACCATTAGGATATATCCTTTTGAGGCATTATACGGGTGACCTTGCAGATCACCCTTATGCTAGACTGACCCAGGGGAGTCAGTACTCGTGGGACCAGAGATGTTATGGGCTACCAAAGAGAAAGTTCAGATCATCAAGGAGTGGATGAAGACTACAAAGAGTAGACCTAATTCATATGCTGCCAGGAGACGGAGACCTCTGGAGTTCGAGGATAGAGACCAAATCTTTCTAAGGGTCTCACCTCATCGAGGATTGAAGATATTTGGCCGAGGTGCCAAGTTATCTTCGAGGATCATCAGACCATTTCAGGACCTCAGTAGAGTTGGAGAGGTGGCTTACCAATTAGCTTTCCACCTCGGTTACACCAGGTGCATGATATCTTCCACGTTTCCCAGCTGAGGAGATATGTACATGAACCTTCTCATATCATCGACCATGGCGAGCTGGACATCGATGATGGGGAAACTTTTACGGTGGTTACAATAGAGATTGAGGATTGACAAGAGTGGGTCCTTCATAGACGGTCGATACCTCTAGTCCGCGTTCACTAGAAGCACGAGAAAATCTAGGAGAGTGCATGGGAGGGAGAGGATCATATGACTTCTCAGTACCCCTACTTTTTCCCTTAGTTTGATTTGTGGCTTACGAGGACATAAGGCCTGAGGTGGGGAGAATGTGAAGACCCGGAATTTCCATGTAATTTTTTCAAATATATGGGAATTTTACATGTCCGTGAAAATTGACGGCACATGATTCTGAGGCCTGGAGTGCCCATAATGAATTTATGAACTTTTCTTAGAGTAAATTTAGTAAACGTGCAAGAATGTTTTTCTAACTTTTGAACCGGTACTCAGAATTGAAATATGAGGGAACTGCTGAACTCATAGCACCGATATTCTCTTAAAGAGACTTTCAACTCGATGAAAGTTGGTCGAAGATGAAAGTTAGCTATTGTGTTTTTTGTAGAAATAATAAAAAAAATAAAAACATGTTTTATTTTATTTTGTGGTAACCACCCTTCCATGTGGAAGTTCAGTGGTGGGGTCCACCAGAACTAAACCTCCTCTTCTAGATTTATTGTGGGGGGGACCACCCGAGATCTCAAAACCTCCCAATTTGAATTTGGGGGTGGGGACAACCCGACCCCTATTAATGGGGGTAGAGGAAAACCTCTCAACTCCTTCATTAATGTGGAGGATCCACTTGACTTCCTCCAAAATTTAATTGTTCCAACCCTCATGCTTTAATTATTCCACCCAACATAAATAATGAATCTTTTTGAATTCTGCCAGCAAAATAATAGATTGCATAATCTATTATTTTGGCACACATTTCAATTTGGTGGAATTGGGGAGAGGAGGAGATTTGAAAGAAAATATATCCAATGAAGAAATTTTTATTCAAACGAAGAACGCCAACGAAGAAATTATTCTCCAATGAAGAACGCCGACCTCATTTGTCCTTCCTCCTCGGGGCTTCTTTCGATGCTGAACTTCCTCATCTACGGAGAATCGACGACCGTACTTCCTTCTCCTGCCAAAACCAACGAACAACCCAAGGTATTAATTTAATGCTATTTTTTTATCACTTTCCATGTACTCCCTTCTTTTCTTGTGAAGATTGGGAACAAACATGGTGGATGATTATGGTTTGATGTTCATTGCTTTGTTCTTGTGAACCGCTTACTACCACTCTAAACATGGATGGTGTGGGCCAAACTAACATGTCCCCGACCCCTCTGCCGTTCTTCTTTGGTGTATTCTTAGAAATGGAGAAAGGCGACAAAGGCGATGGCACTCTGCCACCCGCGGCCTCCACCGCTCTACACTGTCGCCGAACCGTCACCGTACCGAGCCGCTGAGATGAGCCGCTGCCCCGAGATGAGATGCCTTCACCCCCCGCGTCGCTGCTGCCGAACTGGCCCCGCGGCACCTGCTGCGATCTGTCCGAATCGGTCCCGGGACCCCCGCGATGCTCCGGCCTAATCATACGATGCCCATCGCAGTGCCACGACCGAACCGACCCAGCGCCCACCACGGCACCCCAGCCGAACCGGCATGCGCCCCGTATGAACCGGACCTTGCCCCTCGCCATGTCCCGTCCAAACCAGCCTACGCCCCCTGCGGCGCCCCAGCCGAACCGGCCACGTGCCCCTACTGCACTCTGGCCAAATCGGCTCGTGCCCTCACGACACCCCCGCGGCCAAGCCGCCCCACGACACCCGCGACTCTGCTTCCCCTCACGGCCTGCCTGACCTCCCAGCAGACTGGGCCACATCACGAGCTGGGCCGAACCCAGAGGGTCGGGACGGGTCTACCAGAACCGGGTCGACCCATGCCTAGTCGGGTCGGGTCGGTCCGACCGGGTCGGACCAGAATCAGGCCCACTTCGACACTTTACTTTCTTTTGGCCATACCTTTGGCACCAGATGTCAGTTGGACGAACCGTTAGCAGAGCTGGAAATATTGGAGCGAGACGGTCTATTTGGGTGTACTCCACTAGAGTTTTGGTTCGAGATGGGAAACAGCCAGGATGGATCGAGCACGAATCCAACCAGCCCCCCGTGACTAAAAGGCTAATAACTGACAGACCGGACGTCCGATTGACACACCGTGTGTTGCTTTGAGAGCACTATGATGTGGTGGACCTTTGAGATAGTTATTCGTGTGACTTCGTGATAGTTGGAGTATTGACTAGTATCTCATGGAGCGTATCCTTCCAGAGACAAGCGAGCATAGTGCAGAGATCTAGTAGCTGGATGAGACCTGCCGACTGCTGACGGTTTTGACTTAGAGTGACTCAACTTTCCAAGTGGGGAGCTCTTTGGTGTCGTGGTATACCCAAAGTGGGTAGTTCCTTGGTTTCATGGCCGAACCACAGTACTCGATAGGAGGAGTACCTTAGAAGGCTATGATGGGGAGTGCCTTGGTGACACGACAGACCCATGGTGGGGAGCACCTTGCTGATGCGGCAGACCCATGATACTCGACAGGAGGAGTACCGCAAAAGTCCAAGGTTAGTGGGATGTGACTTGGTGTCGCAGTAGCTCTAATGTACTTGATAGAGGTGGAGTTATCTAGCAACCGATGTTTTGATGATGTGACTGAGGATGTTACTTGATAATACCCCTAGAATAGATCCTTTAGTGAACTGAGTCAGTATCTCTGTGTTTTTCCTCATGATTGAGGTGGATTATTTGATAACATAGGTATATGTATGGGCATATACCCATGTAAGGTTATCTGTTTATTTAATACTTTGTGGTTTATCCTTTGTGAATTTTTGTGAGACCTTGAGGGTCTCGGGGTCCCTACTGAGTATCATTATACTCACCCCTCCATGGGCTATGCCCCCACCTTGTTGTGTTGGATGCAGATGATAGACAATGCTTACTGAGGCTGAGTGTACCCGGACTGGACGGTGCCTGGAGGTGGACCATATGGCGTGTTGATACGTGGAGGAGACAGACAGACGTAGAGTGTTGAGGAGGCGATCTGTACCTGCCCTTCAGGTAGGATCCTTGGAGGATGACCCATGAGCCGACTTTCCCTTTTCTTCAGTTGTATTGTATCACATTTGTACTTGTACTTTCCAGTTGGGCTTGTATTCTGTCCTCTTTTACTTACTACAATCACTCTTTTTACAGTTCAGTTTACTTGTGTTCCTATTTTGTTGTGTGCTTGGTTATGTGTGCTTACATGTTATAAAGGAAATAACTTCCTAGTTTTAGGGAATACACCTTTGGTTCTAGTCTCAAGCCCCTGGCCTATGGAAGGCGGGCATGGGGTAGTCATAACAGGGGTCTCGGGGGATGTGTCATGACAACTTAACTTATGACCATTCCAACCATTAAAAAATGATAAAGTCGCTCATGGGTACGTGGGGACTACCACCTCAACAGTACAATGTGATTTTTTTCCCTTGTTCAGCTTCAATAGAAGATCATAAAATTGTATTAAATGTGTAAAAATTATAATTATATTATTATTAATATTCAATAGACGATTTAACCATGGTCAACTTACCAAATTTGTTTTGTGATTACGAACCGAATGCCCTCAAAACACCTATCATGAATTTAATCAATTTAATAAGCATATAAGGCATGGCAATAAATTAAATAGAGGGGATAATAATAATTTAGTACACCTAAAAAGGTTTATAATCAAGAAATTAATCAATATATTTTTATTATGGATAACAGAAATTATGGGTATGGTGAGTTAGAATTGAGGTAAGATATTTCTCATCACAATTTCCTTTCATTGATAATTATGCCTTTTTTACGAAATGTTTTTAATATATTGTATAGAATAAATAATTGATTTATTTTATAACTTATTTAATAAAATTATTGTGGTTTACAACTGAATTTCATGTTTTATTCTTCAATGTACTTTTTCTAAATGTTATGAAGGTTGAAAGGGTTTATTCTATAATATCTTTTTTTCAAGATTTTTTTGTTTAAATTTCAATTAAAGGAAATTATAGGATATTTATCTTTTAAACTCCATATATTTTATTCTTATCTAGTTATTTATAGTGTTTTCATGTTTTCATTTCATTTTAATATCTTAGTCACTTAATATTATGGAGAGAATATTTTTTTATGAAATCTAAACCTTTTTTCCTCTTTGGTCAACAATCTTTTTTTCCATGCCCATGCTTTGAAAAATATTTTCAAGAACGTTATTTAATGTTATAAAATTATTATTTTATATCATTTTAGAAGATAATTTAATTTATTTTCAATTTTCAAAATATAATATTTCCATTACTTTCTAAGAATTTTATTTTTTTTCTTTTTTTAAAAAAGTATGAAATGAATCATTGTTTTAAAATTTACCACATGAATATATTTTACCACCATCAAATCCATTATTTTATTTGAATATTAATTTAAAATATTCCATGTTTATTTTAAAAAAAATTCAATTTATAAATATTTGAGAATTTTTTATTTCTAATAATATAAAAATAAAATGATATTTGTCTCAAATTTTCAAAGAAAAGATCAAATGTTTTTTAAAAGTATTTTCATATATTCTAACATCCATTGATAAATCATATAATGATCAATATATATTGCATGAAGAGTTTTAAGTTAAGTTACATATGTAATGACTTAAGTTTAACTTTGGGTGTTATTATTGCATCTTTAAAGATAAATGTAGTTTTTATTCATAT
Organism: Viscum album; assembly: GCA_963277665.1. Lineage (NCBI taxonomy): Eukaryota > Viridiplantae > Streptophyta > Magnoliopsida > Santalales > Viscaceae > Viscum > Viscum album. The sequence goes on from OY728159.1 coordinate 1,928,553,475, forward strand.
GAAGGTTTATTCATATTTTATATTGTTATAATTTTTTAACAATCATTCCTTTTGATTAATGTATAAAATCATCAAAAGTAATTTTTCATCTTTTTTTGGATCTTATAGTCCATTTAATGTTAATTTTAGTGCTTTAAGAATGAAAAATTAATCATTTCTCATTTAGAATATGGGATAAAGTATAAGTGGAACAAATTACTGAAGAAAAACCAAAGAATACTATTTTTCTTATAAAATTAAAATATATCATGTATGTATATTTTCTTGTGTTCTATATTTTAATGTTAAAATACTCCCTCAACTCTTGGAAAATGATATTGAAATAAAAATGTTATCGTTTGACCATCATTTTTGATGAATTTATAGTATTCTTTACCCCATTATGATATATGTATTTTTTGGATATTAAAATTCTCATTAACATGTTCTCTATCACTCTCTATTATTTCATGGATACTATTTTCCTCCTCCATGTCCATATATTCACATCCCACCAATGTTCCCCTTTTTTTGAAACCTTTTTATGTATTGTTTTAGGAGACCTTCATATTTTACATTTCCCCTTTTAAAAATGATGTTGTATTATTACTTTTTACAATGTGGGTTATCAAAAATGAAAATTTTAAATATTTTAAATAATTTTTCTTTTTTGATTGTGTTTATTATCTTCCACTACATAGATTTGGTTTTAAAAAAATATTTTTAATTTTTTTATAAAAAATGAGATAAAATTGCAAAGAAAGGATTACTGTATTGGGGTAGAGTGTAATGTCCCGATATTTTAAAACTCATTTTCTTTAATTAGTATATTGCATATAGTAAGATATATGAAACACCAAACTTAAATGAACCATGATATACTATAGAAATATTTTTATTTTGGCATGAATGCTCCAACATAGTTGTTGGTTTTGTGGGTATGAATAGAATTAACATTATTATGAAAACTATTTAGAATTTTTTCCTTAATAAACTGAATAAAAAATCATACATTGAGTATTAATTGGGTGGAAATTAAGATAAATTATTTTTAAGGTAAAATAAATATTTTTCATAAAACCGTTTTATATGTGTAATGAATTTTTATGTTAATATATTAAATTAATAACTATTGATAAATGATTAAAATGAAATTATTATATTATATATGAAATTTATTTAATTTTTATTCCTTTTTTTATTTCTATTATAAATTTAATGAGAGTATAATTATTCTATGCTTTAAAAATACTACCTTCAAAGATGATTTTTATAGAATTTTTACTAGATATTATAATTAATTTATACCACTCTTATAAATTATATTTTAAAAAATTAATATAATTACTGAAATTATAATTTCATAATTTCCTAAGGATTAGTTTTTTTTCTATTTTTCAGAAAGATTAGTTTTTGAGTGAATAGTAAAAATGAAGATTTTTTAAATTTGTTATTAATTTTATTTAAATAAAATAATTATAAAGTATCATTATAATTTGGATTTAGTATTAAATTAAAACAATTATAATTTTATTAAACACAATATAATTAATTAAAAATAATTATCCTCATATTTAATTTTTGTACAAGCTTATTTTTAGGCCAAAAAATTTATTTTTCTAAAAACTACTTTCATTGTATTTTACACATTAATATTAAAATTGATTTCTGAAAATTTTATAAATTGAAACATGAAAATTTTATTCCATATTTTGAATCATGATTTTCAAAATTTTAAAATATTTACCTTTTATGTTTTTTATATTATGAATAGTAATCTTGGTAAAACAAATTCACTAGAGTTACAATAAAATGTTTAAAACTGGGATAAAGAAATGAGATAAGGCCTAAAAATATTCCTTAATTTTGTTTTTATTTTATTTTATGAGTTTTTTTAAACATAACCGTCAAATAACCAAACATATTCAATTTATTACAACTTTCCATTGATTATAACCTTTATATTATTTTAAGTAAATGAAAAATTAGAGAAATGTATCCCTTTTGATTTTAATTTATCATATGTGTTTTAATTGGGATAAAAATATGTAACGAATGAATATAAAAGATAATTTGGAAGATAAATAAGTTATTTTTATTATATAAATATATTCTTAATTTTTAGCGATGGTATTTTTAGCTTAAATGCTTACACAGTGATGATATAGTTCTTGGGAAAGTAGTAGAAAAATCAATGTAAATGGTTTTAAGAATAATAAAATTATTATTATTTCTATTAATTGTTATATTCAGTGAAATTTATAGGTAATTATAAATAATTTATATATTTTAATTTCATTGCTTTCTTAATGTCAATGAATTCAAATTAAATGAACAATCCCAAAAAATGAATTTAATGATATTTTATGATAAGTAATATTCTATTAATTTATTTAAAAAATTATATAGTATTTAAAAAATAAAATTTATATTAAAATGGTTTTGTAATGTCATCCATGGAAAATTTTTGAACCTCTCTCCACCTTAGAAGTAAGTCTAGGACAATTGAAAAAAATGGAAAAACGGGTTAGCATGGTTAATGTTAAAACATGTTAACGAGGGGGTTAAACCGAAAAAGATATTTAAAATTAAAATTAAATCATTATAACATTTATATTATGAATTTAGTTTTACTCTATCATTTCATAAACTTTAAATTAATACTATTTTGTGAAAGGTTACATGATTATGATATTCATTATATTTAAAAGTTCTTAATATTTACAATTGCGCTACTCCACTCACTTATAAAAGGGAACCCCATATACTCTATTAATAAAACATTTTATGTCATTTATCTCAACATATATTTAAAGAAATATTTTCCCAACCATTATCCCCATGACTTAGTGGATTTTTTCTCCCAAAAAGGACAAATATAAGTCTTAATGTGTAAGACAAAGGTGGTTTCCCAAAGAAAATGTATAACTATTAACAAAGTTCGCTCATTTTATTTATTCCTACACCTCATTAAATTTTTTCGTAACCTTGCTGATATAAAAAAATAATTTTATTAAATATACCAATATTTTATTATGTTTATATAATGACCATTTTTCATATGCATTTCCATCTTGTATGAAATAAAAATATCACTCATGCATATGTGTGGACTACCACACCCATGAAGCGATGTGTTTTGTTTTTCATCACCATCTCATTTGGATGGTTGTTATGATGGATTTAATGACTATATATTATATTCATGACATTATTATGATTATTTAATGATAATATATTACTTAAATTCTTACCCATCCACCAGTTAAAAAATGATAACATCGCTCATGCATACATGTGGACTACCACCCAACGAAGCAATGTGAATTTTATTTTAAGACTAACTTCCATGAATTATTATAAAATTGTATTTAATGTATAAAAATGATAATTATTTAGTTATTTATAAAGTAAATATCATGTACCCATGACCCCTTTGACCATGGTTAACCTATCAAAGTAGTTTAGCGATTATGAACTGAACGCCCTCAAAACATCCAATATGGACCTCACTTATTCAATAACTGTATATGTCATGGTAATAAATGAAACAAAAAGATTAATAATAAGGGAATACAAATTTTTATTAAGAATATATTAAATTAATATAATTTTATAATATAGGACATAAAGTGTGTATGTGGCGAGTCACCCTTGAGGTGATAGATTTCTCATCTCAATTTCCTTTCATTAAGACCTATTCCATTTTCACCACATGTTTTATTTTTTTGGTGTATTAACTATATAATGGATTTATTTTATTATTCATTTACTTAAATTAAATTAGTCACAAAATCCATTTCATGTTCTCTTCTTCAAATTCCTTTTGATTCAAAATTTACAAAATTTCCAACATCCCATCGCACGTCATTGTCTTGAGAGGAGGTAGAAGTGATAAAAACTATAGGTTAAATCCCCATGAAAACCAAATGATAGAAATAAATGTCAAGGGATTATTAAAATTTGGGGAATGTTTTTTCCTAAAGAATAAACCAAAATTTCAATAAGAAATATGGACAACAAAACGAATCTATATGATTCATGATGAATAACAATACAAGTCAATAAAATTCCCAAAAATAACTATATTAGGGTGACCAAATAAATAAGTAAAAATATGCAAGAAGAAGAGTCTAATTAATAAATAATCATGACCATAATTGGAACCACTATAGACCAATATAAAGAAACTCTACCACTATGACACCATAAAACATAACTGTGATGTCAAGGAGCACTACTATATTGTAACACCCCAATCTCAGATCACCTAAAACGAATGCATTATTAAATTTCATTTCCATTATTATAAGGAAAAAAATCTTGAAGGACCTTATAATTTTTCAGTCTTTTAAATATTTATTATAGGCATGATACCCATAATACATTTGGAAAGAAAAATAAAACATGATACACAATAATTGAAATGAACTGCATCCATGAAAGCTTAATCAATGTCCTCTTCTTAATAACTTGGGGAGAGAAACATAATAATTGTGATCTCAAATTCTCAGTAAGGGTATGTATAGTGGAATAAATAATCAATCTATATGGAAAGGTAAATATCTGAGAACACATTTCATTTACAAGATAAGGCACAAATAATATGGAATGAAAAGAACTGAAACATATGACATAAATCAATAAACTAAGAATGAACAATTTCCGTAGACATGTCGGCACAAAATATCATGGATAAATAGTAACTGTAATTAAATGAGGGAAATAATTTATTTCAGAACGTCATGTCTCAGGCACATGAAAACCTATTACCATCAAGACCTTTCAAAAGACAGTTTAAAATTAAGAATATAAATCTATTTGGCCAACTAATTCATCTCATGAGAACCTGTCAATGCATCAAGGAGCTATATAATTTCTAGGATCCACCCGTTATTTCCATTCCAAAGTATTTCTCATATTGAATAACCAAAATAAATAATATGACATATCAAATTACCATACTGAATGAGTAATATGGGTCTATCAATAATTTCCATGAAGTAAATAATATAATATCATCATAATAATTAGACTCATGATATAACAAGTCAAAAGGTATAATATACACTGTAAAAAAGGATTTAGATGCATAACATTACAATACGCCTCAATGAAATGAAATTGAGATGAAATCCCTTACCTTATGTCTGATACGCTCTGTATTTTTCTGAAACTACTATATGATGATATTATTAACTAATATTAGAATCATTATAATATATATTATTTCATATATGTTTCTTTTATGACTTTATATTACCCATTTATTAAAAATTCACTGTTAATGCAACATTTCGGTTAATAATTGCTTCATTTATCATACGTATTTTGACATGTTATTCTTGACCATATAAAATATATCATGATTTTATTACTTACAAAAAGTATAATATGATTTATATATCATATATATTCATAATATAAATATATATAATAGATATATATGTTACATGGAATACACCGTTCTTGGAGACGGTAGACCATACATACGCATGAACGTTGTTTTCATTTTCTTATCATATTGAATTAAAGTAAGTTAATAACATATATGTAAATATATATATATATATATATTATAGTAGCATTATTATGTCATATATTTCATAATTACTCATAATATATCTATGTTGGATGGTGAACATGGAAGATGTGTCTCATCATGTCATGGAGATGGTAAGATGTATGTATGCACGAGTGATGATATCATTTCATTTATGGTTTAATGGTATGGATTTGGATTGAATATGAATTTTAAAAAAATAATATAAAGTTATATTTATTATTTAAGTCATTTTTATTCATCATTACACCCATCGAAATGATGTATAGAAGAAAAACAATTTACAGCACGGCGTGGAGATGGTATGCCGCACCTACGAACGCTTGGTAATATTGTTTTTCATAGGATAGGTAAAAAAGGAATATGATTGTACCATAATAATAACAACATATCAGCATATATTATAATTTAGATTTATTATTTTAGTATGGTAACTACTTAGTAAGAGGAAGAAGAATAAGAAATAAACTTTTGAAAGAAGGGATAAAAAGATTACTCCTTCTTCGGGATCACCTTTTATTTTCAAAAAGGACTCCTTTAGTTGGTATTAATACAAAATAGTGGACTAAAGGATGAATATAGGGAAGTTTTGAGGATATTTGGTTAGGGTTTGGCTGAGAAACAAATCCTTTGGAGGTGTGAATAAGCGGGTAGAGGTGGTGCCTTTTTATAAGATAGAGGAGGGGAACTTTAGGAAGGTTTTGAAATATTATTTTATTATAAGTTGATTTTTGGTTTCAAATCGTCCCAAACTAATTTATTTCAAATTTAATATTCTTTTGGGTTGAAAAAATCTCAAAAAATAGGTTTTAGATAAGTTTAGGTCACAATGGTAACTTTAAATTTTACCTTATTTATTAGCTAAAAACATTAACTCTTACCATGTCTTATTGTATCTTCATAACCTATGGTAACTATATTTAAAAAAATGACAAGAGAATACTAAGTTGATAATTAATGGCGGTTTTAACATTATATAAGTCATTTTGACGAATCAAATATTTTTAGAACTACTATATCATTTAATAAAATAGTATTTGTTTTAAAAACACATTTATGTCAATTTTGACACTATTTAAGAATTGATTTTTGTTATAGTCATAAAAACATCATTACATCTAAAAAAAGTCATTAAAGAAAAGATAATATGTAAATATCATCCATAAAATTCTCTTATGACGTTACAATGTTTAATTTATATTTATTTTAATATTTATAATGTCATTTAATTGAATCTTTCATTAATAAGGTAATCACTACATCATCACAGTGTCATAAATAAATATTTTTATTTAATTTATAAAAATAATAATTAAAATACCATGATTTTGGAAATAATTTTAGATTTATAATGAATATTTATAGTTGAAAATATCACATATATAACTCTAATTATAATTGTTTTAAAAAAAGATAAATATTTATGTTATTTTTGTCATTCTTTAAATTAATTCTAAAAAATGTCATTTTCCCACCCAAGTGGATCATTGGGGTTAGAAAATAGACCCAAGGATTCCTATGGTAGTAAATAACTCATCAAATAGGACTATACAATGTTTTTAGGTAGTTTAGTATTATTATAATATAATATTTTACTCTTATTTACTAGATTTACCCATTTACCGTGGCAAATAAAAATATTTATTGAAGTTACTATTCATAATGTCCAAAAATAAAAGGTACCTATTTAAAAATAATTTACCTTATGATTAAAAATATGTAATCCATTTTTCCAAATTGAAAGCAAAGAATCTGCCGTATTTAATTTAAAATTAATTTCTATTGTCAAAACCAGAAAGCAGGGTTTTAAGAAGTAATATCTATCAAAACCTTGACATGGGTTTATGTGCAATTCAAATTTGAAATTACTTCAAATAACCATAATTTGAATAAATGATAAAATATTAATCCATTTACACTTTTATTCCAATTAAAAATATAATATTACAATATTTATAAATTAGATGAAAAGACAGTTTTGAATTAAAATGCAGTATTTTTCACAATTCATCAAAAATAGAATCTTATCAGAAAATTACCAAAATTTCAAACTAAGCTAATTTTGATATCACGAATTCAAAATTGATTTCTAATTTAAAAAATAATGTTTATAAAATTTTAAAATGTGGTTAGTGCTATTCATAACTTCTTTTTTTAAACGACTACTTTGATATGTCGTGGTGTGCTAGAACTTGGGGTTGCGTAAATGAAAGCCATTGAATTATTTAAAATGAAATATAATGTGGAAGCTTGAGGTGTTATATTATTCCCCCTTTCAAAGTATTTAATCCTTCAAATTTATATAATGTCACGACATAAAAATATTTAGGTGGTTCTTCATCATATATTCTTTAGGTTCCCACGTCGCCTCTTCCATTTTATAGTTTCTCTAAAGAACTTTTACCATACGAGTTGTATGATTTCTACACACTTATTCTCTAGTATAAATAATCATGATAGGCTATTCAAAATAAGATATATCATGTTCCAGTTATATTTCTTAAAAGGTGAGTACATGCGTTGGGACTAGAATGTATTTTCTTAATAGTGATATGTGGAACACATCTTGAACTTTCAAGAGACTTGGAGGCATTAAAATATGGTAGGATACAACTACTATTAATTCGTGAATTTCAAAAGGTCTGATGTAATGGGGAGTTAATTTAACCTTCTTACTGAAACATATAACACCCTTCTACTGAGATACCTTTAAGAAAACATTATCTCATACTTGAAATTCTAAATCCTTCCTTCAGTTATCAACAAAAATCTTTTGCCTACTTCGAGCTATTTTGATATGGTTTTGGATAATATTCACCTTATCTATTGTTTCTTCAACATGTTATGGACCTGCAAATTTTCTTTCACCAACATCATCCCAACAAGTTGGTGTATGACATCACTTTACATATAATGCTTTATATGGTTCCATTTGAATAATTGAATGGAAGATATTGTTATAGGAAAATTTTACCAATGGTAAATATTGTTCCTACATACCTTGAAAGTCATATGAATATGATATAAACATGTATTATAATGTTAGAATAGTCTGTTCTAATTTTCCATCAGTTTGACAGTGGTATGCTGTGATCAAACGAAGTATAGTATCTTGGACCTTCTAAATACTTTTCTAGAATATTGATGTAAAAGGGGGATCAGGATCCGAAATAATTGATAAGGGTACACCATGAATTATTAAAACTTCATTAATACATAGTCTTGATAAACCTTAAAGTGTTAACTCTTTTCTTATAGCAAGAAAATGTGCTAACTTGGTAAAAAGATCAACAATAATGCCTATCGCATCATTCCTTATGGGAGTCTTTGGTCACCCCATGACAAAGTTCATCATAATATCATCCAATTTCCACATAGGTACAAGAAGAGGTTGCATCACTCCTCTAGGATGTTTTCTTCCATCATTCACCTGTTGACAAACCAAACATTTTGACACATAATCAGTAATCTCCCTCTTCACTTTGCCCCACTAAATTTTTTTCCTTCAAGTATCTACACGTCTTAGTTCCATCGGGGTATATAGAGAAATTGTAGCTATGTGCATCATCCAATAATCCCATTTTTATCTTAGTTATGGAGGAGACACAAACCATTTTTCCAAAATATTGAAATGTCATATTCAAATATGAAATCAATAAATCTCCCATCATTAACAACATTAATTTTCTTTTGAAACTCATCATCATCAGTCTGAGAACTTTTTATCCTTTCTAGTAAATATGGTTTGGAAACCATTTAAAAATGTAGTGATTCTTTACACTCAAATATAATTTCTATATACATCTTATCTAGATCTATGAACATAAGATCCCTTTCAACTATCATCTTGTTTATAACTCCATGGTCTTTTCTGCTCAAGGCATCTGCCACTTTATTTTCCTTCCATGGGTGGTAGTGTGTTGTGAAATCATAATCCTTGAGTAGCTCAATCAATCTTCTTCGTCTCATGTTGAGTTATTTCGATGAGTAAATATATTTCAAAATCTTCTGATCCATATATATCTTACATTTTTCACCAGAGAGATAGCGTCTCCATATCTTTAGAGAAATGATTATAGTATATAACTTAAGATCATGAGTTTTATTGTTTTTTTCATGGGTTTTTAATTGCCTTTATGCATATGAAATAACCCTACCATTATTAAAACGACACAACCAAGTCCTTTCCTTAATGCATCAATATAAATAAAAAACCCTCATTCTTAAACGATAAATTCAAGATATGATCATTGGATAATATTCACCTCAATTCATCAAAACATTCTTCTAACTATTTTGTTCAAATGAATTTATCACCTTTACATGTGAGTTTGGTTAATGGGCTAGCTAATCTGGTGAAATTCTGGACGAAACTCCGATAATAAGCTAATAAACAAATAAAACTTCATACCTCAGTTATACTTGTTGATGTTAGACATTCTTGAATTGCCTTTGTCTTTGAAGGATCAATAGTGATTCTATACTTTGAGATTATAAGGCCGAGGAAAGAAATTTCCTGAATCCAGAATTCACACTTACTAAATTTACTATATAATTCTTCTCTCTTGAGAGTCTCAAGAATGATTCACAAGTTATACTCATGGTCTTAAAATCTTTTAGAGTATATTATAATATCATCAATGAATACCACTAAAAAATCATCAGGACATTTTTTGAATACTCTATTCCTAAGATCCATAAAAACCAAGGGTGCATTATTCAATCCAAAAGGCATTACTGTAAATTCATAATGACCATACTTAATCTAAAAAGTTGTCCTCTGAATGTCTTCCTTCTTTAATCATTATTTATGATACCCAGCACAATTATAAATCATCAAAATGAATTGATATACTTGAAATTGATTAAATAAATCATCGATACGAGGTAGAGGATACTTTATCTTTATTGTAATTGTATTTATTTCCCTATAATCAATACACAGCCTCATGTATCCATTTTTTTCTTGAAAAAGAGAACTGGGGCTCCCCATGTAGAAACAATAGGGTGGATAAATCCCTTTTTACACAACTCTTCAAGTTGTTTTTTAGATCTACTAATTATAAATTGGCGGAGTTTTTGATTTTGGCCATGCATCAGGGATTAAATAAATTAAAAACTCAACTTCTCACTCTAGGGGGTGTCTGAGAAAGTCTTCAGGAAAAACATCAATGTATTCCTTTATAATAGGTTCATACTTAATTTCAAGATTACCTCCTTCATCCATAGATCAATATTTCTCTTCCTCCTAAATAATCCCATTAAGAAAAGCTACTATGAGTGGATTTTGATAAGAATCATGCGATGAAGTTTCTACTCTAAAGATAAGGGATTATACATCTTCCTCACAAATCACAATTTCCTTCTTCTTGAAATATATTTCCACATCACATTCTGAAATCCCATCTGTACCAAGGATTATATAGAAATCAACCATAGGTATGATAAAAAAAATTATCAATTAGAGCACATTTATATTCCAAAATGGGATCTGGTCGACACATCTTTGTTGCGGTAACGTTCCCACTGGAAGTTCTAACTAATAATTCATGTTTCATGGTGAATTGGAAATAAGTAATTTTTAATGAAAACTAGGAATATATAAAGGAATTCGATGATCCAGAATCAAATAATTATTTAGCTAAATTTGAGGAAATAATTAATGTACCTACCACCACATCATTAGGAACTTCAACCCCAATAGTTGTGATTGAAAATGCTTGGTCATCTCCCCTCTACCTCTTCTGTGGTAGGTTCCCTTGACGTTTGGGGAATTCATTTGAATAGTGTCCCATATCATTACAATTATAGAACTATACATCATTTATTTGTTTCTTACCTTTTTATTCTTGATCCCGGTGTCTCTTATCTCCACACTTATAAAAAACTCATAATCCATTCAAACATTATTTTGGTTTATTTTCTCACAGTTTCCACAAGATAAAAATCATTCAAATTTCTTCTTATAATTTTATGCATCCCTTTTTAATGGTTCTTTGATGTCCTCTTCTTGCCTTGTTTTCCTTTAAATATATTGATCCTAGAAAACTCATTCTCCATATTGATGGCACAAAAAACTATTTTATCATATGATGAAAAATTATGTGAATCCAGTGCCCTTAAGAGATTTAGATTAAGAATTTCAAAGAAGTGATAGATCTTGACCTCTATGTTGCGAATATAATCCTTATAAAATCTGGATAACCTTGTAAAGGTATCATAATAGTATTCAACATTTTCTTCTTCCTTTTTCTTTAAGTTAAGGAACTTCCTCTTTATCTCAATTTGTTGATCATAAGGAATGTATTTCTCAAATAATGTCTATTTAAAAGTTCTCAATTCTATAAGTTCTATTTCCTCATAATCCCCAGTATTTTGGATCATTTTCAACCATTTATCAGAATCAAATTTGAGATAATATACTGAAAAAGTAAAATTTTCTATTACACCACATCCTATGGCCATAAATATCTTTTCTAGAGACATATTCCACTTCTCAACCACAATTTTATTAGTAGTAACACTAAATGATGGGGTCTTTTGTCTCATAAAGGGTTCAAACATTGGATATTCCCTCTGCAGAATGGGTTATTTTATCAGGGAATGGTTATTTTTCCTAACCTAATTAAGTTTCCCTAGTATCACCATGATTTTCTCTATTTCAATACTAGCTGTATTGGTTTCTTCTACAGGGTAACCCATGAAATTTCCTTGAGTATTGATACCATTCTTCCTTACGGGTTCTATTTCTATATAATGAAACATATCAGATTAGATCATAAAATTATGAGTTTCAAATATCTTTAAACAATCATTAAATATTAAAAATTTATGCATCCTAAATCATAAACATTTGTTAGTTTGGGTGAATTATCATAGTTGTATCCCCAAATTCTAACATAGGGTATATTACATAATCAATGTTCTCTAAATATAGTTTCCAAGGATTTTTTTATTCTTCCATTGATACCAACTAAAACACCCCAACCTTATATCACATGAATCTGGTGTATTATTACATTTCATTGGCATTATTACATGGAAACAAATCCTGAACAAACATACAATTTATTAGTCTTTTAAATCCATATTACATAAATGATACCTATAATACATTAGGAAAAAAAAAACATTATACATTATAATTTAATTGAACTAAATCCTTGAAATATTAATCAATGTTCTCTTCTTGATAACCTAGGGAGAGAAACATAATAAGGGTGAGCTCAAATACTCAGTATGGGTATGTAAAATGAAAGCAATAATAAATCTATATGGAAAGGTAAATATCTGAGAACAATTTCTATTTACAAAACTAGATAAGGAACAAATAATATGGAATTTAAGGACTAAAACGTATAGCATAAATCAATAAACTGTGAATGAACTATTTCCATAGATATTTCGATGAAAAATTTCATAGATAAATAATAACTGAAATTAAATGAGGGAAATAATTTATTTAAGGATGTCATGTCTCTAGTAGAAGAAAACCTATTACCATCAATACCTTTCACAAGAAGGTGTAAAATTAAGGTTATAAATCCATTTTTCCAAATAATTCATCTCATGCGAACCTGTCGATCCATCGAGAAGCTATATAAATTTGGGTTTGTACCAATCATTTTTAGTCCAAAGTATTTCTCATATTTAATAACCAAAATAAATAATATACATTATCAAATTACCATATTTAATGAGTAATATGGATATATCAATAATTACAATGATGTAAATACTACAATATCCTGAAAAAATGATATTCATGATATAACAAGTCATAATTTAGAATATACACTGAATAAAAGTAACATGGGGCATAACATTCCAATTTGCCTCAGGGAAATGATTTTGAGATGAAATCTCTTACCTTAAGTCTGATACTCTATGTATTTGTCAGAAAATACTATACGATGGTATTATTAACTTATAGTAGAATCATAATAATATTTATGATATCATAAATTATTCTTTTATGACTTTATATTACCAGTTTATTAACAATTCCAAGGTAATGGAACATTTTGAGTAATAATCGCTTCGTTTATTATATGCGTTTTGAATTGTTATTCTAGATCATATTTCTTAGATCATGATTTAATTACTTCAAAATTTTATTATATTATTTATATATCTCATATATTCATAATTTAAATATCACTACTGTAATTTGGGTTTTTTCCCAACGGCAGTATACCAACGGTTCAATTAAACCGTTGGTATACTCAGCCTTTGCCAACGGTTTACTGAAATCATTGGAAAAGGGTATTCCAGTGACCCATTTCCCAACGGTTCTATAGAACCGTTGGGAAAGGGGTGCTAAACTTATCCCTTTCCCAACAGTTTATTGAAACCTTTGCGAAAGGTTGCCTTTGCCAACGGTTTTTACAAACCGTTGGAAAAGGTTTTTCCCAAATAGCAACCCCGATCTACTCTCCCTCATTCGAGACAGAGCCCTAATTATCCTCCGCTCCGGTGCTCTCGCGAACCCCCCGTCCGAACATCATCGACCCCCGTCCGAATAGGTACACCCCCCATCCGAACAAGTAAAAATTGATCTCAATCAAGTTGTTTTAGTTGTTTTAATGAATTGATTTTTCTATTAATTAAAACATAAACACTATGGTTCCATTTTTATAGAAGCTTACATGCCAATGGTGGACAATTTTATAATGCATATAGATTCTATTATTTTTAGATTTCTTCTCTTAAGGATATGTGTTGGTTTTCCACATGGAATGCCTTGACTATCTACTTAGCATGATAGAGGGTTTCTTTTGGAAATTTCCAATGGAAATTACATGATCCTATAAACATTTTGATGAATTTTCCTAACCTAGATGGATTGTCTAATGTTTCTCAAATGATCAAGGATGGAATGTTTGGAGGACATCACAAGTCCTGACTGGTTGATCGTAGATGCAATTTCATGATAATGGGTGTAATGCCTATAGGTAATCTCTTGATTTTGGTGATCTTCTCCATTTTCATCAAAAGACATGTTTGACACACTGGGAGGGAAACTCTAGAGTCAGTGTGACATGTCTTGAAGGGTGATTTATGTCCATAGTGACATGATTTGAGGACATCACATGACCTAGTTGGTGTGCCTGGAGGGTGTTAAGGGAGCCATCTAACATTCCTGACATTTAATATGCGTCTGAGATAATATGTATTGATTCCCCTATATACAAGGAGATACATATCTATTGGAAAACATGTAGTCTGTATGGTGAGAATTAAAGGCTTTTCATTACAAGGGTGGCATATTCATGGGTGCCATCTGATTTTATTTGACATGTCAAGGGGACATCAAATGATCAAAATAGGTTTCCAATGGAATGTATTGTGAACAGGATGAAATTTCCTAGTGCAATAAAATTTCATAGGTGATGCATGTTATGAACATTAGGGTCAACATATATTTCCTTCACCTTAGTCTCCCATATTTTAGTATTTCATCCATCCTTTTATCCCAAATTCCATAGATTTATACATTATTTTATTATATTATGTCTCAAATTATCTAAAATATGTGTTTGATGTTCTTCACGTGACCTATCATAATTCCTTCTCATAATCTATAGTGATCATGGGAAGATCCCATGCATGATTCATGATCACTCAAATTATTCTGCAGATCATACATAATGGAAGCCTTACAGGATGTGAGATGATTATATCTATGAAATCTACTCAGGTACCTGGTGAGGAAGTTTATATTAATTCAAAAAGGTAAATCGCATATGAGGATACCCTACTAATATGGTTATGGGATGAGGCATTCTCTGATGTGATAACACATTAAGTTCTTGTTGGTTTTACATTTTGTCAATAACACATTAGTATGTTTTTTTTCACATGTGTAGTTGATACCATGATTATTTTCTTACTTTATCGTTTACTTAAATGTATTTTCTATTAAAGTTCAATCCTATTGAATTTTTTATGACAAAATGACTTTTATGAATTCCTTTTACAGAATGGACAGAAGTTGGATGTATGAAACCGATCATATCTCAAGCGATTTTCAAAACAATTTGGAGAGAATTATAGATTTTTCATTTCACAATGCTTCAGATAGTGGTCACATACACTGCCCATGTTCCAATTGTGTTGGTAGACCTTGGTTGAGTCATGAAGAAGTCAGCTACCACATAACCAAAAATGGTTTTCAAGAAAACTACTTTGTGTGGTATCATAATGGGGAGAAAATGAAATCTCAAATTGGTGATGATCGAAATAAAAGGACTGGAATGGAGAATTTGTTAGATGATCGGTTTCCGTTTATTCATCATCATGAAAAAGAAAGGATTTCGACTCAAGAATACGTCGATACGAGGAAAACTGATGCATCTAGTGAAAATGATGATATTGATAGGGTGAAAAAATTGAATGATGCTGCCACGATTCCAGTATATCGACAATGCGATAAAATGAAAAAGCTGGAATTTTTAATCCGATTGTTTCATGGAAAAACTATGTATGAGATTTTTCTAATACAGCACTCGATTACATTTTTACCCTCTTGAAGGATTTACTTCCAGATGATGCAGATATTCCCTGAAACCACTATATAGCATGGAAGTTAGTTGAAGAACTTGGATTTTCCAGAAACAAAATTCATGCTTGCCCGAAAGATTGCAGTTTATTCTGGGAAGAAACCGCTGAACGAAATGAATGTATAAAATGTGGCACATCCCGCTGGAAGTCAAAATCTGATGGAACACCATCCCACATTCCACAGAAAGTAATGTGGCACTTTCCATTGATCCCCAAACTCCAGAATCTTTTTATATCTGATGACATATCAATAAAAATGAGATGGCATGATACCGAGAGAAAGTAGACTAATGATGAGTTGGTTCATCCTGCAGATGGATTTTCATGGAAGATATTTGATGCTCGACATCCTGATTTTGCAGCTGACGTGTGTAATGTGAGGCTGGGTCTTTCATGCGACGGTTTTAATCCGTTTGGGAAGATGCTTACTTCGCACAACACATGGCTAGTTTTTATACACATTTATAATCTTCCCCCATGGTTGTGTATGAAAAAATCTTTCACTTTCATGAGTATACTCATATATGGTCCTTCTGATCCCGACATTGATATTGATGTATACATGCAACCTTTAATAAAAGAGTTGAAACTTCTTTGGGATGTGGGTGTGCGCACATACGATGCATATTCGAAAGACATATTTCAGATGCGTGCTGCGCTTATGTGGACGATCAATGATTTTCCGACTTATGCAATGATGTATGGATGGAGCACGAAGGGAAAACTATCATGTCCTGTTTGTATGAAAAATACACGATCCAGAAGACTGAAACATCGTTGTAGTTTCAGTTTTATGGGACATCGACGATTTTTGCCAAAGGATCATCCATTTAGAATGAATCGTCGAAGATTTGATAATACTATAGAGACGGATGATCCACCTCAGCGTATGTCTGGAACTGATGTTCTTAATGAATTGAAATATTTCAGTTTTTCGTTCGGGAAGGGTCAAATGAAATCTGGAAAGAGAAAGAATGTTTCCACAGAAACCTGTTACAATTGGAGGAAGAGGAGTATCTTTTTTGATTTGCCTTATTGGTCAACCAATTTTCTATGTCATTGCTTAGACGTAATGAATATTGAAAAGAATATATGTGAAATGTTGATTTCAGTTCTTCTAAATGTCAAGGGGAAGACAAAAGTTGATTTACGATCTCGACGTGACTTGGTGGATTGGGGAATCAGACCAGAATTACATCCTGTGAGTATCAGTGAAAATAAATGGAAACTTCCATGTGCTTCTTATTTGATGACACCTACTGAAAAAAGCAATTTCTGGAAGTATTAGAGACTATTAGAGTTCCTGATGGCTATTCAAGCAACACATCTAAACGGGTCAACAGAAGAGAGTTGAAGCTAAAATCTTTGAAGGCTCATGATTATCATGTTCTACTGCATGAGTTGATTCCAATAGAAATCCGTCATCTTTTGTCCAATAATGTAAGGGTGGGTGTTATTTGGTTGTGGCATTTGTTTAGAGATCTTTGTGCTAAAAGTTGTCCAAGTATTTCTTGCAAAAAATGTTGACAGATGCCCCATTAATTTTGTGTGAGTTGGAGAAAATATTTCCCCCATCATTTTTCACATGCATGCTGCATCTGACTATCCATATTCCAACAGAAATACTTCTCGGAGGACCTGTTTCTTTTCGTTGGATGTATCCAACTGAAATAAATATGTTCACATTAAAGTATTATGTTTGAAACAAGAATCATCCCGAAGGTTCTATCGTGAACGGTTACTTAGCTCAAGAATGTATGAATTTCTGTTCGATGTATTTGTCTGATCTTACTACAAGAATGAACAGACCAATGAGAAATAAAGAAGAATAATATGAGAAAATTGAAACCAGTTTTCCATCACTTCCTCAAACAGGAGGAATTCCTGGATCATATACATTGAAGACATTAAGCCATGAAGAGCGGGAGATGGCACATCGCACAGTTTTGTTCAACTGTGATTTGTTCGATGACTATATCAGGTAACAAAATTGAATATGTATATCTTACATATATATCTGTTAAACTATTCATATTTTTTATCTACAGGGAACATAAAACAATGATAAATAAGAATCATCGTTCTTTATCTTTGAGAAGGAGAGAGACTTTTTATAGCATAGAGTTTTCTGCTTGGTTAAAATTGAAGGTAAAAATATTACTATTTAAATTAATTATTTCAATATTTACTTAAGTTTAACTGTCATTTATATTGCAGGTATTGAGTTTGTCTGCTGACTCTGTCTCTGAGGAAATAAGAGCTTTGGCTTTTGGTCCTAATACCGTGGTTCATGACTGTAAATCAATTGTTATCAATGGGTACATATTTATTGTCACTGAACGAGCCAAAAACATGAGAACACAACATGATGGTATTATGGTTACTGCCACAACAGATTGTTATGCCAGTGCATCAGATAGTAGACCACGACTTGAAAATGTGGGTTATTATAGAGTTGTTGAAAAAATAATAATATTGGATTATTACTCTCATGGACGAGTCACAATGATGAAATGCCATTGGTTTGATTCGATGACGAGACATGGCACATTTATTGATGATTGTGGATTTTGAGTAATTAATATGACCCGCACTCTTGCTACCGAAGAACCATATGTGTTGGAATCAATGGCTAAACAAGTTTTTATGTCAAAGATCAACTTCAACCTGAATTTGGTGTCATAGTTGAAGTAATTCCAAGACATATTTTTGATGATGCTGATGATGGAATTGACACTGTCCCTATTGCCATTGGAACCAATCCATTTATTTATTTTGATGACTCCAATAGATCAATTGTCAGAGTTGATTGTGATCCTGAAGTTGTGGTTGGAAATATATAGAATCATTCATCCATGTTCTCAATTCTTTTGGTTTACCTCGAGTTGGGTTGTTAAGGTTGGTAATATTCATATTTATTTAGTATTGATCACAAATATGTTTTAGCTGACTTGACCGTTATGTGAATTTTCAATGTTTATTGGTTGCTATTTTATTTGAATTGCATTTTCTAATTTGGAATTGAACTGTATTCAAACCAAATCAAACAATATTTCTAACTTGGTGAACATTACAACTTGTATGTTTTATTAAATTCATTCAAGCTCTTCTAAAACAATTGATAGCTAAATTACCAATGAATCTCCTCATTCCCTCATATATTTAGTTTTTTGGTTTACACATTAATTTCCTTTTTCGAATTAATTACATATTTGTTTTCAAATGCTGGAAATGCAGCCAATTGAAGAGAGACGAAGAAAAAAAATGGCGGATAACAATCGTCGGATGGAGGAGCCGGGCATTCCACCATTAGTGCCTACAATGAGTACTTTATTTCAAATATATATATATATATATTTACAGAATATATAATGTCATGTGATTAATTTTTTTGTAAACTTTTTTGTAGGATCCACCGTTACGTCGACAGTTATTCGACGAGGAGCCTAGTACTGGTCCTAGTACTCAGGCCGGTGGTACGAGGAGGGTTCGTACCAGAGGTGGACGTAGAGCTGCGCGTGCCCAACTAGACCCTGCCCCTCCCACTGACATTTCAGCCTTCCCACATTCTAATCTCGGTGTGTCGTTAGGGACACACAGGGTATTTAGGCCTCCCATGTTTTCACTACCTTCTGCATCTTCTGCCCCATCATTTTCACATCCCATGATGATTCCCACTCCCCAGTCAGCATCAGGTCATACATTTGTTCCATCTTCTTTTCCTTCTACTTCTGTCTCTCTGAGCTTTTATATTCCATCGTCATTGACTCCTGTTCCACCAGAGGGTGTTCCATCAGGTTCTATGGATCCGACGCCACTCATTGATCAGACTAGCGCATGTATATTTATAAAACCCTAACAAATTTTTATAGCAATATTTATTTTCATTATAACATGTTTTGATAAAATATTTGTTTTTATTTCATGACAGATACATCTACTGACAGGAGGCGGGGGTGGGGCTGTACACGCATGCGTTCGGTGTGGAACCGTTGCACACAGGTTATGGTGGAATATAATGAAGACAATCAGATGGTTGAGAAAACAGGGCAGTAATGTCGGAGTTTTCTGGCGACGCTTGCCAAATACTCTGACATCATTCCCGTCAGCCCGCTGTCGTGGAGACATTTTCCACATGAGGTCAAAGATAGATCGTGGGTAGAGATATGGGTAAAAAAATCTGTTGTATTTAATTCCATGAATTATTTTTGTATTTATATGAATTAATATTTTGATTTTAGCTTTGATTTAATTTTCCTGATGGTGAGGGTGCACGACTGGAACGTCTAAAGGATTTAGGTGAGCTTTGGAGAGCCTACAAGCATGAGATGTGTATTGGCTGGTGTGCTAGAGTTGGCACTGAGTTAGAGGCCAGTCGTGGATGATTGTCCTATAGAGCAGTATCGTCAGATGATTACTCATTGGACGAGTATCCAGTTTAAGGTATGAATTACATTTGAGGTATTTAAATAATAACTTTAAAGTTTTTCATTAATATTATCCTTTGAATTATCGAATTTTATTTAGGAATCATCTGGAAAAAATAAAAAAAACATTGATGCAAAAAAATACCTCCATACACTAGGACGCACGACGATGCCAGATCATGAGAGGCAGCAGGTATGACAATTGTTTATAAGTTTTCTTTACGACTTACATTTTCTTTTGTTTCCTCAATTATTTAATCATTTGCTAAAGTTTTTATATAACTTTTGTTTTCAATGTCATTGTAGAGGCAAGTACAAAATATTGAAGGACGTGTGCCTCGAGCAAAACTGTTTTGCTTGAGTAGATGAAAAAAGGATGGAAGTGCTGTCAACGAAGCGACTCAGCAGCAGATTGTAAGTTTTAATCTGTTGATTTTATATTTTAATATCTATTTTGTAACTTAATAATATATTTATATTTGTAACAGGATGCTTTAGAGGCCCTCGATTCCCAAGAAGCAGACAATTTTGGGCTATCTGATCACTTACATCAGGTGTTGGGAGAGGATCATTCTGGCAGAGTACGCTGCCGACCTAGGATAGCCCCGACGAGGTATTGACCTGCCTCAGGAACGAGTTGTAGTGCCACCGAGCTGCAACAAGTTAGGGTACAGGCAGAACAGGCTGAGAAAAGGGCCACAGGGACGGCAAAACAGTCTGCTAGGGAAAATATTGCATTTATGAAATTTATTGAAGTTCTAAGTCCAACACTTCCAGCAGTGGTCAGCCCAGCGATTGATGAATACATGTCGTCGATACATTCTATATATGGTGCACCAGGTTGCAGTTCCAGTGGTGGTCAGGACGATGTCCAACTTGAAGATGATGATGGCGAGGAGTCTGATTCGGAAGAGGAGGGAGATGAGGAGGGCGAGGAGGAGGGCGAAGGCGAGGAGGAAGGCACTGTGGAGGGTGAGGACGATGAGGAGGACGATGATGAGGGTGATGATGATAATGATGATGGTGATGGTGATGCTGATGTGGGACATATTGATCCGTTACATTTTTGACTTATATTACTGAGATTTGATGTTTAATCTATTCTAGTTGTTGGTTTTATCTAAACTCGTAGTATAGTATTGGAGTTGAGTTATTTTATATATTGTCTGTTTTTATGGATGTTGTTGTCTTTGAGTGGTTGTGTGTTTGAGAACTCCCTGGAAAACCCCTCTCATTCTTGGACCCTGGACAACCCCCCCTCCCCCTTGGACCCCAAACACCCCCCAAACACCCCCCGGACAGCCCCGCGGACAGCCCCCTGGACAGCCCCCTGTACAGCCCCCCACCCCCACCCTAGACCCCAGATAGCCCCCGGGACAGCCCCCCCACCCTCCCCCTTAGACCCCAGACAACCCCCCAAACACCCCCCGGACAGCCCCCTGAACAACCCCGGACAACCCCCTAAACAACAACTGAACAACCCCTGAACAACCCCCTGAACAACCCCCGGACAGCCCCCTGAACAACCCCGGACAGCCCCCTGAACAACCCCCAAACACCCCCCGGACAGACCCCGCACACCCCCCCACCCTCCTCCTTGGTCCCCGGACAGCCCCCCAGACACCCACCGGACAGCCCCCCCCAGACAGCCCCCCCGGACAGCCCCTCCACCTTCCTTAATTTGATTAGCTCTGAAATGTTTCATAGCACGATCAATTAAAATCTAATCCATACTAAATATGATATAAAAATATTCTATATGAATTTCCATAAGATTTTAAGTGAAAACAAAAAATGACATACGAAAAACTGACCAAACGCATTCGAAATGTGTTGATGCTTTAGGACAACGATCCATGGGTCATATGTGACGTGTACTAGTCAACCCCGTCTCAATCTGAGACGCGGTGTGGCTGGCCAAACGCATTCGGATTGTGTTGATACTTTAGGACAACGATCCATGGTTCATTTGAGACGTGTACGAGTCAACCCCGCCTAAATCCGGACAGCCACTCGAACAGCCCCCCCTGCTCCTTGGATCCCGGACACTCCCCGGACCCCCTCACGCCAGTTTACATAGCGCGCGCATCACTTAAAACACGAATATTGAGCCGTACCGTGCACACCGCATGTCTGATTGATGTGACGTCTACGCGTACACATCACGAATAATAAATAGAATGTTGCACGGTGGTTTCAGGTGAATCCGAGGTCGTCCGCTATGAATTTGACCGTCTGACGCCCGTTTTGGCCGTTTATGACACCAGAACTGCGTTGTCGGTCACCGCGGGCACACGGCACGTCCGATTGACATGCCGTCTGCTCGAACACTTCATAAATCACTCAACCGTATTTTTCGTCTGATTTCAGGTCATTCCGACTTCGTTCGGCCCGTTTGGACCCCCCTCATGCGCGTTTACGAAGCACGCGCCTCACTTAAAACACGCATATTGAGCCGTACCGCGCAAACCGCACATCCGATTGACGTTTCGTCTGCGCGTACACGTCACGAATAATAATTAGAATATTTCATGGTGGTTTCAGCTCAATCCAAGGTCGTCCACTATGAATTTGACCGTTGGACGCCCGTTTTGGCCGTTTATGACACCAGAACTGCGTTGTCGGTCACCGCGGGCACACGGCACGTCCGATTGACGTGCCGTCTACTCGAACACTTCAGAAATAACTCACTCGTATTTTTCGTCTGATTTCAGGTCATTCCGACTTCGTTCGGCCCGTTTGGACCCCCCTCACGCGCGTTTACGAAGCGCGCACATCACTTAAAACACGCATATTGAGCCGTACAACGCAAACCGAACGTCCGATTGACGTGCCGTCTGCGAGTACATGTCACAAATAATAATTAGAATGTTTCACAGTGTTTTCAGCTCAATCCGAGGTCGTCCGCTATGAATTTGACCGTTGGACGCCCGTTTTGGCCGTTTATGACACCAGAACTGCGTTGTCGGTCACCGCGGGCACACGGCAAGTCCGATTGACGCGTCGTCTACTCGAACACTTTATAAATCACTCACCCATATTTTTCGTCTGATTTCAGGCCATTCCGACTTTGTTCGGCCCGTTTGAACCCCCCTCACGCGCGTTTACGAAGCGCGCGCATCACTTAAAACATGAATATTGAGCCGTACCGCGCAAACCGCACGTCCGATTGACGTGCCTTATACGCGTACACGTCACAAATAATAATTAGAATGTTTCACGGTGGTTTCAGCTCAATCCGAGGTCATCCGCTATGAATTTGACCGTTTGACACCCGTTTTGGCCGTTTATGACACCAGAACTGCGTTGTCGGTCACCGCGGGCACATGGCATGTCCGATTGATGTGCCATCTACTCGAACAATTCATAAATCACTCACCCTTATTTGTCGTCTGATTTCAGGCCATTCCAAAATCGTTCGGCCTGTTTGGACCACGCTCACGCGCGTTTACGAAGTGCACGCATCACTTAAAACACGAATATTGAGCCGTACCGTGCAAACCGCACGTCCAATTGACGTGCCGTCTGTGCATACACGTCACGAATAATAATTAGAATGTTTCACGGTGGTTTCAGCTCAATTCGAGGTCGTCCTCTATGAATTTGACCGTTTGATGCCCGTTTTGGCCGTTTATGACACCAGAACTGCGTTGTCGGTCACCGTGGGCACACGGCACGTCCGATTGACGTTCCGTCTGGTCGAACACTTCATAAATCACTCACCTGTATTTGTCGTCTGTTTTCAGGCCATTCCGAAATCGTTCGGCCCGTTTGGACCACCCTCACGCGCGTTTACGAAGCGCGCACATCACTTAAAACACTAATATTGAGCCGTACTGCGCAAACTACACGTCTGATTGATGTGAAGTCTACGCGTACACATCACGAATAATAATTAGAATGTTTCACGGTGGTTTCAGCTCAATCTGAAGTCGTCCTCTATGAATTTGACCGTTTGACGCCCGTTTTGGCCGTTTATGACACCAGAACTGCGTTGTCGGTCACCGCGGGCACACGGCACGTCCGATTGACATGCCGTCTGCTCGACCACTTCATAAATCACTCACCCGTATTTTTCGTCTGATTTCAGGCCATTCCGACTTCGTTCGGCCCATTTGGACCCCCCTCACGCGCGTTTACGAAGCGCGCGCATCACATAAAACACGAATATTGAGCCGTACCGCGCAAACCGCATGTCCGATTGACGTTCCATCTGCGTGTACATGTCACGAATAATAATTAGAATTTTTCACGGTGGTTTCATCTCAATCTGAGGTCGTCCGCTATGAATTTGGCCATTTGACACCCGTTTTGGCCGTTTATGACACGAGAACTGCGTTTTCGGTCACCGCGGGCACACGACACGTCCGATTGACGTACCGTCTACTCGCACACTTCATAAATCACGCACCCATATTTTTCGTCTGATTTCAGGCCATTCCGAAATCGTTCGGCCCGTTTGGACCACCCTCACGCGCGTTTACGAAGCGCGCGCATCACTTAAAACATGAATATTGAGCCGTACCGCGCAAACCGCATGTCCGATTGACGTTCCGTTTGTGCGAACACATCACTAATAATAATTAAAATGTTTCATGGTGGTTTCAGCTCAATCTGAGGTCGTCCTCTATGAATTTGACCATTGGACGCCCGTTTTGGCCGTTTATGACACCAGAACTGCGTTGTCGGTCACCGCGGGCACACGGCACGTCCGATTTACGTGCCGTCTGCTCTCCCACTTCATAAATCACTCACCCGTATTTGTTGTCTGATTTCAGGCCATTCTGACTTCGTTCGGCCCGTTTGGACCCCCCTCACGCGTGTTTACGAAGCACACACATCACTTAAAACACGCATATTGAGCCGTACCGCGCAAACCGCACGTCCGATTGATGTACCGTCTACGTGTACACGTCAAGAATAATAATTAGAATGTTTCACAGTGGTTTCAGCTCAATCCGAGGTCATCCTCTATGAATTTGACCGTTGGACGCCCGTTTTGGCCGTTTATGACACCAGAACTGCATTGTCAGTCACCGCGGGCACACGGAAAGTCCGATTGACGTGTTGTCTACTTGAACACTTCATAAATCACTCACCTGTATTTGTCGTCTGATTTCAGGCCATTCCGACTTCGTTCGGCCCATTTGGACCCCCCCTCACGCTCGTTTACGAAGCACGCGCATCACTTAAAACATGAATATTGAGCCGTACCATGAAAAACGCACGTCCGATTGACGTTCCGTATGCGCGTACACATCACGAATAATAATTAGAATGTTTCATGGTGATTTCAGCTCAATCCGAGGTCGTCTACTATGAATTTGACCGTTTGACGCCCGTTTTGGCCGTTTATGACACCAGAACTGCGTTGTCGGTCACCGCGGGCAGACGGTACGTCCGATTGACGTTCCGTCTGCTCGACCACTTCATAAATCACTCACCCGTATTTTTCGTCTGATTTTAGGCTATTCCAAAATCATTTGGCCCGTTTGGACCACCCTCACGCGCGTTTACGAATTGCGCGCATCACTTAAAACATGAATATTGAGGCGTACCGTGAAAACCGCACGTCCGATTGACGTGACGTCTTTGCGTACATGTCACGAATAATAATTAGAATGTTTCACGGTGGTTTCAACTCAATCCGAGGTCGTCCGCTATGAATTTGACCGTTTGACGCATGTTTTGGCCGTTTATGACACCAGAACTGCGTTGTCGGTCACCGCGGGCACAGGGCACGTCCAATTGACATGTCGTCCGCTCGATCACTTCAGAAATCACTCACCCGTATTTGTCGTCCGATTTCAGGCCATTCCGACTTCGTTCGGCCCGTTTGGACCCCCCTCACGCGCGTTTACGAAGCGCGCACATCACTTAAAATACGAATATTGAGCCGTACCGCGCAAACCACAAGTCCGATTGACATTCCATCTACGCGTACATGTCAAAAATAATAATTAGAATGTTTCACGGTGGTTTCAGCTCAATCTGAGGTCGTCCGCTATGAATTTGACCGTTGGATGCCCGTTTTGGCCGTTTATGACACCAGAACTGCGTTGTCGGTCACCGCGGGCACACGGCATGTCCGATTGACGTGCTGTCTGCTCAACCACTTCATAAATCACTCTCCCGTATTTGTGGCCTGATTTCAGGCCATTCTGACTTCGTTCGGCCCGTTTGGACCCCCTCACGCGTGTTTACGAAGCGCGTGCATCACTTAAAACACGAATATTGAGCCGTACTGCGCAAACCGCATGTCCGATTGACGTGCCGTCTGCGCGTACATGTCACGAATAATAATTAGAATGTTTCACGGTGGTTTCAGCTCAATCTGAAGACGTTTTGTGGTCGTCACCACTCAAAGTGTCCGTCTTTTGTTTCAAAAGGACGCCATTTTAAGTGAAAAGCATCAACTGGCATACGGAAACCCGACCAAACGCATTCCGAATCTGTTGATAATTTATCCCAACAATCCATGGGTCATATGTAACATGTACGAGCCAACCTGGGATGAATCCGAGTCGCGGTGTGTCCAGGATAAGTCTAAGTGGCTCTCTTTTGATTAAAATGGACACCATTTTAAGTACATACAGAAAAACGACCAAACGGATTCGGTTTCCATTGAAAATTCAGGAGAACGATCCATGGGTCATATGTGATGTGTACGAATAAACCCCGCCTCAATCGGAGACGTGGTGTGGTTGAACCACTCAAAGTGTCTGTCTTTTGTTTCAAAAAGATGTCATTTTAACTGAAAAGCATCAATTGACATACAAAAAACCGACCAAAGTCATTCGGACTGTGTCGATACTTTAGCACAAGGATCCATGGTTCGTATGTGACGTGTACGAGTCAATCCCGCCTCAATCCGAGGAGCGGTGTGGCCGACACCGTTCTAACTGTGTCTCTTTTGTTTAAAATGGACATGATTACAAGTGAAAAGAACAAATGGCATACGAAAAACCAACCAAACGCATTTTGAATCTATTGATAATTTATCACAATGATCCATCGGTCATATGTGACCTTTACGAGCCATCCCGAGCTCAATCCAATTCGCGGTGTGGCCGAGATCAGTCTAAGTGGCTCTCTTTTGTTTAAAATGGACAACATTTGAAGTACATACGGAAAATCGACCAAACACATTCGGTTTCCATTTAAACTTTAGGAGAAAGATCCATGGGTCATATGTGATGTGTACGAATCATCCCCGCCTCAATACAAGGCGCGGTGTGGCCGACACCGCTCTAACTGTGTCTATTTTGTTTAAAATGGATAGGATTATAAGTGAAAAGAACTGGCATATGCAAAACCGACCAAACGCATTCGGTTTCCATTAAAACTTTAGGAGAACAATCCATGGGTCATATGTGACGTGTATGAGTCATCCCCGTCTCAATCCGAGACGCGGTGTGTCCGACACCGCTCTAACTATGTCTCTTCTGTTTAAAATGGACATGATTATAAGTGAAAAAGAACAACTGGCATACGCAAAACCGACCAAATGAATTCCGAATCTTTTGATCATTTATCAAAATGATCCATGGGTCATATGTGACCTGTAAGAGGCAACCCGGGTTCAATCTGAGTCGCGGTGTGGCCGGGATCAGTCTAAGTGGCTCTCTTTTGTTTAAAATGGACACAATTTTAAGTACATACGGAAAAATGACCAAATGCATTCGGTTTCCATTGAAACTTTAGGAGAACGATCCATGGGTCATATGTGACGTGTACGAATCATCCCCGCCTCAATCCGAGGCGTGGTGTGGCCGACACCGCTCTAACTGTGTCTGTTTTGTTTAAAATGGACAGGATTATAAGTGAAAAGAACAACTGGAATACGCAAAACCGACCAAACGCATTCAAAATCTTTTGATAATTTATCACAACGATCCATGGGTCATATGTGACGTGTACGAGCCAACCCGGGTCAATACGAGTCGCGGTGTGGCCGAGATCAGTCTAAATGTCTCTCTTTTGTTTAAAATGGACACCATTTTAAGTACATACGGAAAACCGACCAAACGCATTTGGTTTCCATTGTAACTTTAGGAGAACGATCCATGGGAACTATGTGACGTGTACGAATCATCCCCGCCTCAATTCGACATGCAATGTGGCTGACATCACTCAAAGTGTCCGTCTTTTGTTTCAAAAGGACGTCATTTTATGTGAAAGGCATCAACTGACATACGGAAGAATTACCAAACGCATTCGGATTCTATCGATACTTTAGCACAACGATCCATGGGTCATATGTGATGTGTAAAAGTCAACCCCGTCTTAATCCGAGATGCGGTGTGGCCGAAACCTCTCTAACTCTGTCTCTTTGGTTTAAAATGGACATGATTATAAATGAAAAGAACAACTGGCATACGCAAAACCGGCCAAACGCATTCGGAATCTTTTGATAATTTATCACAAAGATCCATAGGTCATATGTGACATGTATGAGCCAACCTGAGAAGAATCTGAGTCGCGGTGAGGTCAGGATTAGTCTAAGTGTCACTCTTTTGTTTAAAATGGACAACATTTTAAGTACATATGGAAAACCGACCAAACGCATTCGGTTTCCATTTAAACTTTAGGAGAACGATCCATGGGTCATATGTGACGTGTACGAATCAACCCCGCCTCAATTGGAGATGCGGTGTGGTTGGCACCACTCATAGTGTCCGTCTTTTGTTTCAAAAGGACGTCATTTTAAGTGAAAAACATCAACTGGCAGACGGAAAACCGACCAAACACATTCGGATTGTGTCGATACTTTAGCACAACGATCCATGGGTCAAATGTGACGTGTATGAGTCAACCCCACCTCAATATGAGGTGCGGTGTGGCCGGTATCACTTCAGGTGTATGTATTTTGTTTAAAATGGACATCATTTGAGGTAAAAATATATGGTATAGAAAAAACCGATCAAATTATGAATTGAATTTCGGATTCCACATATAATTGTCATCTAAATTTTAAATTGAATTCTATATGAATTATGTACGTTTATAATTACGTTATAAATTCTAATTTAATTATGGATGTGTATAGTTTCAGGATCCATTATATGTTAAATGTGAATGAATTTGTTCGTAATTGTATATGTATGTTTTATTTTATTGAAGGTACAATAATTGGATTGAAAATGAGGTCAAAATGAGGCCTGGTGGAGAGGGTCCTGATGGATAGGGGCTGTGCAAATTGCAGGCTGCTGCAATTTGCAGCATAGGGTATGCCAACAGTTTAAAACCGTTGGCATATAATCCTAAAGAAGTTTCTACCAACGGTTCATTAAACCGTTGGTAAATATCTCTTTTCCCAATGGTTCTAAACCGTTGGGAAGGAGTTCATCCATGGATGAGATATTGATATTTCCCAACGGTTCTACCAAACCGTTGGGAAAAACTATCCCAACGGTTTGGCAGAACCGTTGGGATAGGGTGGCTTTTGTGAGCCTATACCAACGGTTTCCAGTAAACTGTTTGGAAAACCTTTCCCAACGGCTTACTTCCCTACGGTTATCAGAACCATTGGTATATAATATACCAACGGTTACAGGGGCTTTCCCAACGGTTGTGAACCATTGGGAAATATTATATTTCCTATAGTGTATATATAATAGATATATATACTACATGGAATACACCATTCATGGAGACGGTAGGCCGTACGTACGAATGGACGTAGTTTTCGTTTTCTTATTGCATTAAATATAAGTAAGTGAATAACATATATGTCCATATATATATATATATTATTATTATAGTATAATTATTATTTCATATATTTCAAAATTAGTCATAACATATCTCTTAAAAATCATTGTTGGATGGTGAACATGGAAGTTGAGTGTCATCGCGTCATGGAGACGGTAATCCGTACATTCGCACGAGTGAAAATATCATTTACTTAATGGTTTAATGTTATTTATTTGGATTGAATATTAATTATAAAGAAATAATATCATGTTATATTTATTATTTTAGTAATTTTTATTCATCATTACACCCATCAAAATGAAGTATATATGAAAAACAGTTTACACGACGGCGTGGAGACGGTATGTCGTACATACACACACATGATAATATATTTTTTTATGATGGGTAAAAGAAGATTATGGTTATACCATAATTATAAAAAAATATCAGAATATATTATATGATAGATTTATTATTTTAGTATGGTAATAACTTAGTAAGAGGAAGTAGAAGAAGAAATGAACATTTGAAAGATGGGATAAAACGATTACCTCTTATTTGGGTGTCTCCTTTTGATTTGAACAAATGGACTCATTAAGTTGGTTTTATGCACAAAGGGCGGCCTAAAGGATTAATTTTGGGAATTTTGGAGGATATTTGGGCCGTTTTGGCTCACCCAAAGGGCTTTGGAGCTGTGAATATGTGGGCAGAGTTGGTGCCTTTTTATAAGAGGGAGGAGGGTCACATAAAGAATGTATGGAAATATTATTTTATTATAAATTAATCTTCTATTTAAAATGGTCCCAAACTAATTTATTTAAATTATAATATGTTTTTGGGTCGAAAAACTCTCAACCAATACGTTTTAGAAAAGTTTAGGTCACAAAAATAACCTTATCTTTTAGCTTTAGCCCTTTGTTAACAACATTAACTCTTACCATGTCTTCCTGTAGTTTCCTAACATATGGTAACTATATTTACAATAAAATAAAAATTTAACAATAAGTGGATAATTAATGAAATTTTTAACTTTATATAATTAATTTTTCTGAATCTTATATTTTTAGAAAAATTACATCATTTAATAAAATAGTATTTTTTTAAAAACTCATTTATGTCAATTTTGACACTATTTAGGAATTGATTTTTGTTAAAGTCATACAACTTCATTACTTCTATAAAAAGGAATTAAATCAAATATAATATGTAAATATCATCAATAAAAGTCTTTTATGACATCAAAATGAAAAAAATTATATTAATTTTAATATTTATAATATCATTTAAATGAATCTTTGATTAATAAGGTTATCACAGCATTATCATTGTGTCATAAATAAATATATTTATTTAATATCTAAAAATTATAAATAAAATACCATGAATTAGGAAATTGTTTTTTATTTATAATTAATATTTATAGATGGAAATATCACTTATGTCACTCGAATTAAACTTTTTTTAGTAAAAGATAAATTTTTATGTTATATTTATCTTCCTTTAATTTAATTCTTATTAAATGTCATTTTCACACCCAAGTGGCTCCACGGGGTCCTAAAATTGACCCAAGGTTTCCCATGGTTAGGAATATCTCATAACATAGGACTAGGACTTATGTTAATGTATTTTTGTATTATTATAATATTATTTTATTACTCTTATTTACCAGATTAACCCTTTTACAATGGTAAATAAAAATAAATATTGAAGTTACTATTCATAAGGTTCAAAAATAGAAGGTACCTATTTAAAAAATTGAGAACTTATGATTCCAAATATGGAATCCATTTTTAAAAATTAAAAATGCATAAACTTTAGTAATTTATTTAAAATTAATTCCCATTGTCAATACTAGAAAGCAGGTTTTAATGAAGTAATGTCTATAAAAAGATTGACATGTGTTTATGTAGAATTCAAATGAGAAATTACTTCTAATGACCATAATTGGATTAAATGATAAAATATTAATCCAATTACACTTTGAAAAATATGAAAAAGATAATTAAAAAATATTAAAAATTTATATGAAAATTCATTTGTGAATTAAAATGCAGTATTTTTCACTATTCATCAAAAATTGAATCTTTTCAGAAAATTACCAAAATTTCACCCTAAGCTAATTTTTATATTCATAATTCAAAAAGGAAATATATTTGTAAAGGTAATGTTTATAAAATTTCAAAATGTGGTTAGTACTATTCATACCATTTTTAAAATAGCTACTTTGATAGGTCATGGTGTGCTTGAACTTAGGGTTGCGTACAACACACGACATTGTATTATTTTAAAATAAGTGTACCTTGGAAACATGGGGTGTTACATGTATAAATAAAATATATTCCCATTAAATTTATCTTTGTAACAAAATGTTAAATTTACCAATTTTCCCAAGAAGGGGGTATGCATATAACTTTTTAGGTAATATCTAGAGGCTTCCCAACACATACAACTAGGAAAATAACAATATAGATCATTTTTTATAAAATAGGGGAGAGGTTGATAAATATTTTATATAAAAACCATTAACAATTTCCATTATTTAAAACATTAAACAAGGATTTATTATTTTCTTAACACATGGAATAGTCACAAAATCCCACACCCCCACCCAAATAACGATTGAAACCATAGACCTACCTATACTCACTAGTGGTGAGTTATCTTATCACCAAGAAATCACATGGTCACCCAATTTTGATAATGGAACTCCCAACCAGGATCCATCATTATTTTTTTACTATTTGATGATGTAAATGTATACCACAATCCATCCCACATAAAGATGTACTCATGAAAACACAATTATTCAGAGATACCAAACAAAACATTTATTTGAAACTTAAATTCTCTCAATCTTTTTTAAAAAATACTTTTTTTGAAAATTTCAAAACTAATCATTTTTAAAACACATCCATATTGGGGTTTCTATTTGAATTAATCAATATATTTTCTTTTAAATCCATAAGAATTATTTTGAAAATACTCAATCCATAAAGATCTTGAATAGTGGAGTGAGGAGGGAATCCACCTACCTAAAGTTCATTTGACAAGTAGGATCTAAGATGATTCCATGGATTAATCCTATTCCATTAATTCCTATATTAAAACTCAATAAGATCTCACAAACACAAATCCTAACCATATATCTTTGTATTACAACACCAATATGTGGTTCCCTTTCAAGAAAACATTAGGATATCCAAGACAAGAGGAAGAATGAGATCCCAACCATTGATTTCCATAATCAAATGCTGAAGGTTTGTTAGAATCAAAGTATTGATGTCAAATATCACCTAAATCACAAATTAAATCCATAAAATTAAATATGAATGAAAATATTTATGAATTGGGATTTACAACCATTGGCTGGACTAAATCAGATTGAATCTGAA
Organism: Viscum album; assembly: GCA_963277665.1. Classification (NCBI taxonomy): domain Eukaryota; kingdom Viridiplantae; phylum Streptophyta; class Magnoliopsida; order Santalales; family Viscaceae; genus Viscum; species Viscum album. The sequence continues at coordinate 1,928,587,098 of OY728159.1, forward strand.
CTATTAACATAATGAATTACCAATTCACGTTGTGAATATACAAGAGGCCACTTATGATAAAAAACACATCACCTCAGATTTATTTTATAGAAAACCATTTTATGGAAATAATGGTTTTCATGTCATGTTTCACGTTAACCCCTCACTCAGTGAAATCCATTAACACCATGAAATATCTCATGATATCTTTTGATCATAAATTCGTGTAGTGAATGGATTATTCAGGATGTAATTTTTTTTTTATCCAAATTCCATAATATATTTTTTTTACTCCTCCAAAATATTCAAACATGGTATATCAATAAAGCCCAATGTAAAAGAAAATCATGACATGATGATGTACCACAAACCGAGAGTGCTACATTCCGCCCACCATAAGACTTTCTGTCCTTGAGAAGATGATGTTTCCCTTGAACTATTCACTAAATTTCTTTAGTATAGACATTTCTCAATCCCAATTTCACTCTTGAAAATATCCGTTCCTTTATAAGACTCACACTAAGAATATAAATATTACTTGAAATGTATTTTCCGACCTATTCAGAATTCATTCTAATTCACGGATAAAAGTCACATCATGTTCCAGAGTAACATGATCCCTACTAATAACATGTTGAAGATATGATTGATACTTCATTAGTTTAGAAATAGGAAATAAATTAGGGATAAACCATAATATTTTCATCAAGGAAAACTGATACACAGTTGGACCAATGTATTTAACAACCATTAACAGTCCAACATACCATGGGGCTAACTTCCCTTGTTTTCATAAGAATCGATGAAAAAGTATCAGATAAAATTTCTAAATTATTTAGTCACTCACATCAAATGATAAGGGATGATGATTATTATTCACATATGATTTTTTAGCTTTGGGTTTTTTCCATATACTTCCATATCATCTAGATTTTATCCATAGTCTCATGGAAAAGAATCAGTGAAATTAATTATTCTTATATTATTTCCTACCAACACACTGTATAATGATAAGGAAGACCATACAAAGCTTCAAACCATAGTCCATGACATGATATTTTTGTATGATAACACAATGAAGACCAAATGAAGACACATCATACTAAATCACCCAGTACTTAACTATTTCTAGTGTGACATGGATGGGTGCTGAGGTGAGATTAGTTTTATGTTCTAGAAAACATTTTGGGATGTCATTATTCTATAAGAATGGAACAATTTTTATCATCAAAGAATCCATAAGAGAAGTAACACCTGATAAATCCTTAATAAATCGATGATAATTTCTTTCTAATCCCAGAAAACTAATTATCTTGAAAAAATTCTTTGGTGTCTGCCAAGTGAAACTGGTATCAATATTTCTAGGGTTAACTAATATTCGATTTTTAGAAATTAAATTTCCAAAGAAATAAGATTCTTGGATCTAAAATCAGCACTTATAAGACTTTGTATACAAATGATGATCCATTAATGTACTTAGTAAAATTTTAGAGTTCTAATCATGGACATTCCTTCTTTTTGAGTATATAAAAACCACATCAACAAATAATCCAACAAAATAATTAAGGTACATGTGAAATATATTGTTCATTATGTTCATGAAGACTGTAGGTTGATTCATCATACTATAGGGCATGATAATATATTCATAATGTATTTAATTACTCTAAATTTTTATCTTTGTAATATCCTATCTTATGACTCTCAGATTATGATAACTTGAGTGTAGAACAATTTTTGAGACAACTTCGATAACATTAATTGAAAAATGTGTTTGTCAAGGAAGATGAAATAAATTTTTAATTATAACTCGATTAAATTTACTATAATCAACACATAAATATAGAGTACCATCTATATTATTTATATATAAAACCGGTACTACCCAATTTGATATACTAGTTATGATGAACCCATTATATTAAAAATATTATGAATGAACTTTTAAGACTCAAAAATCATATAAATATATTCAATATAGTCTTGTGGGACATCTCCATCCAATAATAAGAAACCTAATGCTGAGTCAGTCTTATTCCACCTATCGACCTGATATGTTTCTGACAATACTTTTTGAGATTAACTTTATTTCCAAAGTGGTGGAAATTCCTCAATGGTGAAACAAATTCTTTTTTTTTCTATTTATAAATGAACCACATTTACAAAAACCTAGTCTTATAAAGAATCTTTGAGGAAAATTAACTGATTCAATAGTCTAAGTATGTGTTGAGTCACCTCACTAAGAATAAATATCTATATTTTTGTTGTTTACAGTGTTAGATTTCTCACTTTCACCCATTGAAACAAACATACTACCTCCAAAAATATTTCCAGCAAGATCCCATTTTCACCACTATCACCTTATTAACCATATTCATATACTTTTTAATACAGGTGAAAAATATCTTAGAGCATATCTCTAGTTGCAATCCTGACTCAAAGATATATTTCTTTGAGGGAAATGCTATTAGATACTTCCAGATCCAAACAAAACATTTTTATAAACTTATAAACATACTCTATCATATATTGGTTCTCTTTGTATTAGCTAAATAATTTTATATCTCAAATATATGGGTGTAGAATTTTTTGTTAAATATTTCATCAATGCCCCCCACACCAGTTTATGGTCACATCTAGCTTAGATATAAATATCTCACCATTTTAGTGCAAGATCCTCCCACATTTAGGTTTGTGTATTAACCATTAAATACTATAGTTTACTAAGAAAATGAAATATTTTATTCATTCATTTGATCCCAGTTTTACTATTTAAAGTTCTAAATCCAATAATAAACTAGTGTATTCTGTTTTAGAATCCATACTAAATGATCCACTTACCTTAGTTTATAAATTTTCATTTCCACTGTATATGTCTAGAAAATATTTCACAATAATTTATACAAGTTGTTGGTTCACCCATGGATCAGGTACAACAACATTTTTTGTCGCCACTTCCCATGGATTTCTATGGCATCTAACTTGTTCCATTTTACATCATTGGAATAAAAAATTATTTAGCCATTAATCTCTAGTAGATAAAGGGTTGAAAATTGAAAATCATCATAATAAGCTTTCATTATAATTTTCATATAAAAAATAATCCATTTTAAACATTTTAATCATTTTTTAAAACTCATCAAATAGTTGATGAACAATGTAGTCCCATTGGGAATTCTTAGTACTAATTCATGATATGCTACACTAATAAACTATGCCCATGATGATGTGATAAAAATTTACATGGAAGGATCTTAGAAAATTTTTTTGTACCAAATCCAGTATATTAACATGAAGGTCACAATTAATTCGTTAGCTATACATTTTTATGCAATACTTTAACAGGTTTTAACCTTACTATCTACTTTCAACAAACCCATGTCAAGGACTAAACAATATTTATAACCTCTATAATATCCTACCACAAATAATTGTCCTAAGGGGACAAAAAAGTTTCACTAACCTTAGGCAACACCCCCAAGACACTAAATTCTAGAAACAAAATCCTAAGGCTTAGTAAAATATTAGGGGATTCTTTTTTCTAAAGAATAATACAACATGTCTATAAGAAAGAAGGAATAATACCAAGATATATAATTCATGATAAATTATCATACATCTTAATGAAATACCCTTAAAGAAAAGTATATGATTAAATGAGAAAATAAGTAAAACTATTAAATATGAATAATTCAATACATAAAGACTCAAGAACAAAGGTGGAACCATTTCAAACCAAGATGATGATACTCCACTGCTCCACATAACAAAAAAACCATGAAATCAAGGATCGCTAATAGAGAAATTAGATACATTCCCCTTCCATGTATCTTAGTATAAAAAAATGAAAATACCGAAAATTTACCAAGTAGTGGGTAAGTATATCACTGAGTAGGTAATCCATCACAAATTCCCAACACACGCCACTAGGATAAGAATAAGTTAGATCATTTTTTTTGTAAAATAGTGGAGAATCTAATACACATTTTATATCAAAACCATAAAAAAATCCTTAATTTAAAATATTAAAAATGATTTATTATTTTTCTTAAAACTTGTAAAAATCATAATGTTACACATCCAAAAACATACACAATTCATGAAACCATTTACCTCCCTATACTCACAAGTATTTAGTTATTATATCACCAATCTTTCACTTGGTGACCCAATTTTGATAGTGGAACCTCCAAACTTGTTCCATCACAAGTTTTTTACCATTTTATGATGGAACTTCTGATCATAATCTATACCACATGAACATAAATTGATCAAAAAATAATATTTCCAAACTACCAATTTTAAAAAAATTGTGTAGGTTCCGGGTGCTGCAGAAGCATGGTTGGGCCGACACCCAACTTTAATTCTTTCCAGGATCAATGATTATTCTGGGATCAATACGATGATGAACTCCAATTTCTACAGAATAGAATCCAATATTTATATAAATAAGGAAGAGGCCCTAAACCTTTATAGAGGATCTTTCACATCATGTTTTTAATTAATTTAATTAATTTCATAATTAAAATAATACCCATATCTTCGGATTTTTTTTGTTGATGATGTTGATCATTTAGAATGACCCTTCTATATTATCTCACTATGCTTGTGAGGATCTAAACTAGAATCCCTCTAGTAGTGTTCCACACATGCTCCGATGGCCTTCGATCACCAACACTCATTCTCTGGGTGCTAGTATGGTGAAGCAAGTGTCTTATGTCGGTCATTCTTGATATCTTGTTCCTCAGCCTTGAAGAAAGTCTCTCGTTATTGAGAGGGTTGAGAGAAGGATTCAAGATAAAAATTGATTAGATCAACAATTATTAATTCACCAAGTGTGCGGTGTGTTTTCCATTTCATACTAGACGTACTTGTCTATTTATATGCAAGGAACTTCAGTTACAATATTTAATTTCATAATATAAATTAAATACATTAATGAAATTAGGGAAATCCCATGATCATAATAATACTACCGTGTCATTATTTATGGTGAGCCAACTTGCGCAAAACAAAATTAGGAATAAACTACTCCATCATAAAATAATAGCATCGTCATTATTATTTTAACATGTGGAAACTAATAATTTTTTACCATCATGAAAGAAATTATTTTACTACCAGACTGGCCATGGGATGCTCGAACTCCATTTCTATTTGTTGAACACCCGAATAAATAAATAAATAATTTATTCTCTTAAATAAATATTTTATTTACAAACTATTAAATAAATATTTATTAAATGTTCAATAAAAATAAATAAATATATTTTATTTAATTTATGAGATCATGTTTACTTGAATAAAATTATTCCACGGTCTTGAGAATAATGTTTATTTCACTAATTAGATTCAAACAGAATTTAACTGAGACCACCCAAAAACACTTAGTGTGTGACCCTCTAGAATTTTTTTCATTGGAATTAGGTGGGCTTCCCTAATGTCCAAGAGTACTATCTAACAATGGGTAAACACACCTAAGAGAAAGAAAGTAAAGTCACAACAATGACATCCACATAAAAATGCTCACTGTGTAATATAATGCCTTTATTGTAACATCTCATCAAGCAGGTTTCATGATAGTGTCATCAACTTTTATGCTTGATACGTTGTTATTTGATTACCTGAAATAAAATCGTCGTTACACCATAGCCATGGAATATTGCATGACTGTTCTATTTCAATCAAAGGGCCACGATATCAACTTATATAAATGGAAGGGAAAAATCATTTCTTGACTTATCCATTAATATCATGCCACTTGTGATACACCAAACGTACCCAACTTCCCGCCAATTGCCTGCATGATAGTTTTTGTCAGTAAATCAATGTGAGAAATTCATGATGCTTATTAATGATAATCATAAAGTCTAAAGATCATTACACCTTCTCATAGACAGAAATATCTGATGACACCAAAACATGAAGAATTCCTACTGGCAAGTCTTTTATCATAATCTCCTGTCTTGGAGATTATGAAGTGCGAACTTCATGATAGGAATTCTCATCTGGTTATGAGTACTTACACCTGACGGTCTGCATGCTATGTTTTCCATCATATTATGTCATCTAACCATAGACCTATATTTAAGAATATTGTTATAGCTTTTCATGATTCTCATCATAGCAAGGAACTTCTATGACCTTATCAATGCAAAAAATACTCTAGGAAATTATTACATCATTGTCATGAAGAACCATGAAAAATATGTAAAAATATGTTTAATATTTTAATAAATTAAATATATATGTAATCAAAGTACAACTAATTGGTTCTAGGACACCAACTCTTACAAACTCCTACTTGGACTAGAGCCAACTACCTACGACATTCAGTCTACTAGACCTCACATGGTGATCATGTTTCTGCTGAGTCAAGAATTTAGTCAAGTGGTCCACTATGTTGTATTATATGGAAACACTGATGACTAAAAATTCACCACTCTGAGAAATATCACTCAAGAGATGATAATTATGAAGTATGTGATTCATCCGCTGATGTGACCTTAGATCTTCTATGAGAGCCACCGCTGCAAAATTATCATAGTACAGTGTGATATAATCTTTACTTCTATGTATAAAATCTAACTCTTAGAAGAAGGTTCGCATCCAAACTGATTTTTAGATGCCTTAGAAGCTACTATATACTCGCACTCTACTTTAAAATCTATGACCACACACTGCTTTGAGCTCTTCCAGATCACTGTACGTCCATTCAAAGTGAAGATGTATCCTGTTTGTGACTTCATGTCATCCCGATCAGTCAGGAAACTAGAATATTCATAACCTTTGATAACTAGTTCATAATCTCCTCCTTAAACCAGGAATATATCCTTTGTACACATCAAATAATTTAGGATAGTCTTGACTTCCATCTAATGGCGGTCACCTGGGCGAGCTATATATCTTCCTACCACACATAATGTGTTGGTGACATCCACCCTAGTACATAACATCACATACATGATGGTCCCAATCGCTGATGTGTATGGAGTCCTTGACATTATCTTTCATTCCTCATGTGTCTAAGGACACATTTTCTTAGAAATATAAATTCCATGTGATGCTGGAAACAATCGACTTTGGATTGTTCCATACTGAATCTCTTCAGTATCTTATCAATTTATGTACTTTGACATAGACCCAACAATCTCTTGGATCTATCATGATGAACCTTGATACCAAGAATATATGCTACCTCTCCCAAGTACTTCATGGAGAAGCATTTATTCAACCATGACTTACCAGACTGTAAGACTAGTATCTCGTTTCTAATAAGTAATATGTCATCATCATATACTATTAGGAAAACAACTACACTCCCACTAAACCTTTTGTAGACACATGCCTCACATTCATTCTGGATAAAACTAAATTCTATTATGGCTTCATCAAAATGAATGTTCCATGACCTGTATGCTTTCTTTAATACATAAAAGGATTTATTCAACTTGAATACCTTATTGGCATCCTTTGGAGTCACAAACCCTTCAGGTTGTGTCATGTAGACATCTTCCTGAATTTTCCTGTTAAGGAGGGATATTTTGAAATCTATTTTCCTAATCTTGTAGTCATGATAATCTACAATAGAAAGTAGAATTCTGATGGATTTCTACATTGCAACTGGTGAAAATGATTAATCATAGTCAATTCCGTGACGTTGTTTAAACCATTTTGCAACCATTCGTGCCTTATAGGTACTGAATTGTCCTTCCATGTCCAGATTATTCTTGAATACCCATTTGCAAAAAAACATTATTTACATCAACTAGAGGACATAAAGAAATTCATACTTGGATTTGATACATGGAATCCATTTCATAATTCACTGCTTCTTTCCACTTGGAAACTTCTATGCCACTTACTGCTTCCTTATAGTTTATAGGATCATTAATATCAACTAATAACGAGTCACCATCCTCAGTAACTAGAAAATAGTACTATTCTGGTTCTCTAACCAATCATGTACTCCTATTTAGTACTTGTGTATCTAGAATAGAATCTTCTTCCATAGGTCATTGTGGAATCTATTCCTTTACCAACTCTTATGTACCTTAAGCCTTGACTTCATCGGAATCTATGTCACTCCCACTATCACTTTTGGGGATGTGCTCCCTCTCAAGGAATATTGAATGTATTTCCACTGTAACATTTTTTATGAGGGGTTTTATAGGTAATATACCCTTGTTTCATAGGGGTATCCCATAAAGGTAAACTTTCTACCTCGGGGTGTGAGTTTGTAACTTGAAGAGGCCTTAAAAAAATGCTTCGCTACCCCACACATGTAAATTTGATAACATGGATTTTTTTCAACTCCAAAACTCATATGGAATAAAATTTATCAATTTAGTTGGTACATGGTTTAGTATGTGTGATGTTGTTTGTAATGAATATCCCAAAAAGGATAATGGATGACTTGTATGACTCATCATTGATCTCACCATGTCCAATGGGGTGCGGCTCCTCCTTTCACTCAAACCATTCCACTGGGGCGTGTGTGGAGGAGTGAGTTAGTATAGGATCCCAAACATCTGTAAGTAATCAATGATGCATTGATTAAGATATTCTTCACCTCATTATGAGTGGAGTTTCTTAATATCTTTACCAAGATAGTTCTCAACTTCATTATTGTATTCTTTGAACTTGTCAAAAGAATTCGACTTATAACTCATTAAGTAGATATACACATATCTTCTAAAATAATAATTAAAAGTTATGAAGTATAAGTACCGTTCCATTTCTTAAACTAGAAATGGTCCACACACGTTAGTATGAACCAATTCAAGAAATTATTTATCCCTTTCACCTTTCCCACTAAATGGGGATTTGGTTATTTTTTCTTGTAAACATGCATGACATAAGCTAAGTGGTTTTAGTTCGAAAGAATATAAATACCCATGTTGATGTAACTTTTTCAAGAATTTATTGTTTACATGACCTAGATGGTGATGCAAAAGATGGGTGTGGTATTAGTCATGTGATGTATCTTTGTAATTGATTTCCATTAATTTGTTTTTATAATCCAACACATAAAGGCCGTTGTATAAATGTTCCATACCAAAACAAATTCTATATTTGTAAAAGAAGAAACATTCATTTCCAAACAAGAAAAAAAATCCATATGTATCTAATATGGATATAGAAATAATGTTTTTAGTAACAGAATGTCCATAATAATAACCCTTTAACACCAAGACCATTCGAGTTGGCAACATGAGGTGGTAGTCCCTGACATCTACAATAGTGAATCGGGATCTGTTGGCTGCTCGAAGATCTACCTCCCATCATTTAATCTTCATGAATCTACTTGGTTCCTATATTTGGATATGTATGTGAGCAGCATAAGATATATATAATACCGAATATGTAGAAACAGATAGATTGCCTTTGATAAAAAATGCACCTGAATCTTCCCCTTGCTTCTTAGGCTGGGTGAAGTTCTTCTTCTAGTGGCCCTTCTTGCCACATGCGAAACAAACAACCTCCTATTCTTTTGCATCCCCTTTTATCTTCCTTTTTTGGAAGGTTTATGAAGAAGTTTTGGGATTAAATATCTTCACCTTTCCTTTCCACTTATTCACCATAAGTACAGAAGGATTTTTAGGCTTCATATCATTGTCCACTTGGTGAATGAAGATAAGTAGATAAGATATATACTTGTAAATGTTGTTCATATTGAAATTGAAAATAATTTTAGAGAATATTTGAGGTAGTGATGAGAGAATGAGATCAATTCCCAGTTATTTGGGGATTTTAAACCCTAGAACCTCTAGGCGCTCAATATAGACAATGATCTTGAGTACATGAGGCCCAACTAGGGTACCTTATCTAAGCTTACTCTTAAAGAGTTCCTTATAGATCTCAAACGTTTCCTACCTTGCTCTCTCCTGGTAAAGACCACAGAGGTTCTTGAGCATTCTATAAGAATACATGTTTTCATGAGACTTCATGAGATCACTATAAATTGATGATAGAATCAAAGATTGAATGTTGACCATGTTGTTAATATGTTTCTCATAGAATAGGAAATCATCATCACTCGCCTCTTTGGCAGGGGGATTAGGTAATGCTGACTCCAGCACATAAGACTTCGGTTCATGACATACGATTACCTGAAGTCATCTAAACCATTCCTAGACATTATTGCCGGTGAGAATGTTGTATTTATCTATAATTGATCACATGGATTGCGTGGTTGAAGAGATTGTCATTTTTAGTCAACAATTAAAATAATAGATCATTAGTACTTTTTTTATTACATTTTTATGAGAAATAATAAATTTTTATTAAGTCACCCACTATTTTATCAAGTCCTAATGACCCTCACCATTGAACATAGAATATCTTGTTTCCATGACATTCTAGTGTAAAGGATCCATATTCCCCTTCTCATAACACCAACATGGGTTGGTCAAGCTATTAGAATATATTTAGGTAGGAACATCTTTTCCAACTGCGGGCTTTCAGCTCCTTGATCTGTTGTGTGGACTCCCCAATCCTAAAATCAGGGCTTTTGGATTTCCTCAACTCTCGCCACCAATATTACAACATTTCTATCAAGGGATACTCCTCTTTATGTAATATGGTTAAGTTAACATGAAACCTTTCATAAGGGCTTCCTGTATAAAAGTATGTGTCCCAACAAGGGTTGATCAACACATAGTTTTATTGAGTTTTTTCCATAATCATGTAACAGAAGTCTTCGTTTGACTTAATATTTTATTTGAGGGATTTTTATCTCTTATATGTGAATTTTTTATTATAATTATCAAATTATTGTTAAGATTAAGTGGAACTTACTTAAATGATTAACCATGTCATGATAATATTAACGCATAAGTCTGGTTTATTTTAGCTATATCTTTCATGCTTGTTTAATTCATTAATTATGTGATCATGACAACACATTCATAATGATAAACCATGCAACTGACATAAATAAAATAAGAGGCATGATCATGAGATTTTCTAATGGTTAGTTTATCTAGTTGTTGATAAACTAACCCTGACCCAGGGGAGAAACTTCTTGAACCTTTTGAGTTCATGTTTACAGCCGTCCACATGTCCACCTCTATATCTCTTGTGATTAGTTTCATCTCTTCTACAAAATGAACCGCCTTCACTAGCATGATAGGTCCATCCATTACATATTACTTTTTTTAAACTCACATATAGGTGAGGGGTAAAAAAGTGGTTTTACATAAATGGAACCATGGGAATGCATTCCCTACAGATTAATGAGGAGAAGGCTCACATGCCAAAAAATTTAATTTAAATAAATAAATTAGAAGAAACCATCCACATAAAAAGGTCTTGGTATAGCTCATGATAATCCATACATGAAAAGATATTTACACACAATAAAATAAGCATTCAATTCTTTAATAGTTCTTGTTTAAGATAAGTCACACTCGAATCAATTAATTATCATCTTTAATTAATCAATCCTTTTATCTTAAAAGCTTTTATGAATTTCCTTGAGATTCTCATCCATCATAATTTTAAAAAAATAAATTTATTTACAATTGTATTTTTACATAACTTGTACCTTGGAAGAAACCCAGTGAATTCCCGTTCATATCTACCTAATGAGTAGAAATGAATATTACACAGATGTTAAATTATACACACATATATAAAAAATCTATCACGTGTTGTGCCTTAGCTTTAGGCCCACACTATGGTACACGTCTCAAGGGTTCTTATAATATAATAATAAATTTTAATAAATCTGCATAATTTGGAAGAGTACACGGTGCATAGTTCTGACTACACAACATGTACTATCATTTACCATCCATCCGAAGTACACTACTGGGGACATGGTGTGTAGATGTACTTCAGAGATCATCAGAGTATATGGCATGTTCAATGGGCCACACACCATGTAGTATCCATGTTACATGGTTTCCATTCAGGCAAGCCGTGTATGGGGTACACGGTCCAACCCTTATCTAAAGAGACTACACATCATGTCTAATGGACTAAAAAAAATGTAATATGGAAACTGTGTGCCACATATTCATATTCATCACATGGAGTCATTTAAGACATAGAAAGACTCCAACACATGGCTTGGTTTGGAGAACTGGTATGATGCATTGAATCTTGACTGCACCTCGTGTACCACCAAATACACACTGTGTGTTCTGGTGTTATACGTTCAGGAAACTTTGACACCTCTGGATGAGATCCTCTATTTTATTTTAATCAAAATTAAAAGAAAAGATTGTTTTTGTAAGGTGAACGAGAAACAAAATAGGAGTAACAGATTTTGTGATTTAGATTGGTAGAATGATTAACTTGAATTGAAACAACTAAATTATTAAATGCATAAATAATCAAAAAAATATTTAAATAATTAGAAACTATTATGTAACTGCTCTGATACCACTTGTATGTTATGGGTGCAGTAGAATCGCGATTCAGTCGACACCCAAAATTAATTTTTACTATGATAAATGGTTATTCCTGGATCAATACGACGATTAATGCCAGTCTCCACATAATAGAATCAAAGGTTTAGATAAATAAGGAAGAGGCCCAAAACCTTTAGAGAGGATCTTTCACATCATGTTTATAATTAATATAATTAATTTCAAAAAGAAAATAATACATGGATATTCAGTATTTTTCTTTTTAAAGATGTTTATCCTTTGGAATGACCCTTTCATATTATCTTGTTGTGCTTGCAAGGTCCAAACTAGAATCCCTCTAGCGGTGATCCACACATACTCTGATGTCCTCTGATCGACACCACTCGTTCTCAGGGTGATATCACGGTGAAGAAAGTGTTTTATGTTCGTCATTCTTGATCGGTTGTTCTTTGGCCTTGAAGAACATATCTCATTCTTAAGAGGGATGGGAAGATGATTTGAGAGAGAAATTTTTTAGCTCAACAATTCTCAATTCACCAAGAATGAGATGTGTTCTCTAGGGAATAATAGATGTACTTGCCTATTTGTATGCATGGAACTTCAGTTACAATATTTAATTTCATAACATAAATTAAATACATTCATGAACATAGAGAAAACCCATGCTCATAATAATAATGCCGCATCATTATATATGGTGCACCAACTTGAACAAAACAGAATTATGAATAACATTCTGCATCACAAAATAATAGCAACATTATTATTATTTTAACTTGAGCCAACTAATGATAATTTATCATCTTGTAAATAATTATTTTACTATCGGTCCAGATTTGGTCTGCTCTAACTCTACTTCTATTTATTGAACACTCGAATAAATAAATAAATAAATTATTCTCTTAAATAAATATTTTTTTTAAAAACTATTAAATAAATTTTTATAAAATGTTCAATAAAAACAAATAATTATATTATATTTAATATATGCGATCATATTAACATGAGTAAAATTATTCCATGATCTTGATAATAATATTTATTCAATTTATTAAATTCAAATAGAATTTAACTGAGACCACCAAAAAACACTTAGTGTGTGACACTCTATGATTCTTTTTCGTTGGAATTAGGCAGACCTTCCTAAATTCCAAGATTATTTTCTAGAAACGGGTCAAGAAACCTAATAGAAAGAACGTAAAGTCGCAATAATGACATCCATATACAAACCCTTACTATGTAATATAATCCCTTTGTCACAATATCTCATCATAAAGGTTTCATTATAGTGTCATCAGCTTTTAGGCTTGATACGTCTATCTTTGACTACCTAAAATTAAATCATCATTAGACCATGGCCATGGAATTTCACGTGACAGTTCGATTTAAATCAAAGGGACGAGATATCAACTTCCATAAATGGAAGGGACAAATCCTTTCTCGACATATCCATTGATATCATGACACTCATGTTGCACCCAATGTACCCTACTTCCCACCAACTTTTTGCGTGATGGTTTTCTTTAGTAAATCAAAATTCACATGTTATGAAACATATTAATGATAATATTAAATTCTAAGGATCATTACACATGTTCGCATATAGAAATATCCGATGAAACCAAAACTTGCAGAATTCCTACTGTCGATTCTGTTCTCATAATCCCCTTTCTTAGAGATTACCAAGTGTGAACTTCCTGAGAGGAAGTCTCATCTTCTTTCAAGTACTTACACTAGACGGTATTAATGCGGTGTGTTCCATCATTGTATGTCATCCGACCATAGAACTATATTGAAGAATATTGTTATACCATTTCAAGGTTCTCATCATAGCGGGGAATTGGTATGACCTTATCAATGAAACAAATACTCTATGACATTATTACATCTTATTCATGATGAATAATGAAAATATGTAAAAATAAGTTTAATATTTAAATAAATTAAATATACATGTAATAAAAGCACAACGAGTAGGTTCTAGGACACCAACTCTTACAATTTGAAACATAAATTCCATCAAGCTTCTTTGGAAATATTTTTTTCTATCATTCAAAAACAACCTTTTTGAAAACACATCAAAAATAGGGTTTTCATTTAAATTAATTAAGAGTATTTATATGAAAGGAAAAAGAATAATTTATATGAAAACTCAAGACATCAAGTTCTTAAATAGTGGAGTGATAGGGAAGACACCCTTCCTAGGTTTGTTTGACATGAAGGATCTATGATGATTCCATGGATCTGAACACTTCCTTTTGTTCCTCTATTAGAACCCAAGAATATATCATCAAAACATATCCAATACCATATATTTATTTATTAAAACAATAATAAAATAGACGTTCCCAATCCATTATTTTGCTAAAATCTTATATTTGAGGTGTTTTTTAGGTCACTGTGGCTTTTTTGAGAGTTTTATAGTTTTTATAGTTTTCCAATGGTAGGGGGAGTTGGTATGTGTTGTCGATAAGTGGTGTCAGTAGGTGGCATAAATAGGTGGCATCAGTAGGTGGTGCCGATAGGTGGAATGGGTAGGTGGTGTTGGTAGGTGGAGTTAGTAGGTGGCATTGGTAGGTGGCATCAGTGAGTGGCATCAGTGAGTCATAACAGTGACTCACTAATGGTGGGCCACGATAGCGAGTCATCCATCAGTCGGTGGAATCATATGTGGAGTCTATAGGTGGATTTAGTGAGTGGCATCGGTGAGTCACGTCGGTGACTGAACCATCTGTTACTTGCATTGGTGACCTAGCCAACAGTGAGACATTTTCCAATATTTCGTCAAAATTTAAGTTTTCCCTATTTTTCTAGTTCCACCCATTTAACATTTTAATTGATGTAAACTAGGTTAAATAGAATATTCTGGTGGTCTTGAGTCCATTTCAAAAGATACAAAACCTGTCTTTAATTTTATTAATTCCCCTAACACTTTTAACAATCAAACCACATGATCTTGATTATGATCTAGATTTAATGAAATTTGAAACCATTTTCCCCATAGATCTAGGATCTCGCCTTTATAAATCCGCGAAGCTTCCTTTATTCTATGATTAAATTTCTCTTATTACTAAGGAACCCAGACACTTTCTTCCCCAATGAACTGTGAGTCTGTGTTACACCCTTGGATCATGTTTCCCTTGAGCCTTTAACACCCCCTGTTTTGGGGCTAGGAGGAGATGCCAATCATGTGTTCTTTAAAGTAGGGATCCCTTCATCTCTCATTAATTTGTGAATTATACAGGGTGGGTGTAAGAATGTTTCCCATGTCAATGCAGTTGAATCCAAATTAAATAATGATAATTGAATCGACTTTAATGAAATAAATAGTGTATGTGGGAAAGTGGTTTATGCTTCAGTTCCATTGTTTATTGATATTGTGATCTATATGGGCTATATGCCTAATGAAAATAGTGGCTATCGGTGGTACCTATTGGCACACATGTGATGGATTGTGGATGATTATTTTTTATCCTACAGAATGAATCTATGAATATGAAATTGGTTAACCACATATATTCAGTTAAATAGATGGATGCCTCAGGATCGAACTTACACTGTAATAACCCCTGAATTATCAATGTGGAATTAACGAATGAGACTTTGATAAATCTGAATAAACCTTGCTTTATTGATGTGGATATGTGTGGAATTCTTCTATATCATGCCCTATTTGGTTGTGGAATGGATGGGAAGTGTTTGAGTAGTGGGGCTACAGGTTCAGGATGTGTAATGCTTATGTTACGAGGTGTGATGGGTGTGATGTTTTTATACAGTGGTAATTTGAGGTTAGTTATGATGAGGTGTGTTGTGGGATCTGGTATTAAGTAGGGGGTTTTATTATTTAGGGGAAAGACATGTCGGGATGAAATTAAATAATGGTGATGTGGTTGGTATGGGTTTTGAATGGAGTGAAAATATGAAGTGAGTTTCTTAACCATGGTTCTTTTTCCTCAGCATGGTTTATGCTCTGTGGATAGTTGCATGCCGTGATTGGTAGTTTTTTGAGTAGGGATATAATGAATAAATGGTCTCCTTAATAAATATTGATAATTGGATGAATGATATGGTTGGAGTTATGTTTGTGTTGTGGATTATTGTGGATGGATTTTATTTATCAACTTCTGATGTGACTATTACATAAATTAGTAAATGCATTTAGAGGTATCCTTAGAGTTGATAGTATCATTGGGTGGTTGATATCTGGATTGAGAGACCATAGGTCAAACTTGAGTGTTTGATACTATATATACATATCTATATTTTCCTTCTCTTTTCTATATGCACCACACCCTAGTTGAGAACTATGTTCTAGACATCGCCATTATCATGGGGGAGGGTGTTTTTCCCAAACATCCTGGTGGTAGGATAGATGGATTCCCACCCGCTCTTCCCTTCTCCATCTTCTAGGTAGTGATATCCCAACAATCAGTAGGAAGGTAGTGGTTTGTGAGGCCCAGGTGTGTGCATGTGTGTTATGTTTTCCTAGGTGTCTTTGGGATGATATGTGTTGTCCTTTCCTAGCTGTTTTCTGGATGTGAAGTGGTATGTGCCCCAGGTGTCTGTGAGTGGGGAGTGGTTGTGAGGCCCAGATGTGTGTGGGTAGTATGTGATGAGCTTCATTTGACAAATTTGAGGGACTAGATGTGAGGCACATGCGTGTATGGGTAGGTTGTAATGTGGTACATTGGAAGAGGTGGGAGTTCCAGGACGTTTTCTGTTAGGGTGTGAGAGTGGATAATTAGTGATAGAGTGGTACGTGGTACCCTATCATTGAATTTATTTATATTAATTTACTGGAATTGTGTTATTTTGTGAGCATGCATTTTGTGAGGCTAGGGTGGCTAGTATACCTTGTTTGGTGCTATTGGTTTCTACTATTTTATCATAGGGGAATTAATATTCTTCTCCACTTGTGCACGAGAGACTTGGGTTTTTCCTACTAAGAATACTAGTATTCTCACCCTATATTATAAAACATCTTTAAGATTTCTAGGAGGAATATGTGGACCATTTAGTTAATTACTATCTTGAAATTTGGGACATCTTCCATGTTGCTGCTTATATTTGTTATTTTGGTACTTAATTTTGAGTTTTATTGTATTTCTAGTAGTTTTACTTTTAACATGAATGTGGGATGGATTTTGGATTCTTTTATATATATGTGATGTGATACATCATATCTTATAATCATGGTTACTGTAAAAAGGTTAATGCATTGGTTGATAAGGAAAACCGTTTCAGGCGATCTTGATGCGTGCCATAGGCCAGTTAAGACCAGCTAAGACATGATTTTTAGGGGCCCTGTGATCTGATGAAAGGACTCTGAGCCTATAAAATGAGAATGTGAGGATACACCATTTGAAGGGTAGAGAACCTAGGATAGCTACATGCATCACAATGACTTGTGTTTGGGTCTAAATTGGAGTGTTTTTAGGAATTTTTATAGAAAAAAAAGAGTTAAAGGAGATAAAATTAATCTCAAATAAAATTCCATACTGCTCGAGATTAGGAATTCCTTGTTTACCTTTTAGCTATGTAACCTGACCATTATCTGCAAGTATTTATATGAAGTGGAGGCTCATTGGGACAAATTGATTGATCGATGAGGGATTGACCCATTGGAGGAGTGCGACTAGTGGAAAAAAAACATTTCGTTCTTTCCAGTGTTATACTTTTCGGAAGTACTACAGAAGAATTTCGAACATGGAGACAGAGAATTGGCTTTCAAAGCTTGTGATCACCTTAATCTTTCTCCAGGCTTTGAAGGAGTTCTGGGTTCCCATAGTGGTGAGCTAGATGTGAGGACCTCTCATCAGTGGTGGATGCTTTACCTGGGGGATAGGAAGGAGGCAGACATTCTTTAGGTCGATTTTGAGAGGTATTTCTTAGAAAAATTGTTTTCTTTGACAATGAAGGTTGAGATGAGGTAAGAGTTACTCTCTCTCCAACATAGAAGTATGTCGATATGGGATATGGGGATCAAATTCAAGGATCTTCTTCATTTTTATCGATATCCCTTTCCAGATGAGGAGTCTAATGCAAGACTCATAGAGGAGCCACTTCGTCTTTCTCTCCAGTACGTTGTTACCACCAATATATTGCTGACATACATGGAGGTCCTGGGGAAGGAGGAAGTAGTTTAGAGGATACAATCTCAAGTAGGAATACTTTTAGAGGTGTGTCAACCTAGTTATTTGAATGGTATGGTAATTAGCAGTAGGTCTCAAGCACCGTGGCCTTCGAGGTTCTAATCAGTTGGAAGGAAAACTTATCAATTTTTGTTTCGACATATTAGTCCTCATTCCTATCTTGTGGGCCTAGGGATAGTGTTTATTATTTGTGTAGTCTATGAGTATCTCCATATTCAAGGACCTATGGCCTTTGATGCTTAGTATGGTGGAGGTGGAAGGTCCAGTTCCCGCTTCAACAGTAGTTTTCGAAAGGGCAGATCCAGCAGCAAGGACAACAACCTCACACTCTCCCAAGAGGAGACAATGCAGGTAGAGGTTGACCTCAAGGTGTTCCTCAGGGACTTCAACCTTGGTGTGTTTTAGGAGGAATTTGTTATCATAGGGGAATAAGAGATGTGCGTGGTCAATTGAACTCCATAGAGGCAACATTTCTAGTGGGGCCGAAGTTCGTTCGAGGTAATATTAGTTTGTTCAGTACTCTTTCTTGCACTTTTTTTGATTCAGGAGCTTCACACTCCTTTGTTACAACCTTTTTTGACCATGTTCTAGGACTATTAATAGAGAGTCTTCCTATACCCCTGGTGTTGAGTATTCTAATCAGAGGGTAGAGCATCTTGTTTGATGTATGTCGGGGATGTAGACTGATGATGGGGCCACATCCGTGATGTGGGGATGTTTTCTTGTTAGAGATGTACCCATATTATATCATACTTGGAATTAAATGGTTGTACTCTATAAATTTTGTTATCGAATTCTTATAGAGAAGAGTCATGTTTTTAGATGTGTATGGTTATCATGTGGTTTCCATTGGCAAGAAAAGTTTTTAGATGAGCAGTCGGTGTATAGAGCCCCTTCTTTCCTTGTTGGCCGAGATGTTAGTGTAATTAGTGGAAGGTGATATGAAGGAGGTTCCCAGTGTTGTTCGGGAGTTCTTGGATGTCTTCTCTGAGAAGGTTGTGACTCTACCCCCATGAAATGATGTTGAGTTCGGGACCGACGTGCATCCCGGTGCTTCTTTGATTTTTATGGCTCCTTATCGGATGACCCCTTTAAGGCTATAGGAGTTGAGGATTCAAACAGATGATCTAATGAAGAAGGGATTTATCTAGACTAGTGTGTCACTTAGGGGTGATATGGTTTTTTTGAGAAAAAGGTTGATGTTGGTGTGAGGTTGGGTATAGTCTACCAGACGTTGAACAAGGTTATGGTCAAGAACTGTTACCCTATCCTAAGGATAGATGATCTTTTTGACCAGCTGAGGGGAGAAATTTGTTTCTATAAGATTGATATGTGGTATAAGTATCACCAATTTAGGGTAAAGGAGGGTGAAATCCTGAAGACTTGTTTCTGATTTAGGAATGGGAACTTAGAGTTTGTGGTCACATCGTTCAGTGTTAAGAACGCACCTACCGTGTTCATGGGGATCATGAAATCCATATTTTATGAGATCCAAGACTGGTTCATCGTCGTATTCATTAATGATATCCTGATCTACTAGAAGTCCAAGGAGGAATATATCGAGCATCGCAGAGCCATCTTTCATGTTCTTTTACAACATAAGATCTACGAAATGTTTCCCAATTATAGGTTTTGGATGCGAGAGGTGCACTTCATTCGATATGTGGTGACTCATGAGGGTATTGTAGTGGACCATCAAAGGTCAGGGTTGTTGTTTCTTGGGAAACACCCAAGAATATTGAACGGGTTCTCATTTTTCTCGATCAGGAAGGATATTACCAGATATTCATACCCGATTTCTCTTGAATAGTATCTCCATTGATAGCCTTGACTAGGATAGAATTGGTTTTTGGGTGGAGTGGGAAGTTTCATGCAACATTCAGCTACCTGAATGGGAATTTGGTTAGTTCACTAGTTCTTCGGTTGCTATAAGAAAGATGGATGTTTTTGGTGTTTAGTGATTCTTCCCATCTGAGTTTGGTATGTGTGCTGATGAAAAACTGGGGAGTGATCTCTTATGGGTCTAGGTAGGTATGTCCCCATGAATGTTACTATTCCACCCATGATTTGGATCTAGTAGCGGTTGTGTTCACACTAATGTTGTGGAGGTATTACTTTGTTAGGGTGCACTTTGTGGTCTTCATGGATCACAAGATATTGGGGAATATATTTTCTGAATGATATTAGAACTTGTGATAGCGAAGGTAGATACTGTTTCTTCAAAATTACAATTTTGAGATCTCTTAAACCTTAGAGAAGGGGAATGTGGTGGCCGATGCTTTATGAAGGAATTCATAGAAGGAGGTTGTTTGGGAATCTATGGATGCTTGTAAGGCGATAGAGGAGTTTGATTCCTTGAAGTTATATGCAAGAATAAATTGTGGTAGAAGAAACGTGTTTCAGATGATAGTGCATAATTATTTAAAATAAAAGGTGGAGGAGTCTCAGTGGAAAGACTCAGAGGTAGAGGTGATGTGCGATCACGTTGACCATGGTGATGCTCCAGAGGGATGGTTAGAGGATGGTTAAAATCAGAGGATATTCCATGGGAGGCTGTTTATTCCAATAGTGATATGTGGGGTATTTCTCTGTGATTTTCACATCTCACATTTAGAAGTACACTAAAGAGCTTCCAATATGCACCATGGCATGAGTATGAAATTTTTGTTGCTCGGAATGAAGCAGATGGTGGAAGAGTTTGTGGCGAAGAGCTTCGTTTTCCAGTAGGTAAAGGTTGAGCACCGTGTTACCAGTCTGTTGTTAAATCCCCTAGATGTCCCTGAGTGTAAGTGGGATGAAATCTTGATGTATTTCATCCTACTGTTACCTAGGTATTAGAGAGGATGTGATGCAATCTCAGTAGTTTTGATTCTAATGATGAAATCAACTCACTTCTCAGTGATTAAGGAGTCGTTCATAGTGGATTCCTTGGCCAAGAGGCATGTGGATGAGGTGGTATTGTTGGATAGATTTCTGAGATACATCATCTTAGATCGAGATGCGTCATTTACCTTGTGAGTCTGGAGGGTATTGCATAATGATTTTTCCACTCAGTTACACCACAACACTGCTTTCCACCCTCAGATGGATGGAAAGATAGAGTGGACCATCAATAAATTAGAGGACATGCAACAGGCTTGCAACTTGGACTTTGGTGGATCTTGGGTGGGGTACCATCCCTTTTTGGAGTTTTCATACAAAAAATGGCTATAACGCTTCCATTATCATGGATCCTTATGAATATATTTATGGAAGATTGTGTCATTCTACCTTATACTGGATAGAAGTTGGGGAGGTAGTGGTTTTTGGTTGGACATTCTGCAGACTTTGACCGAGATGGTGTATCTTGTTCATGAGAGGATGAAGGTAGCATAGAACCAGCATAAGTTTTACACCAATCACAGGAAGAGGACCTTGGAGTTTGAGGTTGGGGACCATGTGTTCTTAAAGGTTTCCCCTTAACATGGGTAGTGAAGGTTTGGCAGGGGAGAAATATTTCTCTGAGGTTCATTAGACCTTTTGAGGTGTTGGGGTGAGTTAGAAATGTGGAATACCAGTTGGTGCTGCCACCATAATTGGAGAAGGTATAAAATGTCATTCATGTCTCTCATCTTAATCGGTATGTTCATGATGAAACTCATTTATTTGACTTGGGAGAGTTGTATTTCCATGATGATGTGATTTTAGTGGAGTTACCAGTAGAGATCTAGGATCATCCGGAGAAGGTACTTCGTGGGAAGACCATTACTTTCAATCCCATGTGGTGGAGGAATGGTGTCATGGAAAAGAGTACTTGGGAAAGGGAGATGCGGATGTGTGCCTAGTTCCTAGAGTTTTTATGAGTTTTTCCATTTTGATATTCCCTTTGTAATGAAATACTTAAACACTAATTGATATGAGATGATTTATTTTAATGTTATGTAATGTGTGATAAATTCTTAACTTGTGAAAAGGGGAAGAAAAGATTCCTTCTTGAGGTGCATTAATTGACAAGACATTAAGCCTTTTCCGGTGAGTCGGTAACACCTAGAGCAGATAATATCATGACATGGATGGAGAAATTCTGGAATTAGTATGGTTAGGAGAGTGTGGTTGTCATACATGTGTGGTGTGTCATTTTTTCATTTGGGTTGGAAGATGTTGGAGGAGGTGTTCTTGGATGTTGAAGTTTCACTCTAGGTTTCAAACAACATAGGGTGTTTTATCATTAAAATTTTGTGTGCTTAGTCTGTAGCATTGTTTCAGGCATAGCATGAACCTTGAGAGGTATCTCATGGGGTGGTTTTTCAGAACCCTATCTTCCTTTTGGATTGGTTTTTAATTCTAGAGGGAGATAATAGTTTGATAGTTATATGATATAATGGCCCAGACCTTCCCGGTTTATTCCTTTTCCAAAATTAAGGGTTTGCGGTGTTCTAGAGGTAATGGGGGCTGTTTTTGAGAGCTTCCAGTTTTTCTAGTTTTCCAATCATAGGTGGAATTAGTAGGTGGTGTCAGTAGGTGGGTTTTGTAGGTGGGATTATTAGGTGGCATTGGTAGGTGGTGTTGGTAGGTGGTATTAGTAGGTGAAATCGGTAGGTGGTCTCGATGAGTGGGATCAGTGAGTCACAATGGTGACTCACTAATGGTGGGTCATGATAGTGACTCGTCCATTGATAGGTGGCATCAATAGGTGGAATCAGTGAGTGGAATTGGTGAGTTTCATCGGTGACTCAACAATTAGTGAATTGCATCAGTGACTCACCCAACGGTGAGTCATTTTCCAACAGTTCTTCAAAATTCATGTTTTCCCAGTTTTTCTAGTTCCACCCATTTAATTATTTAATTGAAATAAATTGAGTTTAATATCATATTCTAGTATTTTTTTAATTAGTTTAAAAGGACTTAAAATTTATCTTTAATTTTCATAATGCCCTGAGACTTTTAATAGTCATACCGCATGATCTCGATCATGATTCAGCTTTAATATCCTTCGAAACCATTTTCCCCAAAGATTTAGGATTTGACCTTTCTTAACAAGAGACCATTCTTTTCTTATGAACAACCCATTCTATTGATACCGAGGAACCCAAAAACAATCTTCCCCAAGGAGTCATGAGTTTGTGTTGCACCCCTGGATATCATTTTTCTAGAGCGTTGCGCTCCCCCTATTTTTCGGCTAGGTGGAGTTGTCGATCATGTGTTCTTACAAGTGGGGATACCTTTGTCTCTCTTTCATTTTTTCATCAAGCATGGTGGGTGTACAAATGTTTTCCATGTGAAGGCAGTTGGATCCAAATTAAATAAAGACAAATGAATCAGTTTTAATTAATTAAACAGGGACAGGGGAATGTAGAACATGCTTATGTTTCATTCTTTATTGATATTGTGATCTATATGAAAAATATGCCTACTAAAAACCATGCCCGTTGGTGGTCTCTGTTTGTGCACCTTTGATGGATTATAGATGTTTATTGTTGATCCTATTGAAAGACTATATGAATATTAAATTTTTTAACCATGTATATTTAGTTAAATAAATGGATGCCTCAAGATTAAACTTGCTCTATGATAACCCCTAAATTATAAAAGTGGAATTAAAGAATTAGTGTTTGATAAATCTGAATACACCATGCTCTATTGGTGTGGTTGTGTGATGTGTCTGGCTGTGTTCTATATCTTTCCTTGTTTGGTTATGAAATTGATGTGCAGTGTTTGGGCAGCAGAGCTGTAGGTTCGGGATGTGATATTTATATGTTACTGGGTGTGATGGGTGTGGTGTTGTTATATAGCTGGCTATCAGGTTTTTGGTAATGAGGTGTGTTGTGTGGTTTGGCAGTAAGTTTGGGGTTTTCTTATTGAGAGTATGTACATAGATGGTTAACTTGGATGAATGATGATGTGGTTGGTAAGGGTGTTGAACATAGTGGAAATATGAAGTGAGTTTCTTCACTGTGGTTATTTTACCTCTACATGGTTTATGCAGTGTGTGTTACATGCAATGGTTGGGAGTTTCTCGAGTAGGGACGTAATGAATAAATAGACTCCTTAATAAATAATTATAATTGGTTAAATGAGATGGATGGGGGTATGTTTGAGTGTTGGGTTATTGTGAATGACTTTCATTTATCAACTTCCAAAGTGACTGTTGCTGACATTAATAAATGCATTGAGAGTTAGCAGAAGATTTGGTAGTATCATAGGGTGTTTGGTAGTTTTATTGAGATCCCATAGGTTAGTACTGAGTGTTTGATACTATATATATAGCTATGTATTTTCCTTGTATTTTCTATATTCACCCCACCCTAGTTGAGCACTATATGCCGAACACCCCCATTGTCATGGGGGAGGGTGTTTTTCCCAAACATCCTGGTGGGACGATGGATGGATGGCCCACCACGATTCTTTGATCCCTTTTCTAGGTAGAGATATTCCATGATTCTTGGGGTAGGTAGTAGTTTGTGAGACCTAGGTGTGTGTGGGAGAGTTGTGTTTTCCCATGTGTCTTCGGGATGAGATGTGTTGTGCTTTCCTAGGTGTTTTCGTGATGTGATGTGGTATGTAGCCCAGGTGTCCATGAGAGGGATGTGGTAATGGGGACAAAGTGTGTGTGGGTGGGATGTGATGAGATTCATCTACCTATACCATGGGACTAGCTATGAGGACCGGGTGTGTGCGGGTAGGTTGTGACGTGGTACTTTCAGAATATGTGGGAGTTCCAGGACATTTTCTATTCAGGTGTGAGTGCAGATATTCAATGGGAATGTGGTGCAGGGTATCCTATCATAGATTTTATCAATATTAAATTACTTGACTTGCATTTTTCGGTGAGCATTCCATTGGTTTAGTTCATGTGTCTAGTATACCTTGTTAGGTGTTGTTGGTTTCTGCTGTTTTCTCAAAAGGGAATTAGTATGATTCTCCATTTGTACATGAGAGACTTTTGATTTTCATACTGATTATATATGTATGGTTAGGGAACATTATAAAAATGCAATTAGGTTTCCAGGTTGACAACATGGATCGTTCTGGGAATTTCTGGCTCAGACTTTAGGACATCTGTTTTGTTACTTCTTAGCTTTTTTTGGTACTTTGTAGTTTTATTGAATTTCTCGCAGCTTTACTTGAAATATGCATGTAGTATGCATTTTGAGTTCATATATATATATATATATATATATATATATTCCTTGGAGTTTTTTTGAGATGATATATCTTATCTCATAAGCTTGGTAAATATAAAAAGGGTAATGCCACCCATTTTCATAATACTCTATACCCTTGGTGTTGGTCGCCACCCCGGGGCCTACTAGAGGTAGGAATCAGATGTCATTCTCTATCTTCTTTCATTTACAGCTTAGGAGGAGCATCTTTGGAGGGAGGGGGTCATGAAAACAACACCGATCTATGGTTCCATTCAAGAAAAATTAAGTATATCCATGATGAGAATCATGAACGAGATCTTAACCATTTATTTCCCCAATCAAACACTCAAAGTTTCTTTGGATTCAGAGCCATGCAGTTGAAGAACATTGAAAATCACCTATGAGAGCGTTGTAAATCCTGAGGAATGAAAATAAAACTCAATGAGGTTTTACAACCATAGGCTGTACTAAAATAGGTTGAACTTGAACTATTCATGATGGGAATTCCCCATCCACGATGTGAATATTCATGAGGTCACATACATTGAGAAACCTGTCATGTTAGTTTTATTTTTCAGACAACCATTACATGAAATGAATAGTTTCCACGTGATTATTCACCTTATCCCATAACCTAGATAAATCCATTCATGCCATTAAACATCTCATGATATCCATAGAACATAAATTCCTTTTATGAATGGCCTACTCATGGTGTGAATTTTTCTTATAGACAAATTCCAAGTTATTTTCTATTTACTCCTCTGAACTCTTAAAATAAGTTTTCTTAATAAATCCCAAAAAAAAATGATAAAATGATTATGTAACTAAATTTGAAGGTGCTTCAAATTCTATACGGGATTATTCTACAATCTCATTTTTTCTAGGATGTTTTTTGTTTAATGTTCCATTAAATGAAAATATAAGTTATTTATCATTTCTACTCAATATATTTTCTTCTTATTTTATTATCTATGGATTTTACATGCTTTCATTTCATATTCCTCTCTTTGGTACTTAGTATGTTTGAGAGAATATTTTTTAATCAAATTTAACGTTTTTTCCACTTTAGTTGATGAACTTTTTCATCCATTTCTATGTTTCATGAAATGTTTTCAAACTTATTATTTTTAATGCTGAAATGATTATTTAGATGAATTTTTAATCATATTTTACTTGATTTTTAATGTTTTAAAAGGAATATTTTTACCATTTTTAGAACGAGGCAAATTTTAATTTTTAGCAAAATCATGAAAGGAATATTTATTTTAAAGTTTATCATACAAATTAATTTTACTACCATTATAAAAATTATTTTTTTAAAACAATTAAAATTTTAAATGATTATTTTCAAGGAAATAATTTTTCTCAATATTCTGAAATTTTTTATTTAAAATATTATTAATATAGAAAGATATTTCCCTCACATTATTTTAATAAAGGTTCAAATGTTTATTTAAAAGTATTTTCATCTATCCCAACATTCAGTGATGAATCTTTTGAATCACTAAAGATATTTTAATATTATACCAACCAAAATACTACTCTATATAAAATATGATCATGACATTCTATTTTTGACTGGGGAAGAACATTTAAATTCCGTATGGTCATTTAAAAATATAGAAATTTATATTAAATATGTATTGTATTTATTTCTCACCCATTTCACGCGATGAATTTATTAGATTTTGAAAGTGATGGGCGGAAAAGGTTATAGCCAATTGATGCAGCTATAGTGCTCTTAAGAGAAACTAACATGGGTATTAAGTGTATACCTATAAAATTCTCTATGATTACTTGGCATGAGGCTTTAATAGTATTCTTATGATGTTTTGGATTTAAGAGTTAGTATTAGAATTATGATTTCTACCATTATTTATTCCATAATTATAGATTCAATTATTATTATCCATGTGATTAATTTTATTATTATGCCATCAATGGATATATTCCACTTTTATAATACGGGTTATATGAAATATTTGATTATTTTTTATCTCTTCCTTATTATTAATGATTTATTTCTTATATAATATATTGTATTATATTATATCCCTTAATATCCATCATACCTTTCACTTTTTTATTTTTTCCTTTCCAAAGGATTCCAAAAAGGGATCTGTGAATGATTTAGGGATATTTTAGAGAGAATAAAAAATTTATCAACAGAATACATGTTTGAAATGAAACATGAGTTTTAATATAAGAATCATATTTTTATTGAATAAATTGACATTGAGAGGAAGTGTACACTTTTTACTAAATGGTTTTTATAATTAATAGTTTTTCCTAATTTTCCAAAACACTACACCAAAAGATCATTGAAATATAAGAAAGGTAAACCCTTATTTAAAATAAAGTTATTATTGGTTGATAATGTTATAGGTAGTTATAGTAAGAGGTTTAATGAAACATAGGGTGCTAAATTTAATGGATTTCAAGGGTGTTCTAAATTTTATGTTTTTTAAAAAATATTTTATAATTTTTTTA
Source organism: Viscum album (assembly GCA_963277665.1). Lineage (NCBI taxonomy): Eukaryota > Viridiplantae > Streptophyta > Magnoliopsida > Santalales > Viscaceae > Viscum > Viscum album. The sequence continues at coordinate 1,928,615,223 of OY728159.1, forward strand.
TAATTGTTAAGAAAAGACATGAACATATGGTTGGATTTATAGAAGGTTTGTTTGGAAGTTTCACGTTGTTTTTAAAATTTGTGGGTGTGTGGAACTATTTTTAATACCTTACAATTGTTTACCAATTATGGGTTTTTTATTGTATATGGTTATCAATGATGGTTGAATTGGGGAAGATTCAATTCTTGGTTGTTGGTGGTAAGGGTGAGTTATTATTATCAAGATTCTACATCACTGTATATTTTCTCACGCTCACATTATTCTTTGTTAAGGGAATTATAGGTCACTAAGTAGTGTCTAATATGATTTAAAAATATTATTTATCTTTCTTCTAGATATAAAGTTACTGGGTTTCTATTTTTTCTTGGATGGTTCCCCATATAAGCTTTAGGATCCTAGGTTGATGGGATATGTCTTGGTTAGTTCAATGGGACTACCAAGACAAAATGCTTCTTATAAGTTGAACTATGGTGCTTGTGAACGGAACAATATTTTCATACTTGAGTGATTAGTTTATTATTCAATGATTCCATTTCCTTCATTGGTGGTTTATATATGGTATTTATATCTCATGCTTCATTTCTTTCCACTTTTCTTATATTGATAATGGAAACCTCAGTATTTATTCTTTTCTTTGTTAACCTCTTGAATCATGGTTCTCTATGTAACATGATATATCCTGTTTCTTGGTTAACATTATTTAAAATGTTTCTAAAGAATACTTTGGAAATAATTTTTTTTAAAATCTATCACCTAGGATTTTCAAACGGATTTGAAAATAGGTGTTTTGTTTTAAAAAATTACATAGAATGATGTAAAGAATTTTAAAGTGATTATTTTGATTTTAAAAAAATAAGGTATTTTTACAAAATTTAAATACACTTGTTATTGTATTTTTATAAATTACGGTGAAAAGAATAATTTTTATTTATATTACAAACTATCTTTAAATGGTTCTTTAATTTAAATCTTGGCATGTGGAAAGGCGTTTGGTGGCCTACTAAGAATGATTATACTCATACATATTTTAAATTTCTATTTTAGGATCTTGGATTAAGTCTTGACCACTCTTAAAATGTTTATTGGCTTGAGAATTTGAGTTTAGTATTTTCTTTTTTTATTTAGTTTTCTTTTTATATGGGATAACTATTCCTATTATAGGATTTGTAGGATGTTAAACCAGTGGTGCTTCTTATTTTCATAGAATGTATGACCAAATATTACCTTTAAACGATTTATCTATTTTACTTATATTCATTGGAAGTGTAGGAATTAATTTTAGTTATGTTTATTGGTGGATGGAAATTATATATGTTGATATTGATGGGTTTTTTATGATCATATTATGACCATTAACTATGGATGAAAACCTGAAACACAAGAGATATATCTTGAAAAAATTAACATGTTTATATTATCAAAAAAATAGAGTACCAAGAATCTGTGAGTTTCAGGAGATTCTATATTTATCCTTTGATGGAGATCATGAAGAATAGTAATCGAACTCACCATTTCTTTGAGGTGATACACTGGATAATGGATTCATGATCATATTGTGAGGATACCTGAAAAATGAAGGGGTGATAGTTCCATCTCAAATGAGAAAAATATAGTTTCAAGAGGTTGAGTGTTTATTAGAGGGACATTATCTTTCAACTCATCTCACAACCAATATGAGAGGATCTCATTTTTTTATATATCTAATTCCAGGGGCTTCTCCAATTCATAATGCATCATATGTGTTTATGACTATTGCGAAATTTAGTTATATAATTAATTAAAATAGGTAAATGTAACGAAATTAATCCATTCATAATGGATTTTATCTAACTAATAAACTATCTAAGAGAAATAGATAATATATATATATATATATATATCATATATATAAGTTATATTAATGCATGAAATGCTTGAAAAGTACATGCATCATAAGCACAAATTAAATGTACACTATATATATAATGTCATATATTATATATATATATGTTTCACGTATCATTTTTTTTAAATTCATCTCAAGCACGTACAATTTATTTCACATCAATAAATCTCCCACATTCACTAAAATACCATAAAGAAATCATGAAAAACTTCATAACTCTTTGTGAATCTATCCAAACTCTCGAGGATAATATTTTTATCAAACTATCTTCAATTTGAGAAAACATGTAGTCCCAAATTTTATCCATATAGAAGGTACAAACTATGTGACTATATGGCTCTTAGTAGTTTTTACAACAAATATTAAATCCCAATTTCATATATATAAGAAAATTGAGGCCTCTAACAAAGCATCATTGCATTTAATGAAACTAATGGGTCTAGTGTGATCTCTATAAAACATAATCATATCTCTATATAAACATTTTAACCACAATTGTATCAAATAAATCATATAAATACATATATAATTTGTTTCCCTTTAAATCAAGTGATCACTAGACATGGAACATGTCAATCTAGTTTAACCAACTCATCTTTTCTTGATTATCATAAATAGACTAACCATGTCTATGAATGAATGACATGTTAATAATTTAAAGGATGATTACATAAAATTTACCTCATCTAAGTAGTTTAACATAACTATTATATTTCAAATATTTTTATTCATGAATTTATTTAGTATAACTCTAAAAAAGTCCACATGTCTTTAACTTTCCATACAAGTGAAAAAATCCCATATTGGTTGCACTCAAACTGATCATAGGATCGATAACATACCCAACCAAACCTATATTAGAAATGTTAATATATTGAATTACATAAGTATGGTATTAATGAGAGAAGTTTCTCACAATATGTTTCCCACTTTCCTTGGGAAAGTAGGATTTATAATAATCATACACCCCTAAGTATATCTATGACCATATGAAAATCTATGAGATATAGTTTCATTGATCAGTCCATGTAATAAGTCTATATTTTTTAACTCAAGAATCTATTATTCATATCTCATATACAAACCTTTTTTATATATTTAAGAATCTATTAAATCCAACCTTTATATATCATTACATCTTATTATACTCTACGGCAAGCATCAGTTAGGGAAAACTCAATGTTTATACTTTGAGGTGATATTTATAATTAAATCATTCAAATAATGTAAATTTTTAGTGGACATGAATGAATGATATATGGATATTGAACTTATTATAATTATATAGTATATTTATAAACATTAAAACCAATCTATTAATTTTTATATCATCTAGAGATTCTTCACAACTCTCAAGTTGTTTCTATAGTAATGTTTTTTGAACATTACATCCATATGTAATCCCTTTCACATCCTAATGTATCAATTTGATAAAATACTACCACTTACCTCTTAGTGAGTAAATTTTATGAATAAGGATAGTTTGGATAATGGTGATACTTAATAATCATATTCATTAAGTCAAACTCTTTGAACTTATATTCAAAATCCATAACAATATAACATCAAGTGTTATAATGTTATCTTTTTTAATCTACTTAGAACCCTTTCTACATACATCATAATTATCCTTGGAACGAATTCCATTAAACTATTTCCTAGAAATATTTTTTAAATAACTTATCTATTTATAAAATAACTATATGAAACTATTCTAAACTATTTTAGGATGAAGTGTTATCCACCTCTTTATAGTAAATAATGTAACACTTTTTATTTCTCTATACAACCATACTCTAATTTTTATTGGATTCCAAGTGATACACTTTTTTCATTGAATGGTATAAAATGTTATGTAATAGTGATATTAACTTTTTATGGTAACAAAATAGAACTCATTTCATATTTATTTACTATCTCATACAAGATATCTAATGACGAATCACTATAATATATGACTAGTATAATATTTAGTTAACAATGATATTCACTTTCTCATAGTAACCAAATGGTATGATTTAAATTTTTATTTAATGCCAAATATTTTAACTCATTAGGATATAAAGTTACTAATCACTTAAAAAAATCTTGTAAAATATTTTATTTCTTAACTTTTAACTTCTCTACGTTCAAACATACTCTGAATAGCTTCTTAGACCATATATTCTCTCCAGAATATCATTTTATGACACAAAAAACTACTTTGTGTTTTAGGAAATAACATTTATTTTTAATATAGTAATAATTTATTGAAAATAAATTATTTATACCATATCTCATATAGTGTTCTATGTTTTTAGAGTATAGATAGATAAACACTTTGTCCTAGATGAAATTTTTTTATCCATATTTTCTTCTAAAAAAATGTTACAGAATCCAATAAATCTTAAACCCAATTCATGAAATTAATCAACTCATGTTATTCATAACAAATCAGTATTAACACCTCTTGTAATATAAGAGAAGTGATATGAATATTCACTTCTTTTACTTAGATTCATCCAATCATGATACACATCTTTATATTAGTTTTTTTTAATGAATGCAAACTAAATGATATTTCAATTCTTCCTCTGATTTTGAACTCATGTATATTTACAACACTTGTAAAATGTACATTTGGTTTAACAATACATTAAAAATAAAATTATAAATTTCTATCTCATTAATACCTAACATGGAAATTTCACGGAGTTCCCAAAACCCTTCACGTATTCAAGATAATTCTAACATATATAATCCTTACTCCTTCCTGATAATACCATAATGTTTCAAATATCCTAAATTGGTATCTTGAATAAATATAATTGGACATTACAACTTTATATATTCTAGTTTTGAACATTTACATCCTTGCACTATTAGTAAAGTACCATAACTTAGACATCATATGCCTAGTTCCTAAATTTTAAGCACTTTTATAATATTAGGTAAACATTAATTGAATTTATCCAAATTGTAGACAAATTTCCATACATGAAAATAGAATCAATTCCTTTACCAGAATAATCATTATCATAATTCTTCATTCTCTACAAAAATATTCAATCATATTGAATTTCATTTACATACCCATTCATATTGAGAACAGGAGACCATAATTAATTAGTTCAATAAGAATATAGTTCCTTTGAAAACATAAATGAATCATTCAATGATTCCATAAGAAGCTTTATTTTCTTATTTTATAACATTATCACTTTATTACTCATGAATTAACTACTATAACACAAAAAATACTCTACTTTATTTATTGATTTTCTTAAGATACTGGCCTAGGGAATTTCTTACTTTTAGATTCTCATTTCAAGGGTTATTTTAAAAGTTTAGTTTTGATATTATGATGCATTTATATTAAAAAAAAATTGTATCTGATGAAAATATTATTTTTTATCTCTTGATTAAGGACATTTAATGATAATTCTCACTCTAAAAATGATGACCCCATAGATCTCCTCCATTTTGTGACCCAAGATCTATATTTCACTAAGAATTTAGCATGCTTAAAAATTTATATTACTACATAGTTATTTAGGTAGGGAATCATCCCAACCACACTACTTGTGACTTTTATATAGTTGAGTGGATAAACCTTTATCCAAATACATCAAATAGATTCACTCAACTCTTTTCCACTGGTATCCGAACTATTAGGGATTTCCAGCTAGTGTAACCCAAGAATGAAAAAAAAAACAATCAATCCAAGGAAAATATATGGGAACCCTAATTTGGCTTGAAACTACCGAAAATTAAAATCCAGAGTCACTTATTATTTTATTTCTTTTTAAAATTTAATATTAGGGCACCCTAGTTTGTCATGAAGCTACTTAGTTGGATAATCAATGTCATGAAAAGTGTTTCTTCTAAAGGAATATCACAATTAGTATTTGTGGGGTTTTCTTTATTGTCTCACCCATTTAATATACATCATATGAATATTAAATTCTTAACTATTACATACTATCTAATAATTACCTTCTCACATTTACTTTTGTGTATGAATTCCACTAATAATATAGTTTTGGAATCCCTATTCCAACCACCAAATTAATGTTTTCAAAAATATGTTGATGTGTTACTTTTTACACAACCAAAAATATTTTTTAATCACCAAAAAAGAGAATACAATAATGTTCATACATACTCAAATTCATCATATTCATATGTTAAATGAATGCTTCATGTAAAGGCATATAGTTATATAATATTTTCAGACTCCACCTGAGTATGCCCAAAGAGACATATGGCCCAATCTATTCACTTTCCTACCCAAGGAAATCTTCAAGGAAAGTAGGTAGTATGACCCTAAGTACCTCTACCAAGGGATACTTTACTTTACTGTAATTCAATTCATGAAAAATTTAACACCTAATATGCATAATCCATTTCCAATAACTATTCTTAAGCTCATAACTAAAAAAAAAATTTATATCAAGGTAGATGAAAACTAAATTTTATATTATCAAACCTAGAATTATATGAAATTTTATATACTAGAGTCAATTTATAAAATAAATGTCCATAAAAATATTAATATTTCATAAAAAAGTTACTAAAAATGTTGATTAAGGATATTAAACAAATAAATAATAATTTATTTATTTTCCAAAACATGAAACATTTCAGAACTATTAATAAATAAATACTAATTATAAAATTTTTATAATTTAGAAAGAATATAAGCATTTTATATTCATTTCAATATGAACCCCTTAATATTTTATATTAAATGGAATTTATATGAAATTTTATGGATTATAAACATTTTATAATTCAATTTCTATTATAAAAACATTTTATAAATTCTAAACAGCATATTTTATTATTTATAATCACTTTATAAATAACCTATTATGATTTATAAATAAACCATTTATTGATAGATCATATGACATTCCATTTAATTTTTAAAAAGGTATTTTAAAATATTAACCTTTAATATTTGAGAATAATGGATCATAAAAATTTATTTAAATAATTATAAATTATTTCTAATTTATTAATTAACTTATAAAATCCTTATAAATTAAAATATCTAAAAATACATTTTATTAGTATTTATAAAAATTTTATAAATCCTAAAAATAATTTAATATTTAACAATAAGTTTTAAATATAGTTTTTGGTTACCCAAACTCAGAACCCCTATTTTTCACAAGGTTATCCTTCCTCTATCCTTAGGCAGGTTCTTTGAAACCCATTCTTTAAAGGTATGTCACTCCATACATTTACACAACATAGATTTAACAAAATATTTATTGGTAATAAAATTATTACCTTTACTCATATTTCATAAGGGTATAGGTAATATTACCCTAACGTGGATGTTTCACGTAAGGGCTGGTCCCATTTTATATTTACTTGACACTACCATATAAGGGTAATACCTTTATGCAACAAATTTGTGTAAAGGTAACACAATGGTTACCATTATACAGACCTTATGTGTATGTGTATGAACATTATCTATCTCCCTCACTTATATGTATTACCTTTATCCAACTCCTTTGAATAAAGGCACTCCCAATGTTTCTCATACTACATAAGGGTAAATATCAAGGACCTTTATATAAAAGCTAAAATACCTTTACACGTAGGGGTAAATGCATATATACATTTACATAATCGATCACGTAAGGGTATATACTTTACATACCCTAAATTAATAATTTTAAATCATATATACCCTTATTCCACTCATGTATGGGTTTAAAACCTACATATGTTTTTCAAAAACACTATTTTTCATTTTTCTTCGAAAACCAATGAATCAAAAATGTGTAATTATAGGAGAAACTACCTATGATACCAATGATGGGTTTTTATTATCATATAATTAGAATTAGTAGTGGAAGAAAAAAATTATATATATCATTAAGAGATTAATGTTTTTATATTATCGCAAAATAGAGTACCTAGAAAACAAGAGTTACATCAGTTTACATATTCATCCATTGATGGAGTGTTATTGAGGGATATCATAAATATTATTTAATGAAAACAAACTATCACTGAGTTTATACACTGAATAATGGATTCATGGATGGAATATGAGGATACCTGAAAACTGAAGGGGTTTTGACACCTTTTCAAATGATAAAAATAGTGCCTCAAGATGAGGAGAATCTAACACACTTCACACTCATCACACACCCAACAGAAGAGGATTTCATCCTATTATATATCAAAAGTAGTATGATCCTATAATTACTAATTAATTCTATATATTTCTGACTATTGGTATTTTTATTGATTAAATTCGTTATAATAAAAAAATGCATAGAAATCAATCAACTCATAATTTATTTTAAATCATGAATAAACAATTTAAGATAAATAGGCAATATATATATATATATATATTCATGAATTAAATTATTGAAAAATACATACATCATATGAATATATTAAATTTAAACTATATATATAATATCTTATATTAGATATACATGTATCTTGTTTCATATGCATGTGTACATTCAACTCATGCATTTATATTTTAGTGCACATCCCATAGAGACTAGGGATACTAGTGGAAGATGTTTCTATAGAGGGTGTTGGGAGTGATAAAAAGTATTTATTTTTATAAATTTATTTATACCTACTTAATTATATTTATTTTATTTTTCACATACATCCAACTCATTAATGGGTCATACCAGATTTTCCAGTGAAAGTGCTGCTATGATTTAACTCTGATTTATGGGTGAAATAATTCTTATTTATAATATCTTATTCTCTAAAACTTTTATCAAATATTTGGGGATTATGAACACATATATTTATAATAGAAAGCTGGGTAAGATTCAGATTTAGGTGGAGTCTTTGGTCGATTTGTTAAAAATGGCATCAGAGAATAGGTTCTATAATGAGAGTCTAGGTTTGTGAGTAGAATTTTTTTTATTTCGGGTGTCAAGGGAAGATATAGTAAGAATTTTTTATTGTAGATAAAGAGGTAGGTAAATTCAGAGACTAGAAATCTCTTTCCTACCCTAATCCATGAGTTATTAGGAGATGTGGGATTTGAATTTTGAATCTTCGATTTCATTTTGAATATTGTTGATGATGTATTGATTATAATTGGAGTGAATGAGTTTCCTTGGTGTCTCCCACTAGATTTTGGGATGGAAATAGAATTTGGTTAATGGTGTGTGGTTTTCTTATGCTACCCATGAAAATTTATAGAGACCGAATTCTTGATATTGATATAATTTTGGAATTATTGTGTAGCTTTCCCAAGTTCCCTCAAATCGTAGAACAAAGTCAATCCTGGTTTCTCATATGATTATATTATTTTTAGGATATTATTGATGGATTCCTATTGATGGTAAGTGAATCAAGTGGGCCACATGATATATTGATTTTTTGGTTTTTAATTATGGTATGAATTCACTTATTTTAATTTTAGGAAAATTCATTCTGAGTGAAAATTAGTGATTTCATAAAATATTCTTAGTTAAAGTAATTTTGGGAGATTTTTTAAAATGTATTTTTTTCTATATACGGTTAAGGAATGTTGATAATTTGGAAAAACTGGTTTGGAAAAATGTTTTCGAAATGGAAGTTAGTTTTTTATTTTAAATATGATTGTTTTAAATTTTAGAAAAATGAATATTTTAAGGAAGAATTTATCTTTTAAGGAACAAATTTTAAATCTTTTTAGGGGATTGGTAAATTTATGATAATGGGGTTTTTGTGAAGTGTGAATGGTGAGCAATGTTTGATGTTTTATTATTTTGGACCCATCTCTTATTATGGTGGTACTGTTTGATTTGGTTTCCAAGACACAGACTAGTTGAGTTCATGTTTCAGGCTATTATATATTATCCCCCTCCAGAAAGGTTGTGAAAAAGGATAGATAATCTGTTTTCATGGAATGGACCACTGAGTTATTCTCCCCATCACTTAGGTGTAGTTCCTTAGTTGGTGGCCCTATGAATACATGAAATCTATTGGTGAGGATGAAATCTTTCTGCCACTTTGATCTAGTTCATTTTTTCCTATTTCATTAGTATTCCTCCATTTGGGGTGATATAGGTTCATTATAGATGTATTATAAGAACCTATATAGGTGTTGTGTTAGATTATTGAATTTTTCTTGGTATTTATATTTTTTAGGGAATCTATTTTGATGGATTTTAGAATCCATGAGTTATTACTATGTATCTTTGATTTTATTATGCTTTGGGTGATTCTATGTGTGTGCTTATGGGATTTTAGTTTTATTGGTTCTTGTTCCTTAGTGGTAATTATTTTTCTTATGGTTTTTGTGTTAAATTTGATGACTTAGGAATTTTTGGTCTTGATGGGTTGACATGGGAAACCATAGGGTCATTTCATGGGTAACCAGGATGATAGTAACCATTAGGTTTTTGGGTTCTTGATGGTTATAGTTTTCTTTTGATGATTTTAGAATGTGATGGCATCCGAGTTTAAGATCCTAGATTACCCATTGAGTATGGTTACTTGAGGTTAAATCCTATTTCATTTTTTTATTTTGTCTGTTACTTTGATAGTCCTCATCACATTGAATTGTGGGTTTAGAATGAGATGGCATAATTACTGATATTGGATTTCATCATTCGATGGATGTTTTGAAGAATTTAAAACACTATCTCCACTAATAGGCGATCAATTTTTTTAGGAAGTAAAATATGTGGACACTACTTTTGGTAAACCATTTTCAAAAAACCGTACGAAGACTAGTTGGAAAAGAGATTAGTTCTTTTTGAGTTACCATACTATAATTTTATGTACGTCAGAAATTTTCTTGATGTAACGCATGTTGAAAAAAATATATGTGATAGTGTCATCGACACGTTGCAAAATGTACATGAAAAAACAAAGGATGGTATTAAGGATAGGTAGAAAATGGTTGAAATGGGACTACCAAATGATTTGGTACCTGTGAAGGGTGAAAAATAAAAATTTCTTACCCCTACAGCTTAGACTCTTTCTAGGTAGGAGTGATATCATTTTTGGAACTTCTTGAATGAAAAAATGGGTTTAGAGGGATATTCATCAAATATCAAGAACACTATTCCAATGAGAGATTTATTGTTAAAGGGTTTTAAATCATATTACTATCATGTATTGATGAAAGATCTAATTCCTATATATTTATGTTTCATTTTTTCCAAAAATTTCCATCACACATTAACGAAGTTCTGTTTCTTCTTTAGAGAAATATGTAGAAAAGTTATAGACCAGGCGAAATTTCCATCTATGGAAAGAGAAATTTCCATCATATTTTGTGAATTAGAAATGTTCTTCCTTACAAAATTATTTTATATGATGGTTCACTTGGTGAGAGAGATTCGAGTATTTAGTGTTGTACACTATAGATGGATGTACCCCATTGAACGATATATGAATAATTTGAAAGGGTCTGCCAAAAATCAAAGTCGGCTATATGGTTGTATTTAAGAGTGATATATTGTTGAGGAATACATTGAATTATATTCTGAATATATTTCCATTGTGGAAATCATTGGTCTATTGAAATGTCAACACATTAGGAATCCTACGGGTGAAGGAATTTATAGAAGATTGTTTGTCACAATCAATATTATAGATCAAGAGAAGGATCACCAATACATTTTTTATAATAGTTACAATGATGACCCATATGTTAGAACCCAAAATAATATTCTTAGGCTTTTTAATCCATCAAGGTATGACAAATGGATATCAAATACACATAATTTATAGTTTATTGGATGGGTTTTGGACCATAAATTTAAGGATTCAGATGAAAATTTGGACATAATTTCAGAATGACTTTGATGGATAGTTGTAGGAAAAAGTGTGTATGTATTGTCTTACAATTATTTTTTAATTAAAGGTTATACATTATATAATAATGAACACGATGAAGAGTGTACGATGAAAAATAATGGATTTGAAATTGTGGCTAAAGTGATGCATGTTTTTAGTGCTAAAGAAAAAATACAATTTATGCGAATATGTCATACTTTTTCATCATCGAACAAATATGGGAGATGGATTATATAAAATTGAATGTGTCATGTTTTCCAATGTAAGTGGGTTGATAATTAGAGTGATGTAAAAATAGATGAATTAGGATTAATGAATGTTGATTTCAGTAAGGAATGTTAGACTGATGAACCGTTTATAATGGAATTATAGGAAGTACAATTATTTTATGTTCTGGATCCTACAAACTGAAACTGGTCAATTGTTCTTTTATCAACGAAAACCACTGAAGGGACTGCTTAAAATTCAACGGAGGGTAACCATTTCATAGGAACATCACAATCATTTCATAGATGTCCCAATGTATATGGTGTTTTGTGTTTCACAGGAGACCACAATGAAGGGATTTGGATAGTTGATAGAGGTGTCAAATATGTTTAGCATTAAAAAAAGAGTTCAATAATCTTGTTATATTTTATTTTTAATACACATATTTTTACATTATGTTATTATCTATTCATTTATGGTTTTATGTAATCTAAATTAAATGTTAAATTACTTCTTCAGAAAATGAATTCTGAATGTGATGATGCTCACAATCCTGAGGCACAACATATCTCTCAACCTACTGCTGCTCGCAGTGCAGAGGAACAACATGTTTCTTAACCTGTTGCTACTCCTAGTGTAGATGTACAACCACAATATTTAAATTCCAATGATGGAGATCTGAAGTAACATATTGATGATGTTGAAATTCATGAAATGGTAGGAAACATAATAGTATCACCGTAGAAAAAACAGGGGTTCCTTAGTTTGACGGTGTTAGAAAAAATACTTTACTAAAAAGTGAAAGTCATCAAATACGAGTTTGGATGTAATAAGAAAGGCCAACATATTAACCCCAAGAAGGCCATGTTTCATAGTTACACTATAATCATCACATGACAATACATTTCAATTAATGTACTATTGTTGCACCATGTTATCACCAGGCTTAAGGCACAGATGTGGAGAGGTATTACAGTAACATCATGATATCATTTCATTAATTTACTAAAAAGTAAAATAATGAAACATTGAATTACTTTTTATAATCCTTTTAGAGTGAATATATTATAGATGACTCACACAAGGAATATGTATTAAGGGTTAGAGGAAGGATTCATACAGTATTTCCCACAATTTTAAAGAGATATCATCTTAGAGATACTGAAGGTAAAATAAAACAAAACCCACCTCCTCTTTATTTACACCTGATAACCCGAGGAGCGTGTGATGTGTTTACTAGCCATCGTGTAGAGCAGTCTTTTTAGGTATATTCTATTTGGTAATATGTTGTTTAATGATATGTATACTCATCAATTTTATGGATTGTTTTTTATTTATGAAACAACAACTGCATGTTGAAAATAAGGAATGAGAAACAAAACCAGCATACCCCTATCGTAAAGCAAGGATGAGGTACGATTCCCTTGAAAAAAATTGGTGCATATTTTAAATCTACTATAATACTTTTATGTGACAAAAAAACACCATAACTATATTCCTATGTTTATATTCATATTGATGAATCGAAATCCAAATTCACTTCCATCCCACACCGTGTACTATGGAAGGAGGTGCGTGTAAATAATGAAGGGATACTAATAGATGAAAACACAAAAACAAAGTGTTGGAAACACATGTAAGTATGAAATAATAAATATAGTTTTTTTAAATCTCTATTACATAAAAATGATTTTGTATTTTCCTATATTTTCTATCTGACATAGTCATGGGAAAAAATAACAACCACACTAGATGAAGACATACTTTTGGTGGCCCTGAAGTAATCAGAATAGTATGGTCATGTCTGAGGTGTGGGTTTTGGGGTGACACCCCAATCATGTTTTGTAAAAAAATAGAAGGATAATAGTGAATAAATGAAAATTATGAGATAAAGAGTATCTATCGTTGTAGAAAAAAATACAATGGTAGAGAGAGACGATAAAAACTTTTCTGGGTGGGGGGGGGGGTGAGAAGAGAATCAACTCAAGAACAACCAATGGGCGAAAATCCTCCCATCCCCACCAGCTATGAGGCCAACAATTCCCCTAAAACATATCTTTTATAAGGTAATAAATGCTTTAATTATTGTTTCTGTGAATTTTGAATCAAATTAGCATTGATACATTTCCTATACTGATATTCTATAGGGTGAAAATGAATGTGATTTATATCTATCGACACCCACCCATCACCTTATAGTGAGGGATACAATATTCAATGTTGAGAATGACATTGGACACAATAGACCACTTCTAATAGGTCTTGTCAGAGTGTCGATTAACATATCCCATGAGCCGAGTACCAAGCTACCAGTTACAATTGATGATGAATATATTAGTAAGTTCATAAAATCTCTTGAAACATTCATCACATGACCGTCACATATTGTAAAAAAACATGTAGATAAGGAGGTATTCATTTCCAATTTAATTTTCAACCAAATCCATTGACATTGAATGTAAAAATGTTTGAACCGATGAATTTTTGTATAGGAGGACAAAGGGAAGGGGGTGAAATGAAATAACGACTCAAATCCATGTCAAGGATCAAATAACCGATCGAAATTATCCATATAATGAACCTTAACCCCACTTGTTCTATATCCGCACTTATTATCATTGAAGGATCTTGTGGATATTAAGTTGATAGATGATGGTACTCACACAATTAATTTTGAGGAAAATACATATGGAGGGGAATATCCATACTTTATTAGAGTCGAAAATGATAGGGAAATCGTCAAGTATGATTGTCTAGGAGGATCAGTTGTAAATTCATACATGAGGCATGTTTTCATGATTTGATTTTCCAAAAGTTAATATAAGATATTAATTATGAATGAATACATTTTATTTTTTTATAGGCATATATATGAAAAAAAATTAACAGTATTTCCCCATGAAAAAAATTTGGGCACGTTAGTCCTCACATCACCTCTACAGAATAATGAGAAATAGATTCCAAGAAAAAGGGTGAAATAGTTGCATTCCTACTCAAATCGTTAAATATAAAAATTGTGGATGACAAACTCTTTTTTATACCAAATGCAGGGGTAAAACTCTACAATTTAATCACATCAAATATATTTTATTTTATTTTATTACTTATTTCTTTTTTTGTTTTTAGGCAGCATTGGATGTTCATTACGGTCAATTTGGATAGTCCAATGATTTATTTCTTAGATTCAATGCATGGACATCCAACAAAAAGACCTCACATGATGGTGTTTGTCAATTTTTAATACACTACATCCAACATTTTAGAAATAAAAATCTAGTTATATAATTTATAGTTTCTTTTAATGAGGATTCTATTATAATAGGGTGGTGCATCAATATCGTCTAAATCATGGAATGAGGCTAGGGGAAATTGAAAAGGAACATCACAAGTACTACGACTAGATAAATATCAGTGTATATATAATAATATTTCTCTATCCAAAAACATATAAAAAATTACTTATGTTTTTCAATATTTTTATAGTGTCCAAAAGAAACAAATAGAAAAATATGTGGTTATTATGTTTGTACATTTATGAAAGTGATCATATTTCATCAACAAAATAACATCCCTAAAAAGGTATTTTATAAGATAATTACTATTTCTCATAAAATATTTTTTAATACTTTGTGTATTTATATTTTTTTAGTACTACTGTGAGTGTAGAAAAGACTCATATTCACAAGATGATATATATTTGTTTAGAAATGAATGGGCAACATACCTGATTGAATAATGTACAGAAATAGTATGAAGATGTTACTCCCATAGAAGTAGTGGAATGTATCATATTTATGTTTAATTTACCTCTTTGTAGTATGACTCGCATAATTAAGAATTTTTTTCTTATACAGTTGGATTCCTTTGTTCGAGTTGGGGAGGTTTCTTATACACGGATAGGTTATGCATCACTCACAATGCAATGTTTCCATTTTCACAGTGAAATCAAATGGAAAATGTGGTAACACATGATGTGGCCTATATGATTCAAAGTGTATCTATTTATTTAAAATTAACATTAATTTTTTGTAAAAAGAACAAGTGACATACATAAAACTAATAAAACACATTCTCATTATTTTGTTACTTTCAGAAAACGAGCTATTGGACATTTGTGATATGCAAGAGTCAATCCCACCTCAATCTGATGCATAGTGTGACCAGTATGACTAAAAGTGCATGTTATTAATTTTAAATTGACATTTTAGCACAAAAATGTGCCACTTAAGGAAAATAAAGAAAATGTGCTCCAATTTACTTCATAATTTAGGAACATGATTCATAATTCCTTTGGGATGTGTATGAAGTAGTCTCACATAAAACAGACGCACGATGCGACCGATATGACTCAAAATGAATGTTTCCAGTTTTAAATTATATTTTAATAAAAAAAACACAACTTACATACACAAAACTGATCAAACACATTCAAATTGTTTTGATAATGTATGAAAATTATCCATGAGTCAATTCTGGTGAGTATAAATCAATCCCACCTCAGTACAGTGCATGGTGTGACTGGTATAAATCCAAATGTGTTTTTATTTAAAATTGAATTTGATTTAAGTAAAAAGAATATGTAACATACTAAAATTCAAGAAAATGAATTCATATTGTTTTGATACTTTAGGAAAATGATCCATGATTCATTTGTGATGTGTAATAATAAACCAAATGTCAATCTGATGCATGGTTTGACTAGCATGACTAAAAGTGTCTATTATCAGTATAAAATTTACATTTTATCTCAAAACATGTCACTCACTGAAAACCAAGAAAATGATTTCTGATTATATTCATAGTTCAGGAAAATGATTCATAAATCCTTTATGATGTTTATGAAGTAGTCTCATGTCAAAAGGACACACGATATGACCAATATGACTCAAAAAGTGCATTTTTGTGTTGAAATGATATTTTAGTAAAAAAACACAAATGAAATACTGAAAACTAAGAAAACACATTCAGATTTCTTTGTACTTTATAACAATGATCCACGAGTCATTTTTGGCATGTAGGAATCAACCACACATCAATCTAATGAATGATGTTATTTGTATAAATCCAAATGTTTTTTTTATTTAAAATTGACATTAACTTTAGTAAAAGAAACAAGTGACATGATAAAAACTATGTAAACACATTTATATTGTTTTGATACTTTAGGAAAATGATCCATGAGTCATTTGTGACATGTAGGAATTAATAACACCTAAATTTGATGCACCATCTGATCAGTTTGACTAAAAGTGGATGTTATTAGTTTAAAATTGACATTTTAGGTCAAAATATGTCACTCACTAAAAACAAAGAAAACACCCACTGATTGTATTCGTAATTTAGGACACAGATTTTTAAATCCTTTGTGATGTATATGAAGTTGTCTCACTTCATACTGATGCACAATTTGATCAGTATGACTCAAAATACTTGTTTCTGGTTTGAAATGATATTTTTATAAATAAACACAACTGACAACAAAAACTTCAACCCAAAAACAGAAAAACACAACACAAAACCAAGTCATTAGGGAGGGAAAAAATGTGTAGTCTGAGTGCATAACCTCTAAAAATACTCACATATTTGGGGGGAAGTGATCATATAATAGTAAATACAATGAGATGTCCATCCTAAGTAGTCCACGAGGTAAGAAATCCAGAAAACTTATTACCTTCATGCCATGGGTGACTCACTTGTACTTAATCCCTCAAGACAAGATCAATACACCATATGATATCAATAATGCTCCATTGGATACCCTCTTACTTATTAAGGGAGTCTTAGATGATTAGAGAGTCCATATCAACTACTTCAATATTTGTATTTCTATCCATAGAAAGATCCATGCCATTGATTATTTCCCAAGCCTCCTCCATAAGAGATTAACCATCGCAATAATATAAATAGAAAGAAATTATCACCAATCCCATGATATTTAATATCACAACTCCAACATGAGAAAATCCATACAAGAATAAACAATCTGTGTTCAATTTCAGACTAGTCTAAGGTAGGTTCTATTTCACCCACCTACCCTGTGATGAAACCTATGAAGACAAAGAGATGAAATATCTGATGGACCACGACCATCTCACCTAAGGAACATTATTCCAGTACCTCAAGAGAAATATGAGCTCAACCACCCTACCGAGGGACGTTTCCATTAGGCTGAGCTATGAAATCCTCACGCCCACACGATGATATTTATTTCTTGACTTCCAAATGGACTAATAAACCACAACCCCATCTCGTCTCTGATTTTTTGGTGGTCTTGTCGGGATCTACATCTCCTGTAGAGACTTGGGTTTTGGCCCTGTCAGAATTTTTAATATTCCTATGAATAATTCTAGAGCTAGGCACAAAGACAATGTGTGATTTCGAGGCCCTGTGTGCCCAGAATAAATATTATAAAAATATTTAGTATTTTTATATTATGCACTTAGAGGGGTTGTTTTATCTCCTTAATGGTAGCTCGGATCAGAAATCCGAGGGCACGGTTGCATCTGGAGAGTGCTGTTTACCATAGTCGGGGTGTAAAAGTTGCGGGCGCGGGCCTGCTGTGAGCGATGTCACCCAGGGGCAAAATCGTCATTTTAAAATAATGACTTAGTGATTTTATCACTGGCATTCCTTTTCGAATAACTTTCAAATGAATCCTTAAAATGGAAATATGAGACTTCTGTTGAGTTCGAAATGGGGTGTTTTTCCTAGGCGTGAGTGGGCGCGGAGGTTTCAGAATCCACGCCCATCGGCGGAGTTCATAGTAGTTTATAAATTCCACTTAAGAAATTTAGATAAAAACATATTCTATCTCTCTCTCTCTCTCTCTAGAGCGTTCTAACCATTCATTAGTGTTCTTCACTATTCTTCACTGTTGAGGAGGGGACTCTGGCAGATCGAAGAGGGATCGAGCAGGCGCATCGCCAACGTCAAACATCCGGATCGAGGTAGGCTTACAGTTGCATTTTCCACCAATTTGTAAATTTTGTCGTATTAAATTTTATAATTTTAGAATTGGGTCATCGGCCAGATGAGCATGGCCCATGCCTGATCCCTGTTCCATTTATCATTCTAGGGGGTTGTTTGCCCAAATTTTCGGACGCGCAAGTCATGTCAGATCAATGATCGGGGTAGGAGTTGTGAAGTCCTCGCCTAGAAGATCCCGAAACCGTGTTTGGTTATGAATTTTAGGCCACTGTAGTGTTGGCGGCGGTCATCGGAAGCCCTGTCTCCAGCAGGGGTAGTGGCCGGAGGTTGGGGTGGCGTAGAGTGGGTTCAGACGAGGTGGCCGGTGCATATGGTGTTCAGATCGAAGCGGCAAGTAGTCGGGCGGTGTCGGGTGTCGCCAGCTGGCCAAGGTTGGCAGGGGCCGGAGTCTGGTGGTGAAGCTATGTATGGTGAATCCCAGGTTAGAGGACATAGGGAGAGGTGGCGCGGTCAGCGTCGAGAAGGCGGCATGCGGTCGAGCGGAGAAGCGGGCGGCCGGGGTAGTACGTCGGTGCTGCGGGAGGTGGAGGAATCGACATCCGGCCGACCCATCATGCTCAGTAGAGGAGCCCGAGGCTTGGCCTCAGGCGTGCGGAGGAATCCAGGACCCGTGCATTGCATGTCCTATTGGCGCCTCAAGGAAGGCTGACCAAAGCCGGTCTGCTGGGAGAACAAGGACCCACGCATCGCGGGTCCTGCTAGGCGACGAAGACCGGCCAAAAGGCCGGTTTTATGAGGAAAAAAAGACCCAAGGGGGGTTCGGTGATGCTGGGCTGGCCACGGCTAGCGGCCCGCGGCGTGATGGGCCGGACCCACAGCTGGGCTGTGAGACGGAGATTTGGACCGGGCCGGTAGGGTTGAACCGGCCCGGTTAGGCCCCCTTGCATTCTGGGGGCCATAATTTCTAAACGACGTGTCTGTTTGACGTTCCGTCTGTGGATGCAGATCCATGTCAGCGATAGGGACCATTTGATGTGGGTTCTGAGATTTTTGGGTTTTGCGACTGAAGACAGGCGACCAGAAACTCTTTAATTTAATAATATTAAATTATTATTAAATCCTTCAACGGGCGTGCTTCAAAAGCTGGACGTCCGTTTGACATGCTGCCAGAGGCGCTATGGCCCTGGAGTTGAGAATTTCCTTCAAAAGTTGATTCGGAACCATTGCGGTTTGGTTTCGTTGCTCGGTGGCACGAAATGCTTAATGTGATTAATTAATTAATTAATTAATTAATTATTCTTATGTTGGACCTAAATCATGTTTGGGATGTCCGATTGATGCGTTGTCATTGGCAGCATGATCCTAGTGTTCGTGTAGAATTTTTGAGATGCTCCTTTGAGCGTTCGAGCTAAAGTCAGGGTGCGGGCCCCGCAGGGCCCGGTTTGCATGTTTTACGTTGAAATGTCACTTTTTCACCCGATGTCCATTTGGGGTGATCGAGTAGACGATCCTGTGTGTTTTTCAGAGGGGATCACAGTGGGGTGATCCACTCGATCAGTTTCGTGGTCGTGGTGTGGGCCCCACATGGCAAGCTATGGTGAATAGTACCTTTTTCACCAGTTGTCCATTTCGGGCGAGTAAACAGCTTACCTTGTGTGCTTTTCCACATGGATCACAATGGTGACTTGGTTTCGGCCATAGAGGTACACGGTGTGGCGTTATGGTGTGTCTCTCAAGTTAGCGACGTTTGGACCAGCGGTAGTTGAGGGTACTCTCTTGGTTCATTCCTACGAGGGTTCTCACGACATCACACCCTTAGTATAGTTTTGTGATCTTCTCGGTGGGATGTTTAGTCTGCAATAGTTGTGGCATCCCACTGGTGGGCCCGAAGTGGGATCCTCTTACATCGTTACCCTATATCGGGTTCTTGGTATCGTTGTGACCGCTTATCCACAGGCGGAGATACCCTATCTAGCATGTTAACCCCGTAGGGTTTGTCGCATCATCGGGAATAGGATCCCCTACATAGAGGGCCGTACATAGTACAATTACGGTATTGTTTAGTATACGATCCCCTACTAAGCATGTGGTTTCAATAGGGTTGAAGAATCGTTGGGTAAAAGATCCCCTACTCAACATGAGGAATATAGTAGGGTTGTGGTATCGTTGGTAATACGATCCCCTACTCAGCGTGTGGTTTTTGTAGGGTTGCAGCATCCTCAGTTCGATACCCTACACTGCGAGATGTACCAGATAGGGTTTTGGTATCTTCGTGACCGTCGTGACACGGGTGATGATCCTCTATCTGAGTGACGTGTTTCTGTCGAATACCGGATTGGGTTGCAGTATCCCCCAGCAAATCCTAGGAGTGATCCCCTATCCGTGAGATCTACGAATGCCATACTGAGTTGTGGTATCCCCCAGCGGATCTTGGGGGTGATCCCCTGTCTTTGAGATCTTCATATACCGATATGGGTTCTGGTATCCCCTAGCAGAGCCTAGTAGAGATCTCCTATCTGAGGAGTTTTGGTGTTTATGCAGTTTCATCTAGGTTTCCTCAGGGACGATATTCGATGAGCGTGATCTCTGGGGTGACCGTCAGAGATGTTTGTGTGGTTTCTGATGGAGTGTGGCTCTCGGAAGAGTGTCATCTGGGATGATAGAGCTCATGGAGTGTGTTCTCCTAGTTTGTACCTGTTTCTGTTGATGAGGTTGGTACCTCATTAGGCTTGGTGCGTGTTTTGAGTATATCAGGTTGTTAATGGTGTCTATATGGGAATACACCTGAGCTGATCTGAGTTGAGCTTACATGTTGTGTATAGCCAAGGATGGTCTCGAGATGGAGTTTCTCTCTTATATGGGTTCTGTCTGGCTGTGTCGAGGAGCTTACCGGTGGGTTCTTTTGGCAGCGTTTTCCCTCCTTTTGAGCAGGTTGGAGGCTTTTTTAATTTTTCTTTTGGTGGGACCTGTTTTACCATTTTCATACTTCTATTGTACTCTGGTTTGGGATAGATATATGCATGCTTTTCCTCTTTCAGTTTTTATATACATATCTGCATTGTTGCATGGAGGTGTATGTGGGTGCATGTGTACAGGTACCTTAGGATAATGTCCCCCCTTTATGGGATATCCTACATGGCACTGGTCTCCCACCCCTGGCCTATGGGAGGCAGGCTTGGGGAGTCGCGGCTTGAGACCCGTTGGGTCGGGTAGTGATAGAGTGGTATCAGAGGAGGATCCACCTTTAGGATCTCAGAGCGTAGCTGGTCTAGCTGTGAGTTGGTTTGGGTTGCATAGAGGTTGTGTTAAGATGTTTTGAGTTTGGATTTCAGGACAGGGACTCTAGTGTTGGTGCAGAAGCTAACATATCCATTCACAAGGACTCTGATAACCTACCTTTTGACTCAGGACGTTTGGACACTAGTCGCAAGGACATAATGGTACAAGCATCACATAGGACTGGGTTTTGGGGTTTTCCTTGTCCTTCTTGTGTCATCTTTCTAGATATAATCTTTGACCGTTGTGCATCTTGATTGTATTTCAGGATGCCAATATGACAAAATCCAATTAGGGTCGTGTAGAGGGATTGTGGTGATGATCCGCCCCTTGTTGAGGCTGTGGACCAGGGTGTAGGTTTTGAGGCTAGACCTCCAAGTGGTCTACCGGTTGAGCCACCATCGGTCAACCAGCTGGTTGTTCCGGTTGTGCAGGACGCGGTTGCCCACAGGCTGACTGCGTTTAATGAGTTCTAGAGGCAGCGACCTCTAGGGTTCCAGGGTGATCTAGACCCCCAGGCAACTGATGACTGGCTCGAAGTAGTCACCAAGGTTTTCTGCCTGGTGAAGACCCCTCTAGATCAGATGGTGGTCCTAGCAGTGAGCCTTCTGAATGGGTTTTCCGGGTGATGGTGGAGCCTCGTGACGCAGTCCCACGATGAGGAGACGCTCACAGGGGCGGAGTTTGAGAGGCTCTTCAGGGAAGAGTTCTATCCAGTGATGCTGAGTTCAATACGGATCCAGGAGCTTCTGCAGCTTTGGCAGCAGGGCATGACCGTATCGGAGTACTCCCCGAGGTTTACAGACCTGTCATGCTATTCCTTGTATATGGTTTGAGACCTGTTCTTTAAGGCTCAGACCTTCGAGAAGGGGCTACGTAGGGACATCCGGGAAGGTGTGGTTTCCCTGTGCCTACCCACCTATGATGGAGTGTTGGAGAGAGCTTTGGTGATAGAGAGCTTTCTAGATGATCAGTTTCAGCCCGTCGGTGTTGGGAATGTGGTAGCTGGGTCTTTGGTAGCTCTTATCCGAAGGTAGGCATAGGGGTTTGGATGTGGCCGTCGTGTCAGGAGGCGATTCCAGGAAGGAGGAGCTGAGGCTCAGGGCTCGCAGGGCTCACAGGCCATTGTTGGTCAGTAGTAGGAGAGACGGTGTTACGCTTGCGATGGTAGGGGGCATATTTCTAGAGATTGTCCGACCCAATGTGCTGATCAGAGGGATCTGTTCGATAGGCCTCCTTGGTAGTGGAAATGTCTCGAGTTTGGGGGTACGCAAGGTGATAGACATGGCGATGGAGCGGGTGCAACAACGAGAGGTGGTAAGCGGTATCAGATACCACCACCACCACCCACAGGTGGTCCACGTCGAGCTCGGGGAGCTGGAGGGCGAGGGAGAGGACACCTACATTCCCTGGAGGCTGTGGAACCAGAGGCTCCATGAATGGATAGAGGTACTCCTTGCGTCGTTTCTACTTTCTGCAGTAGTTATATTGACACTATTTACCGGTACTCTTCATTTTTTCTTGGTTTTCTTGAGTTTTGTTCAGGGCTTTGGTAAGACCCTGTGTCGGTGTTTTTCGGCATGCTTCAAATGTGTGAGAAAGAGGGATCCTTCCCCCATCAAGACACATTTTTTTGATGCGATCAAAACCGTGCAGGTGATTTAGTGCCGCCCAAAGCGGATAGTATTGAGGTATGCTGGACGAGTCCCTCTGAATTATGCATTCAGGCAGGGGTGTGTGTTGGCAAACTCACTGGTGTGGGAGACCCAGTTGAGAGTCCAGTTGATTTCATTGTGCTTATAGATTTTCAGGGATGAAAATTTCTGTGGTGGGAGTGATTTAGAGACTCAGGTTTTGGCCCTATCATACTTTGGAATATTCCTATGAATAATTCTAGAGCTAGGAGTGAAGACGGCGTGCGATTCCGAGGCCCAGTGTGCCCAGAATAAATTTTATAAAAAAATTATTTATTTTTATACTATTCACTTGGAGGGGTTGTGTTATCTCCTAAATTGTAGCTCGGGTCGTAAATCCAAGGGTACAATTGCATCCGAATCATGCCGTTTACCCTAGGCTGGGTGTAAAAGTTGCGGGCATGGGCCTGCTGTGAGAGATGTCACCCAGGGGAAAAATCGTTATTCTGAAATAATGACTTAGTGATTTTCTCACTGGTGTTCCATTTAAAATAACTTTTGAATGAAGCCTCAGAATGGAAATACGATACTTTAGTTGAATTCAAAATAGGGTGTTTTGCCTAGGCGTGATATAAATTGAGCGGGCCCAGAGGTTTTGGAATTCGCGCCCATCGGCGGAGTTCATAGGAGTTTATAAATTCCATTTGGGGAATTAAGAGAAAAACCTATTCCCCCCCTCTCTCTCTCTATATCAAGTGAGAGAGTTCTTCACTGTTCTTCGGCGTTCTTCGCCGGATTGAGGAGCGGACTCCAGCAGATCGAAGCAGGATCGAGCGGGTGCGTCGCTAACGTCGAACATCCAGATCGAGGTAGTCTTTCGGTTGAATTTTCTGCCCCTTTGTCAATTTTATTGTTTTAAATTATATAATTTTTGAATTGGGGTGTCGGCCTGACGAGCACGGAAAATGCCCGAGCCCCGTTCCATTTATCGTTCTTGGGCGTTCTTCGTCGAAATTTTCTGACGCACCAATCGTGTCAGATCAACGATCGAGGGCAGGTGCTGTGAAGCCGTCACCCCAAGGATCTCGAACCCGTGTTCGGTTTTGAAATATGGGCCACCATAGCGGTGGAAACTGTCGTTGGAATACCTGGCTCCATCACGTGTGGTGGCCAGAAGTCGGGGTGGCTCAAAGGGGGTTCAGACAAGGTGGCCGGTGCGGATGGGGTTCAGATCGAAGTAGCAGGCGGCTGGGCGGTGTCGGTTGTCGCCGGCTTGCCGAGGTCGACAGGGGCCTAAGTCTGGAGGTGCGGATGTGGATGGTGAAACACGGGTTGGAGGGAACAGGCTAGGCGGCACGGGTGGTGTCAAGCAAGCGGCACGTGGTCGAGCAGAGAAGCAGGCGGCTGGGGTAGCAGGTCGTTGTTGCGGGAGGCGGAGGCACTGGCATCCGGCTGGCCCATCGTGCTCGGCAGAGGAGCCTAAGGCCTGACCTCTTATGTGAAGAGGAAGCCAGGACCCGCCCATTGCAGGTCCTTCTGGCGCATCAAGGAAGACCAGCCAAAGCCGGTCTACTGGGGGAACAAGGACCAGCGCATTGCGGGTCCTACTGGGCGACGAAGACCGACGAAAAGGCCGGTTTGCTGATTAAAACCAGTCCCAAGAGTGGTCTGGTGATTTTGGGATGGCCGCTACCAGTAGGCCGTGGCGTGATGGGCCAGACCCGCGGCTGGTCCGTGGGCCGGCAGTTCGGACCTGGCTGGCCGGGGTGAACCGGCCCGGTTAGGCCCCCTTGCATTCGGGGGGCTGCAATTTCTAAATGGAACGTCCTTTTGACGTGCCTTTTAAGGTTGTAGGTCCATGTCAAGAGACAGACCATTTCAAGTGGTTTCTAGAATTTTTGGGTTCTACACCCGAAGACAGGTGACCCGAAGTGCTTTAATTTAATAATATTAAATTATTATTAAAGATTGCGACCGGTGTGCTTCGCAAGCCGGACGTCCATTTGACGTGCCGTCAGAGGTGATGTGGCCCTAGAGTTAAGATGGTCCTTCCAAAGTTAGTTCAGAACCTTTGTGTTTTTGTTTTTTTCATGGTGTCACTAAATGCTTAATGTGATTAATTAATTAATTAATTATTTGATTAATTATTCTTGCATTGGACCGAACTCCTGATTGAGATATCCGATTGATGCGCCATCAAGGGCAGCATGATCCTATTTTTCGTGCAGAATTTTTGATATGTACTTTGTGCGTTCGGGCTAATGTCAGAGTGCGGGCTCTGTAGGGCCCGATTTGCACATTTTATGATGAAATGTCACTTTTTCACCCGACGTCCATTTGGGGTGTTCGAGTGGTCAATCCTGTGTGTATTTTTGAGGGGATCGCAATGGTGTAATCCACTCGATGAGTTTCTGGATCGCGTTGTGGGACCGACATGGGAAAGCTACTATGAATAGTACCTTTTTCACCGGTTGTCCATTTCAGGCGAGTAAATAATCTACCTTGTGTGCTTTTATGCATGGATCATGATGGTGGCCTCTGTTTTGACCTTGGAGGTGTGCGGTGTTGCATTATGGTGAGTCACTTGGGTTAGTGATGTTTGGACCAACAATAGTTGAGGGTACTCCCTTGGTTCGTTCCTACAAGGGCTCGCACTTCATTACACCCTTTGTGTAGGTTTATGATCCTCTCGATGGGAAGTTTAATCTGTTAATGTTATGGAATCCCTCTGGTGGGACCAAAGTTGGATCGTCTAGCATCGTTTACCTAGATCAGGGTCTTGGTATCACTATGACCGCTTATCCACGGGCGGTGATCCCCTATCTAGTAGGTTAACCCCGTAGGGTTTTCGTCATCATCGGGAATATGATACCCTATGCAGAGAGCCGTGCATAGTAGGGTTGCGGTATCGTTGAGTATATGATCCCCTACCCAGCCTGTGGTTTCAGTAGGGTTGTGGAATCGTTAGGTATATGATATCCTACTCAACATGAGGATTATAGTTGGGTTGCATTATCATTGGTTATACGATCCCCTACTCAGTACCTGGTTTCTATAGGGTTATAGCATCATCATTTCGATCCCCTACAATGCGAGATGTTCCAGATAGGGTTTCAGTATCGTCGTGACCGTCGTGAAATTGGTGATGATCCTCTATCTGAGTGACGTGTTTTTGTTGAATGCCAGATTGGGTTGCTGTATCCCCCAGCAGATCCTGGGAGTGATCCCCTATCTGTTAGATCTACGAATGTCATACCGGGTTGTGGTATCCCCCAGCAGATCCTGGGAGTGATCCCCTGTCTGTGAGATCTTCATATACCGGTGTGGGTTCTAGAATCTCCTAGCGGACCCTAAAAGTGATCCCCTATCAGAGGAATTTTGGTATTTATGCAGTTTAATCAAGGTTTCCTCAGGGACGATATTCGATGAGCGTGATCTCTGGGATGAGCGTCAGAGATGTTTGTGTGGTTTCTGATGGAGTGTGTCTCTCGGACGAGTGTCATCTGGGATGATAGAGCTTGTGGAGTGTGTTCTCCTAGTTTGTACCTGTTTTTAGTGATGAGGTTGGTACCTCATTAGTATTGGTGCGTGTTTTGATTATATCTAGTTGTTCATGGTGTCTGTATGGGCATACACCTGAGTTGATCTGAGTTGAGCTGACTTGTTGTGTATAGCCAAGGATGGTCTTGAGATGGAGTTTCTCTCTCGTATCGGTTCCGTCTGGCTGGGTTGAGCTGACTTTTTCCTTTCATTTGCACCCTTTTTTTTGGGTTTTTGGGGTGCCTACTGGGTATTTTGTATACTCACCTCTGCACGTGTGTTTCCCGCACATGTTTGTGTCTTGTGCAGACCACATGACTTTTTGACGGAGTTCCAGGAGGACTCGGAGTAGGCGGAGCTTAGTGAGCGCGACATGCCAGAGTGTCTACTAGAGCTGTGCCGAGGAGCTTACCAGTGGGTGCTTTTGGCACCGTTTTCCCTCCTTTTGAGCAGGTTGGAGGCTTTTTTAGTTTTTCTTTTGGTGGGCCCTATTTTACATTTTTTTTACTTCTGTTGTACTCTGGTTTGGGATATATATATGCATGCTTTTCATCTTTCAGTTTTTATATACATATCTGTATTGTTGCATGGAAGTGTGTGTGGGTGCATGTGTATAGGTACCGTAGGCTAATGCATCCCCTTTATGGGATAGCCTACTTGGCACTGGTCGCCCACCCCTGGCCTATGGGAGGCGGGCTTGGGGAGTCGCGGAATGAGCCCTGTTGGGTCGGGTAGTGATAGAGTGGTATCAGAGGAGGTTCCACCTTTGGGATCTCAGAGCGTAGCTGGTCTAGCTGTGAGTTGGTTTGGGTTGAATAGAGGCTGTGTTAAGATGTTTTGAGATTGGAACTCAGGACAGGGACTCCAGTGTTGGTGCAAAAGCTGACATATCCATTCACTAGGACTCTGATAACCTACCTTTTGACTCAGGACGTTTGGACTCTAGTCACAGGGACATAACGGTACATGCATCATATAGGAATGGGTTTTGGGTTTTTCCTTTTCCTTCTTGATTCATGTATCTAGATATAATCTTTGATCGTTGTGCATCTTGATTGTATTTCAGGATGCCAATATGATGAAATCCAATGAGGGTCCCGTAGAGGGATTGTGGTGACGATCCACCCCTTGTTGAGGCTATGGACCAGGGTGCAGGTTCTGAGGCTAGACCTCCAAGTGGTCTACCAGTTGAGCCACCACCGGTCAAGCATCTGGTTGTTCCGGTTGTGCAGGACGAGGTTGACCGCAGGTTGAGTGCATTGCATGAGTTCTAGAGGCAACAACCTCTAAGGTTCCAGGGTGATCTAGACCCCCAGGCAACTGATGACTGGCTTGAAGTAGTCACCCAAGTTTTCTGCCTGGTGAGGACCCCTCCAGATCAGATGGTGGTCCTAGTGGCGAGCCTTCTGCATGGTTTTTCTGGGTGATGGTGGAGGCTAGTGACGCAGTCCCACGATGAGGAGATGCTCACATGGGAAGAGTTTGAGAGGCCTTTTAGGGAAGAGTTCTATCCAGTGATGTTGAGTTCAATACAGTATAACAATGATACATGAGTCATTTGTGATGTGTAAGAATTAACTAAAACTCAATCAAACTAATTACGTGACTGATATAAATCCAAATATGTTATTTAAATTTGATATTAATTTTAGTATAAGAATAAGGGACATTCTTAAAAGCAATAAAACCATTCAGATTGTTTTGATATTTTAGGAAAACAATCCACAACTCATTTGTGATGTGTAGGATTCAACCCAGCCTCAATACGACACACAGTGTGACCAGTATAAATCCAAATGAAATGTTTTTATTAAAAACCAGACATTTTATTAATGTATTATTTCAAATTAATGTTTAATTCATTTCTTTATTGTATTAATAACATAATATTTGTTTTCTTATATGGGTAGAATATTTTGCTTAACATGGGATGATTTTTTCAGTAACATATACCATGGGAGGAAATTTTTGAGAGAGGATCACATATGTAAATGGATCAAAGAATAATGTTTGAAATTTTGTTTTGAGAATTATAATGTAATTATATAAATCATTATTTGAAATGTATATTGCATTTTTCCCAAACCCTTGTGTGCGCTTCATTGTTCTTGTGTGAGATGCTTTGTTCTTATCTGCATTTTTTTGTGCTGGTGCCATTTTGTGTAGGTGCTGGGTTTTCTGTAATATAAAAAGCACCTCACAGAAAGCTAGGCCTTTATTATCACTATTTTGAGCACCAATAAAATCCCCCTTTATCAGTTCTAATTAAAGCGATGATAAAGTGGTCCATTATTATTGCTGAAAATAGAATTGATAAAGGGTGTCCCTTATCCACGCTAAAATAGTACTTATAAAGGGGGAACCTTTATCAGAAATTTATTAGAATGGATAAAGGACACCCTTTATCAGTGTTTTTAGAAATTATAAAGGGAACTCCACCTTTATATTCGCTGTGATTAACTGTGCTTTTATAGCGCTGTTAAAAGTGGTTTCTAGTGCTTTTAAAATCACTATCTGTAGTAGTGATGGTATACTTTAGTGAGTTAATCGGTAGTGAATGAAGTGATTTCTACCTAGGTAATAATAAGAGTTATTTCATTATAGGTATATGTTCTATGTCTTCAGATATTCATTATGGTCTCTATAAAACATTAAAATAGGTAAGGTGGGTACCCAAACATAAATGAAACCACATTTTCTTTGTAATCCTAGATCGTAAGGGGTTTAATTTTAGGTATGGTTCAGGTAGTCTTTGAAATTCTGATAGAGCCCTTACTATGATGAAGAGGTATCTATTGAATGGATTTCATATGTTAGAATGTAGGAATGACATGAAATTATGTAACATTTCTCATTTTCTAGCATTATATAATACTAGTCTTCATCATAATAGACTCATAATTATAAGTGCTAGGGGTTTTGATGAGATTAGAAAGCAAGTCTAATTTAATCATGTGAATCATAGTAGTCTACATATATGGGAGGATTGTGTGTATTCACATTTATAAATGACTAATCCTAGAATATATGGACTTACATACTGAGAGACAAGTATGATACCTTTCATACTTTCCAAATATCGAAGGCTAGTGTAGAGGAAATTTATAGTAAGAATGTCAAGTCTCTAAGAACTAATAATGGTTTGGAATATTGGTCTAACGAATTCATTGAGTTTTGTATCTTTGAGGGAATCTAGAAGTATCCGACTACTGCTGATACCATATATTAGAATGGATTAGTTGATTAAATAAATAGGACCATTATAGAGGGAGTGATATGAATACTATCCCATTATACTTTATGTAATTCCTTCTGGGCTAAGGATTCTACTCTAATAGTGTACCTCATTAACCATTTCCTATATTCTTATAATACCTCTAAAATAATATAATAACTCTAGATAGTAAAGACGCACATTTTTACACAACATGTAGTGTTTTGATAAATAGATTACACACATTCTATGAATGACAAGAAGAAACCTAGGGTTGTTAAGTGTATCTTAACTAGTTTTATCAAGGGTGTTAATGGTTATATGTTATAGAAAGATAATCCTGGATATCATAAATTCATCATCAATTAGGATGTTGTGCCCCATGATTCTAGCCTGTGAGAAGGTAGGATTGTTGTGTCTGATGAGGTTAGTACACCCCAACCCTTGGGTGTTGAAGTTATTTTAGTGTAGCAAGACTAGTTACAACATAATTAGGTCATTGACAATCCTTCCCCATAGGATCAAAGAGAATATATGTTCGATTTTATTTATTAACTTGTGGAAGGATAAGGTAATGATGTTATAGAATATTGGTTGACCATAGATTGAATTGGGAGAACATTGAGACATCCTTCATGAATTATCCCTGCTGAATTGGCTATGTATTTTTCTAATAATTCATAAGACATAAACAATGAAAAAAATAAAACTTTTAAGAAAGTTTTAAAATATGTATAATCCCAAAAATGTAACACCCCATGATTTCATAGTACGTTATTTCTTCAACGTAATTTAATGACTTTCACTACACACAACACTGAGTTCAAGCGCACCACGACTTACCAAACTAGCCATTCAAAAGAGGTCATGAATAGTATTAACTAAATTTAGAACATTATATAATAATTATAATTTTATAATCCATATTATGATTTTCTTAGACATAATGTAAGAACTAATTCATTTTTTTAGATAAAAGAAGTATTTTTCAAAAAATGCACTTTTACCGCCTTTTTATGGTGAACACTTGTTAAATAAAATATTTGAAACTTTTATATATTCAATTTTACAAAATAAACTTCTTCTTTATAATCGGTACATACGAATTTCGTTTTAATAAATAATTGGTGTTTTTCTGATAACTTTTATATTTGGGTGAATAGTAAAAAATAAAATATTTTAACTGAAAACAACTTTTTTAATCAAAATAATTTATAGTGTTAAATTATAAATTTTAATGGTTTGTAAGTATAATTATATTATATTTTTAACATTTAATCCAATTCTGGTAATTTTATGTAATTTCACTTTGAAATTGGACATAAACAATTGTCAATCTTTTGATAGTTATTATTTCTTAAAAAATACTCCTTTTGGTTTTGACAATAGGAATTAATTTTAAATTAATAAATGAAACTTTTATGTTTTGAATTTGGTATAATATACTACATTTTTGAATTTGGAATATCAAAATAAACTTAGGGTGATTTTTTTGGTTTTTTTCTAAAAACTTTCAATTTTTGATGAATAGTGAAAAACCACTGAGTTATTGTTTAAAACCGAATTTTTATTTAAATAATTATTTATTTTATTTAGATTTATTTTAGGTCAAAATAGATACATAATACCTATATATGTTCAATGTAATTCATTGGATTCATTGTGTAATCATTTTAGATATATAAAATTTTATGGAACTTTTCACCGTCTTTTACCCGCCTCCTAGGAGCATTTTCAAATTTACATAAAACATAATTTTACCACTTCTGTGAGTTTAATTTCAAAAATTCGAGAGACAAAGTTGATATTAGTAAGTAAAATTATGATTCAATAAGATGAAAATAATTTTTGGTGAATATTAACTTTATACTTTTATTTACCACGGTTAAAAGTAAATAGGGTAATTAAGGGTAAAAATGATATTATTATTACCCTAAGACAAGTCCTAATTATATTAGATAAGTATAATTCGTCAAAAAACAACCTTATAAGTAAAATATGAATCTCTTTGGCCCACTTGAATTAGATTAGGACGTTTATTATTATTTAATATAAAGAAGAGTTAAAAGAGTTAAAATCAAAGTTTAATAACTAAAATTTTTTTAGTATAGGGTTATATATAAGATAAATTCAACTATAAATATTAATTATAAATCTAAAAATATTTCCTAAATAATTGTATTTAATTTATATTTTTTATAAAATATATACTTTAATTTATTTTGACACAATTATGATGCAGTAATTACCTAATTAATGAATGATTAAAATAATGGATATTATAAATATCCCAATAAATGTAATTTGAGACTTTTTATGAATTAAAATAATTATCAATGTTAATATGACATATTATGGTTGGTTATATGAATTTTTTTTGAGTAATAATGATGTTATGAATTTAGAAAAAACAAAATACCAAATAGTGTCAAAATTGACATAAAAGTGTTTTTAAAACAAATATTATATTATTAATTAATATTCTATTTTTAAAAATATAAGGTTCGGCCAAAAGACATATATAATGATATTTTTATCATTAAATATCCACTTTGGGTTCTAGTGGAAGTATATAGTATGTTTATCAACCTTATAATATAAAAATACAAAGAGACATGGTAAATGTCAAACAATTTAACTAAGAGTTAAATAAAAACGATAATGTTAATATAGTGACCCAAACATATCTAAAACCTATTGGTTGAGTACTTTTCAGCGCATAACGACCTTAGACTTTAAATAATACATTTTTGAGCCATTAGAAACCGAAAATGATTTTATTATAAAATAATAATACTAGCTTTTCCTAAGGTGCCCCTCACCCCTCTTATAAAAGGGCACTCCACCTTCTCTCTAATTCACACATTCAAAGCCATTTGGCTTGGAAAAACCCTGCCAAAATACCCTCTCAACTATCCTCCCTTCATCATAGAGACCTTAATTTAGTCATAAATCCAACTTATAGATCCCTTTTGATCAAATGAAAAGGAAGAACCCGAATAAGAGGTAAATATTTAATCACCTCTTTAGAGTTATTTTCTTCTTCCACATCCTCTTTATTGTTGATTCCATTATAAAATAATAAGTACAATATATTATATATATTTTTATGTTATTATAAATATGGTACAACCATATTCATTATTTTATCCAACCTATAAATGACATGTCACCATACATGCGTACGTACGACTTAACGTCTTCACGTTGTGGTGTAGTTGTTATTCAATACATTATTATTTGGATAGGTATAATAATGATGTATAATTGATGAAAATAATAAATATAACATATTAATGATTATTTATATATGATATAACATATATTTAAATACGATTTCAAATAAAAAAATGATATTATTGCTCGTGCGTATGTATGGATTACTGTCTCCACGATGCGATGAGATTCATTTCCATGTTCATCATTCAACGATGATTATAAAAATATATATTATTAATAATTATATAATATATGACATAATGATTATACTAGATATATATATATATATATGTATCTATTTATGTACTTACATATATCTTATTCACTTACATCCGTTCAATACGATATGAAAACGGAAACAACGATTATGCGTACGTATGACCTACCGTCTCCATAAACGGCGTCTTCTATTTCATATATAAATATATTATAAATATTTATATTCTAAATATGTATGACATATAAATCATGGTTTATATTTTGGAATCATTTAAATCATGATCTAAATGATACGACCAAGAATAAAAAGTTAAAACACATACGATAAAGAAAGCGATTATTATCTGAAATGTTAATTTAACATTGAAATCATTATTAAATGGGTAGTATAAAGTCATAAATGAATAATTTATGATATAATAAATATGAATATGGTTTTGGTATAATTTAATAAAATACTATGGTCATTATACAGGAGGTTAAACGTACCCTCGACCAATGGAAAGTGCAAGGTAATGGTTAATTTCACAATCCTTTTATTATCTGAGGTTGTTTTTATGTAAGTATCTACTAGGAAATATTTATTATCCATGTCCATGATTCATAAAATAGTTTTCAAAGGGATTATTTTGAAGGTACTTTTTACTAATAAATCATTTTAAATGTTTTAACGATTTATTCTTCTAATCCATTCCCATTAATATCCATGTCTTCAAAATCTTTTTAAGAATTTATTTAAATGGACATGAATATTTTGAAATGGTAATTAATTTAAAATGTTTCAAAGTGGTATGGGAATCTTTTATCCAAAAATGTCTTTAAATTCATTCCTTTCTAAATTTTGTAACCTTTAAATGTTTTCATGAAAAAGGGATTTTTCTCTCAAAGGGTGTTACAAATCATTTTCATCTATGTCAAAACCCTTTAATGGATTTTAAACTTGTTTGAAGTTGATTTTTATGATACAAATATTCCATATTGTATTGAAGTTTTTGTGATATGTTTGATTGTGGATGTGTTATTTTTATACCATTCATTGTTTATGGGTAAAGTATTGACATTTCATATGCAGGTTTTAATATGAATGTTTATGTTATGTTTAAACCTTTTCATTTGAGGAATCAATTGTACTTAGTAAGTGACGGGTGGAGCCCGCTATATCTCCTCGATGAATTAGTATGTCTCACGAGACAAACTAGTGACTTAACACAAGGCCTTGACAAAATCTTTTTTGTTGTCTTGGCACAAGGCCTTGACTATGTGGTTATGAAAGTCTGCTATTATGAATTCCATCATTTTGAATGTGGCTATTGATATTGCATGTGATTATTTGACTAGTAGAATATCCATGTAAATAAATAAATGGCATTATTTTATTGTATCTTTTCCATATTATACTGAAGTTTAAGTTTAAAAGGATTTTGTTTTAGTCTTATACATTTCCTTAAATGTTTATACTTATTTTTGAATGCTTCTATTATATTTTTAACCTTAATGAGCATCTGAGATCACCCCTTTCTATGTTTTAATTTTCACAGGATTCCAAGAAGTGTATTATGATTGATAAGAAGGGTTAATCTAGGGGATAAATGGCATTCTCAAAGGATCATTTATGTTGTGTTTTATTTTCTAATGTGTAATGTAATGTTCATGTATGTAATCTATTTTCCAAGAATGTTGAATTGGTCAGTCTTTCAGGACTTGATTCCTTATAATCATTCCAATGTATTAAAATAATGCACCAACTCTAGGTAACTCGGGTCGGGGAGTTACAAACAAAGGTTAACATTCATGAATGGAAAGATTAATTTCCTTCTTAATAATAAGACCCTGGTTATTATTACCAAACCATTAAATTAAATAAATTAATTGGATGAAAATAGATTTTTAAGAAGAAAAGGATAACAATGGGGAGAAAAATTAAATTATAATGCAAGGATATATTATAAGGGGTTCTTTAAACATATAATATTTGATTAGGATGAGATTTTTTCCCTCTTGTTAAACATTCTTCTATCCATATTTCAATTGATTTTTCAGCTAAAAATAATTTCCATATTGAATATTTAGAGGTTAAAACTAGCTTATTCCATGGAATAATAGATTAAATAATTTATATGAGGCCTCTAGAGGGGTTTTCAAACTATTTTAAAAGGAGTCAAGTTATGATTTTATTAAATAATTTATATGGTTTAACGAAATCTTAATGAAAATGGTATAATATTTTTTATCCTTTTATGATTGAAAATGGATTTAATAGGAGTTAATTTGATTCATGTGTTTATTTAATGTATAATAATCATGATTTGATTTACATAGTTTAATATTTTTATGGCGTGATAGAAATCTACAAAGGAAGCTGAGGCATATAAGAAGCATGAAAAACATGAAATTTAAAAATTGGGGTGTTGATTTATGGTAAAACCACTAAATACACCGTTCCATTTGCCTATATTTTTAAAGGGTTTCATGAAATTCAATTTAAGCATGAAAAGAAAATTGAACATAGGCATAAAGGATACCTTGTTCATTTGAAGTTGCCTAATTGATTCCATTACCTCTGATGTGTCATGGAAAAAATTATCTTGGATATGAATCCTTTAGATCATCCAAACCTGAAAAAATTATTATGGATCATAAATATTTTATTCAAAGGTGCTAGAGTAAGAAATTTAATATATTTATGAAATCCCATTGACCACATGAAAAATGCGGACTAGATTGAAAAGATAGGATTGGTCCGACCTTGTTCTTTTGTCATAATCTCTCTATTAGAGATTGAGGTGAGAGGATATGAGATATTCGATCTCAAAATTATTCAAAATTATGTATATTATTATTAAAGAGGATAAAATGAGTTTTTATACCAAGGTTATACTTTCTAAAATTCTTCTATCATCCCATGAAAGTAATAACCTTCATTTTAGAGCTTCTAACACACTTTTACATAATAAACATTTCATAAATGTCACAACAATTTTGTCATTCAATTGAAAAACATTAACATGCTCGGAAAAAAATACATACTATTAACTTAACCTTTAAGGTCCCCAAATAATTTATTGAACCTTGAACATGTTATGTTTGTTTGAAAAATTATATGTTATCTTATTCAATTTTTATTATCAAACAACCTATGGATACCTTGATAAATAAATTAAATCATAATAATTCTAAACATGAATAATATAATTTAATTATTTTTACTTGAAAATGATCAGAATCAAATGTTCATTGTCCCCTACATGTGGGACTAACTTTTTCCCAAACTAATATTCAACTAAATAAGAGGAACTTATGTATACACTTAGATTGTGACCCTCTAGGTTCTTTTCTTAATAGTATTGAGTCTACCCCAAATAACTAAATTAGAGTCTGGAAACCCATCATGGAAAATAAGGAAAAGGAATTTCATAGCTATGACTACCTCATATTAACATGATCTATGGAATATAATTTATTTATCTCATTATATCTCCTAAAGAAGGATGCACACTTATGCCATCACCATATTAATGATTTATATATTTCATTAACTTACATGATAGATTCTCCATTGGCCATGAATTTAGTGAAGGTACTACCATCCTGGTCAAATTGTGCCCATAAGATATCTATCCCTCAACCTGAATTCATAAAATTATATCATTACTATCCAACCAATTACATGTCACTAAACAAACACACAACACAATCTATATCACCACAATTTCAAGTTAATGTTTTTTAGTAGCATCAAAGAACATGATAAAATGGTATAATTTGAAAAAAAAATATCAATTATGTAGACCAAGACACATTTTCATAGATAAGAACAACCAATGACACCTGAAACATATGGGTTTCTTATTGGAAGATCGGTCCTCATGAAATCATCAACTTGAGGTCACCAAGTTAGAACTTAATGAGAAAAAGTATCAATGCTTATGAGCACCCAAAGCCTAATAGTTATACAACATTTGTGTCCCATCAATATGATGTATCTTGACCATATGACATATTTTTATGATTATTGTCAAAGTATCTCAAGATTATCATTATAGATAAGAACTTCTATAACCTTTTAATATGACATGTAATCTATGTAAATTACCAGGTAAAATGTGGATCGAGAAGTGTGAAAACTATTATGGTCAGAATAAACACATGTATATATAAAAATGTATACCTGTAATGGTAATAAAAGTATATAAAGGAGTTGGGTCTAGGGAACCCACTCACAATACTACCACTTGAAAAAGATCCAATTTATAAAAATTCCCACACCGCTAGCTCTCACATTATTACCATGCTTCATCTGAGATATAGATTTAGTCCGAGGGTCTACCAAATTATCCTATGTGGGTACACTACTAAATGTGACTTCACCTTTATAAGTAGATTCTATTAAGAGATAAAACTTCAAAAATATATTCTCTTTTCTCTGGCATGACCTGGTATCCCTGGAAAGTAGCAATACTATAGTGTTATCATAGTAACCTATAATAAGGTCTGTACTTATAGGTACAACACCATGATAGAAAACAAATATATGAATCCAAAATAATTACCTATCCGTATAAGAATTCTCAATATACTTAGATTATTTTATATAAGCACCAACCATGGACTACTTAGAGCTCATACTACACACTTCACAACAATTGAAGAAATATTCATTGCCTAATTTCAATTTAATATCATAATGATATTTCTAGAAGAAATAATCAGTGTATACCTTCATGGTTAACTCCTCATATCCTCCATACTATAGGAACATATAATTTTTATATCTCAAGTAATTTTGTATAGATTTTATAGCAACCCATTAAATCTCTACTGGATTGTCTTGATATCTCCCTGACATACATAGAAGAATATGAAATACCAAACATAGTGTATAACATGGAAAACATGATAGATACCACAAAAAATCAAAATGGATTATACTCAGTTTTTCAATATTATTATGACTATATGGATACATACTCTTAATAGAGATTAATACCTTGTGACTGTGGCAACACTCCTCTCCTAGATTGTTCCATATTTTACCTTTTGAGTACCTTGTAAATATATATACCTTGACTTATCCCAAGAGGCATATGAGATCTATCTCGAATGATATTGATCCCTAGAATATAGGCGACTTATCCCATGTCTTTCATTGATAATCATTCATTTAACTGATTCTTCCCTTACTTTAAGGATTTCACTTCTTTTCCCATTAATAATTTATCATCAAAATATAATACTATAAAAATTATGGAACTTACACTGATATTCTTATAAACACATGGCATGATTTAAATATTAATGAAACCAAATTATCTTATTTCATCATAAAAAACATTCCATGACCATGATACATGCATCAATCCATAAATATATATCCACAACTTGTATTCTTTATTGTCACTCTTTAAAATAATGAACTCTTAAGGTTGGGTCATATAGATATCTTTAACTAAAATTAAATTTAGAAAATTATTTTTGAGATCCATTTTACAAAATTCTTAATCATTGAAGAATAATATTTCAAGTAATATTCTAATGGATTTAGGCATTTCAACTGGTGAGAAGGTCTCTTCTTACTCGATTCCTTGATGTTTCTAGAAACCATATGATATAAGGTGTGACTTATAGGTTCTTACATGGCCATCCATGTTAATATTTTCTTGAAACCCCATTTACACCCAATATTTTTTACATCAGTTGGAGTTTCTAACAAAATAGAATCATGATTATTGTACATGGAATCCATTTCTAAATTTGTGGATTCTTTACATTTAGTAACATATTTACCACCTTCTACGTCCTTTTAGTATAGAGGTTCATCATTTTCTAATACAAATGCATCAAATGAATTTGTGATAAGAAAACCATATATTTTTGGTTTACTAAAATCTCTAATAGACATATAAAGTACTTATAGATTAGGAACATATTTCTCTCCCACCATCTCTTATAGAGATCTTTTGTGTACCAAATATTGTGCAAATGGGGCATCAAATTCATCAAAGTCAATATTTATACCACTATTTACATTGTAAATGTTTTCCCTTTATGTAAATGTATCATTTATTACTATAATAAACTTTCTATATGATGGGTTATATAGGTAATATCCTTTATTCTTCATAATATATACTATAAAGATGCACTTCATTCTCCAAGATGCTAAATTTTCACTAGATATAGTCTTCAAAAAAAGACTCACATCTCCATTCACACAAATGTGATAGAATTTATTTATTTACACACCATAAATAATATATAATACCATATTCTACATTACTTGGTACTTAGTTTAGCATATATTTCATTGTATAAATTATATATCCCCCAAAGGATAATGGAAGAGTTGCATGAAAAATCATTGATATGACCATGTCAGGAAGGGTATAATTACTAATTTCACTAACATAATTCCACCGAGGTGAATAACGATGAGTGATTTAGAAAACTAACCCACACTCCTCTATATGATTGATGAAAACATGGTTAATATATTCTCCACCATGGTCTTAGCATAGTTACTTAATCTTCTGAACAAGTTGATTCTCTACTTCACGTTGATATTCCTTAAATAAGCTGAAGGAATCTGACTTATTCTTCATTAAGTAGATATATCCATATCCCTTATAGTCATAGGTAAAAGTTAATAAATAAAAAAATCTACCTCTTTCCTCTACTAAAGATGTACCAAAACAACAGTATGAACTAATTAAAATGGTTCTTTAGTTCTTTCCTATTTACCACCGAATGTTGATTTGGTCATTTTTCCATATAATCAAGAATGACAGAAATTGAAGTGTTTTAACTCTGTAGAGTATAAATAACCTTCTTGATGCAATTTTCTTAAACACTTATCAATAGTATGACCTACCCTAATGTTCTATAGGTGGGTAGGATATGATTCTTTCTTACTAATTTTTCATTAATTTCCTCAATTGGATTTTATAGTGTAATTATATATAACACTTTGTTAATAAGTGATATATGACTGCATATCTTATCATTATAAATAAGAAACCATTTATTTAAAAAAATGAAAAAAAATTCACAGTGTATATAATCAACACATTGATTATGTTTCTGGTTATAGATGGTACATAATAACAATTATTTAGTACAAGAACTATCCCACTAGGAAAGTAAGATGATAATCTACCAGTGATAATGCTACTTGTATTTCAGAATTTTATTCTCAAAGATATACTTTAGCCTTTTCGATTATATTGAATGTACTTGGATATTATATTTGAATAAAAATGTGTAACCCACATGAAGTTTCCAATACCCAACATGTAGAAATAGAGAAATCACATTCAATGAAAAATATACCTCAAGTAGAAATTTCAACTTTATTCTTCTT
Organism: Viscum album; assembly: GCA_963277665.1. Classification (NCBI taxonomy): domain Eukaryota; kingdom Viridiplantae; phylum Streptophyta; class Magnoliopsida; order Santalales; family Viscaceae; genus Viscum; species Viscum album. The sequence continues at coordinate 1,928,656,478 of OY728159.1, forward strand.
CCTAGATATGAAATTATTCTTCAAGTGGCCTTTCTTGAAACATGAAAAGAAAAATTCCCCCTTCACATTGCTCTTTCACTATATTTTTTATTTCTTGGAAGGGTGGTGCATCTATGTCTTTAAATTATACTTATCCCTTGACACTTTACCCATAACTTTTGTCCTCCTATTCTCTATAAGGATTAAAGTATTAGAATTTTTTAAATACTAATAAGATTATAAAAATTAAATCCAATGAATATTGTAGGGGATAATTCATGTTATTAATATTATAATTAACAATGAAATTAGAGAATATATGAAATAAAGATGAAATAATGTGACAGGATGTAAGTTCTTGGTTTTGTTTGAACCCAAGGGTCAATAGTCTCTCAATGTACCCAAACATCGTGAGTACATGAGTCCCTACATGATTCACTTATACTATCATGCATATTTAAAAAGAACTAGATGTCACATATCTTTTTTAGATCTCTCTCCTCATATAACTCATGGATATAAGATAATACATGGAAATAATATTTTTCCTCATCTATTTTCTATATCCCAATAGACATGGATGAAAACAAAAAACACTGAATATCTAGTGAATCATCCATATGATTATTGTATTTATAATTATACTCATTTCTATATTACTAAGGGGGATCATATGGAAGTGGTTATTCTAGAACGTAAATCTTCCTCATTTGCTCAGTACTATGCGTAAGCTCTTCTACCACTCATGGAACTTATCACTACTCAAGATATTCTTTTTATCAAATATTGATTATAATGAAATTGAATTGGTGGTGCTTTATATTTTATCAACAAAAAATACACATATTATATTAGTAATTTATCTTGATTACCGACATACATTTTCAAATTATGAATTTTAAATGTATCCCACTATTTTATAAAATACCAGTATCCCTCGACTAATAGATTAAAAATACTCAATCACTTAAGTATTATTGAAGAAAGTATCCTTAAAACTTTTTTCGTAGACCGAGATATAGAATAACCACTAGGATTTTGACTATCCAACTACATTAAATCAAAACTCCTTGATCTACTGAGTGGAGTCTCATATCCTAAAACTTATAAACATTCATTACCCAACGAATTACTGATAAAGTAAAAAAAAGATATGTATACTTTTTTACTACTAAATTTATTTAAGTCAATCCACCAATTTCATAAGAACTCCCCGACAGTAAGATAAACCCTTAACTAGGGATGATTTGTACCTAAAATAACCAATTGTGTCCATGTTGATGTATTTTAAGTCATTTAATAACGTAATATTTTATTTCAAGGATTTGGTTATTTAATATCTATAAATTAAATACCTTTATATTTAATTTTCTTTCTCTATGTGATCTCACTCATAACATGACCATGATTTAAAAAGTAAAAATTCACCAAAAATTTTCATTTTATCAATTCATTATTGTTTATTATTATACTATGTGATCATGCATAATAAATAAACTTTAATAAAATAATAAACTATGAAGATGATAAAATAAATAAATAAATAAATAACACGATCATGAGTTGTTAAATACTGTTTAATAAATTGAGAAAATAATGGATTAACTGATACCATAGGGGAATTACTTAAGTCAACACCCTGACATGAATTGTAGTAGCCACAACTCTTGTGCACTTATCTTGTTTTGTCTACACAGAATCTCGACTCGAACCAATTGCCACGAACTCATCTGATCATTATAATTTATTCTCACTTGAAAGTGATGGGATCTCGGGGTGAGGAAATACATTTTATCAATTAAATTTCAACACACATGCCCATATTAATATTAATGATGGATGGATGATATGAAAATAATCAAAATTAAATAATTATTACATTTTAATAAGAATAAATGAAATGATTGAATTAAATAAATCATAAACCAAATATGTGTGGCTCAGTCTCATATCATGATCAGTCAACATGCATTTATATTGCATTAGATAATTTATATTTTTAGAAAATATACTTGAGGAAATTTTCATTAGTTTTACTTGATTTAAAATAATTTTAATTAATTATCGATATCTCCCGTATTAACTGAAATTATTTTATTAAATCCGAAAAAATTAAATAAAATTTCAGATTTTTTTTGAAAATATTCAGGATAATATGAACATAAATAAGATCCCTAAAAATTAATTGAGGACTTGCAATGAGTTTTGTGCATCGAGAAGGTCAGACCCGTACCGATTTGGTCATTCCAAGTCTGGATGGAGCATCCTTTTAAGGGCATATATACTCACACAGATCATATATATATACAATGTATTAGAATATATAATTTATATTATATATATATATATATATATTTGGTGAATCCACCCCAAATAAAGGGGTGTTCAAAATATTACCTTCTATATAAAGGGGAAGGAAAATACACCCATACCCATTTGGGTGTGAACCAAACACCTTGTTTTTTAAACAAGATTCCAAGGTAATATTTTTGTTTTTTAGTTTTGGAAAATAAATAAAGATTCCAAATTAATTTATTTTCCAGAAGACTACCCCAACTGTATTCTGGTATCTCTTACAAATAAAAAAATTTAATGCATTTTTCTTTATCTAAAAATTCATCCCACCAATAACAATTGAAGTAAAGAAAAATTTAAAACTTTAATTTCTCTCATAATTTTAACATAAAACCATCAATAATTGATCAAATATATCATGGATATATGAACATGTATCGACATTTTTTCTATTGATTTGGGATCACATTTAAACCCTATTTCTAAATCCTAGAGTATTTAATGAAAATTTAAATATTTTTTACTAAAATAATTTCTTCCTCACTCTACTACCAGTTGAATAAATCTGGGGCACAACAAATGTGTACAAACATGAAATTTTAAATTTTGGGTTTGAATTCTTTTTAAAAACACATAATGCATAAAATAACTTTCCCAAAATTCTATATGGTTTTCTTTTAATTCTATATAATCATGAAAAATTAAAATGAATTTAAGTGTAAATGATACATTTTTCGTTTGATGCGGCCAATTTGATTCACTCACCGTCGATGTGTCATGGTATAATGAAACCAAGCTAGGAATACTCTAAATCATCCACCTATACACTATAGTTAATGGATCATCAATCTATTATTTTTAGGTGCTATTAGAAGAAATAAAAAAACATTAAGGCATCCCTTTGATCACATGAAGAACATAGACTCGATCATGAAAAAGAGATTGATCTGACCTTGTTCATTCTTAGGAATTAAACTTTAAGATCTTGAGATGAGAGAATATGATAAGAGACATTCTCTATCAAAATTATTCCAAATGATGGATCTTACTATTCAAGATGCTAAAATGAGTATTTATACCTAGGCTATACTGTCCCAAATTACACATTGGTCCCTAAAAAGTAATAACCACAATTTTAAATATTTTTACACACTTATGATTTAAGAAACTGGTCATAAATGTAAAAAATATTTATCACTCACTCATAACACAATAACATGTTATGTGATAAAATAAGAATCATTAGCTCATCTCGTAATCTCCCTAAAAAAATTAATAAATCTTGAACATGTTATGTTTGTTTGAAAAATTGTATTTTTTAAAATTTAATTTTTATATTCAAAACAAGTGTGGATAATTTGAAAAATAAATTCAATCATAATTACTTTATATATGAATAATATAATTGAGTTATTTTTAAATGCATTCAATTTGACTAAGACGTCCATTGGCCCCCGCATGTGGGGACCACTTCATTGAAAACTAAAATTCATCAAAATAAGTGGAACATATGGATACACATAGTGTGTAACCCTCTAGGTCATTATCTTCATAGTAGTGACTCTAAATCTCATACCTAGAGAGTATTATAGAAACCCATCAGTTCCCATAAGGAGACGAGTAATGTCCTAGCCATGACTACCACACACGAACACCCTTTGTGTAATATATTCTCTTTGTCTCATGAAATCTCATAATGTGGAATGAAAACTTGTTTCATCACCCTTTTGATGTTTTATATATTTCATGAAATTACAAGATGGACATACCTTATTGTCCCATAGCCATAGATTTAGTGAAGGTACAACCATACTAGCCATATTTGGCCCACATAAGATATTTATTCCTCAAATCAGAAGGAAAAATTTATATCTGGATCTTTAAATTAATGTCATACCACCAAAGACACACCGATTACAGGATACCTCACCAATCCTTAAATTTCATGGTTTTTTCCTTTCATTAGAGTACGTGATAAAATATTACAAATCACTAATGATATCATGTTCAATGACTAATACACATGTTTATAGATAGAAGAAACCAGTGAGACCTGAAAAAAATGGTGTTTCTATTGGTGGGTCATCCTTCATGAACTAATAAACTTGAGATCACCAATTGAAAACATTATGGCAAGGAGTCTCAAAGTGTAAGATCCCCAACACCTAATAGTCATGCATCATTTTCCCATCAAAATGATGTATCTAGACTATGGGACATATGTTAAAGATTACTATTATAGAATATATAGGTTTTTATTATAGTTGTGAATTCGCTATAACCTTTTGATATAACAAATAATATAAGGAAATTACCTTAAAAGTAGTTTATGAATAAGTATAAACACTATTATGGTAAGAATAAACACAGGTATATATCAAACTATATACAAGTAATGGTAATAAAAGTACATAATATAGTTGGGCCTAGGGAAACCACTTGAACCAATCTATAAAAACATGAGGATTAATAATCATTTAAAATTAATATTCAATTATATTTTTGAAATGAAATATTTGGGAAATTAAAAAATTAGAATGGAAATATTTAAGGACATATTTTTTAAAACCATATATTTTCACAAGTTGATTATTTTAAAAAAGTTTTAAAATGAGATCTGTTTGAACACATTAGGATTTCTAGTATAACCTTATGCTATTCTATTAATCTTTCCCTAAATTAATACCCTATTAGTGATGTTGAGTTAGATTTCATGACTAGCATCTCTTATGATAACATAGTTTTGGATTCTTATGTATGCACTAGTTTATTCCAGACTCAATATTTCTTTTTTCTATATGTACTCTGAGTTGTTTTATTGGAACACCTTGGAAATATCTGTTGAATGTTTTGAAGTGGAACCTTAGGTATGATTCAATTTATTTTTAGTTATGCTTTCAACATGAAAAATTATAGTTATAATGATGACATTATAGGTTTTTTTTATTATACTACTAATACAGACACTCTTGAATCTACCATTGGTTTTTTCCTTACTTATGGTTGACCTGTTTTATGGAAATGTAATATAGAGTTAGTAGTTTCACTACCCATCACTAATGTTTAATATATTTCTTTAACAGAATCCATTAAATAATTTATTCGGTTGAAAAATTTAATTAACATTTTTTATTTATATTATTACACTATATTTTTACTCTATGACTACCAATATTATTTACATTATGATCAAACTATGTTTTCCATGGAAAAAAAAATCATATAGGCACTATCATTCACTATATTGGGGATTTTATGGAGTATACGATGCTATGTTTTACAAACATACACACTTGGGATAACCGAGCTATTTTTTGACTATGTTTGATACCTTATCTATGTTTAAGTTTTATTTGAATATCATAAATGTAGTCATAGTTCTATAGTGTAGGTTGAAATAACATTATAAATAGTTTGAACATTTTATTCTCAAGTTGGAGAATTTTTATATTTGTTAAATCATGGGTTTAATGTTTCAATAAAATTGTTTAATTATAAACTGATACTACTGATTCATTATGTTTCCACTCAATTGGTTTTCAATTCATGTTCTTCATTCTCATTTTTAAAAAACTATTTACTTTATAGGATTTTTCATTTTAGTGTTCTCTTGTATATTATTATTCATTCCAAATTTCTATTTTCCTTTAATTATAAGGATTAGGACTGTTGTTTCCATTGATCAAAAAATTCCCATGTGACTGTGGATTTTTTGTTTCCAATTTTTTTTATTTAATCAGAACCATATTCCCATGAACAATCTTGTTGTGTTGCATACTCCTTTCAAAAACACAATGATTTGTTACTTGAAGGACTCATTTCATCTTGGAATTCCGTATGTCCCTCACCATAGGTACCTCATCTTCCACACCTGTTGCTAAAAATGGGATGAAGATTTCTTTCTGGATTCATCTTTTGGAATTAAATTCAAATCTTAAATTTAGTATGGTTTTTTCATGGTGGGAGAAGGTATGAAACTTTGTGTTTTAAGTGATATTTCAAAGAGGGAGAAGAGTAACTGAGGCTCCTAGTTTCTACATATTCACTGACATCTGTCGTATCAATCCCTGTAACTAAATGTGTATTTGGGAGGAGAACCAATGGATATGAAAACATGGTATTAGAGTCGGATGATCATCATATAAATATTCGATGTTGAAGAGCTCATACTCCTAGATCATAAATAGAATTCAGTGTGGGAATTCATCTCTTTAAATGATTAAATTTTATTTTTATTGCTTAATTCTATATCCTTTATCTTGGGTGCCTGCATGAGTCTATCGATGATTGGATGGTTCTAAAACGTCATGAATAATTTCATCATCACCAAAAAGTTTATATTTTCCAGCCTCCTTATATAGTGTCTATAATATTCTTTTTTTAATTTGTGTCTATATTTTCTTTTGTTCTTATTTTAGTAATATAGATTACCTGGGGTGGAGGTCTCTCCACAGATGTCAGATTAATGGGATCTAAATCATATTATATCTTGGTGTTCTTTACTGATTTTATTTTTATTTCTAAATAAAATTTTTCTAATAATTATATTCAAAATTTTAGGATCTTCTGTTTCATATAAGAGTTTAATTACATAGGAACCTTGAATTTTCAATTGGTGGATGGGACGAATTTCAAATCAGGATTATGAATGGATATTTGAGAGTAGGATCACAATAATGTTTTGTTTTTTGGATGTGGTTAGAGGCCCAATATTTTTCTGAGGACCTAAGATAAGTCTCAAGAGATTCGGGCTTCAAATATCAGTTTGTAGAAACCAACCAAGGGTGCACAATTAACATAAAATGAGTTCTAACTGCACACACCAAACTATGTGGCCTGTTTTTTAAGGCATGATGTTTTTTAATCTGTGAAAGGGGTCTCAAATAACAGTGTGGTTGTTAGAAGAGGTATATAGGGACCCAAATGGTTGGTTCATAGTTTTGAAGACCATGCGATGTTACAGTGTGGGGTGGGGGTTGCTTCACACAGTGAGTCTCCAATGTTGGTGAATGGTTTTCCAAACCATGAAACTATACTATACACCTTATTAAAAGGGGGAAAAAAATACTAATTTTACCTCTTCCTTTAAATTACATTCACCCCATTTTCTCCCCATTTACCCATTATCTCCTCCCATGCATTCCTCTCCCTTCTTGCTTCCTTTATGGTAGATATCCTTCATTCTTTAGCTAAAATTAACATTGTCACTTGTGATCATGGGGACTCGGTAAGTCTAACCACATTTGTCTTCCTTAATTAGTTTCATTGTTTTTTCAAGTTTCCCAATTCCATTTATGTTGGTTATACACTATTTTTTGCATATTTTTATAGATTCTCATTTACTATCATTTCATATCCAAATAGAGGCTGATACCGATTGAGTGATGCTTCCTAATCTTAAGGTAGTTAGTCTATATTATTTTCCCCAAAAGTCAAATCATTTATAAATTTTACCATTGTAAATAATGTCTAAAATTATAATAATTTTCTTCTAAAATCGTTAATTCCTTTAAGTTTTAACCTATTTCTAAACCAAGATGCATTATAATCTTCCCTTACACCATATGAAGTTGAAAACCTCAACTTAGACCACCCCTAAGGTCTAGTTATACTATATTCTCAGGGAAAACATAATTTTTATAAAACAAAATCCTATCATATGGTGTGTTTGGATTATAACTAAGTAAATACACTTTTTATTTTTATCCTAATTAATTATATTACCCCTTAGTGTGAGTTTGTCATGTCACATAAATAACCAAACTCTTAGTTGGACCATGGGAAGGTATTGGGTAAATTAATTTTTTCTATGAACATAGGGTATCAACGGTAAATACTAGAGTCCATGTTATTTACTCTTAAAATTGAAGTAAACTATTTTAATTATCAAATGGTATTGTATATTATGGATAAATTTGGGAGAGAACTCCAAGGTGTAAGTTCCCAATCAGTGTATTGTATCACTGAGAGGGGGAGGTGGTGAATTAGTGATACACTTTTTTTCTTTTATGTTTATTTTCAATAGAAAATACATTTTCCTCCTATTAAATATTCAAATATCTATTGAAAACAATTTAATCCACACGTCTATAAGAACACAAATATTTTTATGGTTCACTACTCAATAAGAATAGCTATGTCCTTGTAATGGTTTGGAAATGATCCAATACCATACAATTCTCTATAAAATAATCCTATTATTACAACAAGTAGTATATACCAATATAATCATGCAACACTATGACACAATCCCACTAGTGCCTGTTCACCCTCTTTGCAAAAATAGGGTTATAAAATTGTCATGTAACAACTCATGTTACCAATTAATCATTTCAATTCAACAAATTTATTCAATTAAAATAGAACTCTGGAATTCCCTACTCAGAAGAAAGGAAGAAACTCTTGCACATTTTTGTAGAAAACTCAGTCCTATTTTTCTGGGTCTGATTTTCCCTATCTAATTTCTCCAATTATGATTATCCCAGTCTGATTCTTTTTCTCAAAACAATAGTAACGAATTAACACCACTTCAATCCCAAAGTATGATAAAATCAGTATGATTATTCCCCAGTCCAGAAATCATCGATACAGAAATACCCATTATGAAAAATCCCTTTACAATTAATCTAGCCCGATATGAGGATCATCTAAATACATCATTCTTCTCGTCAAAATTTCATCAATACAAAACAAAATAGTATCACTTTCTCTCACATAAAACTCAAAGCTCCTATCACTACTTTTATGAATAGTACACCATCATTAGTAAAGTAAAATATACTTATTTCCTTTTATAGTTCACCAAAAATAGGGTTGTGTGGGAATCCAAAAATCTTTCCCACCCACCTAAACTCACCAAAAATGAAATTTCCCTCTAAAATCATAGAGAAATTATGACTTTGTCAATGTTTCACAATTCTTATAAAGAATTTCTAAAACCTTCACCTCTTTTTCTCGAGACTTCAAATTCAAATGTCAGAATGATTTCAATTACTGGGTCCGACAAAGATTGTTGTGTCCGATTACAATTAATGAGAGAGTTTTGAATCAAAATCATGTATTAGAAGGTTAATCGCCCCCTCAACATTCACTCAAAAATTTATTGTCATCAAAAAAATCATCCAAAAAAAGTAATTCAACCCTTTTGAAATTGTTTACCACATTGTTGATCATCCACTTCAATTCTTCTCTTGACCCACTAGAAAACATTACTTAATTCAAAATCTTGATCTTGAATCACGACTTCTTTTATGACATTGAATTCATTGAGGATCATATTTAGAATTATCTTAATTCAAATGGAAACCAATGTAACTTTACATTCATTTCAGTTTCTTTCTTTTCATCTCAACTTGAGTCTGATATTTTTTGAATACGACTGGTCTGGATATGATTATCCTGGGTATGATCATTCTGATATCGATTATTATGATGTCGATCATCCTTATATTTATCTTTTTCCTTCTTGGGACTCAATACAATTATCCTAATATCAATATTTAAGTGATGGAGTAGACAGAAAACAAAATGCTACTGCAAATCGACACCTCCTCTTCAATTGATACCACCTTTTTGATCAAGACCTCCTTTTCGATCAACACCCCCTTTTCGATAAATACCACATTTTTTTTTATCAATTCCACCTTTATGATCAATACCACCTGTAAATAAGTACCACCTTTTCCATTAATATTTATTTTTTCGATCAATCTTGGTACGATTTCTGAGAATACAATCTTTCTGAGTATGATCATTATCTGGGTACAAAAAGTTTTTATATCATCTAATGGAATACAAGATGCTATTTTAAATCATTACCACATTTTAAAACAACATTTACTTTTAAAAAACACCCCCTTTAAAATTAGAACCTTTTTTTAAAACAAAACCTTATTTTAAAACATCACCTAATTTTAAATAAGCACCCCCTTTCCTTTTACTTCCCCTTTCATCCATCAAGCTTTCATCAAAAGTTATCAATTAATCTTATGATTTATATGAAATAGGAATCAGCAAAGCAAAATCACATTTAAAACATCATATTCATAGGGACATTGATTCTCCATTAAAACATAAACATCTCTCACATCGACTTCAGAGCAAGACTGATGACCATTTACATCTAGCAAGATGTATTCACCATCATCCCAACCCCGAGTCGAGTCTGATCAGATTAAATTATTTAAAATACATATTATCATTATGATGGACTATCATAGTGAGTCATATTCTTTACAAAACATGAGTATGATATTTATCAATACCACGTATATGATAATTGTTTGCAGAAACAAAGTGAATTGATTTACTTCCTTCAAAACATACCTTGAAAAAAAAGACTACACTAAACTACTTCACCATCATCTTGGTCCTAACAACATACCCCTTTTTATTTTTTGTCATCCAAGTTTTAATAAATCACTGAACTTTGTATCCTCAAACAAAGGATTACTTATCAACAATTCTATGCCTATGTGAGCTAACTCAATATAGGAAACAAGAATCAATTATAGAAAGACCATGCTGTACAATAGTAGTTATTATGACAACATATTCATATTTCTTCATCATATCTTCTTCAACCTCCCTCAAAAAAACAAATTCTTTCCTACAACCACTCCAAGAAATTGTTGTAATAGTTCACACACTAAAAAATTATGAATTCACACCATACCCACAAATCCTATTTTTTTTTTCATGCATCACTTGTATTGAATTATGAAATAATAAAATTCCCCCCCTTAACAATACAATTCGAAGGTAAGATGAGAGACGAGACAGAACCACATTCCTCATCCTTGATTAGAAATAAGTTGGATTCCCATGTTCATAATCAATATGAAAAATGATACCTTCAGTAATGGTTTTGTGAAAATGTCAGCTACTTGTTTTGATGTTGAAACATATTCAAACTTCAATTGATTCTTCTCCACATACTATTTTATAAAACGATATTTGATATCAATATGATTTGAACATGAATTCTGAGCAAGATTCCTGGTGATATTGATTGTTCCTTGATTGTCACAACCCAACAGAAGGGTAATTTAACTTCCACAAGTAAATATTCCAATTTATTTTTTCATCCACATGAGTTGAGATGCATTTGGAGTGGTAGTAACATACTCATCTTCAGCCATACTAAGAGGTACTAAATTCTGTTTCTTTGAGTTCCAGCTAACCCGATTCATTCTCATAAATAATACTTCATCAGATGTGGATCATCTATAATCAACATTTACTTCTCAATTTGTATCTAAAACCACATAAAAACCAATACAATCTGAGATTAAATACCTAATTCCTAATTCTATTATGCCTTTGATGTATCTGAGAAGTCTTTTTCATAAAACAAGATGTAATTCATTTGGATACCTCTAAAATCATTCATGTAAGGTAACATCATAAACAATTTCAGGCCTTGAGGTAGTAAAATACAATAGACTTCGAATCATATTCTGACACTCTTTCTGATCCATTTACTTTTCTTCTACTCCTTTACTCAACATGGTTTCCACCAACATATGTGTAGAAATAGGTTTTGAGTTTTCCATGACAAACCTCTTAAGAAGTTTTTTAACATAATTTTCTTGGGAGATAAAAATGAATTCGGTCATTTTCAATATTTATAACCCCATAAATTATTTCATTTCCCCTAGCATAGACATTTCAAATAACATATTCATATATTTATCAAATATTTCAAAACATCTTTCATAATTCCCAGAAAATACAGTATTATAAACATAAATAACCACAATAGAGGAATAATCAAGACATTATTTGATATAAAGATTTCTATCCTCTCTAATGTTATTGGAATTCATCCTTCTTAGGAAAGTATCCAATTGGGAATACCATTCCCATCATTGCCTATTTTTTCCCATACATGGATTTATTTAATCTTCATACATAACTTTTATCTTTCCCAATAACAAATCCTAAATTGTGTTCAATATAAATGCCCGCTTCAAGATCACTTTTTTGGAATGCATATTTAAGATCAATTTAAAAGATCTAAATGTCTCATTGTGAAACAATATCAAGAAATACTTTTATTATTTTCAATCTGGATACCTAAGAGAAGGATTCATCAAAATCAATTCCTTCAATCTTTGAATACCCTTTGCAAACAAATCTTTCTTTGTTCTTATAATTTCACCTTCTCCGTTTAAATTGTTCCAGAAAACCCATTTTTTTCTAATGATGTTTATGATTTTAGGATTGGGTATTAGTTCCCATGTGTTGTTCTTTTAAATATGATCTAATTATTCATTCATGTCTTAAACCCATTCTAGATGCTCAAAAATCATCCTTCACATTATTCGTCTCTACTTTTGAAGATAGAGAATTAAGAGCAATTTCATTTGTTTTTATTATTTTTTAAACATTATGATGTTTATAACCAATTATATTATAAGCTTCCAATTAATTCTTCATTCTTGGATGAGATTTTTGAGTGTCTTCCTCTTGATTGCAAAGAGCTGAGTCTGGTTCTACTTCTTGAGTAGGCATATAATTATCTATATCATTTTCATAATTTTTTTCATCAACTTTCTAAACTTCATTGTTTTCTTGAGCATGTATATCTTCCTCTTAATTTTAAATAAGATTCACATCAACTGTATAAAAAATTTTTTTTATTCTTTTTTGAAGCACATGTATTCTCTTCCTTCCTGAGAAAATCACAGAAAGATTCCATCTTCACTTCTCTTCAAAAACTTTACAAGCTTTCCCCCTTTCTTGTTTATAATACAAGGACTCCAAGAAACCTTCAACTGTTTCAAACATTGGGTTTTTTCATAAAACAATTCACATGGAGTTATAACTGATTGTGGCCTATAGAAAAAATGGTTCTGAATCTAAATAGCAGAACTCCTAGCCTGCCACAAAAAGTAATTAGAAATACTATGTTCAAGTATCATGGTTTTTCCCATTTCCATAAAGCTTCTATTTTTTCATTCTGAATCCCCATTTTTTGGGAGTATATGGTGGACAATACTCATAGTGAATTCCATACTTCTCATGAAAGTCTTAAAACTCTTCACTTCTCTACTCACCACTATTGTATATTCTCAAATTATTGATTTAATACTCACATTCATTTTCTACTTTCCTGTTAAAACATTAAAACATTTTTAAAGCATCTAATTTGTGATTCATATACATAACAAAATTAATGTGAGTAAAATCATTGATGAATGTAATGATGTAATTATCTCCATTTTTTATTATTTTCTCATTGGGCCACATATATCGGAATGAAATAGCTCTAATGGTGGTATTGAAAAAATCTCAACTTTGTTATACATTGAGTTTGTAATATTTCCTTTCTTAAAAATAGTGAAACATAAATCTATTATTATTGGAAAATCTATAATTTCTCGAACACTGTCTCTTTTGGATAAATTACTCATGTTTCTTTGACAGATGTGTCCCCGAATTTTATGCCATAATTCATTCTTTTCCACCATACTTATGTAAAAAGAGTTTTGTAGTTCACCGATCTGAAATAGATTCCCTTTTGTATGTTGTCCACTTGTAATAATCTTCCCATCTTCTGCACTTTTCTCAACAAAACCATCTTTTTGGAATATTAATAAATTACCCTCATCACACAATTGTGAAACACCTAGCAGATTTTGTTTCATTCCATCAACAAATAATGATTTATTAGATTTTGTCTTTTCTTTTCCAACGATGGATGAACCAAAAACTTTGGTTTTAAATGGTTATTCATTTCAAAATGTCACTTGGCCGTCTTTAAAATATTTCAAATCCTTAAAAAATTTAAAATTTCTTATCATGTGTGAGTAACAACCACTATCAGGTATCCAGGGTCATTCTCCTTTTGCGAATTTCAATGCAGTGTAAATAATAAGAGATTTTTATCCATTCTTTTATCTCTTCACTTTCAGCTTTTGAGAATTATGAATATTTTATTGAGTCGATAAAAAAATAAGACATCATTTTTCAAGGCATCTAGGGTGTTCACATATTTCAAAAATAGTTTCCAGGATCTGGAACCTTTTTTCAATCTTTACTCCAACCTTCTATGATTTCATCATAGCATGTTTATAAATATTCTCTCTTTGAGGTGATTGACTCCCCAACAATATTTTACTTTAATAACTTGTTGGATAAAAGTAATGTTTCTGGTTGAACCAAAACATATTTTATATGTGTCACAATCCCCCACAATACTATCAACATCCATAGAATAATTATTTACCTCTAAAAAATCTATATTGATTATAATTGTGAATACATTTCTCAATAAATTTCTTATCTCTCTTTCTGAAGACTCCAACATTCTTGCTATCAATTGGTTTCTTGTTCTTCATTCTAGATTTTCTGGATCCTAACTGTTTCAAAACATTTTCAGATTCAGGTTTCTTTGAAACTTTATAATTTACATCATTGTTAGTTTTGGCCACATACATGGATTTCTCAGTTTTATTCTTTTTAGAAACCATTACATATTTTTTTCACCCTTTAGATGTATATTTTTTTAAACCACCTCCAGTTACTCATTTTGAGTACTTTCACCAACCGCAGTGATAGAGTTTTGGAAACTTGTGTGTATTAATTAATCTTTTGACAGGTTTTTAGAAAATTTACAACTCTTCTTCTTCTTCTTTCAGCTTAACCTCTAGAATTTCATTACTATTATTTTCTTCTTCAAGATATTTCTTCAAATCATTAATCTATTTCACAATTTTTTTATCTCTCATCAACCCAAAATTCTTGGTTGTTTGTGTAATCATCTTTTAACTTTTTACTTTTTTCAAGTCTTATGATCTTTCTCAGACATTATTTTAGCTCTTCATTTAAATGGATTTCAAGTTGAGTTTTTTCTTCTTTAGATCTTTTGTTTCTCTATTCTTCATCATTCAAACATTCAATGAAAGTAATTTCAATACCATACTCATCAGAATTTTCATATTCAGTATCACTTCCATCTTCCTTTTTATATTTAGATAAGAAAATAATTCTTTTGGATTTGAAGAATTAATTTTCTTTCCCTGTGGAATACAACTTTACTTTATCATTATGTTTCATCTATGATATTCTTGGATTTCTTTCTTCTTCTTCACTATCCTCTTATTTATTTATAAGCGGATATTTATCCATAAATTGACCAAAACATCCATTTTCAAAACATTTTAAGGGAACTTTACCTTTTTATTTTTATGTGCATCATTTAAAATTTTTATAAGACAAGGATTAGATATCATTGAGATTTTGACATAACTCATTTTCAGAGTCAGAATCACCAATTTCTTTCTTTAATAAGAATCTTCTTCGAGTTTTCATTCTTCATATCCTTGAAAGACATTTCTCTTTTTAACTTTTTTCTTATTCTCATAGCTTTTTCTCTTCTCATTTCATAAGTGATAATTGTTCATTGAAAATCATCAAAAGATAGTGTATCAGGATCTCTGTCTTCTAACAAAGAAACTTTTGCATCAAAATGTTCAGGTAGTATTCTTAAAATATTTTGAACAACTATATAGTCATCCAGCTTTTCACCATGACATATGATAGTACTCATAATATTATTCACCCTAGTAAATAAATCCCCAAAAAAATCATGCCCACCCATATTCATGTCTTCATACATAAGTATCCAGATTTGAAGTTTTTTCTTCTTCACATTTTTATTGACTTCATATATATTTTTCTATTTTTCCCTTATACCATTGGCAATGGAAACACCATTCCCTCTCAAGAATTCACTTTCAAAAAGTGAGGAAATTTTTCCATTCTTTTCCCTTCCACCATTCACAAGATTCTTCTTATCAATAGGTTTAAGAAAAGATTTACTATCAGTAGGGGAAACCCAATTTTTGCAGCTTCAAGAAAATCGAAACTGATTGACATAAGATAAGGAATCATTTTACCCTTATAGACATGATAATTCTTTCCATCAAATGCCAAAATACCTTTATAGTTCACAAAAATCAAATTCTTAATCTACAATGAATAGTGAAGGGAACTTATGCTATGATACCACATGTATGTGGCCAGTCTGTGTATTGTATCGCATAGAGGGGGAGGTGCGAATTAGTGATATTATTTTTTCCATTTATATTTATTTTCAATTGAAACAACCTTCTTCTCCTGTTAATGATTTGACTCCCTACTAAAAAAAATTCAATCCAAACATCCAATTGAACATAATGATTTACATGGATCACTATTCAATAAAAGTAACTACATCCTTCTTAGGATTTGGAAATTATACAATACCATAAAATAGTCCAAGAAAGAATCCATGGTAAAACACATAATGGTATCACTTTCTTTGACTGAAAATTCAAAGATACTATCCCTATTTAAATGAGTAGTACACTATCATTATTCAAGTACAATGTTCTTTTCACCTTTTATAGGTGAACCAAAAAAGGTTTGGGTTGGAATTCCAAAATATTTCCTGCTCACCTAAATTCACCCAAAATGCAATTTCCCCTGAAACCGCAGAACAATTATAACTGCGTTAAAGTTTCTCAATTCTTATCGAAACATCAACAACCTTCACCTTTTCTTCTCCATACTTCCAATTCAAATGTCTATAAAATTTCAATTTCTGGTCCTGATTTCAATCGCTGATAACCGTTACAACTAATGAGACCGATTTGAATCAAAATCCTGTATTTTAAAGTTTATATCACCCTCGAAAAATCATTCCCCAATCTCTTTTATTCAAAAAACTCATCAAAACAAAGTAATTGAACCCTTTTTAAATGGTTGAATACCTTATTGATCATCCTATTCCCTTATTCTCTTGACCCACTTGAAGACATCACTTCATTCCAAAAACCGTGCTTGAATATTTACTTCCTTCATGACTTTTATTTCATTAAGGATCAACTTTAGCATCATATGACATCAATTGGAATGTATTGTAACTTTACATTCATTCTTAGTTCATTATTTTTATATAAACCAGAGTATGATCTTTTATGAATATGATTGTTCTGGATACAATCTTCTTCAAAACAATTAGTCTGATATCGATCATCCTGATATTGATCTTTTTTCTTCTCGAGTCTGAATACGATTATCATGATATTGATCATTAAGTGTATGGGTAGATGGAAAAAATGATAAAGTGAATTGATACCAACTCTTCAATTAATACCACCTTTTCGATCAATACTACGTTTTTGATCAATACCACCTTTTAGATCAATACCTCCTTTTTTTATAAATACCACCATTTCGATCAATTCCACCTTTTAGATCAATTTCAAATTTACGATCAATATCACATTTTTGATCAATTTGGGTATGATTTTCCAAAATAAGATGTTTCTAAGTATGATCATTCTACGACTATGAAAACTTTTTATATCATCTTATGTAAGACATGACACTATAGTAATTTAGTACACACTTTTAAAACAATACGCCCTTTTAAAACATCAACTCCTTTTAAAACAACAACTTCTTTTAAAAAAACACCTTCTTTTAAAACAAAACCTTCCTTTAAATCAGAACCACCTTTTCTTTTACTCCCTCTTTCTTCCATCATGATTTCCTTAAATGTTCTCAATTCAACATACGATTTATATGAAATATGAATAACCAAAGCATCATCACTTTTAAAACATCATAGTCATAGTGACTCTAATTCTCCATCAAAATTGCAAAATCTCCCACATTGTATCCAGAGTGAGACCGATAACCATTAAAATTCCATAATATGTATTCACTATCATGTTGACCTAGAGTTGAGTTTGATCAGAACCACTTCTCCCAAATAGACTATTCTCATTACGATGGACTATCACAGTGAGTCTGATTCTTTACAAAACTTGAGTCCTATATTTATCAATACCATGAGTAGCATGATTGTTGCTAGAAAAATGTGAAGTGATTTCCTTTCTTCAAAACATACGTTGAAAAAAAAAGAAAACACAGAACACCTTCATAATCAGCTTGGTCCTATCACAAGGTTCTGTTTTAATTTAATAAAACCTTGTAATGAAATCCTTACGTGTGCTTATGAATTATGCCATGAATTCCAGGGATACAATTCTTGAAGTTCCTTGGAACTTATGACTTATCACAATGGGAATCTTGGAACGTATAAATTAATGTATTGGTGTTGGAAAATTATGAAATACTTTTAAATGAGACAATTTATAGAATGTGTAATTGGAACCTAAAAACTTATAATCAATGAGAATTTTGGTATAATTTCAATTAAATACCTTAAGACTCATTACTAATTGTTTAAATTATTCTTAATAATTATCATCATTGATCATGAAAATTTAATGACATTGGTTATGTTTATAGTGAGGCCGAACATGGGTAAGGCTTGAATTATAGTTTTTGAATTCTAAGTGTGGACTTGATGGACACCACATGATTCATTGAAGTTACTGAAAAAGGGGTATTCCCACATACGATCCATTCAATGTCTTGAATTCATGAATACCTCGATATGACACTAAAGATTCAAATCCAAAATCTAGAAAATTATAATTCTTGAGATGTGCTCCCAGAATTTGCCTTGATAACCTCAGACACATACTACCTTAGATTAAATCCTTGGATTACAATCAAGTTTATCTCAAGATTTCTGTGGAATTATTCCTTAGCTTGGTTAGATCCCTTTATGAACATTGAGTTCCCTAAATTACTCCATGGATATTTTTTATTCTTGTTCTTGGATGCATGTTCTTACAACTAAGGGTCCCAGGGCTACTTTAATATCATTATGATCTGAGATAGTCTGCATTAGGATGAAGCATGTGGTATTCATGGGTTCACTTCAACTTTATTAATTTTCATTTATATATTGCACACTATTGTGTTTTATACTCATGGCCTATGATGCATTAGACACTGTTAGTTGTATCCTTTTGAGTTTTACTCAAACTTGATTCATGATTCCACTTGGTACCTGGGAAGATATCATGGCTGTAGCTCAAGACCTAGGATCATGCCACTCTGCTGTTAATTATTTCGGGGCTAGTACTTGGCTTAGGAGGTGTTGATCGAGCATGTACTCAGATTGGTTGTAGGAGTTTGTTCTTTTATTTATTTATTTTCTTATCTATATATCCCTACTGTATGTATTACCTGATATTATTTTGGACTGCCTTATACATCTAATAACTTAGGTTCATACATGGTTGGATTTTATTATCACTTATTAGGTTGTTGGTTTATTATAATATATCTATATTAAATTTTATTTACTCTTTCCATATTTGTAGAATTTATCTTGATGGTATATTCTCCCCACCATACCATCATTAAACCCTCGCTACTAGCTGATATCCTATTGTATATAGGGAGGTGTGTTTGAGGCTATGTGGACCTCAGGGTTGGTTACTTATGAGTGAACTGATCTCGGGACATGACCATGTGGTATCCAAGATTTCTTTTTCATCGTCTAACCTTTTGGGGCTATAATGTAGGAGGTTAAAAATGTTTTAGACCATGGTAAATAGCTAGTTTCTAGGAATTACCTTCCCACACATGGTGAAAAGATTATGTTTTAGGGATGTGATTTTTATTCATGTTGTTTACTATTATAGTTGATTATGGTTTCACCTTGAGTGACTATTTGGTTTATTTCTAATGGATACTGATTTAGGGTAATTATATTTTAGACTGGTATATAAATAGAGTAAGTGTGTTCATGAATCCTTTAAGGAACATATGATTCACATGGAATTATCATGTGTGTTTGTATACCATGATTGTGTGATTACATACTTTTTACCTTTCTATTCTTTACATATGTGATAGATTTAAATATTCTAGATAAAGTTTAATGATGTTTAAAAAAATTTCTTGAATCAAAATAAATATTATTTCCCACATATCATGATTGAGGAATTCCATATAACCAACATGATGTCAATTAATGGGATGAAATAGACAAAAATGGTTAATGAATTAACCAGAATGGAATCATTAAATGTCAAGGGAATTGCATTTATTTTTAACAAATCCTAATTTTTTATTATATTTCCATAAAATATGATGCCAATTGAAATTTCTGGAGTACTTTCCTCCATAAATTAGTAATGGCTATCTATTTACCTAAATCCTTATATGCTTAAATCGATCTCTATAGGTCGATATTAGCAGTATATTGATATATAATAAAATACTAAGGGGTAAAAGTAATTGGTGGGTATTTATTTAATAAATAAAAATTTTTAGTGATGGATTCTAGTTAAATGGTGTGATAATTGAAAATTATAAAGTCTAGTACCTCAATTAATTGGGAATGAAAACCCATATAACAGAATCATTATATTCTCAACATGAACCATGTAGGTCGATCTTGGAATATTATTCCTATGAGATAAACCCAATAAGTGTGTGTTAAAATATTTAATAAATTATCTTTTAATGGGTTTCAATTAAATTGGATTCCAACTGTAATTTATATAGATTTTACTCAATAAATTGGGAATGAATACCAATATAATTGAACCCAGGTTGGCATGAGTTGACCCTCATAGGTTATCTTTACCTTTACATTCTATAGTACATAACCCCTTGGAGGTATGGTTATGTTAAATGGAATTATTATATAAAGTGAATCCATCCACTCATACGATGTCTCGTATAAGTGTAAGGTGGAATGCTACAATTTTTTTCCCATTAAAAAGATAATCCACCTTTTGATAGATTTTGGTAATTATTTCTATGCGGAATAAATTAATTCAAATTCATATTACATCATAAAAGGAATATTCCTCTATATATCGGAATTTTCATTTTCATTAATGGAGCAGA
The DNA here is from genome assembly GCA_963277665.1 of Viscum album. NCBI lineage: Eukaryota > Viridiplantae > Streptophyta > Magnoliopsida > Santalales > Viscaceae > Viscum > Viscum album. The sequence goes on from OY728159.1 coordinate 1,928,677,526, forward strand.
TTTGTGAGAACTTATGTATAAGTAAATAGTTGAATGGAAATTATATGATATTGTTTTCTAGATTCATTTACAGTTTCAGCTAAATAAAGTTCCAATTAAAGTTAAAAAAAATTCCTTAATAATAGGTACATGCAATTTCATTTCTCAGAGACTCTGTATCATTTATGTAAAATTAGAATGTATATAATGGTCTAAATAAAAACAATTAGTTATGTTGATAGTAAATACCCTAGTGTAGTAATTGGTTTTATAATTCCTTGGGAAATGTCTTGGAGGGATGTGAACATTTCCCACAAGTCACAAATATAATTTTACTTATCTTGAGACCTGGTGGTTAGGAAATAATTCGTAGTTAACTTTTAGGCATGAACCTAGCATAGGTTTCAATGCCTTATATTAAATTGATGCATTATCATAGTTGTGGTATGCTCGTGGAAATAAGAAGTCTCGTTGGAGGTCTACACTGAGTATAAGTCCTGAGAAGTGTTGTTCATATTTCATTTTTTATTCGGTATGACTCTTAGTTTATGAAACGACACCTGGGTAGGTGGGTGGTCATGTGGTTAGTCGAGCCTTGTTATAGATCTCAGTATCAAGAATGATGATGTTTAAAGGAAAGGTAGGCCAAGGGAATCATCAACCAATTAGTTAGTTTTGTGAGCATAATTTTGGAGATGTACGACTCAATGATTCATTGAATAGGTTAATTGTATTGTGAGACAATAGAACCCTGAGTTTATATTTATCATAGTCAATCACATATCATGAATGAATGGTTCCATTGAAATTGTGAATCAATTTAAATGGTTTCTCCGATTATATTAATGAAATATTTAGGTGGTACATGTTGACATGCGTGATTTCTATTGAGATAAGAAATGGTAAACTGAGCCATGTGGGGGTATGTGTTAATCATTCAAGCATCAACAGGGTTTGGGTGATAAGATTTTATAACACATTAAGCTCTGTTAGTTCATGGATTCCTTTAAAAAGTGTCAAGAGTTCTAGAAGGGTACATACATTGGTCATATCTAGAGTATAATGACCTAACCATGTGGAGAAAACTAAATTATCCATGTGACAAGGATAACTATTAAAAAGGATTCGGTTCTGTAACACCTATGTTCTGAGTTAGAGTTTTGGATTTAGTGTATAGTGAAATTATGTTTGTGATCATGAATCAGGAAGAGTGTTACTCATGTTTGTCTAATCTATCATATTCTATTAATTCACTAAAATACCCGGAGTAAACCTGTGAGGTGGGAAGTTAGCCACCGACTACTAAAGTATGGAATACTAATTGTGAGTTAGGTTCCAGCATAATCTATGATAGAGTTCCATTTTGGTTGTTTGATAAAAATGGGTACCTCATCAAGAAACCATATTTAGTGGTGGATGAAACCAATTCTATAGTGTATGTTTTTTTTAGAGTAAAATGAAGAATAGGATTCTCCAAAGGTGGGGAGATAAAATATGATCTTAGGATACAAACCCTATATTAGTTATATTCTAAGTATGTAAGTTCAATAATGGGATGATCATTTTGGTGTAATTATGTTGGAAAATTGGAGGATCTAAAAACATACAAATTAATCTTTGAATACTAGTTTGGGACTCAGACATGTGTTTGGTTGAAGCCGAACATCAACCATGGGCTTAAGAAAGATTTGGGTGACTCGAACAATGTCAATTCTAATGTAGTGTAGATTCTTGTGTCGGGGCATGATGAAGATACTTGGGTAGCTATAAATCAACAATGAATTTATTATAATAAATTTTCACCCTTATAATAGTTCATTACCCCTTTCTGAGATGTAACATGAAGTTTTCTTATGTTACATAAAGGTAAGTAAGTGATTTAATAAGTTACTCAATTGTAACTCAATGTTTTCTTAAGTTAGTGAAGGGTAAATTGAATTTTTATTAATTTACAGAAGATTAAATTGGTATTTTATTAATTTAATAAGGGTAACTTGAAATTTTAATTTTTAATTTTTGGGTAACTTGAAAATTTATGATGTTCTTGTTGGCAAATTTATGTTGAGATTATAGTCAAGGAATTTCAATGATAGTTGAGTATGAGCCTCATAGAGTGTTCTTAGATGATATTGGGATGCCTACAAGGGTAAAGAAACTATGGCCGGGTAGAGATGATGCGTTAGGAGGTTTAACCAATAATTTTATAGAAGATTTAGTTATAGGTGTTTTGGAATTCATTCTAACATGTAATTGGATGTGGTCGGTTGCAACCTGTGTCAAGATTATCCCTAGAAATACAATTGACTTTATTTGGGGGTTGGTGAGAATTTTCAAGGAAGACACGATGGGTTCTGTTTATTAATAGAATTTAAAGGAATATTTTTTTAGATTCAGAATAAAAAATAGATAAATGATACTTGATTAATTATTCTATCATGTGGGACGGGGTATAGTACATTAGGGACCATATCGAGTGAGTTGGTGAACCACCAAGAGTGTGATTTTACAAGAAATACTGATGGTTCTAAGCACCATGTTTAAGAATAGGCCTTGTAAGATAATATCCATGTTTGGGGGTGGGGGTGGGGGTACCTTGTTATGGTTTATCCAATTGGATGATAATGTAGGTCTGTTAGATTAGATGAGATCAATATATAATCATATTGGTGTTTGATGAGGAACCTAAGTGTCAGCTTAGGTTCAAGCGATCCCATGTATTGTGCTTCATACTACAGTTTTGGAGCACATCTATTGATCAAATATGGAACGGATTCATTTGAATGGAATTTTATGAATGAAACAGGTCCGGTGATGTTTTATAATGTCCAAAGGGGCTTCTTAGGGATAAGAAGTTACAAGGTGGGGAGGTTGTCTGATCCTATTATTTATACAAAGTGTTAAAATTTTAGGGGAACCTTGAGTTTTCATTTGGTGGATAAAATATTTATTAAAAATATCTTCAAAATTAAATTATAGTAGTTGGAGCACCTTTAAGTGATGTTTTTAGATGTTATTAGAGGCTAGGTATTTATCTAGGGAGCCGAGATAATTCTCAAGAGATTCATGCATTGAATCATATTTTCAGGAGAAAGCAGCCTGGGGAACTTGGTTAGTGCTAACCATGCACCCCAAACCATTAAGAATATTTGTTAAGGCACGTGGTTTATTTATTCAATGTGATGCGCTTCAACTTAATATGCAGTTGTCAGTAGAGATGCTGAGGGACCCATAAAGTTGTCGCATTGTTTTTTCTAACCACGCGCTTTAACTGTGAAATGTGGGTGTTTCTTCGGACAATGAATCTGCATGGTTGGTGAATTGTTTTCCAAACCATGAAACCAAACATTATGCCTCATTAAAAATTAAAAAATAATCATTTCTCTCTACCCATTTAAATGAGTATTACCTCATGTTTCTTCCTCATTCTCTTAATAGATCCTCCCAGACACACCTCTCCTTTCTATCTTTATACACAAGAGATCTTCATCATTCTTAGGCCGAAACGAACACCATAACTTGTGATCAAGATCCATTGGTAATTCTTACCCTCTTTTGAATTAATTTCTTAGTATCTTTTTTATCATGTTTCTTCACACCATTTATGTGGGATATGACCTATTTTCATTGGGATTGTCTGGTTTCTTGTTTCTTCTCATTTCAGCTCAAATAAAAGCTCAATAATGGATTAATTATGCTTTCTAATATTAAGTTTGGTGGTTTGTATACGTTTCCTTAAATATATTTCTGTTTATAAATTGTATCATTTGGAAACCACTAGAAATTATGGTAATTTACTCTAAAATTGGAAATTCCTTTAATCTATCTCCTAAAGATCAACCTTGATGTTTTATAATCCTCATTTACCCCATAATACGTTTAAACACTTATCTTAGAACACCCCATTGGGTGAGTTCAGCTTAACTCAATGGAAAAAAATTACATTTTAGGAAACTAAACCCCACCTACGGTGTTTTGGGATAAAAACATCGCAAGACTCCTTTTTATTGTTCTTCTAATTAACGAAACCACCACTTAGTATGCTTTTGGAATTTAACATAAATTATTTAACTCTTAGTTGGACCATGTTAAGGTCTTTGGTTACTTAAGAATATCTAATCACCTAGGGTGTCATGAGTAAATGCTAGAGCCCATGCTGTTTTCTTGTTATTTACTCTATAAAAATAAATGGTCTATTTTAACTATCAAATGATATGGTACCTTAAGGGTAACCATGGGAGACACCACCATGGTTGGGGTTTAGTTTAATAAAATCCTTAATTGTGCTAATGACTTATGCCATGAATTCCTTGGATTCTTTTCTTGGAATGCCTTGGCACTTTTGACTTCTGACATATCACTTTGGGTAAATTAGAATGTTTAAATTAATGTATTTGTGTTGGAAAATTTGTAAATCCTTTTAAATGAGGAAATTATTAAAACATATACATGGAACCTAAATATATACAATTAATGATAATTTTTTTATAATTTCAATGAATGGTCATGAGCTTTTTCACTACTTTATTAACTAGGTATTATTAATTATCACCCATGATCTTGGTAATGTAATGAGGATGGTTATGGTTATAGTGAGGCTTTTGATGGGTAAGACATGGATTCTAGTTTTTAATGCCATGTGTGAACCTATGTATTCCACATGATTTATTAATGTCAATGTGAAGGGGGGTATTTTCACCTAGGATCTAGTCAATGAATTACATTCATGAATACCTCAACATGGAACCCATGATTCACCTCAAAACATAAGAAAATTATAATTAATTGGATGAGATCCTAGGATTTGAATTGATTTCCTCATACATGAACTACCTCAGCTTAACTCCTTGGATTACAATTAAGTCTATAATAATACAACCTTGTAATTGTTCCTTGGCCTTGGTTAGTGCCCTTTTAGAATGTGGAATGCCTTCGATTACTCATTGGATTCACTTTGATCCATTTTATTGTATGCCTAGAGTTATAACCATAGGTTCTATGGACACTTTATTATCCCTATAATTAGATACAGTCTAGCTTAGGTAAATGAACATTGTATACCCTGATTAACCTCTAGTTTATAATTTCATTTTATACATTGTAAATTATTGTTTATTATACTCAGGGAATGAAATTTATTGGACACTATTGGTATTCAAATATTTTTTTTACTCACCCAGTTTGGGCCATCACTTGGTACATGAGAAGGTCTATTAGCTGCAGGCCATGACCTTAGATTGTTCCTCTTTAATGTTACTTGTTTGGGACTAGTACATGGCATTGTATCTATGGAAAAAGTATGTACACAAACTACCTATATAAGAAAGTTATATTGTTTACTTATTCTGTTATATATCTATCCTTATTGTATTTGTTACTTTTTGTTAGTTTGGATTTACTTGTACATGTATAATTATATATTTATGAATAGTTTGATTTTATTATAAGTTTTTTGGGTTTTAGATTATTATTATCTACATGAAGTACATTTTATTTTTTCTTCCACATTTTTTTGTTCTGATATAGAGGGTACAATCTCCCCACCACACCATTATTAAACCATCACTTCTAGTCGATAGCCACTATCATATGGAGAGTTTCACTTGAGGCCATGTATCCCACGAGTTCAGTTACTTATGAGTGAAATAGGCTTGGGATTTCATACTGTTTTTGAAATAAAATTATTTTTCTAAACACTTCACAACCCATAGAAACGTATGTAACAACCATATTTTTCAAATGGTTTGGAATTTCATCAACCTTTGTGAGTTTTTATATTGGTGGTAAGACCAATTTTTTTGGGGATTTTTATCGTAATTTTGATAGTTTGAATTCTCCAATGGGATGTTCTAAGATGAGTTTTAAGGATCATTAAGTGCCTTGGGGGTTCAGATGGGTTTGAGTCCATAGGGTCTTGAAACCCCATTTTTCAAAATGATCAGACATAGGAACATGGTTAGATCTAACCATGATTACTTGAAGGGAAAATGTATGGGGTGTCTGAAGGTATACTCATAGGGTACACATGGTCTATATATGTTTTTTAGATATGTACATCCAAGACCACATGATTAGTACCACTTAGGCAGTAGATGTTAATGGTTGTAGCACTGTCTAGACAAACCATGTATCCAAGCCATGCAACCATTTTTAAGGGGGTTACCTTTGGATAGTGAATGCACAATGTTGGTGTACATTTGGAAAAATCATGCGATATAACCATGTGCCTCATTAAAAAGTGGGAAATTAACCTTTCTCCCATGAATACATAAGAGTTATTCCACCAATTTTCTTCTTCCATGCATGTGATTGTCCTCTAACACTTCTGGAGCTCCCAATTACCTATTCCTATGATTTGATCCTAATCCTCTGACCAGACTCTGATTTAAGATCTTTTGGGTGTGATGGAATCATAGCAAAAAGAACTTCAATCGTCTTGATTATTTTTGTTGGTTATCTTTCTACAAGGAATGCTAAATCTATGTGATCAATTTTTATATAATTTTAGGGAGTTTTATAAAATATGGCATTCATTTGTTTTGGATTGAGTTAAAGGATGATATTACGTGAGTGAGAACCAATGAGTATAAGGTAGGTGATTACTATATTTCTCTTTAATTTTAAGGGTGGTTGGGGTGTGTGATTTAACAAGAATTTTGGGTTGACTGGGTGAGACCCTAAATAAATAAATAAATTCTTTTAAATTGATTATTTTATGTTATGCAATGTTTTTGGTTATGCACTAGTTTATTTATAAATTCTATATTAGGTAAGGGGATTTGACAAACTTTTTCTATTAGGATGATTGTCTATTTTAAATTAATTAAATTTGATATAAATGATTTGGGTCTATGGGAATGTGTTGAGATTGGATTAGTATATTGAGGTGACATTGATCACTGAGACTAAGATGAAATGCTTCATCACGATGAGGGCATGAACCCAAACACATGGGCTGATGTTGATCACAAGGTTGACGCGATATGATCCTCGATACTGAGGCGATGTGTTCGGGTGTCTAAGGGAATGGCCTACCGAACATTGGATGGTGTTGACAATCAGGATTTGTGAAATGAGGTCACATGCGGAAATGAGGATTCCATATGGTGTGGATTTGAAATTTTTTGAGATTTCTGTTCACTATTGATGTCCAACATGAAGTTGGAGTCATGTTCCATAGATAAAACTCAGTTGTAGTGGTTTTATCCACTTGTTGTGTGTTGAGGTCTTCGTAGATATTGATGCTTAGGATATAGTATTAACCATTAGTTATAGAGGATGTTATCAGAATAAAAGGCTATATATAAAGGTTATTGACTATCTAGAGAAGGTGTTGAGACCATCGATTGGGGGTTGAGGATCATAATTACATTTTAGACCAATGGATTGGGATTATTAGAGGATGGATATCTACATGCCTCGAGAAATCAGGTGGTTGATCCTGTAACATCCCAGGAAAATAAAGAATATGGAATTTCATATTTATTAATATTTTTGAATTAAATTCTAATTTTAATTTAAAAGGGATTCTATGTTCGATGGCGTACCCGATACGCAAAAACTGGTTTTTTGAAATCATTCGTTGCACACTAATAATATAATAGTATTATTTTAAATGTTAGCTAACGCCTAGTCATTATAATGGAAGGAATTAATATAACTAACTAATATATGATTATACATGTTTTTTAAATGTTTTTACATTCATCCAATAAATTTTAGAGGCTTAAAATGAGAATGAATTTATTTTTAAGCATAATTTACTTTAAAAGGATGATTTACCACCTATTGATGGAGAAACCTTATTAAATATAGTTTTTTTTCACTTTTATATGTTATATTTGACAAAATAAAATTATTATTTCGAATTGAAACATAAAAATTTAATTTGGGTAAATGTTTGGTAGTTTGTAGATAAAGTTAATTTTTTAACGAATAGTGAAAAATACTATATTTTAATTCCAAACTGCCTTTAAATATAATTTATTTATATTGTTAGATTAAATTTTTAATTTTTTTTAAAGTTTAATTAGATTATGTTTTTACCATTTAATCCAATTTTGGTCATTGGAAGTAATTTCACTTTGAAATTGGACATAAATACATATCAATCTTTTGATAGTTATTATTTCTTAAAAACATGCTTTTTTGTTTTGACAGTGGAAATTAATTTTAAGTTAATTTATGCCACTTATTTGTTTTTAATTAGGGAAAATGGATTCTATATTTGGAACCCGGAGGTCCAAATTGTGTAAATAGGAAACTATTATTTTTAGACATTATGAATATTTAATTCGGTAAATATTTTCTTTATCATGGTTAAAGAGAATGTCTGGTAAATAAGTGTAAAACAATAATAATATAATAATATTAAATTACCCTAACATGTGTAATAATCCGACTGGTTGATACAGTTCCGACCATGGGCATCCTTGGGTCTCTTTTGGGACCCCATGGAGCCACATTAGAGTGAAAATTACTCATTATGTTAATTAATTTAAAGTAAAGACAAAAATGTCATAAACATATATCTTTAAGTAATTCAATTTTTACATGTGGTATTATAAGTTATCTCTTAAACAATAAAAATTTATTTGAAAGACAAAATTATTTCCTACGTCATGGTATTTGTTTTATAATTTTGAGACATCAAATAAATAAAATTAGTTATGACGCAATAATGATGCAGTGTTTACATCATTAATGGATGATTTAAATAAATAAGATTAAAAATATTAAAACAATATCCAAAACCAGTCCAATTTTTATTGGATGATTTTATTTCGAATTGGAGTCATATTATCTTCGTCTTTAATGAGTTTTGGACATTTTTAAAGTGAAGATAAGTTTATAATAAAATAATATTTTCGAACAATCCGAAAGAGCCCCTCCTCCCCCTTATAAAAGGACACCACTTCTTACCCATTCCTCACACATATCAAGCCCCTTTGCTTGTCCAATATCTAAAAAATAATATTCCCAAATCCCTATATTGCTCCTATATGCCTTAACATAGGCAGAAGGCACTTCTAGTAAACCTTTTGGTTCAAACCAAATGGAGTTACCACATTCAAAGGTAACATCTTCTCTTAAGTTCTTTGGTTTTATTTTCCTTCTCCAACCAGTAAACAATTTTTATTACATTGTTTTATAAAAAAACCAGTAACCTCAATATACTAGGTTTTTTCAGGATGAGTATTCGAAATAAACTTACACACACCTCTATCTAATGGATACCAACATACTGTTTCTGTGGATGGCGAACTACTGCCTCACGAACCAATGATTGTTCAAATATCTCCAACCACCTATTATGGTATCCATTATGATTCCATTGAATTTATATATGATATATATTATGCTTATTTTTTCTTTATGCTTATGTATTTTTCATTTATAGCATACCTTTATGGATTCCATAGTGGGTAAATACAATGATTTCATTTGAGGAAGTGCGGACTACCACCCCCCTAAAAGTGATATGACTCGTTCATACCATACGTGGGACATATAAAGGATGGAGTGAATTAAATTATTTAAGATATTATAATGTAATTATAATATACCTATGTTTCATTATGTTTTAATTCCATTAAAATGCGAAATAGAAATGAAAGTAGCGTTCATTGGTACGTACGAATTACCGTCTCCATGAACATTGTATTTCATTTCATATATCCAAATGTTATGTACTATTATAAATTGATATATACACTAGATATATATATGATATATAAATCTTTAATATCATTCTGGATATAATGAAATTTATACCACATGAACAATTTATAATTATAACAAGTTCATTTTAACTCTAGTTCCAAACATCGACAAAATGTCTAATATGAATTCAAATAAAGAAATAATTATTATAGAAAGGTAAAAAGTTATTTAAAGGGAATAATAAACTTGAAAAAGGTTCTTAAGATAGTAGAAATTAAATTACGTTTATTATTCAATAAATTAAAGAACGAAGGGGTCATGTCTGACACGAGAGAAGGGACTTCGTCTCAATCTCTGTTCATTAGGGCATATTTTGATTTATAAACGACATTATTTTATACGATATAAAAAAAACCTCTGAATTTTCATTTCATTCAAAGGGAAACTTTTTCTACCACTAGTTTTACTAAATGAAAAAAAATTTTGTTTTAACGTAAGCGGTGACAATGACCTTTTCCGCCACCGTGAGTATTATTTGATCTTCAGCTTCCTTAACAAGCCGCAATGTTTTTAAAAGGAAAATAACTACCATATAATATTTTACATATTTTGGTATTGAAAACGGTTTTGATAACGGATTTGTTATTTAAATATATTTAAATGATATATTGTGATTGAAATGTGGAAATGTTATCTTTCCTTTATATTTGTTTTATGTGTTACGATTTTATAATGGTGCTTGGATATTTGATTGGTGGTTACGTGATAAAGCAAATGACTGGTGGTGTCGTGATAAACTAGGATGGTTTGTTACGTTATAACCTCCAATGTATTGGGTATGGTAGTCGTCCTTATGGCTATTCCACTTAGTGATATGTGTGGAAGTCATCCGTATGGTTATTCCATTTAATTACATTTATGTACCAAGTTATGTTTATATGTTATGTGTTATTTCTATGGGATTTATGGTAATATTTTTGTTACAAAATAGAAAGAAATGATCTTTTATTCATTGAAGAATATTTAATACTTCATAAAGGTGAAAATTATTACTTATGATAAGGTATTCATGGTTTAATTGTTGGTTTCAAAAAACAAATATTTTTCCTTCTTTGTTTATCCCTTTCTTAGCTTTTGGTGGTAATTCCATGTTTTTGAAATGTTTTTCATAGTACATTAAGTGGATTAGGGTTAAGGATGAATGATGAAAAAGTCATGCTGTCTAGAACATAAAACTATACAAGTCTCTTTTTTTCAAAGAGTTTTTATTTTATGAAAAAATGGAAACTATGTAGAAGTGTATACTTTGTAATTTTTTAGATGAAATGTAATTGTTATGGAATAACTCTCTAAAAATATAAACCTTAAAGGATCCTCAATTTGAATTATTCATTAATTCAAGATTATGTAATGTTTTTAGGCTGGGTCCTTATAGTTGGTATTAGAAATTGGTTTAGACAACATTAAGTGTTAGAATATTATTAAATTAATGTTAAAAAATTAATTTATGGTAAGATTGAAATGATATAGAATTTATAGATTACCGAGTTACTTCACCAAAGATATTTCTATGTCGAGAATGGTTTTCTGCAAAGGAAACAAGGAAGCTATAATGGGACGACATCAGGAGGAAGAAAACCTTCCAAATCAGTAACATGAGATTGTCGGAATCAGAACTAAATAGTTTGTTTCAATTATGGAACATTTGACTTAGGCTATAAATGGTGGTGGTATCCATGCACGAGATCAGATAGATCAACCATAGAGGAACATGTTAGTAGTGAATAATTTCATGAGGCAATGTCCCCCATCATTCAGAGGACCATCTGACCCCGCACTAGATGAAGGGTGGATTAAAGCACTGGAGAAGATTTTTGATGTAATGGGTTGTTCATAGAATCAAAAGGTTAGTCTCGCTATTTACCGTTTTGAAGGTTAAGCTGATCAGTAGTGGTATATAGTGAAAAATAACAGGGATAATGAGAATATTTATTCTATTTATTGGGATGAATTCAAAGGTACGTTTCATGAGAAATATTTTCCTAAGGTGGTTCATCTTAGGATGGAAAAACAATTCTTGGAATTGAGGTAGGAGGATGACTTAGTGGATGATTATGAAGAAAAATTTACTCGACTGGAAAGGTATGCTCAAAATTTCATCCGAGTTCTTGAAATTAAGATAAATCGATTTTAATTAGTACTAAAGGCCTGATATCAAAGAGCGTTAGCCTTTCGTGAGTTCAAAAGTTATGAAAAACTTGTTCGATGTGTGGGGAAGATGGTAATGGAGTTTGCCGGTGATCAGGTGTTCTTTGACAAACAACAAAATAAGTGGTCCAGTTGGAAGGCAAAGGGAATGAATTCTACAAAGAAGCCTGGAGGTAAGCTAATTAAATATCCATCTTTTGAGAAGTGTGGTAAAAAGAATCCTGGAGAATGTTTATCATTGTATGGAAAGTTCTTCCAGTGTGGTAAGTCTTGTCATATTGCTTGTAACTATAATGAAGATGATCAACTAGGCAATGAAAAGCCAATGATAAGATGTTTTAAGTGAAATGAAATGCCTCATTATGCAAATTAGTGTCCAATTAAGAACTCAACTGAGGGAAAGTAGCCATAATACAAGCAGAAAGGGGTGGTGAAATCCATTGAAACTACTTCAGCAGATGTTGGGCCATCGAATGAAGTAGTATCTGGTACTCTTTTTGATTGTTCAGATTATGCCAACGTGTTGTTTGATTCAAGTTCTACACATTCATTCATTTCTAAGAAGTTTTATACTAAATTGGGAATTCCATCTCAAGATATGAATCCTGAACTTATGGTAAAAACACCTGGAGGAAATGTTGAGACAAAATGAAAATATAAGAACCTTCCTGTCCTTGTGTGCGGAAATAATATACCTGCAAACATTATTTTTTTGCCTCTAGTAGAGTTGGATGTTATTTTGGGCATGGATTGTCTTTTCTTTTATCATGCTAAGATTTAATGCAGAGAAAAAGAGGTTTATTTTTATAAAAATTTTCAATTTGTGTACAAGAATGAACCCTTACTTTTTCTAACATATCAGGAAGCTAAGAAACTTGTAAAAGATAGAAATGCATGTTACCTTGCACATATTGTTGGAAACAAAGGAACTGTACAGTTTAATGATGTGCCGGTTGTAAATGAGTATCTTGATGTTTTTCCTGATGAGTTTCCTGGTATTATTCCTGACCAGAAACCTGAATTTACTAGTGAATTAGTTCTTGAAGCTAATCCAATTTCAAAACCCCCATATCAAATGGATCAAATTGGACTTTTAGAGTTAAAGAAGCATTTTCTAGAGTTATTTGATAATGGTTTCATTTGACCTAGCACATCACCATGGGGTTAACCTCTCTTGTTTGTTAAAAATAAATATGTTTCAATGATACTTTGAATTGAATATAGAGAATTTAATAACATCACTCTTAGGAAAAAGTATCCTTTGCTTCATATGGATGATTTGTTTGATCATCTCTAGAGAGATCAGTATTTTTTGAATATTGACGTGAGGTTGGGGTACCATCAGATGAAAGTAATGGAAACAGACATTCTGAAGACCACGTTTTGTACTAGATATGGCCATAATGAATTTGTAGTTATGCCTTTCGAGTTAACCAATCCACCTACTGTTTTAATGGATCTTATTAATATAATTTTACATGATTTATTGGATAAGTTTTTTGTTATATTCATTAATGATATTTTGGTTTATTTTAAAAGTAAAGAGGAGAATGAAATTCATTTAAGGGCTATCTTGAAAACCTTAAAAGAAAATAAACTATTTGGGAAATTCAGTAAGTGCGATATTTGGTTACAAAAAATTTCATTCCTTGGTCACATTGTTTCAAAAAATGTCATAACTGTTGACCATTCTAAAAAAAGTTGTCGATGAAGGGCCAAGACACACAAATATAACTGAGATCTATAGTTTTCTTGGTTTAGCATGTTATTACTAGAGGTTTGATGAGAATTTTTCATGGTTATCTAGTCCAATTACTAAGTTAACTCGAAAAGGTGTTATGTTCATTTGTAAAAAATAATGTGATAATAGATTTCAGGAATTGAAAAGATTATTGGTGAATGCTATTGTTTAGGAATTACCTTTCTGAGATGGTGAATTTGTCATCTACAGTGATGATTCGTTGAAAGGACTTGGATGTGTCCTTATGGAGAATGATCTGGTAATTGGTTATGCTTCACGTCAGTTCAAACCTAATGAGTTAAATTATCCGACACATGATTTGAAATTAGCTGTTGTTGTTTTTTCATTAAAATTTTGGAGGTATCATTTGTATGGAGTAAAATGAAAAATATATACTGACCACAGAAGTTTGAATTATATATTCAATCAAAAATAATTGAAAATGAGATAGAGGAGATGGATTGAATTAATCAAGGATTATGATTTCACGATCCTTTACCATACGATAAAGGAAAATTAAGTGGTTGATTCTTTGAGTCAAAAAAGTAATGCTACATTAACCAGCTATGTTTGGAATGAGATCTGTTGGTTTTTGATTCGATGAACTTTGGAATAGATGTTTTTGGTGCAATAAATTCATCTGTTTTGTTTCAGGTGGCAGGGAAGTCATCTCTATCAGACATAATTAAGAAAGGGTAAAAGGAAGACAATAAGTTTCAAGAAAATCTAGAGTTAGTTTAGAAGGGTTTGTTGCCTGATTTTATCACTGATAGTGACTGTTTTTTAAGGTTTGGTAAGATATTGTTTGTGCCCTATGATTCACAGTTGAATAATGTGTTGTTATGTGAAGATCATAATTCTCCATTTTCAGTTCATCCTAGAAGTACTAATATGTAAAAAGATCTTTGGGAGTTTACTGGTGGGATGGAATGAAAAGAAATATTTCTGAATTTAATGTGAAGTGTTTGAATTGTCAACAGGTTAACGAAGAGCCACAGTTACCAAAAGGAATGATTCAGTCTTTACTAGTGACAGAGTGGAAATAGGAAAATACATCCATGGACTTTGTTGTGGGATTACAAAAGACATCTCAATGTAACAATTCAATCTGGGTTATTGTTGATCGATTGACTAAATATACTAATTTCCATCCAATTCAAGATACTCTATCACTTGATCAGCTTTATCATTTGTATGTCAAATATATAGTTAGTTTTCATGGAGTTCCCCTCTCCGTTGTATCTGATCATGATTCCAGGTTTACTTCTATCTTTTGGAAAGGCCTCCTGAACTCGTTGGGAACTGAATTTAATTTTAGTACTGCTTTTCATCCTCAATCAGATGGGTAGCCAGAATGAACAATTCAGTACTTGGGGGATATGTTACGTGCTTGATCACTGGTTTACCAGGGAATTTGGGACCAATATCTTTCTTTGTTTTAATTTTCTTATAATAATAGTTTTCATTCCAGTATACAGATGGCTCCATTTGAGGCATTATATGGGATGTAGTGTCGAACTCCAGCATTTTGGGATGAAGTAGTTGAAAAGGAAACTGATGGGAACAGAATAAGTATAAGAGATGGAAAAAAAAGATTAGTTTATTCAGAAGCACATGTGAACAGTTTAGAGCAGGCAGAAAAGTTATACGAATAACCGATGAAAGGATCTTTCTTTTTAGGTAGGTGATCATGTCTTTCTCAAAGTTTTTCCATGGAAAAGTGTGATGTGTTTTTGTAAGAAGGGAAAGTTGAGTACGAGGTTCATTGGACCTTCTGAAATCTTGGATAAAGTTGGATCATTTTCGTATATAGTGGCTTTACCTCCATGTTTATCCCAATTACACAATGTTTTTAATTATTCAATGTTGTAAAAGTATATGCCACACACATATCATGTTTTGAGCACAGAGGTAGTTCAGTTAGAAGAGAATCTCTCGAATGAAGAACATCCAATCCAAATTCATGACCAAGGAGAGAAAGTGTTTCGGAATAAGGTAATTAATCAGGTAAAAGCTTTTTAAAAAACCATATGGTCGAAGAGGCAATGTGGGAATCTGAAAATTCTATGAGGGATAAATACCCCCATTTATTTGATAAGTGAATAAAATTGCAATGATGAAATTTACAAAAGGGGGGAAGGATGTAACATCAAAGGAAAATAAAAAATATGACATTTCATATTTATTAATATTTGTGAATTAAATATTAATTTTACTTTAAAAGGGATGATATGTTCGATGGCATACCCGATAGAAAACAACTCGTTTCTTTGAAATCTTACGTTGCACACAAATAATATAATATTATTTTTGTAAATGGTAGTTAAGGCATAGCCATCTTAATGGAAGTAATAAATATAAATTACTACAATATGATTATACATTTTTTTAAATGTTTTTACATCCATACAATAAAAGTTAGAGGCATAAAATGAGAATGAATCTAATTTTAAGCACAATCTACTTTAAAAGGTCGATTTACCACCTATTGATGCGGAACCCTTGTTAAATCTAGTTTTCTCACTTTCATATGTTTTATTTGACAAAATAAAATTCCTCTTTATAATTTAAACATCAAAATTTACTTTGGGTAATTATTTGGTATTTTTCTGATAAATTTCATTTTTTAATGAATAGTGAAAAAACTCTATTTTCATTAAAAAGGCCTTTTAATCAAAATTATTTATATGGTTAGATTATCTTTTTAAAGTTTTTAATGTTTAATTAGATTATTTTTTTACCATTTAATACAATTTTATTCATTGGAAGTAATTTAACTTTGAAACTGGACATAAATAATTAATAATACTTTGATAGTTATTATTTCTTAAAAACACGCTTTTTGTTTTGACAACAAAAATTAATTTTAAATTATTTTATTCCACTTACATGTTTCAAATTTGGAAAAAAGGATTCCATATTTGGAATCAGGAGGTCCATATTCTGTAAATAGATAACTTTTATTTTTAGACATTATTAATATTTACTTCGGTAAATATTTTATTTTCCATGGTTAAATGGTAAATATGATAAATAAGGGTTAAAGAGTAATAATATAATAATATTAAATTACCCTAACATGTGTACTAACCCTTTTGGTTGATATATATCCAACCATGGTAATCCTTTGGTCGATTTTGGGATCCCATGGAGCCACATGGGAGTGATAATGACACATTATGTTAATTAATTTAAAGTAAAGGGAAAAATGGCATAAACATATATCTTTTAGTAAACCAATTTTTACATGTGGTTATATAAATTATCTCTTAGACTATAAAAAATTAATTTTAAATATAAAAATATTTCAACATAATCATAATCTTATTATAATTTTTATAAATGAAATAAATAAAATTATTTATGACACAATAATGATGCAATGTTTACCTCATTAAGGGATGATTTAAATAAATAAAATTATAAATATTAAAGAAATATTCAGAACCGGTCCAATTATTATTGTATGATTTTATTTCGAATATTAGTCATCATTCCTTCGACTTTATTGAGTTTTGAAATTTTCTAAACTGATGATTTGTTTATAATAAAATAATATTTTCAAACATTCTTAAAGAGCCCCTCCTCCCCCTTATAAAGGTCACCACTTCTAACCCATTATTCACACCTCTCAAGCCCCTTGGATCATCCAAACTCTACCTAAATAATCTCCCCAAATCTTTATATTACTCCTAGAATCCTTACTTTAAGAAGAAGACACTTCAAGTAAACGTTTTGGTTCCAACCAATGGGAGTTGCCCGATTTAAAGGTAACGTCTTCTCTTATGTTATTTTGTTTTATTTTCCTTCTCTAACACCATAAACTTCTTAATTACTTTATTTTATAGAAAAAAATAGTATCCTAAATAAACTAGGTTGTTGTGATGATGAGGATCCAAGCTACACATACACACACCTCTATCTAATGGATACAAACGTACTGTTTCTGTGGACGGTGAAGTACTGCCTCACGAGACGATAATTGTTCAAATATATCCAACCACCTCTTATGGTGTCCATTATGATGAAAATATATTTATATATGATATATATTATATTTATGTTTTATTTATTATTATGTATTTTTTATTTATATCATACCTTTATGGTTTCCATAGTGGGTAAATATGAAATTTTCAATTGAGGAAGTGCAGACTACCGCCCCCTCAAAGTAATATGGATTGTTCATACCGTACGTGGGATGAAAAAAATGGATTCAATTTAATTATAAATGATATTATAATGGAATTATAATATACTTATGTATCATTATGTTTTCATTCCATTAAAATACTAAAGATAAATGAAAGTAGAGCTCAGGCGTACGTACGACTTACCGTCTCCGTAAATGGTGCATTTCATTTCTTATCTGCAAATGTTATGTACTATTATAAATACATATACATACTTAATATATAAAATATATATGATATATAAATCATGAATATCATTATGGAGATAATGGTATTTCTACCACATGAACAATTTATAATTATAACAATTTCATTTTTAAGTCAAGTTCCGAACATCGACAAAATGTCCGATATGAAGTCAAATAATTAACTAATTGTTATAGAAAGGTAATAAGTGATATAAAAGAAATAATAAAATTTAAAAAGATTCTTATGATAGTATAAATTAACTTAAGTTTAATATTAATGAAATTAAAGAATAAAGGGGTCAAGTCGGACATGATGTAACGGACTTCGTGTCAATCATGTTTCATTGGGGGCATATTTTGATTTATACATGACTTTATTTTATATGGTATATACGAACATTTTAATTTTCATTTCATTCAATGGGAATATTTTTCTACAAGGAATTTTACTAAACCAAAAAAAAGAATGTTTGTTTTGACATAAGCGGTGACAATGACCTTTTCTGCCACCGTGAGTTTTATTTGATCTTTGGCTTCCTTAACAAGATATAATGTTTTTAAAAGGAAAATAAAAACCATATAATCTTTTATGTATTTTTTAATTGAAAATTGTTTTGATTAAGGATTTGTTATTTCAATATATTTAAATGATATATTGTGATTGAAATGTGTAAATTTTATCTTTCCTATATATTTGTTTTATGTGTTATTATTTTATAATGGTACTTGGGAATTTGATGGGTGGTTACGCGATAAAACAAATGACAGGTGGTAAAGTGATAAACCAATATGAGTGGTTATGTTATTAACCTCCAATTCTTTGGGCATGTAATTTGACTGTATAACTACTCTATTTAGTGTTATGTGTTGAAGTCGAATGTATTGTTATTCTATTTTAGTACGTTTATGTCCCAAGTTACCTTTATATGTTATGTGTTATTTATATGGGTTTTATGGTAATATTTTGGTTACAAAATGGTAAGAAATGATCTTTTATTTAGTGAAGCTTATTTACTACTTCTAAAAGGTAAAAATTATTAATTATGATAAGGTATTCATGGTTTACTTGTTGTTTTCAAAAAACTTACAGTTTTCCTCTTTGTGTATCCCTTTCTGAGCTTTTTGTCCTCATACCAAGTTTTTGAAATGTTTTTCACAGTACACAAAGTTTATTAGGGTCAAGTATGGATTAATAAAAAGTCATGTTGTCTAAAACATGGAACTAGACATGACTCTTTTTTTCAAAGAGTTTTTCTTTGATGGAAAAAATGGAAACTGAGTAGAAGTGTCTACTTTGTAATTTTTGAGATGAAATGTAATAATTATGGCCCAACTCTCTAAAATTCTAAATTTAAAAGGATCCTTAATGTAAATTATTCATTTAATTCATGATTATGTAATTTTTTGAGGATGGGTCCTTATAGTTGGTATCACAGGACAGTTTAGACAACTTTAGGACTTAGAATATTGTTAAATTAATGTCAATAAATTAATTTATGGTAAGATTGAAATGATATAGCATTTACAGATTACCATGTTGCTTCGCCCAAGATATTCTTATGTTCAAAATGTTTCTCCATAGAGGAAACACGAAAGCTATGATATGATGACATTAGGAGGAAGAAAACCTTCCAAATCAGCAACCTGAGATGGTAAGAATCGGAACTAAAAAGTTTTTTGTAGTGATGGAACAATTGACTTAGGATATAAATGGTTGTGGTATCCATGAATGAGATAAGCCAGATCAACCACAGAGGAAAATTTCAGTAGTGGATAATTTCATGAGGCAACATCCCCCATCATTCAGAGGATCATCTGACCCAGCACTAGCTGAAGGGTGGATTATAGAACTGGGGAGGATTTTTGATGTCATGGGGTGTATATAGAATCAAAAGGTTAGTCTCGATATTTACCATTTTTAAGGTGAAGTTGATCAGTGGTGGTCAATAGTGAAAAATATCAGGGGATAGTGAGGAGATTGATTCTATCGATTGGGATAAATCCGAAGGTATTTTTCTTGAGAAATATTTTCCTAAGGTGGCTCATCTTAGGATGGAAAACCAATTCATGGAATTGAAGAAGTAGGATGACTCAGTGGTTGCATATGAATAAAAATGTATTTGAATGGAAAGGTATGCTCCAAATTTCACCTGCGATCTCGATAGTAAGATAAATCTATTTTACTCAGGACTGAATCCACGATATTGAAGAGCATTAGCCTTTAGTGAGTTCAAAAGTTATGAAAAACATGTTCGATGTGCAGAGAAGGTGGGAATGGAGTTTCTCAATGACCAGGTGTTCTTTGACAAACAACAGAATAAGAGGTTCAGTTTGTAGGAAAAGGGAAATAATTCATCAAATAAGCCTCGAGGTAAGAAAATTAAATATCCATCATGTGAGAAGTGTGGTAAAAATAATCCTGTAGATTGTTTATCAAAGTACGGAAAGTGATTCCGGTGTGTTAAGTCTAGACATATTGCTCGTAACTGTAAGGAAGATGATCAAGTAGGAAAAGAAAATCCAATAGTAAGATGTTTTAAGTACAATTAAATGGGTCATTATGAAAATGAGTGTCCATCGATGAACTCAACTAAGGGAAATCAGCCGGACTACAAGAGGAAAGGGGTGGTGAAATCCATTGCAACAACTTCAGTAGATGTGGGTCTATCGAATGAAGTGGTATCAGGTACACTGTTTGTTTGTTCAGCTTATGCCAACGTGTTGTGTGATTTAGGGTCTACAAATTCTTTAATTTCTAAGAATTTTTTTAGTATATTGGGAATTCCATATCAATATATGAATCCTAAACTTATGGTAAAAACTCCTGGAGGAAATTTTGAGACAAAAAGAAAACCTAAGAACCTTTCTTTTCTTGTGTGCAGAAATGATATACCTACAAACCTAATGTTTTTCTTCTAGTAGAGTTGGATGTTATTATTGATCGGGAACTTTAATTTACAGTTGAATTAGTTCCTGATGCTAAGCCAATTCCAAAACCCACTTATTGAATGGATCAAATTGAACTTTTAGAGTTAAATAAGCAATTGTAGGAGTTATTAGATAAAGGTTTCAGTCGACCTAGCACATCACCATGCGGTGCTCATGTCTTGTTTGTTGAAAAGGAAGATGGTTCAATAATACTCTGAATTGATTATAGAGCATTGAATTACATCACTCATAAGAATAAGTGTCCTCTACCTCATATCGTTGATTTGTTTTATCGGCTCTAGGGATCTCAGTACTTTTCGAAGATTGACTTGAGGTAGGGGTACCATCAGTTTAAAGTAAAGGAAACATAAATTTCGAAGATTGCGTTTCATAATAGATATGGCCATTATGAATTTCTAGTTTTGCCTTTTGGGTTAACCAATGCACCTGATGTATTCATGGATCTTATGAATTGAAATTTCTTTGATTTCTTGGAAAAGATTTTGGTTGTGATCATTGATTATATTTTGGTTTATTCTAAAAGTGAAAAGGAGAATGACAGTCATTTAAGGGTTGTCTTGCAAACCATAAAAGAAAAGAAGCTATTTGGGACATTCAGCAAGTGTGATTTTTGGTTATAAAAAATTTCATTCCATAGTCACATTATTTCAAAAAATGGAATAACTTTTGACCCTTCTAAAACAAGAGTTGTTGAAGAAGGTCCAAGACCCATAAATATAACCAAAATCCATCATTTTCTTGGTTTAGTAGGTTATTACCGTATGAATGTTGAAAATTTTTCCTGGTTATCTAGCCCAATGACTAAGTTAAATCGAAAAGGTGTTATGTTTATTTGGAAAAATAATGTGATGATTGTTTTAAGGAAATTAAAAGAATATTCGTTAATGCTCTTGTTTTGGAATTACCTTCCCAAGACGGAAAATTTTTTATCTACAGTGATTCTTCGTTGAAAGGAATCGGTTTCTTCCTTATGTAGAATGATCAGGTAATTTCTTATGCTTCATGTTAGTTCAAACCTCATGAGTTAAATTCCCGACACATGATTTGGAATTAGCTGCTGTTTTTTTGCTTTAAAAATTTGGAGGCATAATTTGTATGGGGTAAAATGCAAAATATATACTGAACACAAAAGTTTGAGGTATATATTCACTTAGAAATAATTGAACATGAGACCGTGGAGATGGAAAGAATTAATAAATAATTATGATTGCACGATAATTTACCATCCGGGAAAGGAAAATAAAGTGGCAGATGCTTTGAGTCAAAAGAGTAATGCTACATTAACCATGCTATGTTTGGAAT
The DNA here is from genome assembly GCA_963277665.1 of Viscum album. Taxonomy (NCBI): domain Eukaryota; kingdom Viridiplantae; phylum Streptophyta; class Magnoliopsida; order Santalales; family Viscaceae; genus Viscum; species Viscum album. The sequence continues at coordinate 1,928,699,746 of OY728159.1, forward strand.
GAGATCCTTTGGTTTTTTATTTTATTAACTTTGGCATAGAAGTTTTTGTTGCAGAAAATTCCTCTATTTTGTTTTAGGTGTCAGTGAAATAATCTCTATCAGAGATAATTAAGAAAGGGAAGAAGGAAGACAATAAGTTGCAGAAAAAGATAGAGTTGGTTTAGAAGGGTATGTTTACTGATTTTAACATTGAAAGTGATTGTGTTTTGAGGTTTGGTAAGAGATTATGTGTGAATTTTGATTCATAGTTAAAGAATGTTTTGTTATGTGAAGCTCACAGTTCTCTATTTCCAATTTATCCTGGAAGTACTACGATGTATAGAGATCTTTGGGAGTATTACTGGTGGGATGGAATGAAAAGAGATATTGCTGAATTTAATGTGAAGTATTTGACTTGTGAATAGGTTAAAGTAGAGCGGTAGTTAACAAAAGGAATGCTTCAGTCTTTACTGGTGATAGAGTGGAAATGGAAAAATATATCCATGGACTTCGTTGTGGGATTACCAAAGACATCTCGAGGTAACAATTCAATCTGGGTTATTGATGATTGATTGACTAAATCATCTCATTTCCGTCCTATTCGATATACTCTATCACTTGATCAACTTTCTTGGTTGTATGTTAAAGATATAGTTGGGTTTCATGGGGTTCCCCTCATTGTTGTATCTGATCATGATTCTAGGTTTACTTCTAACTTTTGTAAAGGCCTTTAGAACTCGTTGGGTACTGAATTAAATTTTAGTAAAAATTTTCATCATCAATCAGATAGAACATTAGAAATAAAAATTCAGATCTTGGAGGATACGTTACGTTTTTACTCACTAGATTACAAGGGAAGTTGGGACTAACATATTTCTTTGGTTGATTTTTTTTATAATAATAGTTCTCATTCCTGTATAGAGATAGCTCCATTTGAGGCATTATATGGGATGCAGTGTCGCAATCCAACTTTTTGGGATGAAGTAGGTGAAAGGAAACTGATGGGACCAGAATTGATAGAAGAGATGGCAAAAAAAGTTCAGTTGATTTAGAAGCAATGAGAAAAGATCAGAGTAGGCGGAAACGTTATGCTGATAACTAGAAGAAGGATCATTATTTTGAGGTAGGTGATCATGTCTTTATTAATGTTTCTCCATGGAAAAGTGTGATGCATTTTGGTAAGAAGGAAAAGTTGTGTCTGAGGTTCATTTTACCTTATGAAATTCTTGAGAAAGTTGGATCAGTTGCATATAGAGTGGCTTTACCACTATGTTTATCCCAGGTACACAATGTTTTTAATGTTTAAATGTTGATGAAGTATATTCCAGAACCAACTCATGTTTTGAGCCCAGAGGTTGTTCAGTTAGAAGAGAATCACTCTTATGAGGAACAACCGGTCCATATTATTGACTGAAGAGAGAATGTTTTGAGGAATAAGGTAATTAATCAGGTAAAAGTTTTGTTAAAAAACTATTTGGTTGAAGAGGTAATGTGGGAATATTAAAATTAATTGAGGGTTAAATACCCCCATTTATTTGATAAGTGAATAAAATTGCGAGGATGAAAATTACCAAAGGGGAGAAGAACGTAACATCCCATGAAAATAAAGAATATAAAATTTCATATTTATTAATATTTTTGAATTAAATATTAATTTTACACTAAAATTGATGATATTTTCTATGGCGTAACTGATAAGAAACAACTCGTTTCTTTGAAATCTTACGATGCACACTAATAATATAATATTATTATAGTAAATGGTAGTTCACACATAGCCATAGTAATAGCTGGAATGAATAGAACTAGCTAAAATATGATTATACATGTTTTTAAAATGTTTTCAAATTCACCCAATAAAATCAAGAGTCTTAAAATGAGAATGAATCTAATTTTAATCATAATTTACTTTAAAAGGTCGATTTACCGCCCATTGATGGAGAAACCTTTTTAAATATTGTTTTTTCACTTTTATATGTTATTTTTTACAAAATAAAATTATTCTTTACAATCAAAACATCAAAATTTACTTTGGGTAAATTTTTTGTATTTTTCTGATAAAGTTCATTTTTAATGAATAGTGAAAAATACACTTTTTTAATTCAAAACTGCCTTTTAATCAAATTTATTTATTTGGTTAGATTATATTTTTAAATTTTTTTAAATGTGTAATTAGATTATTGTTTTACCATTTATTCCACTATTGGTCATGGGAAGTAATTTCACTATGAAATTGGACATAAACAATTATCAATATTTTGATAGTTATTATTTCTTAAAAACACATTTTTTTGACAACGAGAATTAATTTTAAATTAATTTTTTCCACTTATGTGTTTTGAATTGGAAAAATGGATTCCATATTTTAAATCAGGAGGTTAAAATTGTGTAAATATGTAACTTTAATTTATAGACATTATGTATATCTAATTCGGTAAATATTTTATTTTCCATGTTTAAATGGTAAATCTTGTAAATAAGGGTTAAACAGTAATATTATAAAAATATTAAATTACCCTAACATGTGTCCTAATACTATTAGTTGATACATTTACAACCATGTGAATCATTGGATCTATTTTGGGACCCCATGAAGCCACATGGGAGTGATAATGACAAATTATGTTAATTAATATAAAGTAAAGAAAAAATGGCATAAACATATATCTTTTAGTAAATCAATTTTTACATGTGGTTATAAAAGTTATCTCTTAGACTATAAATATTCATTTTAAATATAAAAATATTTCTACATTATGGTATTCTTTTTATAATTTTTATACATCAAATAAATAAAATTATTTTTGACCCAATAATGTTGCAATGTTTACCTCATTAATGGATGATTTAAATAAATAAGATTATAAATATTAAAACAATATCTAGAATCTGTCCAATTATTATTGGATGATTTTATTTCTAATATAAGTCATCTTACCATAATCTTTAATGAGTTTTGGACCATTTTAAATCGAATATGAGTTTATAATAAAATAATATTTTCAAACTTCTTAAAGAGCCCCTCCTCCCCCTTATAATGGACACCACTCCTAACCCATTTATCACACCTCTCAAGCCTCTTGGATCATCCAAAATCTGCCTAAATAATCTCCCCACATGTCTATATTCTTCCTAGAATCCTTACATTAGGCAGAAGGCACTTTAAGTAAACAGTTTGTTTCAAACCAATGGGAGTTACCCCAATTTAAGGTAACGTCTTCTCTTAAGTTCTATTGTTTTATTTTCCTTATCCAACCCCCTGAACTCTTTTTATTCTTTTATTTTATAAAAAACAGTATCCTAAATTTACTAGGTTTTTTTATGAGAAGGATTCTAACTACAATACACACACCTTAATCTAATGGATACGAACATACTGTTTCTGTGGACGACGAACTACTACCTCACGAAACAATGATTGTTCAAATATCTCCAACTGCCTCTTATGGTGGCCATTATGATGGCACTATATTTATATATGATATATATTATATTTATGTTTTCTTTATTCTTATGTATTTTTCATTTATATTACATCTTTATAGTTTCCATAGTGGGTAAATACTATAATTTCATTTGAGGAAGTGCGGACTACCACCCCCTCAAAGTGATATGACTCGTTCATACCATATGTGGGACATATAAAGGATGGATTAAATTAAATTATATGTGATAATATACTGGTATTATAAAATACATATATATCATTATATGTTTATTCCATTAAAATACTACATAGAAATGAAAGTAGAGTTCATACGTACGTACGTCTTACCGTCTCCATGAACTGTGCATTTCATTTCTTATCTCCAAATGTTATGTACTGTTATGAATACATATATATACTGGATATATATTATATAGAAGATATCTAAATCATGTATATCATTATGGAGATAATTTAATTTCTACCACATGAAAAATTTATAATTATAACAAGTTCATTTTTACCTCAAGTTCCAAACATCGACAAAATGTCTGATATGAACTCAAATAATTAACTAATTGTTACAGAAATGTAATAAGTTATAAAAAAGAAATAATAAAATTGAAAAAGGTTCTTATTAAAGTATAAATTAACTTAAGTTTATTATTCAGGAAGTTAAAGAACGAAGGGGTAAATTCGGACAAGAAGTAAGGGACTTCGTCTCAATCATCATTCATTGCAGAATATTTTGATTTATAAAAGACTTTATTTTATACAGTATATAATAACCTTTTAATTTTCATTTCATTCAAAGGAAATCTTTTTCTATGATACATTTTACTAAACTAAAAAAAAGAGTGTTTGTTTTAACGTAAGTAGTGACAACAACCTTTTCCGCCGCTGTGAGTTTTATTTTATCTTTGGCTTCCTTAACAAGAAATAATCTTTTTAAAAGGAAAAAAATACCATATAGTCTTCTATATATTTTGGAATTTAAAATGGTTTTGAGAACGACTTTTTTATGTCAATATATATAAATGATATATTGTGATTGAAATATGGATATGATATCTTTCCTTGATATTTGTTTTATGAGTTATAATTTTATAATGGTACTTGGACATTTGATGGGTGGTTACATGATAAACCAAATGACGGGTGGTGTCGTGATAAACCAAGACAGGTGGTTAGGTTATAACCTCCAATGATTTGGGTATGGAAGTTGAGTGTATGGCTGTTTTATTTAGTTATATTTATGGAAATCGATCGTATTGTTATTCCATTTAAGTACGTTTATGTTTCAAGTTACATTTATATCTTATGTGTTCTTCTTATGGGTTTTATGGTAATATTTTGGTTACAAAATGGTAATAAATGATCTTTTATTTAGTAAAGAGTATTTACTACATCATAAAGGAGAAAAGTTTTACTTATGATAAGGTATTCATGGTTTACTTTTTTTTTTGAAAAAAGTAACAATTTTCCTTTTTTGTATATCCCTTACTAAGCTTTTTCTGCTCATATAAAGTTTTTGAAATGTTTTTCATAGGATATAAAGTGGATTAGGGTCTATTATGGATCAATTAAAAGTCATGATGTCTAAAACATGGAACTAGACATGACTATTTTTTTCAAAGAGTTTTTATTTTATGAAAAAAATTGAAATTGAATAAAAGTGTCTACTTTTTAATTTTTGAGATGAAATGAAATTTTTATGAAAAAGCTCTCTAAACCTCTAATACTGAAAATATCTTCAATGTTAATTATTCATTTAATTCATGATTATGTAATGTTTTAAGGACAGGTCATTATAGATTTTAAGGTGATTTATTTTAAATTGGAGGAAAGATATCCCCTTGCCATAAGACATCGATCTATCGAACCAATGGTTACTTTTTGAGTAGAAGTCTGCGGGACCTAGGATTTATTTATGGGAATGTTGTAGGGACACCGACTACTTGATTGGTGACATGAGGTGTTAGTGACATAATTATGGGTGGAACCCAGGGGGTTCACATGCTATTATATTCTTCAGGGGATTCCAAGGCATTAATACATGGGTCCTTTCCAATGGAAATATATCTTTAAAGACATATATTGAATGGAAATATATATTTGGGGCATATATTCCAAGGTATAATTGAGTTTGAGAAAGCAGGTATGTGCTTCCTTGTGGCGTTTGAGCGCAATGGAAGTGGGTTAAATATTTAAATGTTTGTGCCTTTTCAATTTTTTTATATTTTTCATAAACATGTATAATTATGTATGAAAGAAAGGTACACATTGTTGGTGGACTATAGAGTTCACACTCACACCCTACATGGTTCTCTCAAGACACATTTAGACTTTATGTTTTTGAGATCAGGTAAGGGATCATGCTCGAGAGGTGGACCTAAATGATCAGGGATGTAATTCTTTACATGGGATGGATGGAAGTGGGAGAGGTGGTTCTTATGCATCAAGATGAACCTTTTTATAGTTTTATATATATACAAAATTATATGTTTAAACATGTAAGAACGTAGTCATATATTTTCTATGATCTATTATGACATGTCTATCTATCTGCTTATGGTATTGTGCCTTTGGGCTTTATGATATTACTTCTCCTGTTATGGTCATTATTCTACTGTGTTATATACATATGGACAATTATTATTATCACCAGAAGAGGTTATAGTATACCCAATTTCAAATAATATGACCCTCACTGCTAGTTTTTAGCATTTGATGTATCTAGAGGCTCACCTAAGGTTGTGTGGACAACCAGCCCCGAGCATATATAAAGTAGAAAACCGGGTCGGGGTGCTATAAATAGTATCATCGAATATTATTTTCCGTTTTGGTCTAACAATTTCAACTATGGTATATCGGAGGATAGTATGTAGTTATGATTTGGTTAAGAGTTCATCTTTCAGTTTATGTGGCCCCATGCATGGGAGGATGACCAAGTTTCCATTGGTGGTAAATTGATGTTATTATTTTTTATTTTAGAGTCGATTGAATTCCACCTCGAGCGGAACACTTGGGTGTGATGTTATATGATTATATGGTTTTGATCCTTGGTCAAGTATAGAAATGGGGTATTGTTTACGCATCATCATAGTCATATATGATGAAATGATTTATGTACGTTCTTATAAATTATTTCGTGGAACTTTGAATACACTATTAGGGTTTGGGCTATTTAATGTTTCGACAAAAATCTAAACAACATTTTTAGGGTTAACTCTTTTGGTGTCATTCTACTCATATAGCAATGGTATGTGGTTACTGTAGAGAACCAAAGCATTACTTACATGGAGATTACATTACTTTTTCGGAATACATAATACATAACAAAAACAGACACACAAGGACCGTAATAGTTTAGTGTCTTTGGAAACACGGAATATAAACATCTAATCATGTTGAAAGATCTTCAACATCTCCCATAACGATCATCCCCTTTTCGTTTCCTTACCTAAAAACTTTCTTTATTTCCTTGGGAAAATAAAACATAAAAAGGGTGAGTTCAAATGCTCAGTAAGGCCAAACATAGAGAACATAAAACAATCCATAAACATTTGAAAGAAAAAACTTGAACATGAAATCTAAACATTAAAACCTCGAGGAAAGACATAAATCTTGGAACTAAGTAAGGAATTTATCATAAAGGAACATCAATAATGATAAAAAAGCATGGGAATAAAACATTTAATTGTGGAAACCATTCATCACTTGTTATGATTTCCATAGTATCCAAGGCATTACTGCCAAGACCATCTTAGTGGACAAAGTCCCTTTCTGAATCGAGTTCACTCCTCGATCCAGTCTTGTATCACTGAACTGGATTATCTTACCGTTTCAGCCATGTCTATATCATGAGATATATAATCTTTACCCAATGCATTGGATGTAGATATAGGTCCCACCCATCTCATATTTAAATCATTCTTTCGTGTTCCACAATATAAACATAAATCATTCATCATAATGCAAGAATAAAATGGGTTTCATAAACATCATTCCATCATAACATAATCCATTCAAGAACAATTGGATATCATTTCATTATAAGAAAAGTAAAACCATGTAAATCATAGAGTCATGATACTTGAAACATACGCATATGAAATAATGTCATCTTAGATGAAAAATGGTTTTGATAAAACACTTGAAATGAATTCGTGAGGAAAATATCATTTCTTCTTCAAAATAAATTTCTTTCCACAAAACGTCATGAAATTCTAAAAGAAAAAGAATTTTTTTAAAATATTCCTGAAATATTTTAGAGGAAGCTTCATGAAAATAAGGCTTTATAAAACCGTAAAAATCCTTTCATGCCATATAAGTTAAAAAAACATTCTTCTCATACTTTTGCTGGAAAAGTCAAAAAGTACCACATAGGGCAAATAAAAGAAAGATTACTTCCATACCATGGGGTAAAAGTCAAAATGGGTAAAATGGACTTTAAACATACATGCATACACTTTTATAAAACATGGACATGGATGATAGCAATAACCCCGGTAAATACTTACGAATAAGCAATCTCAGATAAAAATGAGATTTGAAAAATTATCCCTTTCCTTAGGTTTGATATGCTTCATACGTATCTGAACCTCCTGTATAATGATTCAAATAATGTCATTGACTTATTACAGAATCATATTCATTGTTATGATATCATATATGTTTCAATTATGACTTTATATTACCCGTTCTTTTGTAAATTCCATGTTAAAGCAGCATTTTGGGTAAAATCATTTCATTTATCGTATGTGTTTCGACTTTTCGTTCTTGATATTAGTAATTATATCATGATTTAAATAATTCAAGAATGTCAAACATGATTTATATATAATATATATTATACTTATACATATATATATTGTAGATCGATAAAAGGAATGAAATACACCGTTAATGGAGACGGTAGGCCGTACGTACGCATGAACGCTGTTTTCATTTCCTTATTGAATTGAATGAAACTAAATAGATGACATACACATATATATACATAAATCCAGTAGCATTATTATTTCATATATTTAATTATTATTCATTATATAAACTTGATGATCATTCATTTATGGTTAACATGGAGAATGAATCTAATCGCGTCGTGGAGACGGTAGTCCGTACGTACGCATGAGCGATGATATCGTTCCCATAATTGTTGAATAGAATTGGAGTGGATGGTATAATATATCAGAATCATTATGATGTTATAATAACCATATATATTTTTTATTTACACCATTATACACATCCATGTAGGGTTTTGGTGGAAAAACAGATTTCACCATGGCATGGAGACGGTATTCCGTACGTACACACGCGTGGTTATTTCATTTCCCATAGGATGGATAGATGGTGAAAGTGGGTTGTTTCATACTTATAATAACATATAAGTATATGAGTTATGCTGATGTTATTACTTCATAATGAAAAAACTAAGGAAGAATAATTGGAAGAATAAATAAAGTTGAAAGAATCGGTAACGGACATTACCTCTTCTTTGAAGAGCCTCTTTGAGACCTCATCTTAGGGCACTAACATTAGTATTTGAAGAAGACCAGAACCTCTAGGATGTTTCTATGGAAGTGCAGAAGATACTTTGGCAGGGGTTGGCCGAGATTGAAGGCTCAATGTGGTGTGAGGAAGAGAGGGAGGAGGTGCCCTTTTATATGGGAGGAGAGGGGAACCTTTGGAAAAAATAAAAATATTATTTTATTATAAAGTCATATTCAGTTTTTAATTGATTTATTTAAATGATAATGTGGGTATGGGTATAAATCCTCTCATCCAATAGAATTTAGACATGTTTAAGATTCTATTTTAACCTAATCATTTAGATTTAACCTTAAGTGAAATAATTTTACTTTTACCGTGTCTTCTTGTTTTTTTACACTATAAGGTTAATAAACCTACTATAACAAGACAAAAGAACCCCAAGTTTTTCATTATTAATATATATATCCTTATATAATTCATTTGTCTGATCCTTAGATTTTTAGGAATAAAATAACAATTAATAATATAATATTTGTTTTAAAAACTATTTTATGTCAATTTTAACACTACTTGGTAATTGATTTTTTTGAAAATTATAACAGAATGATTAGTTCGAAAAATGTTAATTAAATAGAAACTAACATGTCATATTAACCTATAAAATTAGTTAAATTCATAAAAAGTCTGAAATTACATTTATTTGGGTATTTATAACATCAATTATGTCAATATTTCATTAAAAAGATAATTACTACATCATCATTGTGTCATAAATAAATTAACTTATTTAATGTCTAAAAATTATAAATAAAATACCATTATGTAGGAAAGATTTTTATCTTTCTAATTAATATTTATAGTCGAATTTATCTTATGTATAACCCTATATTAAAAATTATTTAGTTATTAAACTTTTATTTTAACTATTTTAACCCTTCTTTCAATAAATTAATAATAAATGTCCTAATCTAATCCAAGTGAGCCTAAATGGTCATATTTTATTCCTAAGGCTGTTTTTGGTCGAATTAAACTTATCCAATAGAATTAGGACATGTGTTAGGGTAATAATAATATCACTTTTACCCTTAATTACCCTATTTACTTTTAACTGTGGTAAAAAAAAGTAAAAAGTTACTATTCACCAAAAATAATTTTCATCTCATTGAACCACATTTTATTCATTGATATTAACCGTGTCTCTCGGATTTTCGAAATTCAATTCATAGAAGTGGTAAAATTTCATTCAAATGAAAAAGTCATATTTTTAGCTACCACTAAGTGGTTTCACTATTCATCGAAAATTGAAGTTTTTCAGAGAAATACCAAAAATTCAGCCTAAGAATTATTTGATATTCCAAATTCAAAATGGATGTTTATTTTTAAAAATTCATAAAAAATACGTGGCATTATTTAATTTTAAATTTAAATCTCGTTATCAAAACAAATAGCGTGTTTTTAAGACGAAAAAAACAATCAAAAGATTGATACTTGTTTATATCCAATTTCAAAGTGAAATTAATTCCAATGAACAACATTGGATTAAATGGTAAAAATATATTCTAATTAAACTTTAAAACCAATTTAAATGATAATCTGACCATATTAAGTATTGCGATGAAAAGCGTTTTTTTAATTAAAATATAGCGTGTTTATACTATTCATTAAAATATGAAAGTTATCAGAATAATATGAAAAATTTATCCAAAGTAAATTTTTATATCCTAATTCCAAAGAATAATTTTATTTTGTCAAATTGAACTTATAGAAATGTCAAAAACAAGATTTAAGGTGGGTGCGTCATCAAAAGGCGGGAAAACTGCAATTTTTGAAAAATACATATTTTACAAGAGACATTTATTTTTTTCTCATACCATATTCTAGAAAATGTGTAAGATGAATAATAATGTTATAAAATTCAAAATTTAGTAAATACTATTCATAATGGAAAGTCCATAATAATATTATAACAATATATCGTTGTTTAGTGAAACCTGGTATTGCGTACAACACACTCTATCGAGGAAGGTCGCGATTGCGTGTAATGAAAGCCAAGTCCGGGTTGCGTGTTGTGCAAGACTCCTCTATTGTTTCGTATAACAAAATCCAACCATATTTCATTTAACATTGAATATATATATATATGTACACTCAATGTTTCGTAAAATAACTACTATCAAAATTGTGTGTAACATGATCCAAAAATAGTGTTGTGTACACTGCAAGCTCATACGGTGTTGCGTATAGCGCAATGCAATCGTTTTGTAGCTTATAAAACAAGACATCAATGAAATTAAAAGAATATTTTTCATAAAATCTTGGGGTGTTACATTCTACCCCCCTTAATATGAATTTCGCCCTCGAAATTCGTCGGGGTTATAAATCGTTTACTATTTATAGAAACCCACATTGTAAAAAGGAATACTAAAACATAATTTTAAAAACTAAAGTATGAAATGTAACGATTACCCAAAGAAACTCATCACTGAGTTTCCATATAGGAGAACATAGGTGAAAATATGGATATGGAATAAAAATCTAACCATCAAGTTCTGATGGAGATTGGTAGAGAACATGGCTATGAAAAAGACATCAATCTCAACGCCATAGATTTGTGATAATCTAAGGTACCATCTGATTCATAGGATATAAGGGCACTAGGACAACATTTTTGGTTTTCAATATCATTTCCCTAAAGTTGATGAAATTGGAATTAGAAGAAATACTTTCGTGATTTTGGTACAGTCTCACCATTAGTCGTTATTTGGACAATTTCCACCTCATCTCTTAATGAGATGAAGTTGAATTTGTCATTCCTGAAGTGTTAGCAGATCATGTGATAGAATGATGGGTCATTCCATCGGTCTCAAACAAAAGGTTATAAAAGTTATCAAAAATACATAAGTCCATCTATAGTGAGATTAATCATATATAGTTCCTAAAATGGACTTATACTTCATATATCATACTGCTTATTATAATAAAACTTGTTTCTACTAAACAGGTTCTTCCTGTAGGCCTGTGGTAGGTGATAAAGGCCAGTCGCATTTCGGTTGTGGGTTCGATTTCCATAGCCTTATCTGATGTGATGGGCTGTCGCCCATCCTGTAGGTTGTCCTTTTTCCAAGACTACATTACTATAACATACCATCAATAATATCGAAAAAACTTCTATCTATAAGCAATTATAACTTATGTCCAACACAATCCATTCCAATCTTTAGGCTTATCCATAATACTGCAGTCCACTCTCATATTATAGTGAAAACTATTACCAGATATTTTATATAACAAGAATGTTAATACCATCGTTGATCCCCATATATCATAAGATATGTCTTGTTGGTCACATTACAAACATTAAAAGGACTTAATCATGTATTCTCTTGAAAAATGAATACCCATTGAATCTTAGTGAAAACATGAGTGCTGTCAATAGTTAACTCTTTCCACATACCAAAACCCCAAAATTCTATATACTCAACCCATGATATAACTATTTCCTTATATCAGTCATGAGCTCATGAATACTGTCAAACTTTTCATTTTCTCCTTATCCCTTCATTATGCGCATATCATCTTTTTTCCAAAAATATCTCAATCACTTTCCATGGTTACCGGTACTATATAATTATTTAAAATCACCATAGACCAATACATAAATATTCCAATATTCCACGATACTATATACAACATTATTTTGGAATCCCATTACATAAACACTTAATCATTCCACCACAACATTGTCATATTCAACATCGCTAATAGTGATCGCATATGACTTCCTTTTGTCCTTTTCCATAAGTGGTTGCTCATGTCGATCATTACCAACCCTTGGATTAGGGAATTTATTAGCATAATGCCCCATTTCTTTGCACATGGATCATTGAAGTGTTGGTGGTGCATTCTTTGCAGTCTTTTCTTTACTCACATCATTTGAAACCCTTTTTCAATTACTTCGACACTCAGCTGCTCGATGACCTTATTTTCCACACTTAAAACATTTTCTAGTCTCTTTAAGACAATCTCCACCATGATTCTTTCCACACTTTGAGCATAAGGAAACATTCATCTTCTTTTCACCATTATTTTAAGATTTATCCTTGAAATCCATATTTCATTTCTTGTCAAAACCATGAGAAGGATAAGTAACACCAACTTTTATTTCTACCTTGCTAGCACAATGCACAATTTCTCCATAGCTACTGAAGTCCCTTATAGCTAATTCCCTTCGAAGATTTGGTTTTAAGCCATTGAAGAATTGATTAACTTTACTTTCAGGTTCGATGATAAAGCTAGATGCATATCTTGAAAGCCCTGTAAAATTCTCTTCGTATACACCAAAAGATTCATCATCCTTTTCCTTTAGTTCAAGAAACTCCTTCTTCATCATTGTTTGAAGAATTTGAGGGAAGTACTTATTGAAAAATAAGTTCTTGAACTCGTCCCATTCCATGGACTCAATTTCATCTCTTGGCCTCGTATTCTTGATATGATTCCACTATTTATCCGCTTCATCTTCCAAATGCTATACTGCTAAGATGACTTTATCATGTTCAAAACATTGAAGAACTGAAAAAATCTTTTCAGTGGTACTGATCCATTGTTCAGCAACAAGTGGATCAGAAGACCCCCTGAAAGAAGGTGGGCGTTGCCTCATGAAGGACTCAATAGAATATTGTTCCCTTCTATGCTCATTTGGAAGTCCAGAATGATTCATAGCTTGTGTAAGTATAGCAATAAGATTTTTCACTCCATCTCAAATAACATTTGTTTTTTCAAGAGGACAATCATTTCATTTTCCATTTCATTGATCAATACAGTTCCTTTGGGTTCCAGCCATTCTCTAAATCCCAAAAAGAATAGTGTGAGAGGAAAAAATCATGCTAAGGAAAAAAACATAATAAAGAGGGAGTACCTTCAATATCTGACATCTTAGGTTTAATTCTAAGATTGTTACCATATTTCTAAGACTATAACCTATACTTATACTTAACCTTAGGGACATCCCTAGACATACCATAGAAATATCTCCAGGGATCTCACTAAAGTTCTTGCGTCCTAGTTTACAAAGGTTGACTAATACTTTCCTCTGATACAAACCGTAGAGACCCAAAGCTTGACGTACATGGACATTACATTACTTTTGTGGAATACTTAATACATAACAACAACAGACACACAAGGACTAGAATTGTTTAGTGTCTTTGGAAACTCGGAATATAAACATCTAATCATAATGAAAGATCTTCAACATCTCCTATAACGATATTCCCCTTTTCATTTACTTACCTAAAACCTTTCTTTATTTCCTGGGGAAAATAAAACATAAAAAGGGTGAGCTCAAATGCTTAGTAAGGCCAAACATAGGGAACATAAAACAATCCATAAACATTTGAAATAAAAAACTTGACCCTGAAATCTAAACTTTGAATCCTCGAGCAAAGACATAAATCTTGGAAGTAAGTAAGGCATTTATCATAAAGGAACACCAATCATGATAAAACAACATGGGATAAAACATGTAATTGTGTAAACTATTCATCACTAGTTATGATTTCCATAGAGTCCAAGCCATTGTTGCCAAGACCATCTTAGTGGACAAAGTCCCTTTCTGAATCGAGTTCACTCCTCAATCCAGTCCTGTATCACTAAACTGGATTAACTTACCATTTCGGACATGTCAATATAATGAGATATATAATATTTACCCTATGAATTGGAGGGAGATATAGGTCCCACCCATCTCATATTGAAAGCATTCTTTCGTGTGCCACAATAAAAACATAAATCATTAATCATAACCCAAGAATAAAATGGGTTTCATAATCATCATTCCATCATTACATAATCCATACAAGAAAAATTGGATATCATTTCATCATAATAAAAGTGAAAAAATGTAAATCATAGATAAATGATACTTGAAACATCCACATATGAAATAATGTCATCTTAGATGAAAAATGGTTTTCATAAAACACTTGAAATGAATTCTTGTGGAAAATATCATTTCTTCTTGAAAATCAATTTCTTTTGACAAAACATCATGAAATTTTAAAAGAAAAAGATTTTGTGTAAAAAAGTCATGAAATCCTTTGGAGGAAGCTTCATGAAAAGAAGGCTTTATAAAAGTGTAAAAATCCTTTCATGCCGTATAAGTTAAAAAAACATTATTCTCATACTTTTACTGGAAAAGTCAAAAAGTACCTCGTATGGTAAATAAAATAATGATTCCTTCCATTCCATGGGGTAAAAGTTAAAATGGGTAAAAATGACTTTAAACATACATGAATAAACTTTTATAAAACATGTACATGGATGATAGAAATAACCCCAGTAAATACTTACAAATAAGCAATCTCGGATAAAAATGAGATTTGCAAAATTATCCCTTACCTTAGGTCCGATATGCTTCGTATGTATCCGAACCTCCTGTATAGTGATTTAAATAATGTCATTGAATTATTACGGAATCATATCCATTGTTATGATATCATATATATTTCAATTATGACTTTATATTACTCGTTCTTTTGTAAATTCCATGTTAAAGCAGCGTTTTGGGTAAAATCATTTCATTTATCGTATGTGTTTCGACTTGTCGTTCTCGATATTATTACTTATATCCTGATTTAAATAAATCCATAATGTAAAACATGATTTATATATAATATATATTCATCATATATAGATATATATTATTGATCGATAAAAGGAATGAAATACACCGTTCATGGAGACGGTAGGTCGTACGTACGCATGAACGCTGTTTTCGTTTCCTTATTGAATTGAATGAAACTAAATAGATGACATACATATATATATAAATAAATCCAGTAGAATTATTATTTAATATTTTTCATTATTATTCATTATATAATTTTTATCATCATTCATGTATGGTTAACATGGATAATGAATCTCATCGCGTCGTGGAGACGGTAGTCCGTACGTACGCACGAGCGATGATATCGTTCCCATAATTATTGAATAGAATTGGAGTGGATGGAATAATATATCAGAATCATTATGATTTTATAATAACCATATATAGTTATTCTTTACACCTTTATACCCATCCATGTAAGGTGTTGGTGGAAAAACAGATTTCACCACGGCGTGGAGACGGTATTCCGTACGTACGCACGCGTGGTGATTTCGTTTTCCATAGTATGGATAGATGGTGAAATAGGGTTGTTTCATAATTATAATAACATATAATTATATGAGTTATACTGATGTTATTACATCATAATGAAACAAATAAATAAGAAGAAGTGGAAGAAGAAATAAAGTTGAAAGAATCTGTAACGGACATTACCTCTTCTTTGAAGTGCCTCTTTGAGGCCTCCTCTTAGGTCACTAAAATTGGTCATTGAAGAAGACCAGAACCTCTATGATGTTTCTATGGAATTGGAGAAGAAAATTTGGCAGGGTTTGGCCGAGCTTGAAGGCTCAAAGTGGTGTGAGGAAGAGAGGGAGGAGGTGCCCTTTTATAAGGGATGAGAGGGGCACCTTTGGAAAAACTAAAAATATTATTTTATTATAAAGTAATATTCGGTTTTTAATTGATTTATTTAGAATCTAATGTGGGGATGGGTCTAAATCCTCTCATACAATATAATTTAGACAAGTTTAGGTTTCTATTTTAACCTTATCATTTAGATTTAATCTTAAGTTAAATAATTTTACTTTAACCGTGTCTTCTTGTTTTCTTACACTATAAGGTTAATAAACCTACTATAACAAGCCAAAAGAACCCCAAGTTGTTTATTATTAATATATATAACCTTATAAAAGTAATTTTTCAGAGCCTTATATTTTTAGGAATAAAATAACAATTAATAATATAATATTTGTTTTAAAAACTATTTTATGTCAATTTTGACACTACTTCGTAATTGATTTTTTTGAAAAACATAACAGAAATATTAGTTCGAAAAAAGTTAATTAAATCAAAACTAACATGTCATATTAACCTATAAAATTAGTGAAATTCAAAAAAAGTCTCAATTTACATTTCTTTGGGTATTTATAACATCAATTATGTCAATATTTTATTAATAAGATAATTACTGCATCATCTTTGTGTCATAAATAAATCTACTTATTTAATGTCTAAAGATTATAAATAAACTATCATTATGTAGTAAAACATTTTATATTTCTAATGAATATTTATAGTCGAATTTATCTTATGTATAACCCTATATTAAAAATGATTTAGTTATTAATATTTGATTTTAACTATTTTAACTCTTCTTTAAATAAATTAATAATAAATGTCCTAATCTAATCCAAGTGGGCCTAAATGGTCATATTTTATTCCTAAGGTTGTTTTTGGTTGAATTAAACCTATCCAATAGAATTAGGACATGTTTTAGGGTAATAATATTATCATTTTTAGCCTTAATTACCCTATTTACTTTTAACCGTGGAAAAAAAATGTAAAAAGTGGCTATTCACCAAAAATTATTTTCATCTCATTGAACTACATTTTAGTCATTGATATTAACCATATCTCTCGGATTTTTGAAATTCAATTCACAGAAGAGGTAAAATTTCATTTAAGTTAAAAGTCAGTTTTTTGACTACCACTAAGTGGTTTCACTATTCATCGAAAATTGATGTTTTTCAGAAAAATACCAAAAAATCAACCTAAGAATTATTTGATATTACGAATTAAAAATTGATGTCTATTTTTCCAAATTCAAAACATATAAGTGGAATTAATTAATTTTAAATTTAATTCTCGTTATCAAAACAAATAGCGTGTTTTTAAGAAACAAAAACAATTAAAAGATTGATACTTGTTTATATCCAATTTCAAAGTGAAATTAATTTCAATGAACAACATTGGATTTAATGGTAAAAATATATTCTAATTATACTTTAAAACCAATTAAAAAGATAATCTAACCATATAAATTATTATGATGAAAAAAATTTGTTTTTAATTAAAATATAGCATGTTTTTACTATTCATTAAAATATGAAAGTTATCAGAATAATATGAAAAATTTATCCAAAGTAAATTTTTATATCTTGATTCCAAAGAATAATCTAATTTTTTCAAATTGAACTTATAGAAATGTCAAAGACAAGATTTAAGGTGGGTGCGTCATTAAAAGGAGGGAAAACTGTAATTTTTAAAAAAAATATATTTTGCACGAAAAATTTATTTTGTTCTCATACCATATTCTAGAAAATGTGTAAGATGAATAAAAATTTTATAAAATTAAAAATTTAGTTAATACTATTCATAACGACTAGTCCATAATAATATTATAACAATATATCGTTGTTTAATGAAATCTGGTATTGCGTACAACACACGCTATCGAGAAAGGTCATGATTGCGTGTAATGCAAGAGAAGTCAAGGTTGCGCGTTGTACAAGACTCCTATGTTGTCTCATATAACAGAATCCAACCATATTTCTTTTATATATTGAATATATATATATATATATATATACCCTCAATGTTTCGTAGAATAACTACTATCAAAATTGTGTGTAATATGATCCAAGAATAGTGTTGTGTATACTGCAAGCTCATACGGTGTTGCCTATAGCGCAAGGCAATCTTTTTGTAGCTTACAACACAAGAGATCAATGAAATTAAAAGAATATTTTTCATAAAATCTTGTGGTGTTACATTCTACCCCCCTTAAAATGAATTTTGCCCTCAAAATTCGTCGGGGTTATTAATCAATTAATATTTATAGAAACCCACATCGTAAAAAGGAATACAAAAACTTAATTTTAAAAACTAAATTATGAAATGTAACGATTACCCAAAGAAACTCATCACTGGGTTTCCATATAGGAGAACATAGGTGGAAATATGGATATGGAAGAAAAATATAACCATCAAGTTTTAATGGAGAGTGGTAGTGAACGTGGCTATGAAAAAGACATCAATCACAAAGACATAGATTTGTGATGTTCTAATGTACCATCTGATTCATCGGATATAAGGGCACTAGGACAACATTTTTGGTTTTCAAGATCATTTCCCTAAAGTTGATGAAATTGTAATTAGAAGAAATAATTTCGTGATTTTGGTAAAGTCTCACCGTTGGTCGTTATTTGGACAATTTTGATTTCATCTCTTAAAGAAATGAAGTTGAATTTCTCATTCGTGAAGTGTTAGCAGATCATGTGATAGAATGATGGGTCATTCAATCTGTGTCAAACAAAAGGTTATAAAAGTTATCAAAAACACATAAGTCCATCTATAGTGAGATTAATCATATATGGTTCCTAAAATGGACTTATACTTCATATATCATAATGTTTAATATAATAAAACTAGTTTCTACTAAACAAGGACTTCTTGTAGGCCAGTGGTACACGATAAAGGCCAGTCGCACTTTGGTTGTGGGTTCAATTCCTACAGCCTTGTTTGACGCGATGGGCTATCCCCCATCCTGCAGGTTGTCCTTTTTCTAAGACTACATTACTATAACATCCCATAAATAATATCAAAAAAACTTCTATCCTTAAACAATACTAACTTATGTCCAACATAATCCATTCCAATCTTTAGGCTTATCCATAATACTGCAGTCCACTCTCATATTATAGTGAAAATGATTACTAAAGATTTCATATAACAAGCATGTTAATACCATCGTCGAGCCCCATATATCATAAGATATGTCTTTTTGGGAACATTCCAAACATTTGAAGGCCTTAATCATGTATTATCTTGAAAAATTAATACCCATTGAATCTTAGTGAAAACATGAGTGCTGTCAAAAGTTAAATCTTTCCACATACCAAAACCCCAAAATTCTTTATACTCAAACCATGATATAAGTATTTACTTATATCAGTCATGAGCTCTTGAATACTGTCAAACATTTCATTTTCTTCTTATCCCTTCATTATACGCATATCATCTTTTTCCCAAAAATATCTCAATCACTTTCCATGGTTACCAGTACCATAAAATTATTGAAAACCACAATAGACCAATACATAAATATTTCAATATTCCACGATACTATATACAACATTATTTTGGAATCCCAATACATAAACACTTAATCATTCCACCACATCGTTGTCATATTCAACATCACCAATATTAATCACATGTGACTTCCCTTTTTTTCTTTGCATTAAGTGGTTGCTCATGTCGATCATCACCAACCCTTAGATTAGGGAATTTATTAGCATAATGCCCCATTTCCTTGCACTTGAAGCATTGAAGTGTTGGTGGTGCGTTCTCTACAGTATTTTCGTTATTCAAATCATTAGAAACCCTTTTTTCATTACTTAGACACTCAGCTTCTTGATGACCTTATTTTCTACACTTAAAACATTTTCTAGTCCCTTTAAGACAATATCCACCATGCTTCTTTCCACACTTTGAGCATAAGGAAACATTCAACTTCTTTTCACCATTATTCTGAGATTTCTCCTTGAACTCCATCTTTCGTTTCTTGTCAAAACCATGAGATGGATAAGTAACACAAACTTCCATTTCTACCTTGATAGCACAACGTGAAATTTCTTCATAGATACTGAAGTCCCTTATAGCTAATTCCCTTTGAAGATTTGGTTTTAAGCCACTGAAGAATTGATCAACTTTACTTTCAGGTTGGATGATAAAGGCAAATGCATACCTTGCAAGCCTTGTAAAATTAGCTTCGTATACACAAACAGATTCATCATCTTTTTTCTTTAGTTCAAGAAACTCCTTCTCTATCTTTGTTTGAAGAATATGAGGGAAGTACTTATTGAAAAATAGGTTCTTGAACTCGTCCCATTCCATGGACTCAATTTCATCTATTGGCCTCGTATTCTTGATAAGATTCCACCATTGATCAGCTACACCTTCCAAATGATATACTGTTAAGATGAATTTATCATGTTCAGAACATTGAAGAACTGAATATATCTTTTCAGTGGAACTGATCTATTGTTCAGCAACAATTGGATCAAAAGACCCACTGAACGAAGGTGGACGTTGCCTCATGAAGGACTCAATAGAATATTATTCCCTTCTCTGCTCATTTGGAAGTCCAGAATGATTCATAGCTTGTGTAAGTATAGCAATAATATTTTCCACTCCATCTCCCATAACATTTGTTTGTTCATGAGTACAATCATTTCATTGTCCATTGAATTGATCAACACGGTTCCTTCGGGTTCCAGCCCTCGTCCAAAACCCAAAAAGAATAGTTTGAAAGGAAAAAATCATGCTAGGGAAAACAACATCATAAAGGGGGAGTACCTTCCATATTTAACATCTTAGGTTTAATTCTAATATCATTACCATAATTCTAGGACTATAACGTATACTTATACTTAACCTTAGGGACATCCCTAGAAATACCTTAGAAATATCTCTAGGGATCTCACTAAAGTTCTCTCATCCTAGTTTCCAAAGGTTGACTAAACCTTTCCTCTGATACCAACTGTAGAGACCAAAAGCTTTACTTAATTGGACATTAAATTAATTTTTCGGATTACTTAATACATAACAAAAATAGACACACAAGGACCATAATATTTTAGTGTCTTTGGAAACTCAGAATATAAACATCTAATCATGTTGAAAGATTTTCAACATCTCCCATAACGATCTTCCCCTTTTTGTTTCCTTAAATAAAACCTTTCTTTATTTCCTCGGGAAAATAAAACATACAAAGGGTGAGCTCAAATTCTCATTAAGGGAAATCATAGAGAACATAAAACAATCCATAAACATTTGAAAGAAAAAACTTGAAAATGAAATCTAAACCGTAAAACCTCAAGCAATGACATAAATCTTGGAAGTAAGTAAGGCATTTATCATAAAGGAACATAAATCACGATAAAATATAATGGGAATAAAACTTGTAATTGTGGAAACCATTCATCACTTGTTATGATTTCCATAGTATCCAAGGCATTGGTGCCAAGATCATCTTAGTGGAAAAAGTCCTTTTCTGAATCAAATTCACTCCTCGATCCAGTCCTGTATCAATGAACCGGATTAACTTACAGTTTCATCCATGTCTATCTCATGAGATATATAATCTTTACCCAATGCATTGGAGGGAGATATAGGCCCCAGCCATCTCACATTGAAATCATTCTTTCGTCTTCCATAATATAAACATAAATCATTCATCATAACCTTAGAATAAAATGGGTTTCATAAACATCTTTCCATCAAAACAAAATCCAGAAAATAAAAATTGGATATCATTTCATCATAAGAAAAGTGAAACCATGTAAATCATAGAGACATGATACTTGAAACATAAACATATGAAATAATGTCATCTTAAATGAAAAATGGTTTTGATAAAACACTTGAAATTAATTCATGAGGAAAATATCATTTCTTGTTTAAAATCAATTTATTTTCACAAAACATCATGAAATTTTAAAAGAAAAATATATTTTTTAAAATAGTCATGAAATATTTTGGAGGAAGATTCATGAAAATAAGGCTTTATAAAACCCTAAAAATGCTTTCATGCCGTATAAGTAAAAAAAACATTCTTCCCATACTTTTGCTGGAAAAGTCAAAAAGTACCTCATAGGGTAAATAAAAGAAAGATTCTTTCCATACTATGGGGTAAAAGTCAAAATGGGTAAAAAGGACATTAAAAATACATGCATACATATTTACAAAATATGGACATGGATGATAGTAATAACCCTAGTAAATACTTACGAATATGCAATCTAGGATAAAAATGAGATTTGCAGAATTATCCCTTACCTTAGGTCCGATATGCTTCGTACGTATCAGAACCTCCTGTATAATGATTTAAATAATGTCATTGACTTATTACAGAATCATATTCATTGTTATCATATCATATATGTTTCAATTATGACTTTATATTACCCGTTCTTTTGTAAATTCCATGTTAAAGCATCGTTTTGGGTAAAATCATTTCATTTATCGTATGTGTTTCGACTTGTCGTTCTTGATATTATTACTTATATCCTAATTTACATAATAAAAGAATGTAAAACATGATTTATATATAATATATATTATACTTATACATATATATATATTGTAGATCGATAAAAGGAATGAAATACAGCGTTCATGGAGACGGTAGGCCGTACGTACGCATGAACGCTGTTTTCGTTTCCTTATTGAATTGAATGAAACTAAATATATGACATACATATATATATATATATATACATAAATCCAGTAGCATTATTATTTCATATATTTCATTATTATTCATTATATAAACATTATGATCATTCACGTATGGTTAACATGGAGAATGAATCTCATCGCGTCGTGGAGACGGTAGTCCGTACATACGCATGAGCGATGTTATCATTCCCATAATTATTTAATAGAATTGGAGTGAATGGTATAATATATCAGAATCAGTATGATTTTATAATAACCATATATAGTTATTCTTTACACCATTATACCCATCCATGTAAGGTGTTGGTGGAAAAACAGATTTCACCACGGCGTGGAGACGATATTCCGTACGTACGCACGCGTGGTGATTTTGTTTTCTGTAGGATGGATAGATGGTGAAATAGGGTTGTTTCATACTTATAAAAACATATAATTATATGAGTTATAATAAAGTTATTACTTCATAATGAAACAACTAAATAAGAAGAAGTTGAAGAAAAAATAAAGTTGAAACAATCGGTAACGGACATTACCTCTTCTTTGAAGCGCCTCTTTGAGACCTCCTCTTAGGGAACTAAAATTGATCTTTGAAGAAGAACAGAACCTCTAGGGTGTTTCTAGGGAAGTGGAGAAGAAAATTTGGCAGGGGTTGTCCGATCTTGAAGGCTCAAAGTGGTGTGAGGAAGAGAGGGAGCAGGTGCCCTTTTATAAGGGAGGAGAGGGGCACCATTAGAGAAACTAAATATATTATTTTATTAAAAAGTTATATTCAGTTTTTAATTGATTTATTTCGAAGATAATGTGGGGATGGGTTGAAATACTCACATCAAATAGAATTTAGACAAGTTTAGGTTTCTATTTTAACCTTATCATTTAGATTTAACCTTAAGTTAAATAATTTTACTTTTACCGTGTCTTCTTGTTATCTTACACTATAAGGTTAATAAACATACTATAACAAGCCAAATGAACACCAAGTTGTTTATTATTAATATATATAACCTTATAAAAGTCATTTTTCGGATCCTTATATTTTAGGAATAAAATAACAATTAATAATATAATATTTGTTTTAAAAATTATTTTATGTCAATTTTGACACTATTTGGTAATTGATTTTTGTGAAAATTATAACAGAATGGTTTGTTCGAAAAAAGTTAATTAAATCCAAAATAACATTTCATATTAACCTAAAAAATTAATTAAATTCATAAAAAGTCTCAAATTACATTTATTTGGGTATTTATAAGATCAATTATGTCAATATTTCATTAATAAGATAATTACTACATCATCATTGTGTCATAATTAAATTAAACTATTTAATGTCTAAAATTTTTAAATAAAATACCATTATGTAGGAATTATTTTTATATTTATAATTAATATTTATATTTGAATTTATCTTAAGTATAAACGAATATTAAAAATGATTTAGTTATTAAACCTTGATTTTAACAATTTTAACCCTTCTTTAAATAAATTAATAATAAATGTCATAATCTAATCCATGTGGGCCTAAACGGTTATATTTTATTACTAAGGTTGTTTTTGGTCGAATTACAATTATCCAATAGAATTATGACTTGTGTTAGGGGAATAATAATATCAGTTTTACCCTTAATTACCCTATTTTCTTTTAACAGTGGTAAAAAAAGTAAAAAGTTACTATTCACCAAAAATTATTTTCATTTTATTGAACCACATTTTAGTCATTGATATTAACCGTGTCTCTCGGATTTTTAAAATTCAATTCACAGAAGTGGTAAAATTTTATTTAAATGAAAAAGTCAGTTTTTTGACTACCACTAAGTGGTTTAACTATTCAACGAAAATTGAAGTTTTTCAGAAAAATACCAAAAATTCATCCTAAGAATTATTTGATATTCCGAATTCAAGATTGATGTCTATTTTTCCAAATTCATAACATATAAGTTGAATTAATTAATTTTAAATTAAATTATCGTTATCAAAATAAATAGCGTGTTTTTAAGAAACAAAAACAATAAAAAGATTAATACTTGTTTATATCCAATTTCAATGTGAAATTAAATCCAATGAACAACATTGGATTAAATGGTAAAAATATATTATAATTACACTTTAAAACCAATTATTAAGATAATCTAACCATATAAATTATTGCGATGAAAAAAGTTGTTTTTAATTAAAATATAGCGTGTTTTTACTATTCATTTAAATATAAAAGTTATTAGAATAATATGAAAAATTTATTGAAAGTAAATTTTTATATCCTGATTCCAAAGAAAAATTTTATTTTGTCAAATTGAACTTATAGAATGTCAAAAACAAGATTTAAGGTGGGTTCGTCATCAAAAGGCTGGAAAACTGCAATTTTTTAAAAATACATTTTTTACACGAAAAATTTCTTTTGTTCTCATACCGTATTCTAGAAAATGTGTAAGATGAATAATAATGTTATAAAATTAAAAATGTAGTTAATAATATTCATAACGGCTATTCCATAATAATATTATAACAATATATCGTTGATTAGTGAAACCTGGTATTGCGTACAACACACGTTATCGGGGACGGTCACGATTGCGTGTAATGCAAGCCAAGTCAGGATTGTGTGTTGTGCAAGACTCCTCTGTTGTTTTGTATAACAGAATCCATCCATATTTCATTTATACATTTAATATATATATATATACACTCAATGTCTTGTAGAATAACTACTATCAAAATTGTGTGTAACAAGATCCAAGAATAGTGTTGTGTATACTAAAAGCTCATATGGTGTTGCGTATAGTGCAAGGCAATATTATTGTATATTACAGCACAAGACATCAATGAAATTAAAAGAATATTTTTCATAAAATCTCGGGGTGTTACATTCTACCCCCTTAAAATGAATTTCGCCCTCGAAATTCGTCGGGGTTATAAATCATTTACTATTTATAGAAACCCACATCGTAAAAAGGAATAATAAAACTTAATTTTAAAAACTAAAGTATGAAATGTAAGAATTACCCAAAGAAACTCATCACTGGGTTTCCATATAGGAGAATATAGGTGAAAATATTGATATGGAATAAAAATATAACAATCAAGTTCTGATGGAGGGTGGTAGAGAACATGGCTATGAAAAACCCATCAATCACAAAGCCATAGATTTGTGATGATCTAAGGTACCATCTAATTCATCGAATATAATGGCACTATGACAACATTTTTGGTTTTCAAGATCATTTCCCTAAAGTTTATGAAATTGGAATTAGAAGAAACACTTTCGTGATTTTGGTACAGTCTCACCGTTGGTCGTTCTTTGGACAATTTCTACTTCATCTCCTAAAGAAATGAAGTTGAATTTGTCATTCGTGATGTGTTAGTAGATAATGTGATAGAATAATGGTTCATTCCATCTGTCTCAAAAAAATGTTATAAAAGTCATCAAAAATACATAAGTCTATCTATAGTGAGATTAATCATATATGGTTCCTAAAATGGACTTATACTACATATATCATTCTTCTTAATATAATAAAACTAGTTTCTACTAAACATGTAATTCTTTTAGGCTATTGGTAGGGAATAAAGTCTAGTCACACTTCGGTTGTGGGTTCGATTCCCACAGCCTTTTCCAACACGATGGGCTATCTCCCATCCTACAGGTTGTCCTTTTTGTAAGACTACATTACTATAACTTCCCATCAATAATATCAAAAATACTTCTATCCTTAAACAATACTAACTTATGTCCAACATAATCCATTCCAATCTTTAGGATTATCCATAATAATGCAGTCCACTCTCATATTATAGTGAATACGATTAACAGAGATTTCATATAACAAGCATGTTAATACCATCGTTGATCCCCATATATCATAAGATATGTCTTGTTGGTCACATTCCAAATATTCGAAGGCCTTAATCATGTATTCTATTAAAAAATGAATACCCATTAAATCTTAGTGAAAACATGAGTGCTGTCAAAAGTTAACTCTTTCCACGTACCAAAACCCCAAAATTCTATATACTCAAACCATGATATAACTATTTTTCTTATATCAGTCATGAG
The DNA here is from genome assembly GCA_963277665.1 of Viscum album. Lineage (NCBI taxonomy): Eukaryota > Viridiplantae > Streptophyta > Magnoliopsida > Santalales > Viscaceae > Viscum > Viscum album. The sequence continues at coordinate 1,928,726,830 of OY728159.1, forward strand.
CTCATGAATACTGTCAAACATTTCATTTTCTCCATATCCCTTCATTAAGCGCATATCATCTTTTTTGAAAAAATATCTCAATCACTTTCCATGGTTACCGGTACCATAAACTTATTGAAAACCACAATATACCAATACATAAATATTCCAATATTCCACGATACTATATACAACATTATTTTGGAATCCCATTACATAAGCACTTAATCATTTCACCACATCTTTTTCATATTCAACATCGTCAATAGTGATCACACGTGACTTCCCTTTGTACTTTTCCTTAAGTGGTTGCTCATTTCGATCATCACTAACCCTTGGATTAGGGCATTTATTAGCATAATGCCCCATTTCCTTGCACTTCAAGCATTGAAGTGTTGGTGGTGCGTTCTCTGCAGTCTTTTCTTTATTCACATCATTAGCAACCTTTTTTCCATTACTTCGAGAATCAGCAGCTCGATGACCTTCTTTTCCACACTTAAAACATTTTCTAGTCCCTTTAAGACAATCTCCACCATGCTTATTTCCACACTTTGAGCACAAGGAAACATTCATCTTCTTTTCACCATTATTCTGAGATTTCTCCTTGAACTCCATCTTTCATTTCTTGTCAATTCCATGATATGGATAAGTAACACCAACTTCCATTTTTACCTTGATAGCACAACACACAATTTCTTCATATCTACTGAAGTCCATTATAGGTAATGCCCTTCGAAGATTTGGTTTTAAGCCATTAAAGAATCGATCAACATTACTTTCAGATTGGATGATAAAGCCAGATGCATACCATGCAAGACTTGTAAAATTCGCTTCGTATACACCAACAGATTCATCATCTTATTTCTTTAGTTCAAGAAACTCTTTCTCCATATTTGTTCGAAGAATACGAGGGAAGTACTTATTGAAAAATACGTTCTTGAACTCGTCCCATTCCATGGACTCAATTTCATATCTTGGCCTCGTATTCTTGATAAGATTCCACCATTGATCAGCTTCACCTTCCAAATGATATAGTGCTAAGATGACTTTATCATGTTCAGAACATTGAAGAACTGAAAATATATTTTCAGTGGTACAAATCCATTGTTCAGCAACAAGTGGATCAGAAGACCCACTGAAAGAAGGTGGGCATTGCTTCATGAAGGACTCAATAGAATATTGTTCCCTTCTCTGATCATTTGGAAGTCCAGAATTATTCATAGCTTGTGTGAGTATGGAAATAACAATTTTCACTCCTTCTCCCATAACATTTGTTTGTTCCAGAAGACAATCATTATATTGTCCATTGCATTGATCGACATGGTTCCTTTGGGTTCCAACCATCGTCTAAAACCCAAAAAGAATAGTGTGAGAGGAAAAAATCATGCTAGGGAAAACAACATAATAAAGGGGGAGTACCTTCAATATCTAACATCTTAGGTTTAATTCTATGATCGTTACCGTAATTCTAGGACTATAACCGTTACTTATATTTAACCATAGGGACATCCCTAGGCATACCTTAGAAATATCTCTAGGGATCTCACTAAAGTTCTCGCATCCTAGTTTCCAAAGGTTGACTAAACCTTTCCTCTGATACCAACTATAGAGACCCAAAGCTTTACGTACATGGACGTTACATTACTTTTGCGGAATACTTAATACATAACAGAAATAGACACACAAGGACTGCAATAGTTTAGTGTCTTTGGAAACTCGGAATATAAACATCTAATCATGTTGAAAGATCTTCAACATCTCCCATAACAATCTTCCCCTTTTTGTTTCTTTACCAAAAACCTTTCTTTATTTCCTGGGGCAAATAAAACATAAAAAGGGTGTTCTCAAATGATCAGTAAAGGAAAACATAGAGAACATAAAATAATTCATAAAAATTTGAAAGAAAATACTTGAACATGAAATCTAAACCTTAAAACCTTGATCAAAGACATAAATCTTGGACGTAATTAAGACATTTATCATAAAGGAACATCAATCAAGATAAAATAGTATGGAAATAAAACATGTAATTGTGGAAACCATTCAGAACTTGTTATGATTTTCATAGTAGCCAATGCATTGCTGCCAAGACCATCTTAGTGGACAAAGTCCCTTTCTGAATCGAGTTCACTCCTCGATCCAGTCTTGTATCACTGAACCGGATTAACTTACCATTTCAGCCATGTCTATCTCATTAGATATATAATCTTTACCCAATTCATTAGAGGGAGATATAGGTCCCACCCATCTCATATTGAAATAATTCTTTCGTGTGCCACAATATAAATAACAATCATTCATCATAACCCAATAATAAAATGAGTTTCATAAAAATCATTCCATCATAACATAATCCATACAAGAAAAATTGGATATCATTTCATCATAAGAAAAGTGAAACCATGTAAATCATGGAGACATGATACTTGAAATGTAACACCCCAGGTAAATAATGAATATGAAATTATCATATTTATCCTTATTTTTGAATAAAATATTAATATGACTTTAAAGGGGACGCTATGCTTGATGGCGTACCCACAACGTAACAACGAGTTTCTTGGGAATCTTACGTTGCACTCTAATAATAAAATAATATTATTTTAAATGGTAGTTCACATGTAGCCATTTTATTGGCGGGAATGGATAGAAATAACTAAAATATGATTATATATGTTTTTAAATGTTTTTACATTTATCCAATAAAATCAAAAGGCTTAAAATACGAAAAGAATTCAATTTTAGGCGTATATGCCCTAGTTTTCACTAAAGTTTCACTTATCGCCTTTTGATGGCGAACCATCATTAAATATAGTTTTGTTCACTCTTATACATTCTATTGGACCAAATAAAACTCTTCTTAAGAATTGGGACATCAAAATTTACTTTTTGTAAATTTTATGCATCTTTCCGATAAAGTTTATTTTTTTAATGAATAGTGTAAAATGTTGTATTTTAATTCAAAAAAACTTTTTAATCTAATTTATTTTTATGATTAAATTATCTTTTGAATTGGTTTTAAAGTGAAATTTGAATATATTTTTACCATTAAATCCAATAGTGGTCGTTGGAATTAATTTCACTTTGAAATCAGACTTAAACTAGTGTCAATCTTTTGACACTTATTGTTTCATAAAAACACGCTTTTTTGCTCTGACAGCGAGAATTAATTATTAAATTAATTAATGCGACTTATATGTTTTGAATTTTGTAAAATAGACTTCATTTTTTAATTCAGAATATCAAATATAGCTTAGGGTGAATTTTTGGGATTTTTCTAAAAAACTTCAATTTTTGATGAATAGTACTTATAAAAACTGATTTTTCCATTTAAATGAAATTTTGCCATCTTTGTGTTTTGAATTTCAAAAATCTGACATACATGGTTGTCATTAAGAAATAAAATGTGGTTCAATGGGATAAAAATAATTTTTTGGTGAATAGAAACTTATTAAGTTTTTAATCGCGATTAGAGGTAATTAGTGTAGTTTATGGTAAGAATAATGTTTTAAAAAATTGAAATGTCCTAGACACATGTCCTACCCTCATTGGATGTGTCATGGCCGACAAAGAAAATCCATGGGTCAACTTGGGGACCCCATGGAGCCACTTTGGTTGGGAAATGACATAAATATCTTTTTATATAATGTTAAAGTAAAAATGACCCAAACATGAGTGTTTTACTAAAACAATTTTTACATGGGATTATACAAGTCAGATTTTTGACTATAAATACTAATTAGAAATTTAAAAAGATTTCCTACATCATAGTAGTTTTTTTTTAATTTTTAGAGATTAAATAAGTTAAATTAGTTATGACATCATGATGATGCAGCGATGGCCTCATTATTTAACGATTTAAATAAAATGGAAAGATAATGTAATATCTAAGACCTACACATGTCCAAAACCTATTGGATGAGTGGATTTAGAACCCTTATCACCTTATCCTCGAAATAAATCAATGTGGGACCTTTAAAATCCGAAACTCTTTTGAAAATAAAGTAACATTTTGTAACTTTACAAAAGTGCCCCTCCTCTCCTCTTATAAAAGGCCCCCACCTCTAACTCCTTACCCACACTCCCAAAGCCTTTGGCTCGGCCAAACCCTGCCCATTTTCTCTCTACACTTCCCTCTCTTACTCCTTGAAGCCTCAATTTGGGCAGAAGTCATCCCAAAGAAGTCTTTGAGCTCAAACCAAAGGGAGTTACCCGATTTTAAGGTAATGTCTTCACTTGTGTCCGTTTGTTTTATTTTGCTTCTCCAACCCCCTAAACACTTTTATTCATTTATTTTGAAAACAATACAGTATCTTCAATATACTAGGATTTTGTTAAAAGAAGTATTCTATCTAAACTTACACACACCTACATCTAATGGTAAAAGAACATACTGTTTCCGTGGATGATGAATTTCTGCCTCCCGAAACGATGATTGTTCAACATTCTTATAACACCTTCAAAGGTGGCCATTAAGATGAAACTATATTTATATATGATATCTAATATTTTTATGTCTTACTTAAGCTTATGTATTTTTCATTTATGGCATACCTTTATGGTTTCCATTATGGGTAAACGCGATATCTTCATTTAAGGAAGTGCGGACTACCGCCCCCTCAAAGTGATTTGATTTGTTAATACCATATGTGGTACGTATAAAGGATATATTTATTGATATTATATATGATACAATACTGGAATTAAAATACTATTATGTATCATTATGTTTTAATTCCATTAAATATGAATATATAAATGGAAGTAGCGTTCATGCGTACGTACGGCTTACCGTCTCCATGAACGGTACATTTCATTTCTTATCTCAAAATGTTATGTAATATTATAAGTACATATATATATTGGATATATATGTAATATATTACATCTAAATTATGGATATCATTATGTAATTATAACATATATATATATCTCTCATTTTGTTTTAATTCCATTAATATGACAAAAAAATGAAAGTAGCGTTCATGCGTACGTACGGCCTACCGTCTCCATGAATGGTGCTTTTCATTTTTTTATCTCCAAATGATATGGAATAGTATAAAATGAATATTTACTGAATATATATGATGTTTTAATCATTAATACTATTCTGGAAATTATTTACTTATAACTACATGTGAAATCTTTTTTCAAACAAGTTTATTTTGGACTCATGTACCAAACATCGGCAAAAACATCTGATATGAAGTAACATTATTAAACAATTATTATAACATTATAATATGTGATATGAACTGAATAATAATATATAAAGGAGTTACTTAGGCAATTATTAATTGACCAAATTTTATTATTCAGGAATAAAAAGAAACGAACAAGACAAGTTGGACTTGAGGTAAGGGATCCTACTCCTCTCTTTCCTTTTAAGTACACTCTTTTATGTCATTCCTTCTAAGCTCATATTTCTTGTGATTGGGATGTTATTTTATATTAATCTTACTATAATTTTTATGTTCACATGATGAGAGACCCTATTCTCTCTCATCAATCCATTTTGGAAGTTTTGAGTGGCGCTGTTAGGCTGCCGAATATTGGTAAGAGATCTAACCTCTCTCTTTATCTTTAAGTACTCTCCTTTATGTCACTTCTTTTAAGATCCTCTTTTCTATGATGGGGGATGTTATTTTATATTCATCTTGCTGTACATTTTATTGTAATGTGATGAGATACCCTATTTGATCTCATCAATCCATTTTTGGAAGTTTCAAGTGGCGTCGTTAGGCTGCTGAGTTTTCGTAAGGGATTTTTCATCTCACTTTTATTCCTGTGAGATTTATGCTACATTTGCCACAATTTCCTTTGAGTGGTGTATGTACTGACCATTATTTTACTCATTGTGTAATATTCTTTCATTTATGAGTATTTACATCAATGTTGTAGTGTCCTTCTTTCACGGGGCGTATGTTTCGGAAGATACCCATGTCGGTAAGGGATCCTTTCACCCTCCTCTTTTTAAAAGACTTCTTTTGTTGGGTCTTTTAATTTACATATTGTTATGTTGGGATATGTTCTCATATATCCTTATTGATGTAAATTTTATGTCCATGTGAGGAGATACCCTTTTTTTTATGTGATGTCGTTAGGCTGTCAAGGGAACTTCTTAACCCAATTTCGATTTCTTTGGGTTCTACATGTAGTTATTGAATATGTCATCCTTTGAGTATGTGTGAATGACCTTTGATTATTTTACACCTAATATCCACTTATATTTGGTGTATTCATTTGTCACGCATAATTATGTAATTGATTTATCCTTAAACCAAGGATACCGTCTTTGCAAGGGACTTCGTCTCAATATCCATTCATTGAGGCATATTTTGTTTTATACACAACCTTATTTTATACGGTGTATAAACCCCTTTGACTTTTACGTTTATCCAAAAAGGAATCTTTTTTATACTAACCATTTTAATAAACGACCAAAGGGAATGTTTTTGTCGTATGTATGCGGCGACAATGACTTCTCCGCCTCCGTGACCATTATTTGAATTTCGACATCCTCTACAAGCCATACCTTTTTTAAAAGAAAAATAAAAACCATGTTTTACTTTTCTTTTATTTTGGTATTGAAAATGGTTTTCATAATATTTTTATATCAATGTGTTGTATTGATATCTTTTTATTGAAAGGTGGAAATGTTATGTTTCCTTTATGCATGTTTTATGTGATACGATTATGTTGAGGTTCTTGGGAACTGTTATGAAAACGGGTGGTTTCGTGATAAACTAAGGGCGGGTGAGCCCGATATAGCTCTCCAATTAATTGGGTAACATGAAGGAGTGAAACGTTAAGGTTTCTCCGAAGAGATTTAGGTAATATACTATGATGGGTAATCCAAATGTAACCAAGAGGGTTACTCCCTACGTAAGAATGTTATGAATGCCTCAAGTTACCTTTATGTCTTATTATTTCTATGATTTATTCATGATTTGATGAGATATGTTAAAGTGATTATGTTTTATGGGTAAAGTATGATTTCATTCTTATGTATATATGTACCCATGTTTTCTTTCCATATTTTTATATCCCTTACTGAGCTTTTTATGCTCATCGCAAGTTTTTTTGAAATGTTTTTCACCGGTCAAGGGAAAGGTACATGATATGATGATAGTGTCAAGGAAGTGTCAAGAAAGAATCCATGTTTTATTTTAAATATGTTTCCATTGATGGGAAATAAGAATACTATCTTTATTTAACCACTTTGTTTATATGTGGAATGTAATGAATGTTTTATGATCTAATTCTCTAAAACTCTAAACCCGGAAAGATCTGCAATGTGTAATATTGTAATAACTCAAGATTAAGTAAGGTTTGAGGCTGGGGCCTTATAGTTGGTATCAGAGGTCGGTTTAGATAACTTTAGAGGTTAGGTTATTCTTTAAGCATAAGTGACATTACCATAATGGTTAAGATTTCAGAAAGAGTCCTAGTTTTAGATAAAGTGAATGAATAAGTATATCTTAGTGTTTATCTTCCTCATTAGTACATGATGGTTTTGTTGATATACTCGAACTGACCTTTTTGGTTTTAGTAAATGGCTGGATCTAGCAGGCACCAAAGTAACAGTGGATGTGAAGGAAATAGTGACAGTTTTTTGAGCAAGCAACTGAATGATATGGGAGCTACAATAAGAACTCTTGTGTTTATCCTCAACCAACTATCTGGAGTCATGATTGACCACCTAAACCTTGGTGATTTCTCTAAGGAATCATATATGCGAGAAACAAATCCCTATGGAAGTATATTTAATAATCATAAAGGTAAGTGTGTTCAAAAACCTATGTGTCAAAGATGTGAAAAGAAACACCTAGGAAAATGTTTCAAAGGGACAGAAATATTCTATAGATGTGGAAATGAAGGTCATAAAGCCAGAACCTGCCATGGAAAAAGGAAGCATCCAGTTGACTTGAGGAAACTGAAAGAATTTCTTTCTGAAGGATCTATTGAATGCTTTAAATGTGGTGTGCATGGTCATTATGCAAACACATGTCCTATGAATAAGTTTCGTGGATGGGATCACCAAGAGTGTACAAATGTTCGTTTACCAATACCTAATGCAATTCCGATTGAGGATGAAGAAACTAACAATGGCAAATCAATGGTATGTATTATTTCATGTCTATTGTTTTCCTATTTTGGAATCTTAGGATATGATTCATGATTTTGTTTGTAGGAAAGAGGTATTTAGGAATAAGTTGGAAAGGAATGTTTAATGGATCATGAAGAATGTTGAATGAGTAAGATGTCAACATATAAGGGCTTCAAGAGTTATGGTAAAATTCTTAAGAGTATTAAGTCTCTTTTGATGATGGGGTTACATTAGAAGACTTTTTATATTATGTGTAACCCTGATGATTAATATATGCAAATTATATTCAAGGAATAGTTATCTTTTCTTTTGTGGACATAGTTATAAAGAACCATTTGGGTTTATATGATCCTTACTTTTGAGGTAATTATGGGTTACTATATGTTATGATTGAAGTGAAAGGCATGAGATAAAATTGAGGTTAAATTATGTTATAGTTATTTTTTGATGATTTTATCCCTTTTTGGGGAATGATTTGAGAATTATATAGTTTTGGAAAATGACAACATGCAGACCATGTGACTACCCGTCGCGTCGGACAAAGCTGCGGGAATCATACACACAACCAAAGTGCGACTGGTATTTATCGCCTACCACTGGACTACGTGAAGTCCCTGGTTAGTTTGACTGATTCATTTTAGTTATATGATTTTATGAATTAAGAGTAAGCTGATTTTGGGTTATTTATGAAAATGATTAACCTATTATGGAGGATATGTGATTAGGTTAATTACTTTTCAATACGAGACTTTAGGAGAAACTGATGTGGTTTGGAGATAAATGGTACGATTTAACTTGGAAGACTATGTGACTAAATCCATCAAATATTTGGGTTTCAATATTAGTTTGGTTTACTTTGACAAATTTTATGGACAAATTGATTATATAATGTCCCTCGTTGAACTTTGGGTTTTGTTGGACAAATTTTGGAGATTAAGAATAGATTTTCTTTTTATAAAGGGTTATCCTTTTCTGGATTATCTGATCTTGTACTAACCTTTTTGGTTTTGGTTTTTGTTAATGTCTAAAGACATGGGATGTATATAGTTATCTTTTTTGGATTAGGTGACTCTCTAGAAGTTGATTATAGTACTCTTAATGCGAACTAGTCTCCCTAAATACTCGTCTTTTGGAAAAAATATGAGTTTGATTAAGGAATCTAGTAAAAGTTGAAAGTCAACATGATAAGTGATTATGTTTCCTTATGAAAAAATTCCTCAATAAAAAGTAACTTAAAACAAAAATGTTGTCTATTAACTTTTCCTACTGGGGAATCGAATACCGTTTAACCCATTACAAGTTTGTGATTTTCATATGGTTAACTTTCTCCTAGACATGTTTACTATCACTCTCCCTCAAGAGCATGACCCTTTTCTTTTTCTTCCATGTCCATTTTTTTCTAAATGGAATCCTAGTATGGGTTAACTCGGGTGACCTCTGTACTTATCTTCCTTTATTTTAAAGTGATTGTTTTACCGACTCTTGTTTCGATGTAGGACTTTCAAGGATGTTTCCAAGCTCAATTTTAAAAATTGCGGGGACGCAATTCCCAAAAGGGGGGAAGGATGTAACACCCTAGGTAAATAAAGAATATGACATTTTCATATTTAAACATATTTGTGAATAAAATATTAGTATGACTTTAAAGGGGACGCTATGCTCGATGGCGTACCCAACACGCAACAACGAGTTTCTTGGGAATCTTACGTTGCACTCTAATAATAAAATAATATTATTTTAAATGGTAGTTAACATGTAGCCATTTTAATGGCGGGAATGGATAGAAATAACTAAAATATGATTATATATGTTTTTAAATGTTTTTACATTTATCCAATAAAATATAAAGGCTTAAAATACAGAAAGAATTCAATTTTAGGCGTATATGCCCTAGTTTTTATTAAAGGTTCACGTATCGCCTTTTGATGGCGAACTGTCATTAAATATAGTTTTTTTACTCTTATACATTCTATTGGACCAAATAAAACTCTTCTTAAGAATTGGGACATCAAAATTAACTTTGTGTAAATTTTTGGTACCTTTATGATAAAGTTCATTTTTTGATGAATAGTGTAAAATGTTGTATTTTAATTCAAAACCTAATTTTAATCTAATTTATTTATATGATTAGATTATATTTTGAATTTGTTTTAAAGTGAAATTAGAATATATTTTTACCATTAAATCCAATAGTGGTCGTTGGAATTAATTTCACTTTGAAATCAGACTTAAACTAGTATCAATCTTTTGATACTTATTGTTTCATAAAAACACGCTTTTTGCTGTGATAGCGGGAATTAATTATTAAATTAATTAATTTTACTTATATGTTTTGAATTTTTTAAAATAGAATTCATTTTTGAATTTGGAATATCAAATATAGCTTAGGGTGAATTTTTGGGATTTTTATGAAAAACATCAATTTTTGATGAATAGTGAAACCACTAAGTGGTACTTATAAAAACTGATTTTTCCGTTTAAATGAAAATTTTCCATCTTTGTGTTTTGAATTTCAAAAACCCGACATACATGGTTGTCATTAAGAAGTAAAATGTGGTTCAATGGGATAAAAATAATTTATTGGTGAATAGTAACTTATTAAGTTTTTAATCGCGATTAGAGGTAATTAGTGTAGTTTATGGTAAGAATAATGTTTTAATAAAATCAAATGACCTAGAAACATGTCCTACCCTCATTGTATGTGTCATGGCCGACCAAGAAAATCCATGGGTCAACTTGGGGACCCCATGGAGCCACTTTGGTTGGGAAATGACATAAATATCTTTTTATTTAATGTTAAAGTAAAAATGACACAAACATGAGATGTTTTACTAAAACAATTTTTACATGAGGTTATACAAGTCAGATTTTTGACTATAAATATTCATTAGAAATATAAAAAGATTTCATACATCATAGTATTTTTTTTATAATTTTTATACATTAAATAAATTAAATTACTTATGACATCATGATGATGCAGTGATGACCTCATTATTTAACGATTTAAATAAAATGGAAAGATAATTTAATATCTAAGACCTACACATGTACAAAACCTATTGGATGAGTGGATTTCGAACCCTTATCACCTTATCCTAGAAATACATCAATGTGGGACCTTTAAAATCCGAAACTCTTTTGAAAATAAAGTAACATTTTGTAACTTTACAAGAGTGCCCATCCTCTCCTCTTATAAAAGGCCCTCAACTCTACCTCCTTACCCACACTCCCAAAGCCTTTTTCATGGCCAAACCCTGCCCATTTTGTCTCTACACTTCCCTCTCTTACTCCTTTAAGCCTCAAGTTGGGCAGAAGGCTTCCCAAAGAAGCCTTTGAGCTCAAACCAAAGGGAGTTACCCGATTTTAAGGTATTGTCTTCACTTGTGTCCTTTTGTTTTATTTTGCTTCTCCAACCACCTAAACTATTTTATTCATTTATTTTGAAATTAATACAGTATATTAAAAATACTAGGATGTTTTTATAAGAAGTATTCGAGCTACACTTACACACACCTACATCTAATGGTTAAAGAACATACTGTTTCCGTGGATGGCGAATTTCTGCCTCCCGAAATGATGATTGTTCAACATTCTTATAACACCTTCAAAGGTGGCCATTAAGATGACACTATATTTATATATGATATCTAATATGTTTATGTCTTACTTAAGCTTCTGTATTTCTCATTTATGGCGTACCTTTATGGTTTCGATTATGGGTAAACACGATATCTTCATTTAAGGAAGTGCGGACTACCGCCCCCTCAAAGTGATTTGATTCGTTAATACCATATGTGGTACGCATAAAGGATATATTTAATTATATTATATATTATACCATAATTGAATTAAAATAATATTATGTATCATTATGTTTTAATTCCATTAAATATAAAATAGAAATGGAAGTAGCGTTCATGCGTCCGTACGGCTTACCGTCTCCATGAACGGTACATTTCATTTCTTATCTCAAAATGTTATTTAATATTATAAGTACAATATAATGGATATATATATAATATATTACATCTAAATTATGGATATCATTGTGGAATTATAACATATATATCTCTCTCATTTTGTTTTAATTCCATTAATATGACAAAAAAATGAAAGTAGCGTTCATGCGTACCTACGGACTACCGTCTCCATAAACGGTGCTTTTCGTTTTTTTATCTCCAAATGATATGGAATAGTATAAAATTAATATTTACTTGATATATATGATATTTTAATAATTAATACTATTCTGGAAGTTATTTACTTATAACTACATGGGCAATCTTTTTTCAAACAAGTTCATTTTTGACTCATGTACCAAACATCGGCAAAAACGTCTGATATGAACTAACATTATTAAACAATTATTATAACATTATAATATGTGATATGAACCGAATAATAATCTATAGAGGAGGTAATTAGGAATTTATTAATTGACCAAAGTTTATTATTCAAGAATATAAAGAAACGAACAAGACAAGCTGGACTTGAGGTAAGGGATCCTACTCCTCTCTTTCTTTTTAAGTACACTCTTTTATGTCATTCATTCTAAGCTCATATTTCTTGTGATTGGGATGTTATTTTATATTACTCTTACTGTATTTTTTATGTTCATATGATGAGAGACCCTATTCTCTCTCATCAATCCATTTTGGAAGTTTTCAGTGGCGCCGTTAGGCTGCCGAATTTTCGTAAGAGATCTAACCTCTCTCTTTCTCTTTAAGTACTCTCCTTTATGTCACTTATTTTAAGATCCTATTTTTTATGATGGGGGATGTTCTTTTATATTCCTATTTCTGTACATTTTATTGTAATGTGATGAGATACCCTATTTGATCTCATCAATCCATTTTTGGAAATTTTAAGGGGCGTCGTTAGGTTGCCGAGTTTTCGTAAGGGATTTTTCATCTCACTTTTATTCCTGTGTGATATATGATACATTTGCCACAATTTCCTTTGAGTTGTGTATGTACTGACCATTATTTTACTCATTGTGTAATACTCTTTCATTTATGAGTATTTAAATCAATGTTGTATTGTCCTTCTTTCACGGGGCGTATGTTTCGAAAGATACCCATGTCGGTAAGTGAACCTTTCACCCTCCTCTTTTTAAAAGACTTCTTTTGTTGGGCCTTTTAATTTACATATTGTTATGTTGGGATATGTTCTCATATATCCTTATTGATGTAAATTTTATGTCCATGTGATGAGATACCCTTTTTTTTGATGTGACGTCGTTAGGCTATCAAGGAAACTTCTTAACCCAATTTCGATTTCTTTGGGTTCAACATGTAGTTATTGAATATGTCATCCTTTGAATATGTGTGAATGAACTTTGATTATTTTACACTTAATATCCACTTATATTTGGTGTATTCGTTTGTCACAAATAATTATGTAATTGATTTATCCTTAAACCAAGGATACCGTCTTTGTAAGGGACTTCGTCTCAATCCCCATTCATTGAGGAATATTTTGTTTTTTACACAACCTTCTTTTATACGGTGTATAAACCCCTTTGACTTTTACATTTATCGAAAAAGGAATCTTTTTTACACGAAGCGTTTTACTAAATGAAAAAAGGGAATGTTTTTTTCGTACGTATGTGGAGACAACGACTTCTCCGCATCCGTGACCATTATTTGAATTTCGGCTTCCTCTACAAGCCATACCTTTTTTTAAAAAGAAAAATAAAAACCATGGTTTACTTTTCTTTTATTTTGGTATTGAAAATGATTTTCATAATATTTTTATATCAATGTGTTTTATTGATATCTTGTGATTGAAAGGTGGAAATGTTATGTTTCCTTTATGCATATTTTATGTGATACGATTATGTTGAGGTTCTTGGGCATTATTATGAAAATTGGTGGTTCCGTGATAAACTAAGGGCGGGTGAGCCAAATATAGCTCTCCAATGCATTGGGTAACACGAAGGAGTGTAACTTTAAGGTTTCTCTGAAGAGATTTAGGGAATATACTATGATGGGTATTCCAAACGTAACCAAGAGGGTTACTCCCTACATAAGAATGTTATGAATGCCTCAAGTTACCTTTATGTCTTATGATTTCTATTATTTATTCATGATTTGATGAGGTATGTTAATGTGCTTATGTTTTATGGGTAATGTATGATTTCATTCTTATGTATAAATGTACCCATGTTTCCTTTCCGTATTTTTATATCCCTTACTGAGCTTTTTATGCTCATCCCAAGTTTTTTTTGAAATGTTTTTCACAGATCAAGGGAAAGGTACATGATATGATGATAGTGTCAAGGAAGTGTCAATAAAGAATCCATGTTTTATTTTAAATATGTTTCCATTGATGGGAAAGAAGAATACTATCTTTATGTAACCACTTTGTTTATATGTGGAATGTAATGCAAGTTTTATGATCTAATTATCTAAAACTCTGAACCTGAAAAGATCCTCAATGTGTAATCTTGTAATAACTCAAGATTAAGTAAGGTTTGAGTCCGGGGCCTTATATTAAACATACACATATGAAATAATGTCATCTTAGATAAAAAATGGTTTTGATAAAACACTTGAAATGAATTCTTGAGGAAAATATCATTTATTCTTCAAAATCAATTTCTTTTCACAAAACGTCATGAAATTTTAAAAGAAAAAGAATTTGTTTAAAATAGCCATGAATTATTTTTAAGTAAGATTCATGAAAATAAGGCATTATAAAACCGTAAAAATCCTTTCATTCCGTATAAGTTAAAAAAACATTATTCTCGTACTTTCGCTGGAAAAGTCAAAAAGTATCTCGTAGGGTAAATAAAAGAAAAATTCCTTCCATACCATAGGGTAAAAGCCAAAATGTGTAAAAAGGACTTTAAATATACATGCATACACTTTTATAAAACATGGACATGGATGATAGCAATAACCCCAGTAAATACTTACGAATAAGCAATCTCGGATAAAAATGAGATTTGAAAAATTATCCCTTACCTTAGGTTCTGTATGCTTTGTACATATCCGAACCTACTGTATAATGATTTAAATAATGTCATTGACTTATTACAGAATCATATTAATTGTTATGATATCATATATGTTTCACTTATGACTTTATATTACCCTTTCTTTTGTAAATTCCATGTTAAAGCAGCGATTTGGGTAAAATCATTTCATTTATCGTATGTGTTTCGACTTGTCGTTCTTGATATTATTACTTATATCCTGATTTAAATAATTCCAGAATTTAAAACATGATTTATATATAATATATATTCATCATATACATATATATATATATATATATATATTATAGATCGATAAAAGTAATGAAATATATCGTTCATAGAGATGGTAGGCCGTACGTACGCATGAACACTGTTTTCGTTTCCTTATTGAATTGAATGAAACTAAATAAATGACATAAATATATATATACATTAATCCAGTAGCATTATTATTTCATATATTTCATTATTATTCATTATATAAACATTATGATTATTCATGTATGGTTAACATGGAGAATGAATCTCATCGCGTTGTGGAGACGGTATTCCGTACGTACACACGAGCGATGATATCGTTCCCATAATTATTGAATAGAATTGGAGTGGATGGTATAATATATAAGAATCAGTATGATGTTATAATAACCATATATAGTTATTCTTTACACTATTATACCCATCCATTTAAGGTGTTGGTGGAAAAACAGATTTCACTACGACGTGGAGACGGTATTCCGTACGTACGCACACGTGGTTATTTCATTTTCCGTAGGATGGATAGATGGTGAAATATGATTGTTTCATAATTATAATAATATATCAGTATATGAGTTATACTTATGTTATTACTTCATAATTAAAAAACTAAAGAAGAAGAAGTGGAAGAAGAAATAAAGTTGAAAGAATCGGTGACGGACATTACCTCTTCTTTGAAGCGCCTCTTTGAGACCTCCTCTTAGGGAACTGAAATTAGTCTTTGAAGAATACAAGAACATCTATGATGTTTCTATGGAAGTGGAGAAGAGAATATGTCAGTTTTTTGCCGAGCTTGAAGTCTAAAAGTGGTGTGAGGAAGAGAGGGAGGATGTGCCCTTTTATAAGGGAGGAGAGGGGCACCTTTGGAAAAAGTAAAAATATTATTTTATTATAAAGTCATATTCAGTTTTTAATTGATTTATTTAGAATATAATGTGGGTAAGTGTCTAAAAACTTTCATCTAATTGAATTTATACAAGTTTAGGTTTCTATTTTAACCTTATCACTTAGATTTAACCTGATGTTAAATAATATTACTTTTACCGCGTCTTCTTGTTTTCTTACACTATAAGGTTAATAAACTTACTATAACAAAATAAAATAACCCCAAGTTGTTTAGTATTAATATATATAACTTTATCTAAGTAATTTGGCCGAACCTTGGATTTTTAGGAATAAAATAACAATTAATAATATAATATTTTCTTTAAAAACTATTTTACGTCAATTTTGACACTATTTTGTAACTGATTTTTGTGAATATTATAACAGAATGGTTAGTTCGAAAAAAGTTAATTAAATAAAAAATAACATGTCATATTAACCTATAAAATTAGTGAAATTCATAAAAAGTTCAAAATTACATTTATATGTGTATTTATAACATCAATTATGTCAATATTTCATTAATAAGATAATTACTGCATCATCATTGTGTCATAAATAAATTAAATTATTTAATGTCTAAAAATTATAAATAAAATATAATTATGTAGGAAATATTTTTATATTTCTAATGAATATTTACAGTCGAATTTATCTTATGTATATCCCTATATTAAAAATGATTTAGTTATTAAACCTTGATTTTAACTATTTTAACCCTTCTTTAAATAATTTAATAATAAATGTCCTAATCTAATCCAAGTGGGCATAAATGGTCATATTGTATTAATATGGTTGTTTTTGGTAGAATTACACTTATCCAATAGAAATAGGACATTTTTTAGGGTAATAATAATATTATTTTTACCTTTAATTACCCTATTTACTTTAAACCGTGGTAAAAAAAAGTAAAAAGTTACTATTCACCAAAAATTAATTTCATCGCATTGAACTACATTTTAGTCGTTGATATTAACCGCGTCTCTTGGATTTTTGAAATTCAATTCACAGAAGTGGTAAAATTTCATTTAAATGAAAAAGCCAGTTTTTTAACTACCACTAAGTTGTTTCACTATTCATCGAAAATTGAAGTTTTTCAGAAAAATACCAAAAACTCACCCTAAGACTTATTTAAAATTCCGAATAAAAAATTGATGTCTATTTTTCCAAATTCATAACAGATAAGTGGCATTAATTAATTTTAAATTTAATTCTCGTTATCAAAACAAATAGCATTTTTTTAAGAAACAAAAACAATCAAAAGATTGATACTTGTTTATATCCAATTTCAAAGTGAAATTAATTCCAATGAAAAACACTGTATTAAATGGTAAAAATATATTCTAATTACACTTTAAAACCAATTAAAAAGATAATCAAACCATATAAATTATTGCGATGAAAAAAGTTTTTTTTAATTAAAATATAACGTGTTTTTACTATTCATTAAAATATGAAAGTTATCAAAATAACATGAAAAATTTATCCAAAGTAAATTTTTATATCCTGATTCAAAATAAGAATTTTATTTTGTCAAATTAAATGTATAGAAATGTCAAAAACAAGATTTAAGGTGGGTGCGTCATCAAAAGGTGGGAAAACTGCAATTTTTGAAAAATACATATTTTACACGAAACATTTATTTTGTTCTCATACCATATTATAGAAAATGTGTAAAATTAATAATAATGTTATAAAATTCAAAATGTAGTTAATAATATTCATAATGGCTTGTCCATAATAATATTATAACAATATATCGTTGTTTAGTGAAACCTGGTATTGCGTACAACACACGCTATCGAGGAAGGTCGTGATTGTGTGTAATGCAAGCCAAGTCAGGGTTGTGTGTTGTGCAAGACTCATCCGTTGTTTCGTACAATAGAATCCAACCATATTTCATTTATATGTTGAATATATATATATATACACACTCAATGTTTCGTAGAATAACTACTATCAAAATTTTGTGTAACATGATCCTACAATATTGTTGTGTATACTACAAGCTCATACGGTGTTGTGTATAGCGCAAGGCAATCTAGTTGTAGCTTACAACAAAAGAAATCAATGAAATTAAAAGAATATTTTTCATAAAATCTCGGGGTGTTACAGTTACCAGTGAGATTAGGATGTGATTCCATATACAAGTGATATATGGTCCGGAATCCATTATGAGTAGGCATGGATGGAATAATAAATGGGTGTGATCTACTTAAAAATGTCAAAAAAATGATAAGAACTATTTTCATACATATAATTTTAGTGGAATTATACTTATCCACCCTATATTGATGACATCCAATTGGGATGTTATGTGATTCCTAACTCTATTATTGATAAGAAAGAGTCCATGGGGTAGGATTATATGTTATACCTGACTCTGTTATGGGTTGGTGTTGGTCCATGATGCTAGATGTCATGGGACATGGGTGTGGTAGGGGAGTGTAAGGGTGGTGAGATGCATTGCATGTTGCGACATTCCCAATCTGTGATATATATATATGATTGTTTTTAATTTTTGACCATAGTATTTGGTCTTCAACATTATTCCGCCTAGACATCTTTTGAAGGAGCATCAGAAGGGAAGAGATGTGGTACCACTTGAACGTGCATGAGATGAGGCCCCTAAGGGCCAGGATGTGGACCCTGAGTGTTAGGATGATCTTGAACCACAGGTACAGACTCCAGTGTTAGTGTGGTATCAACTACAGATGGATAGAATTTTTTATTTTCTAGAAAAGAATCTCAGGGATGGATTGGTTTTTGTCACACATGGTATTGATAGGGGAGAACAAGGAGCTAATCCATCCATGGAATATTTGAATTGTGAGTTCCAATCTCATCACCAATAATTATTCTAGGGTGAGGGTGGACCATATTAATAAGGGAACTAGTTCGAATTGGGGTATATGTTTTTTGATCAGGTTGAGAATCCTCCAGGTTGACGTGTGAATCTGGACACTTATGTACACAGAGGACTGAAGAGGTAATAATGGGATGTATCGGTGCAGGTGGGTAGGCATGAGGGACTGGAATTGAAGGATTTTAAGGAAATGTTATTCAAGAAATTTTTTCCTTAGTAGTTGAGGGAATATAGATCCCATGGGTTCATGAACCTAAAGTAGGTCAATGCATTTGTTATGTATTATGTGGACAATTTTATATAATTTTCCTGATTTAAGCCTACTATAGTGGGAGACAACATCGATTGGGTGAGATGGTTTGAGGATAAATTTAAGAACACCATTAGGGTTTAGGTGAATCTATTTAATCTGACCTCATTCTCATAGGCAGTGAATTAGGTACTGATAGGAAAGGGAATACTGATGGATCCATCGTATTCAAGCTTGGGGAGGAAAAAAGTGAGTTTAGAGGTGGTTATTCAGATATCAATAAGTGGGTACCTGAGGAGTCTCTATAGGGAATCCAAATTAGTGACTAGAGTATGCCATATGGGAGTGGTTCTTTGATGGTTTACATCTCGTGTAGGAAGCCCCGACATGTTTGGACTTAGTGTGAGCGAGCTGCAAAGGAGTGTTGGGCATGTAGTCAGATGGGGAATTTGGAGAGATTCTGAAAGAATTATTCTTGTAATTCTGGGAGTTAAGGATGGGTATGAATCATGGACATGAGGTAGGACCTATAACGATACCAAGATCTATATCTAGGATTCTAATTCATGCGAAAGTCATAGAGGAGAGAGGGAGAGAGACCCAATAATGACTTTATGTGTCAGTAGATTCTGCAACTCCGTAGGGAGGTCAAGGCTCATGTCGTCAGGCTTCAATACATGTACATGTTACTGATTTAGCATGTTATGATAAGGGAGAGGAGCTGACTATATTTAGAGGCACTCCTTGACCATGGCCCGACCTTCTCTTTTTAGTCATGGTTGATTTTAGTGAATGAGGTTCGCATATTATTTTTGGACTAACCAAGCACTATTTAGTATGTGTACAACAGATATGATGCATGATACATTTGAGGTGTGAAATAATATATAATATAGTGGGAATTAATATATGTATATATAAATTATGTGAGAATATTTTTTTGACATACATTTAGATTTTGAGTTTGTGGGCATCTGATGAGAAATGACACTCATGGGTGTCATGTGTGGCACATGTATGAAATTATAATTTTATGAGATGTGGGACATGATGGGTGTCATGTATTAAATAGGTATGAATTGAGCACTTGATGAGGTTTAGGAATGATGGAATGTCATGGGAGGACTTGTATATCTACGTATGGTCGGTGGAACCATCATAATGTTTATTTTTTGTTTCAGAAAGCGACTGGGAAGCTAATTCCAAAGGTGTGGAGTGCCATAAGGGGAATTACCCTATGAATAAATAACTAGGGTAAATCAAGGTGATTTTTATGAGATATTTATCTTCGGTACTTTCTAGGTTTGATAACTCATATATTGGGGAAGAGCTATATTACGGTGGGGATTTTGTAATGTCCTAGATTTTTGAGTGGGTTGGAATTTCTTCAAGTTTTGTAATTTTTTTGGTTGGTCAGACCAAATTTATTTTGGGGATTAAGAATATAATTTAGATAGTTTAAATGAATCAAGGTGTTTATTATAGACTATTTTTAAGTATTTTCATGTTCCTTGGGGGTTTGGATGGGTTTTGGGTACTTTGGGGAACAAAAACACAATTTTCAAAAGGTGAAAATAGAGGCACACATTTAGATTTAACCATGCAGCTGTAAGGGGAAACTATGTGGTGTGTTTTCATGTCTTATTATATGGTGAACATGGGATGTGTAAAGTTTGTTAAATCATGTGTCTTAACCAAGATGATTAGTTACACGTAGTTAGTAGGTCTTCATGGATGGTGCATGGTTTTGAAAAACCCATCGTCCAAACCCTGCAACCTATTTTAAGGGGGTGACCCTTTAGATAGTGAGTATACAAAGTTGGAACAAAGTTATACAAATACTGGGACCGAATCACGTTCCCTTATAAAAAGTGGGAAATTACCTTCTCCCTCTAAAACCTTCCAAAATAAATCTTCCCCATCATTCCTTCTCCCAAATTTATGCTTCTCTTATATCACCCATGGAGCTCCCATTTCCCTTTTCCAAGGATTTGAGCCTCCTCCATTGACCAGACTCTGATTCAATATTTTTTAGGTGTGTTGGAAGCATAGTGGTAATTCCCCCACTCCCCTTTATTATCACTCTTGTTAATCTTTCCATACATAATTCTAAATATGTCCGAGATATTTTCCCCTATTTTTATGCTGTTTTCCTAAAAATAAGTTTTTTTTATCATTTTGGTTTGAGTTAGAGCCTCATATTTGATGAGCATGGACCTATGAGTATAAGGTAGGTGGTGCCTAGATTTCTTCCTAATTGTACAACTATTTGGGGTGTGATATTTAATATTCATGTTGTTTTTAGTGGGTGAGATCCTAAATAAATTTGTTATTGATTTTAAATTGATTAATTAATGTTATGGGTTGTTTATGGGTATAACCTAGTTTATGTGTATATGCTAAACCATGTAAGGGGATTTTTTACAAATGATAATGTTTTTCCAGTTTCCTATTTTAAATTAATTAATTTTGAATTAAATTCTTTGGTTTTATTGGAACATGATGGGAATTACTTGATGTATTAAGGTGATGTTGATCACCAAGATTGAGATGTCATGGTTTGTTAGGATGAGGGCATGTTATGAGATACATGGGGTGATGTTGACCACCCATTTGAGGTGACATGGTCATCGGGACTGAGGTGAAGAGGTTTTCAGGCTAAGGGCATGGCCAACAGGACTTCGATGGTGTAGAGAATTAGGATTTGGGTGATGTGGGCACATGTGGCAATGAGGTTTCTAGATGGTGTGTCTTAGGAAATGCTTGTGATTGTAGCTCATTGTTGTTGGACGACACACCATTAGAATCTTGTGCACACATATAAGACTCAATTGAGGTGGTGTTGACAACTCGTTTTTGGGGGGGGGGGCCTCCGTAGATATTGTGGCATAGGGGATTGTGTTGACCATTAGTTATGGAGGAGGTGATCACCATATGAATCCATGTTTGATGGTGATGGGCCATTGAGATCTGGTGTTGAGACCATCATTTTTAGGATGAGTATCACTGTTGTATTTGATGCTAATAGGCTGAGAGTATTGGAGGAAGAATATTTTCATGCCTTGGTACGTTGGTATGCTGAGCCAATAATGATTTATTATAAATTAGAGGATGGATATCTTCGTGCCTCCATAAATTGGGCTATTTAGTTGATGATGACTTTATGAGTGGAGGTTTGAGGGACCTTGGAATTATTGATGGATGTTTCATAGGGATTCCAACTAATTTATTGGTGGAACAAGGTGTTAATGATAGGTCTATGGGTGGAACCTGCAGATTCACCTATTATGATATTATTGAGGGGATGCCTGGGCATTAAGCCATGGGTAATAACAAATATAAATTTATCTTTGTAGATATATATTGTATGATAATATATATATTTGGGGGAATGTATTCAGATATATATCGACGTTGGCCAAAGAAGTTGAACACTTTCTTGTGGCAGTTGAGCACAAACGAAGTAGGTTAAATAATTAAATGTGTGTTCTCATTCCATTTTATTACATTTTTCATAAAGTTTTATAAGTATGGATGTTAGACAACAATGAATTGGTGGTGGCCTATTGAGTTCATACTCACAACCTATATGAGCCCCTCGATACACATATATACTTTATGGTTTCGAGATGAGGTAAGGGATGAAACTCCGGAGACAAACATTAATGACCAGGGATGTAATTATTAGCATGGAATTGATGGTAGTGGACCATTTGGTTCATCTACATTGAGTTGTACGTTCTTTTATTTATAAATATGTACGTATTTGGTATGCCATGAAAAACCTTGCTAATCTATTTTGTAAAACCTTCTTTGACATGTCTATCTATCTACTTATGGTATTGTGCCTTTGGGCTTATTGATATTTCTACTGCTATTATAGTCTTTATTCCTCTACGTTGTAAACATATGGACCATTGTTACTATCACCACAAGAGGGTATAGTCTCTCCAATATCACATAATTTGACCCTCCCTTCTAGTGGAAAACCCTTGGTGTATGAGGAGGCACACCTAAGGTTTGGTGGCCAATTGGCGCAAAGCATAGATGAAGGGGAAAATCTGCTCAGCGCACTACACACATCATTGGATATTGTCTAGTCCATGATAAAAATCACTTTAGAACAACACCGAATTGTGTTTAAAATATATTTTTTTGAAAAAAAATAATTTTAATTTTAATATTAATATTTATATATATATTAAAATTTTAAACCACATTTAATGTACTACATTTTTATTCAGAATTACCAGCATTCAAGTAATTAAAAAATATAACTAATAAAATCACAAAAAATCCCTTTTATAGGGGAACATATGTTGAAATTCCATAAGAGACGTTGCATATTATATTCAGTTTCACTTTCCCATTAGTAATATAATAATAAAATAATAATAATAATACATAAGTATTAACATATAATAAAAAATATACCTAATTAAATTGAAATATCATTAAATTAAATAATAAATAATGTGATAATTAATGATAAGTAGTAATATAGTTAATATAAGTAACAATCAATTTGTAAAATAATAATTAATAATATAATTACTTATTAATACTATTGTTAACAACTAACAATATAATTAATGATTAATGATATTAAAAATATAATTAATATCATAAATAATACATAATAAATAATAAATAATAATATAATATTCTAAATAGAAATTAAAAAGTTAAAAATAATAATAAAATTATTTATATAATTATTAATTAATATTTTTAATGATAATAACTAATAATTTAATAAATAATTACTAATAATAAGTAAAAATATAATTAATAATTAATCATATGAATAATAATTAGTAATATAATTAATAATTATTAATAAATAACTAAAAAATAAAATATAACTAGTAATTAATAATATTTCTTCATGTTATCATTATCTGATGCCTTTTTTAAGGTAAGAGAGAGAATATTTTTGTTAATTACCCCATCATTCAATGAAAGAAATATCTTTTTCCTATTAAATTCCAGTGTAGAGACAATCTATTTTACAGAAAAATAATAACTTTCTATTCAACTTTCAATTGTTGTCAACAAATTAAACAGTCAAATTTATGTATCTTTTATTATTGCAGTTCAACACACAAATATTAACAATATTCATCTAGAAATAGAATATAGTATTTTTTTTTCAAATTTACCTTTTTAGTTGACTAAAATTACACAGGATAATAATTTTTTTGGATTTACTAAATGTATTGACAATAGGATCATCCAACATAATAAGTTATCTAATTCTTTTGTACTTAATAAAATGAAAAGGGAGATCATGCTATATAATATACATAAAGAGGTATTATTGAAACATTTTTTCATTAAGTTTTCTTGAAGAAAACACCCCTTCATGAACAATAATGAATTTAGATATATCATGATAATTTTTTTATTACAACTAAGAAAATTATGAGATAATGTAGAAGTACTATATTTTGTTCCTTTTCGAGAAAAGATTGTTTTTATTTAAATTACATTTGGGATGATTTTTATCTGTTTTTGTGCACCAATTAATCTGATATGGGTTTTCTAGTACTCTTGGGTTATAAATTAACCTCCCTTTATATTACACCAATTCTAGAAATTTGATTTATAAGTTGAACTTTACTATAATAATCAGTTGGTTTTTATGGAATATCATCATAGTTCCCTTTAATTTCAACTATAATATCATAATTTATAGGTGTAAAATTAAAATAAATAGAAATATTATATTATAATATGTTATATTTTCAGTTTAAATTCATAATAAATAAATATTCATGTTTCATTTATATTAAAACATTAAAAATAAGTAGTGATGATTTTTTTTCAATTTGGAATCATGATAAAAAAAAATCTACCATAATTTCTATTGTCGATGCCATGTAGTGAAGGGGAAATGAGTTAGTATGTTTATCAAAGGTGGTGGGTTGGAGAATTTCATCATTTATGTGTTCTATGGATCCGACATGGTCGGCTATCCTATGTG
This sequence comes from Viscum album, assembly GCA_963277665.1. Taxonomy (NCBI): domain Eukaryota; kingdom Viridiplantae; phylum Streptophyta; class Magnoliopsida; order Santalales; family Viscaceae; genus Viscum; species Viscum album. The sequence goes on from OY728159.1 coordinate 1,928,752,149, forward strand.
GATACAGGGAGAGGAAATAGAGATTTACGAGGATTTAGGGAGATATAGGGATGTGATATAGGGAGAGATAAAGTGAAGGGGTGGGTGGGACTACTATGTTATTTATGTATGATGTGAAGCATAGAGGGGAAGCTAAATTGTGAAACATTTTTAAGAGGAAGGGAGAGGGATGAGTTTCTTTATATACTTAAAAAAATATATAGTGAAATATCAATTGGTTAATTTTTTTATATGAAAACACAGAAAGGTGGCATTATACTTTCTACCTTTGGAATTCAGTACAAAGGCGGAAAGGAAGATGATACCTTTTCTGATTTTTTTGAAAAATTATTAAACAATTAAAAATATTTGTTTCTTATATTTTGATATATATGTTGTGCATGTTTTCTTTTAATTATAATTAAATACATTAATATTTTAAATAATAAATTTTATGATTTTTGGAAAAAAAATTTTACATGTAAATTATCTTTTTCTAATTATATGTATGTTTTTTAATTTTCAATTATGTTTTATATGTTGAGTCATTGTTTCAAATATAATTTAAATTTTATTTAAATTCTATAATTTATACACATTAAAATTCACCTATATGAAACATAAAAACATTTCAAGTTTGTGTTTTTGAAAGTATATAAACAATAAAATAGAAATAAAATATAAATGAAATTATTCACTAACTGAAAATTCATTTTTTGATTTTTAAAAGGAAATTTTTTGTTAAGTGAGAACCCACCATTACAAATCACTTTGAGGTCATGTGAGAACGAGAATATCTTTACTAGGAGCCATTGACAGACTGAATTGAGAACCCTATCCAAGACAAGACCTACCAAAAACCCCACGAAAACATGAATGATAACCACTTTGTGGCTAAGTGAGAAAATAAAATTCTTCACAATAACTGAAAATATAAAAAATAATTGATAATAAAAACAATTTTATAAAAAAAATTAATGAAAAGTAATTTTAGTGGAATAATATATATTTTTTAAAAAACATGACATTTGTATTTATAATTTTTTTTATTCCATTAATTTTCAATTATTTATTATATATTTAGTCAATGTTTTATGTTTCATTTTTCATTTAATTATTTTGTCTTTTTAGTGAATTTATTTTTTACTATGTAAATTTTAAGTTTTAAATCAATAACATTTGTGTCATGTAAATTATCTTTTGTGTATTATATTTAGGAAATTATTTTTATTTTTAAATCATTTTTATATGTTTTGGGTATGTTTTAGGTTTTATTTAATTTTTTTATAGTTTATTTTTTATATGATTTTAAATTTACATACTTGTAATTTAATACGGTTTAATAAGTTTTAAGTAGTTGAATCTAAAGGATTATAAAAAATAAACTGTATGTAAAATGTAAATTAAAATTGAAATAGTTGCTAAACATGTAATAATGGTTGGTAGTAAAAATAATTTCACCATTTTAGTAGAAATATTATCATATAGAGGATATAATACATTTTTGTTCAAAAATCCTTAAGTCAATATGAAAAATATCAATAAATAAGAAAATCTCTATCTATGATGAGGTCCAATCCAACAATTTATACTCCAAATGGGACTCACGTATCAAGATCACTGACCTATGTGTTGGTGTGGAGTTTGATGAGATGGACAGGTCGTATCAGTGGGTGTTGGAACCTTGTAGGTCTGATACTCTTCCTATTTCTCATCAGGAGGAGGTGGCATCTGGATGTCATAATGTGCACATGATCCTTACACCATTGCGTAAGGGGAAAGAAATATCATCATCTTATGGGGGAACCATTTTTTGAGTGAAGAATCAATCATGAATGGTGGATCCATGAGAAATTACCCATTATACGAGCTCATTTTTGATATATCTAGGAAAAAATGTGGATATCTTGAAAATAAAAACGATTCCCATGCCTCCCAGTGAACATACACAACATGATGCGGTCTATTTTGTAGCCTTCATGGATCCTCAGCATCAGCAACTGCTAGAGGATGTTCATGAGTAGGAACCACCTGTCCTTGGGCTATAACAACATCTTCCATAGGTGGATGATCAAAGATACTATCATGTAGAACACAATATGTTGACATCATCCCATGCGCTGCAGCATAATGCGTTTCCTAGCTAAAAACCTCCTCCTCTATTGGATTAGATGTGCATATAATATACCATAGTCAAGAATTATATAAATAGATTCAAAATGAGTAAGAAAAAAGTAGTAAAAACAAACTAATTAAATTTTTTTAACTTACAAGATCTTGGAGCCCTCTACTCTGTAGAGTTAGATAAAGTATAGAATTCAGTATATACCATGTATTATACCCGAGATACTTTGGTAGAGGGAATCACATAGTATACATACCCTCAATATGAAATGTTTCTCATTTACCCTAGAGTTCTAGACACTTCATTTGTAATTTTTTCCATTTGGCATCCTGGCTCCCTGTCAGATTCACAGAATGCAACACTGCTGTTTCTCTAGGAGGAAATAGAATATTCTAAAAAAACCCAAACCGATGCATGTCATTATCAGGTTTATAGAACTAAGCAATATAAAAGCGAATGATAGGAATTAAAACCATGGTATCATGATTCCCATTCAAGCAGTAATTGGGAAACTGGTCTAACAGATCCCAATGTGGTAGTTATGCAATTTATAATGACATCTGACATTTGTAAAAAAATTATTAGTAAAAACAAAAAAAATATAATATTTTAAAAATTATAATTCATGGAATGTTTTTTTATACTTACATTATTGGGTACTAGACTGTCTGAAATGAGACGATATTCCCCCTTATTGTGCCTCGACGTTTGGAAAAAGTTGTGTTCCTATGTCCTCCTATAACGTAAGACATAGAAAGTGATAAATAATAATAAAATAAATTTAATACCAAAAAGTATCATTAAAAAAAATACTGATGAGGGATCATACCTATGCCCACATTAGGTGTAATACAACCCATCTATATGAGGCTCTTGACCAGCAACAATAGAGAAGAGGGGATGGATGTGTACCCATTTTCACATTGAATATGTTTGACACATCCATGAATATTAGTGCGATATGATCAGTATTCCATTAATAATGATCTATATGTGTATGCTCAGAATGAAGATCCCTAATTGTATGTCCCATGCCGATCAAAATCTTCTAATATCCCCAGATATATCATGCACACATTCTGACCAAAGTGATCAGAGTACAATGTACCATTAATGAGGCACCAAATATATACATGGTCGTGATACATGACAATCTTCCCATCATCATCAGTGGGTAACTATGCAAAGTGTATCTCAAGCTAGCTCATAGATATCGACTAACCAACTATAGGATCATCATCACTGAAAATTTAGACTCTTAGAAATCATTGTACTAGCTTATGATATTTTCCATAGGTGGGTTCTATAACAAAACCCCCTTGTAAATGAAGACTGAGAAAAACTATAGCATCCTTAAGTGTGATGATCATCTCTCCCTTAGTAAGGGGAATATATGTGTCTTAGGTTTCCATCTCATTGTGAGAGTGGAATTCAGGATATGATCAATGAATCTAAAATTAGATACAACAACGACGTAGAATCCAAAATGGCGTAGGAATGAAATAATGGAGGTTTGATATAGAATGTGATAATAATGGTGTTCTCTATACAACTTGATCCATTGAACCTCACATCCCATTAGCACGTCACATGAAACACACATATACTATTCATTGAGTAGTGTAGTATCCTCAATCATTATACAAAAATAATAAATAAGTCTTCAATATAAAATGTAAATATAACATTATGATCAATAGAATGTTATTACTAAATTGTAAGAAATAACATGTTTATTAACATTTTTTATAATGTTTTTCATACCAAAAGAAAATGGTATGTATTCATGTTTCTCAAATCATATTTATAAAGTGTCGTTAGATATGGTCTCAACATGTATAGTGTGTTTTATTAAATTGGACATGTTTTATTTATGGAAAATATTGTGCCTTCTAGACTCAATTGTTTACCTAATCCATGTTTGGTATTTTTTTTGAAAATCATGTTTTTTAAAGAAAACCAAATAGATTTTAATTTTTTACTTGAAGTTGGTTTATTGTCAGATTCTTTAGTTTTGATTTTTTTTCAAGTAGTATATTGGATTGCATGGATAAAATCATTAAATAGATTCATGATTTGTCCTACTGGGCTTTGTGCCTCATACCATACATGGACCTTTCTTAGGAATTTGTAGATTTCATTTTACCAATAACAATTTTTTTAAGATGACTTGGTTTCCCACTATTCTTTTTGGAATAGATTCATGTTTTAAAGGGGTTTTAACTTAGAATTTCTTTTTTCACACATAGGTCATAATGGGTAGACCCACTTTATGGATTGAGGATTTCATTGATTTTTAGAACATATAAAAATAAGTTATATCCCAAATGGGGTGATTTGTAATTTATGTGTGATTTATCACATTATTTTATATTTCATGATTATTTACTCACATGTTTTATTTGTGGTGTATCCAAGGAATGTTTTATTATGATTTCATGTCATCTCACATATAAATTTCATATTCCTTATAATGTTAATATGTCATGATTATTATTATTTGATACTAAAAGTATTTGTAGATGTCATAAAATCCTAAAAAATATTGTATTTAATGTTAAGATCATGTAATTGATACTATGTGATTGTCCCATTGGAGACAATAAATCATTGTGGTTGAGAGTGTGAACTCGATCCAGCAATGTTTGGGCATTGATTTCTATTAGGAACTTCGTGGTGACGTATGCTAAATCTTTAATGATTCCCTTGTTCTTGATTCTAGTCCATAGAATTTTTCATCATATTGGACTCTGGTCTCCCATATTTTCACAATTTTTGATGTCAAGTATAAATATTGGATGGTCTTCAGGCATTGGGAACTATAAAAAATACCCAATAGTAATCCATGTCGTAGAATATCATTTTGAAATGGTGTTTACATGGTACACCAGATCAACAAATGATTCCTATGATATGTTCATAGAGGGACGTTATGAGATGGTGTGTGCACATGGAAAACATAATGACTATTTGTTTCCACATTGACATTACATTTATAGTAATTACACCAAGAATTGACAACTATTATTTGTGATGTTTTATAAAATGTATTGAACATAAAATTGAGATTATTCTCCGTGGTAAAGGCGCACTCAATAATAAGAAGCTTCTTCAATGTTCTTTTCAATATATCATTGATAGTGTTTTTCATACCTTATCCTCTGTTAAAACCTATATGCGCTCTATTTTTCACTATCACTAAAGTACATTACCCAATGATTAAATGTCTCATAACTAGGTAGTTATAGGTAACTTCTAGAGCCACTTGCAGATACAATTGATGCACATCATAATGATAATGTTCATGTGTCCATACCTCTTCCCCCTTCATATGCCAATGTCTATTTTTAATTTGAAACCTGCGTCATATAATAAAACACCACCTGATTAGACCTGCCGATTTCATCAAAAATAAATTCAAACATTTGTTGATCCATCTCATATTATACACATAAGGGATCATATTTCACATAAATTAGTTGTTTTGTTAAATTTAAATAGTAAAAAGTAATAAATAGATTTCATACCAATCCTTGTGATTTCATTCTTCATTGGTTTTTCATGGATTTTTTTCACATGTTACTATAAATTTGACTAATGTAGTACTAAGGATGTGAAATCTTGTGTTACCATGTTTCAATATCCGCATTGATTTCCTATTTTATTTCATGAGGATGATCAAATATCAAATAGAAACCTCAAATTTGTGTGATGTGGGTGTTGATACATGCCAAAAACTAACCCCATGATTCAAAATTCGTCATCTCCATGGTCGAAAAAAAGTGAAGAAGGTTGTCATTTTTCATATTGGATTTTCAGAATCAATTAAAAACACATGTATTTTCCTTATAGAAATATTCCATCAATATTTATAAACTGTTTGTTGAAATAAAATGTAGAAATATTTGGGAGAAATGACCAGAACAACTGAAATTTATTTTATTAGATGGATCATTTCTGTAATCTCGAGTTAAATTTTCATTCATATAAATATGGAAGAAATATTGGTCCCTTTGTCTCAGTATATATTATAATTTCCAAAAAACCTGGATACGAATCACCCCAATCACCAGATACCTTAACAATTTCCTTTTGCCTCCCCATCCATGCCATATTATTGGAAATATTATAACCAAAAGTTTATTTATCCTATATTAGACAAGGGATAAAGGAACATCTTATCAGGTCAAAATCATCTCAAAAATAATAAATGACACAAATTTAGCATCCAATGATGTATGATCTAGTGTTAGGTTTTGTTGTACCCACGTATGAGCTGCCTCAATCTTTGGAACTCTCTAACCTCCAAGAACAATGTTATTAATCACCCTTAATTAGAATCTACAATCATCCCCATATTTATAAAAAATTATGTTGTATTTTTTATTGATTGATTAATGAAGTTAATATAAATAGTTTCTCTCAATATGAAATATTTTTAGTACGTTTTCATTCCATATTTACTTGTAAAATCCCTTCAAACATATAATTTTGTGTCTAGTTAAGAAAAACTATCCTCTAAAAGTCAAGGAAACTCAATTGTTGGAGTGATAAAATTCCAGTTGATTACATGAAAACATTTTATTTCATCCAAACAAAGATGAAAAGTGTGTAGGATGATTTATTGTGGGTCGACGGTGCTATATATCCTTTTCATTTTTAGAAACACCATCTCAAACTTTTGAGACTTCCTCCTCATCATCACTATTGACTATATCTATTCTATCATTAGAAAATTCCTCATCAGAAAATGTGTTTGTTTTTATATCAGTAGATCTTATAGGTTTTCTTCTTATATATCATAGGTAATAGCCTCATTTTATTAGGATGGGCCTTCTTCAAACACTCTTGTATGTCTACATATTTTTATAATTGGATATTATTTTTGTACACTATGAACCTCAACATGTAACTAAATTATGGAACCATCTGGCCATTGGGAAAATAATGTTCTTTATTGGGTCCAGTGTTCATCAACACGCAATGGAAGATCAAGATTGAATAGTGTATTTGGGAATGAAAAATGTCTATATCTAATGGTCTAGATCTCTTGATCAGTTCCACGATTTAAAAAATTACAATTTATTTAATGAAATTCCCTTAGGGTTACACACTCAGATGCCCTAACCACTATTGTTGGTTGTGTACTATAGGATTTTATTTTCTTGGATTGAATAACCTCCCTACAGTAGTAGTAATAGGAAAACATAATTATCCATGTAAAAAATGTTTCTTGAGGAATATTATGATGGTGTAATTAATATTGTAAATGAGAAATAATTATTTAGCATTGACCATATTAATATACTAAAATTTTAGTAGTTATTATTATATCCTAAAATATGACACTAATGTTTTGAAGAATTTTTTTTAACCTTACTAAGTATATGTTTAGTATTTTATGAATATAATATGATTAATCTAAAGAATATCTCCAATGAGTGTCAATATAGGAGGGAAACAAGGCCCATTTTCATACACCAGTTCCCATTCAAGTTTTTATATGTGCGGTGTTTTCATGTTTTACCCCATGGTACGTTTGTGCTAGATCCACATCCACATGTAGTATCTAGACATGGATTTAATTTCTTAGATAACCACAAAGATGTAATTATAATGAAATTCAAAAATGAATTCTTATATCCCAAAATATGAAACTAATGTTTCATAGTAGTATTTTTAATCTTATTAAAGGTATGCTCAATGGTTTATAAAGAGACTATGAATCATCTTAAACATATCAATCGAGTTTATCAAACTAGGCATTCAATAAGGTATGAATCATCTAAATCTTTGGACTAGAAAATCATGTGTGCAGTTAAGTCTCTTTGTCATCTAGTCAACCTTCTTTGATCCTATGTTAATTCTATGTTATTCAAAAGTTAATCAAAATTATTTTAATTATTTAATAATTATTTAACCCTTAGTTATTCATTAGTAAATTAGTAGTTAAAAATTCATTAATTATTATCTCTTGATTAGTTAGACTAAAGTTAATTAATAGATATCATATTGTTACATTATAGCCATATATTATGTAATTAATAATTAGTCATTAAATAATTATTAGTTAGTCATATTTAACTCATAAGTTATTCATTATCAAATCATTAGTTAAACATTAGTTAATCCAAAATTAATTATTCCTTAATAATTCATTAATAACTAGTTAATCATTACTTAATTAATAGATATCAAGATATAACTTTATAACTAATTATTAGTTAATTAATAGATAATCATTATGTAATTTTTAGTTAATCATTCATTAGTCATTATTGAATCATATGTCAATCACTATCTAGTTACTAGTTACAAAATAGTTAATAATATTTTAATTATTCTTTAATCATTCATTAATCACTTGTTAATAATTACTTAATTAATAAATATCAAATAGTTACTTTATAGATAATTATTAGTTATATAATAGTTAATGATTATGTAATTATTATTTAGTCATTACACAATCATTAGTTATTCAAATGGTAATCATTAACAATTAATTAGTTAAGCATTAGTTAATACCATATTAATTAGGACTTAATCATTAATTAATCACTAATTATACATTACATAATTAAAAGATATTAAGAAGTTTGTTTATAGCTAATTATTAGTTAATTAATAACAAACCATTAAATTATATTTATTAAGTAATTATATGATCATTATTTAATCACATGTTAGTCAATATCTAATCATTAGTTTAAAATTAGTTAATCATATATCAATTATACATTAATAATTCATTACTCTCAAGTTAATTCATCATGAATTAATTGATATTAAATAGTTACTTTATAGCTAATTAATAGTTAATAATTAAGTAATTATTTTTTAATCACTATTTAATCCTTAGTTATTCATATGTTCATTATTATTTAACCATTAGTTAATCAGTAGTTAATCCAGTATTAACCATGTATTAATAATTCTACAATCACTAGTTAATCATTACATAGTTAATTATTAGTTAATTATTAGATAATCATTATGTAATTATTAGTAAATCATTCTATTTATTCACTAGTTAATCATATTTTAATCATTATCTAATCATTAGTTAAGAATAGCTAATCTGATAATATTTATGCCTTAGTCATTACATAATCACTAGTTAATCATTACTACGAAAATTATTATTTAATTAATAGTTAATCGTTAGGTAATTATTAGTTAATCATTCTTTTATCATTAGTTAATAATATTTTAATCATTTCCTAATAATTAGTTAAGCCTTTGTTAATCCTATATTAATTATTCTTTAATCATTCTTTAATCACTAGATAATCATTCCTTAATTAATAGAAATCCAATAGTTACTTTATTGCTAATTTTTGATTAATTAATAGTTAATCATTTGTTAATAAAATATTATTCATTATATAAGAATTATTTAATCGTATATTAATTATTCCTTAATTATTCATTATTCACTAGTCAACCATAAGTTATTCACTAGATAATTATTATCTATTCATTAGTTAAGAATTATTTAATCATAAATTAATCTTTCATTAATCACTATTTAATCAATACCTAATTAATAAATATCATGTAGTTACTTTATAGAGATATAGTAGTAAATTGACAATAAATCATTAAGTAATTATTAGTTAATCATCCTTTAATCATTATTTAATCATATTGTATTCATTAGTTATTTATTAGCTATTAATTATCTAATCATTCTTTTTTCCAAAGTTATTCACTAGTTAATCAATACATAACCATTACTTTAGAATTAGTTAATCATTAGTTATTTAAATGTTAATTATTAGTAAACCAATACTTCAAAAATAATTATTCTTCATTTAGTTAATATTAGTTCCTAATTATGTGACTAATATTTTTTAAAAAATAAGTTATACTAAATAATTTTTTTATTAAAATAATAAATCCATTACTAATACTAAATATAAATTCATTATTCACAAGTCATAAATAAATTATAAGACTTAATTTACTAATAATAACTATTATTTCAAAACTATATCTAACTATATGAAAGACTATGTAAATAAAATATTTAAAACAAAATAAAAAATATTCAACTAAACAAATAATTAACTACAATGTATATAAGAAAAAATTATTCTAAATTATTCTTCAAAATATTTGGTGCACCTTTTTGGCCACTGGAATTACATCAAAAAAAGAAAGAAGCACTAAGACAATTTTAAATAAAGGGAGAAAAAAATTAGAGACAAAGGATATGGAATATGTTATGAGATTAAGGAGGTGTGGGTTCCTTTTTATATGAGGTTAAGGGAATGGTGACAACACTGGTACCCACTTTCAACTTAATTATCAAGAAAATCGGCATCTTAGAAGTCCCCTTTCTACTTTATTTTGGAGAAAGTCAGCATCAGTGGTGCTACCTTTTCCTCATTATCGATCAATGTCAATGAGTAGAAAATGTGGTATCATAATTTTCCTTTTTCCAGATAACCAAAAGGCAACATCATTGATGCCATATTTGATCCTTTTAAAAAAAAATAACCTAGACTTATTTCAAAAAAAAAATTTTAAAAAAAATTTAATTAAAAAATTATGAGAGGGATAGACGTTAGACTAGGAGAGATAAAGTTGAAGAGGGAATGGAAGTAGTAGAAAAATCACACAATCTTATTATTAATAAGTTGGTATTATATAATTATGAAATATTTTATACGATAATTATATAATTCATCTGCAATTATGTGAAATTACCTCTTACACATTGGTGACATAGGTAAAAATATTAACATTCCACAATTTTTTTGATACATTTTTAGTTAATTTTATATTTTTATTATTATATATAATTATACGGGTGGTGGTAATGTAATTAAAATCATAAACTATCGATATTAAATAACTTAGAAAGACACGATCCCAAGATAGTAACATGAACATGACCTTCCCTATAATAAGTCATTATAGTATTAGGATTTTTGAAGAAATATTTTTAGTTTAGATATATTGATTTTATAATGATAAGATCTAGAACATATGTCCTAGGATTTGAGGATTCCTTAGATATAAATATATCAGTAGAATAGTCTGGATATCAATGTTCATGAAATAGGTAGCATCTAACTATATCTGCATGATGCATTTGCAGAAGAATACTCATTTAAGAATTAATCCTATAAATTTTTTTAAGGATCATTGGATGTTAGGAAATTCCATGTAATATTTCTCAAATGGAAACATAATAATTTCATGCATTTTTTATCAGATGAATTATTTGTGGTGATAAAATTTATCATGAAGACATGGTTGAAGCGGTGGCCCTGACAAGCTTATGAAGGCGTAGGAATCTAGTGAACTGGTTGGGAGTCACTATAGAGAGGTGGGGAAGGGTCACTTGTTGATGTAACTAAAAATTATAATATTTTTCTATTTTTGGTATAATTAAATTAAATGCATTCTCCCATAAAGATTCACTAATTCCAAATTGCATAATTTCTTATTGTTCTTCGATTAATTACATTATTTCGCTTCTGTACTTATTCTGGGAGGTGTGAGTGTTGGAGTGTGAGCTGATTCAATGTAGTGGCTACGGTGTGTAGTATTTTTAGTTCCAGTACACCATATTATGGGTTCATCTAGTTTATGAAGTTTGGATTGTTCACATGCTTTATGTTTTGGTCGGATATTTTATATTGGTGGTTTGATACCCAAAAATTAGTATCATATCATGAGATTAACCAAGGATCAATTCACTCAAAATCATAATATTTGGGACCTTTTTTATCTTAACAATTATCCATTTTAGTGGGAATCATATATTTCTATGTCAATAATTTTGGAATAATGGAATATGGATATTGATATATTTCACAGGATAGACATTATATTTTGGAGGATGTATATAAAGGATTATCTATTATAGAAGGACCTCGATTTTCCATTTAATGGAGAAAAATGAGTAGCAATAGATAAAGTGGAATGATAAAAGATTTATAGGAAATCGCACAGTGTGATATAGATTTTACCTGAAAGGATTATTTCTTAAAAACTTCTAGAGGTAAAGACCACTTTAGAACTGATGAAGGCTATTTTCGATATTTATGAGAATCCAACAGTAATGAAAAAAATATTTCATGAAATAGAGGTCATTCTACCTGAGAATGTCAAAAGGAAGAATGGTTTCAAATAATTTCATGTATTCAACATGATTGGGAATTTTTTGGAATCAGTAGGAGTTGAGTTTTTTGATCTAGCCTGGGATATTATTTCTACTATTAGAACTACTTGAATCATGGGACATGATGGATACCATAGATAGAAATTATCACGGTAAGACTTGTGTAGTGTTAAATAATGTTCCTAACCTCATTCTTAATGGGTAAATATTGTAAAGGAATGTATAGTAACCTCTTGGAACAACATTAACTGTTGGAGGGAGAGAGTATTCCATTGAATTAAAATATTTTTTCAAATTAGATGATTAAAGGGAAATAAGTCAATGTAAATTAAGCCGACCCAAATCTATATGTTGATATTAGGTGAAGAAGAGGAAGCTGAAGAAGGATTGTATGGATTTCCAGGTTCATTTTGGAAAGGCGGATTCTAAAAGTTATTAAAATACTAGAGCTAAGGGAGAAATTAGTTTATTCCATAGTGTCAATGATTTATTGAAATAATTGATTATTGATTACAGATTTTAGTGTAATTCTACTTCTAAGATAGGGATCATAAATGATTATATTTCCATAGGATCCAACAAGGTTATTTTTATAGGTGATTAGACAATTGAGATTTCAGGGGAAAACAATATAAAAGTTAATATCTAAGAAAAATATTTGTTTGAGTTTTATGGAGTGTGGAATATACCTTCTTCATTGACAAATTTAGGTTTTGTTGGATAGCTAGATGGAGATGTTTTTTGTACAATGTTTGTAGGTGGAGAGTGTATTATCACTTGTGGATCCATTGAGGTTGAAATAAGTGTTCAATATAAAATGTTTCATCATAAGGGAATATTAAATAGAGAAATTATTTCTAGATTGAAAACATCTAGAAGTTTAGAGTTGTGTCATTGCCCTCTTGGCAACATGCGTACAAAAATAATGAAAGTCATAGTGACTAAATTACTATCCATGCTTGGTTACATGGATTTCAGAACATGTGGGATTTGTTTTCATGGAATAAAGATATATGTTTCATTTGTAATAAATAGATAGACACATGTGTCCTGGAATTTTGAACTCATATGTTTGGATGTTTAGGACCCTGATCAAGTCCATTCTCATAGTTGGATATTATATTATATTACCTTCATTGATGATTCTATATAGAAGGTATAATAAAACTTACATAAGAATAAATCCAATGTTTTTAGAGTATTTTTTGACAGAGGACCATGGTTGAAAAAGATGTTATAAATAAGATTAAGTATTCAAGGTGAAAAAACATAGGTGAGTATGGGAGCAGAGAATTTTGGAGGGTTTTATATAGAAAAGAAACTAAGACCTAGAATAATATACCTGGAAAACAAGAATAGAATGATGTAGTGTAGTGGATAAACCAAATGATGAACGATAATGATCAATGCATGTGGTTTAAAATAGGGTTTCCAATGGATTTTTGGGTTGAAGTTATCAATTGTTATGCTTATGTCATTAACAAAAGTCCTTATAACAAATGAGTGAAAATTTTGTAGAACAACTATGGAATGAAATAAATATTTATGTATCTCATATGATGGTTTTATATAGTCTCTACTATGTACATGTTTATTCCATGGATATTTAAAAACATGAATAAACATCCCAAACATGTTTATTTATTGGGTAAGGGGATGAAAACATTGGGAATTGCCTTCAGGATAATACAAAATTATATATCATTAGAATATGGAATGTTTTTTTTATCGACAAGATCTTATAGAAGGATAATAATTTTGTAAAATAAGAATTTGAGAACAAATAATCATTAGAGAATGTCCAATTTAATTTTAATGGAAATATTAATGTTATAGAAGGTTCAAAATGTATAAATAGTCTAAAATATCCAATAAGTTCTGTTGTATTCGAATGTCCTTGGATTGTAGAATCATAAGGAAGAGATCCATAAGGTTAATTTCTGGATGTTTCTATCCCAAGAAAAGTAAAAACATAGGTTGAGATGTAGAGGAATACACAAATTAGTTGAATTGTTATAATGATTGTAATTGTAAGACATTTCATTATTCTCATGGATGATGCAAAACTCAAGATTCTTAAAGAAGCAGCGAGTCTCAATGATTTTGAATATTAGAGATGGACATGAATGTGGAAATGGATTCATTTTATGAAAATAGAATATGAGATCCAACTAAACTACCAAAATGTAATAAATCACTATATAAAATATGAGTATGATAGTTAGAGGAAGAATTTGATGGTAGGAAGTGATAAAATTCCAGATTATTTGTTAAAGGATTTAAACATAAGGATGTGATTGATTTATCCTAATTTTTTCCATGTTTCCAAGAATAAAACGTTATATATTGTGCTAATTATAGAAGTTTTATATGGTTTTATTTTTAAATAATTATATTTGAAAAAAATAATTCCATTATGGTGATTTTGAGGTGAATATATTTATGGAACATCCATAATATTTTTTTAAATAGAATGATGGTTGGTTGTGTAAGATGAAGTGGAGCCTATGTGGTTTGAAGCAAACACAATGGCAGTGGAATCAAAACATCGATTATTTTATAGTATAAATGTAATTTTTTCAGATAAATGATGATCATTATTGTTATCATAAGTTATTAAATATTTTAATTTATTCCATTATTCTATTATATATGGATTATATACTCCTAGAAGGTCTATACATGGAAAAGATTAAATAAAAAAATATTTTTTCGGAAGGTTTGAGATGAAGGATAGTGGAATATTTTGTGTATGGATATCTATAGAGATATGAGGACCATAAATTTGGTATTTTCCTATATAGAATATATTAAAAAGCTCATAAAAAGTTTTGGGATAAGCAAATACAAACCTGCGACCACCCGAATGGAAAAACACTTCAATTTTTCAGAAGATAAATAACATTGAATAGAAAATCAGTGTAAGTTCATAAAAAATGTTCTGTATGGATTAGAGATTTTAATTTTCATTTATGTGATGAAATATATAAGTTCAAACATTTCTATTAAAATGGGAGTTTTTAGTTGGTATATATTCAACCTAAGAAGGGAGTACATGGATGTGATGGAGTATATTCTATGACATCTCAATGATTTGGAAGATATTTTAATGCATTTAAAAATGGAGGATATGTTATACAGGTACGGTGATGTGAAATTTGAAGGGGATATGAATTCATGTAGGATTTATAAGGTTTTTTTCAATTTTAAAGATAAAACTTTATGTTTAATGTCAAGAATACAACTGGAAGTTTCAATTTCAACTATGGAAGTAGAGTATATAGTCATCATTGTAGCTGGGAATTAATTATTCTAAATGAAGTTATTTTTTTTAACTTAAAATGAGATAGTAAATTGTGTTATTATTCAGTGATAGTTAAACAACAATTTTTCTAGTGAAGATTCAGGTGTGTCATTCATAAATAATTCAAATTTGTTTTATGTATCATTCAATCCGGAGGATGCTAGAGGAAAAAGTGATAGAATTATGAATGATTTTTGGAATTATGAATTTGGATTACATGTTACCCAATATATTAGTTTTTGAAATTAGGAGGAAATATTATGCCTCATGGGTACCTGGGTGATTGAAATACGGTATATAGACACAAACTATTTCAATGGAGGGTGATGTGTTCAAATTTTTTACTAAGTGTATTTATTTTCTAGGAGTTATTTTATTTAGTCTTCAAGTGGGTGATTTTTATGATTTTTGAATAATTATTTCATGTCCATATTTTTTGATTCCAAAATCATTGGATCTACAACTTTGGCATTAATCTTGGAGGAGGCCTGTAGAAGAAAAAGGCCACCAAATCTTTCCACAATTTTGATGACAATGTTCAAGAATTAGATCGTAAGTCCCAATATCTAGATGACGAGAGTGTAAAGGTTTACTCATTTAATATTTAAACCAATGGAATTATGGAAGGTTTCTTAATGATATTTAAATGAAGCATAATATTCTTCAAAGGGGAACATAAGAATTATAAGACATGTTCACTTGATGATGTAGTTGATGTAGTGGTATTCAAACAGTGGAAATGGTTGAAGCATTGATCACCCTTAAAAATTTGATGGAATTGAAACTTATCAACTAGTTTGGCCCTTTTTTAAATAGGTGGGGTGGAATAATATATGAATTTAAATCAAAACTATAACATTCTTATCCTGTTGGGAAAAATAAAACACCAGTGTTTTCCCCTAGAGTATGATTTAGTCCAAACCATATAATTTCATATCATGCTTTATTTATTTATTTTATTTCTCTTGTGTGATTTTTTTAGGTGATGTGAGTGTTATAGTGATATGAGATTTAGTGTAGTGGGTAGGGTATGATTTATATTTAGTCACAGTACATCAATTCTTGGTGTTTTTTAGTTTTAGTAGTTTTATACTTTGTTTTTCACTAGAGGTTCCAATTATTTATTCATGATTAGTGGGTTTTGACCTAATAGATTGTGGAAGTACTATAATCAAAACGTTGATAAAAAGCATAAAAATTTAAATATTTAGATAATATTCATAATGAGAAATGTAAACACATATCATAATAAAAATTAGAAAATAAAAAAAATCAATTTCCATGATTTAAGATATATATCACTATAACCCAAAAATGGTTTACAATTTTTAATGAATAGTAAACCAAAATGAAATAAATCATCAATTAAACATTATAAGCTTAATAGAATCATTTTATAGAAAAAACCCAAAATTCACATTTATAATCAAGAAAAAATAGATATAAAATTCTGAATATTCATAATAGAAGACAATGAAGATGTTATTTTTCATTAATTTTTATGCTATCTTAAATGATTTAATCCTTACTATTTGTACATATAGATTTGAATTATATTGTTTTTATGTTTTGGGTACATTTGTCATTAAATTGTGAAAATTTATAATTTCAATGTTTTTCAGTTTTTTTAATCATATTTGAAATTATTTGGATAAAACATGTTTTGATTTATAACTCAAGGCATGTAGAATGTTTTAAATTACTAGTGTGATATATTTTGTGTGGTCTATTTAAGATATTTTTAATTCTATAAGTTGTTTTCACTGATGTTCTTTAAGATACTTTTCCACCCATATGACTTTGGATTCCATAACATTTATTTTTCCAGCTCATGTATGATATTTTATGATTCCATAAGATTTTTTTCATTAAATATGATGTTTTACATTTCAAAAAAAATATATTGTTTATGATGTCTCCTTGTTAATATTCATTTTTGAGTCTCATAATATATTTAATGAGTTATATAATTCCTTTCATGGTATTGTATGACTTTTTCTCACACATATGATATTTTTGAGCCCTGTATTTGTTTTCATTCTCAAAATATATTTTCCGTACCTCGTTTGATTTTTTAATATTTTAATATATTTTATCACTTATAATGGTTTACTTTTTGAAATTTTAGGGAATAAATCTCACTATAATGACACTTCTAGGCTATCATATTGATAACTCAGTTGTTCAAGATGACTAAAATTTAATAATTAGATGAAGATTACAAGGTTTTTGGATGGTATAAAGAGAAGTAAAATATTTTTTCCATGTAAAAAACAAATTAAAACCCATTCCCAAGAAAAAATAAATAGAGAACCATTGCTGCTATGACCACCTTGAGAAATTGTGAAAAGTGGGGCATGTGAATGATTATTTCTTAAAGACCTCCTTGAAGGTTGAAATTATTTTAAAATAATTTTCCCTGCAAATTATGAGTATAAATGAGTCACATCCACCACTATGATGAGGGGTTTTTATATAGTGGAGTTGTTATTGTACCATTTCATGTTTTGGACAATCATAGAAAAAAGTTAGAGGAAGAGGGAGATGCGAGTTGATTTAAACATGTTTTTAAAAAATCACAATAATATGTGGCAATAGATACTCTATGAAGATTCATTTTTTAGTTTTTAATATTTAATTTATGCTATTTAATTATCTCTGGAAACTATTTTTCTTGAATTAATAGGGTCATTTTCTTTCCAAAATTCTTTTTGTACCAATTTTTTTTATTATTATTCAATATATAAATTTAAATAATTAATATCCTTATTTATGTTTATTATGTGATATATTCTAATAATAATCAAGTTTAATTAAGTTATTAATCATAGGTATTTGCGTGATAAATTAGTAATTTAATTTTATAATTCAATTAAACCTGGAAGAATTTAGTTTTTAATGGCTAGAACACTCCCATTGGTGATGTATTTTAAAATATAATTTAACAGTTCTTTCTTAACAATTTTTTTTTAATTTTAAAACATTCAATATCTCATTGAGTTTAATTTAATTCTTTATGTTTACATTTATTATTTATCAAAGCAATAAAATCCACAATTTTGTTTAATTTATATGAAACACAAAAAAGTGATAGTATTGAAACATAGCTTGTAATGTCATTGAGAGAAAACCCCAATACCATTATTCAGAATTTCATAGGATTTTTTTGGTTTCAATTTCACAATAAAAAACAATTACTTAAATTTTGTGTCTTTTATGAGGAGGTTTCATAAGTTATGTTAATTGTTTTTCATGTCCAGTGGTTTCAACCCAAATTTGTTTCTTTTGTATCATGAATTTAAAATGAATTAGAGTTTTATATCATGATATGATAGGTTTCCTGAAGGAAATTCCTCATTTTTGAACTCACAAACATATTTGAAATTCTAACTAATTATAGTAGCAAAATAATAAGAAACCTTCCAGATACTAAAATCATAATGGTTGAATATAGAATACCAAAAAATGGCTTAAACTTATATAGAGAATCTACAAAATATTATTACATACTTTAATTCACCTTATAGAATTGAAATTAAATTTTGTTTTATGTAATAGGTTTTGAAATTTAATGTACTATAAAGAGAGGTTTCACACATACATATTCATGATTTTAGATATCTTTGTGTTAAAATGAAATCACCCAGAGTAAATATAGATAAGATTAAGACTAGGGTTTTTTTTAATTATATATTTCTTTATAATTAGTTTCCAAATAATATTTTCTACGATCCAACTCCATGTTTATTAAAAATTATAAAAAATTAAATATGATTTTTCATGAAGAATTTTCCGTCCTTCTAGGATTGTTTATAAAACCTTGAAATTTTAATATATTTAAATAGGTCATTTTTTTCAAAATATTTCTCTAAAAATAACACTGAAATAAAATTAAGGCATGATATGTTTATTCCATTAAAACCTATTTTTCAAATTAGTTGTTTTAATTTTGATTAACTGATTTAGGAAATTATTGTAGAAATAAAAGAAAGGCTATATTTAATACATTTTAAATTCAATTGGTATTTCCAAAATAACTAATATAATTATTTTATTCCTATGAATTTTTTCTAAATAATTTATTTCTAGGTGGAATAAAATTATATTTCAAGAAAATTTTAATTAATCATTATAATATATAATTTATATGTATAATTTTTCAGTAAAAATTTAACTACTAAATGATAGGAAAGAAGAACGATAAAGGTTAATATTCTTAAAAATATATTTTCCTATAAAATGTTTTTTCCTTATATCTCACATTTTTATTTAAAAATAAAATTTCTAAAATTAATAATTTGAATTTTCGGAATTGAAAATTAATTTTTTAATTCATAATAATAAAATTCAATTAATATTAATTTATGATATTTTTCTAAAAAGATTTCTTTTTAGTTGAATAGTGAAAAATACAATTTTTGTAAATAACATGAATTTTATGACATTATTAGTATATAAATTTGATTTTTAAATTCATTTAACATTTATCTAAAACCAAATATGTAATTTATAGGAGACTTTATAATTTTGTTAAATTGTTGGTTTTAATTTACAAAAACATATTTCATATATTAGATTATAAGTAACATTTTCTCAAAAGATTATTTTGATACATTAAATATTTTTATTTTATAATTAATTTTATCACTTATTTAAATATATATTTTGGTTATGGTAATGTTATATCAATATTGACCTCTTTAATTATGAAATCACCTTTCATTCATTAAGAATAATTGAAACATAAAGAAAACTAATTTCATCATCATAGATTGAAAAAAAATAACTTGAAGTAATATTATAGTGTCAGAAAATATTTTGGAACATGTATTTTAGTTCCTTGGATGTTCTAATAATGATTTAATTTGGGAAAACAATATATGATCACTTTATTTTTATGAAGCTATTTCGAAGTGATAAACATTACTAACACCTGATGTTGAAAATAGGTTAAAAATAACTAATATATATGCATATAATGATTATAAAAGAGGATTATAAAGGGTAATGGTTACTAATAAGTTTATTTGGTATATATTTAATTATCTTAATATAATTATTTAGGGGATTTTTTGTAAGTGTATAATGAATCAGGACCATGGTAAGAGTTTTCATCTCAAATTTCACTCTTTGAGACAGGTTTAGTATTATACACCGAATTTCATTTACATGATATATATACTTACTATATGAGATATAATATCATGAATTATATTTTAATAATTGTATTTTAAGTTTAATTATTTCATGACTCTTTCGAGGGGTTTTGTTTAAAGAGTTACTCAAGCTGTAACTGTTTTGTTGGTTTCAATTATGATTATTTGAGATATGTTGCATTTTATGAACCATGTTTTCTTTTTTATCCTAATAAATTGATATACTTTCCCATGAATATTATATATATTATTTTCTTTGAATTCATGGGAAAAAATAATCCAAATCATGTTCTTTTCCTAAAATGTTTTTTTGAATCAAGTGTTATCCCTGTCCTAAGAGTTTTTGAAAACTCATTTTTTATTTATTGAGTTGTTATGGTCCCCATGAACTTATTTCATATAAGTTGGGTAAATTATACCATATTAATATATTTTATGGTATTCTCTCATATTTTAAATTTTTTACTTTATAAACCCCTTTTCGAATGTTTCATACTTCATGGAGTATGCTGCTCATAAGAGATATAGATAACTCAAAACTATTTTTTTGAGTGATAAGGTTTCATTATAAATTTTTTTCTCCATTTGTCTGTGAATAAATATAAAGGAAGACTATTTCTTAGTTTTAACACTTTTTAAGTTTGTAAATATTAATTTTAGTATTGTCAATGGTGTGCCAAGATGAAAATGTCCCAAAGAATGGAAATTATGGCTATTAGATCAATTCAAAACATGAATGTGTATTCACGCCGTGAAAGTAAAATGGGATAAATCCAATTAAATACAACTAAATTTGTGTAATAAATTCAATATGTAAAATTCAATTCATGATGTGAATAGGGTTTCTAGTATTGTAAACTCAGGTAATGCATTTCTCAGCATATCAGTTTTCTCGAGAATCCATGAGTCAAAATCTTAATTGAAGCCAGGAATGTGGCCATTTCACACATATTCAGTGACCTATAGGCCTTTTATTTTCTCATACATCTCTATTACCACTTATCGTTACTCTAGTCCCTCTCCACGAGGCTTTTCTCTCTCCTCCCCCCTTCAAACTTTTCTCTTCGACAACCGAACAAATGTTGGATCATGCGCATGCATTCGGGTAAGTTTTTCTTTGATTGTGATTAATTATCTTATATTATATTTGAATTAAATAAATTATATTTTTAATTTATTTGTTTAATATAGAGGGTTTTCTTGATATAATGAGGGGTTTTATAATAATTTATTGAATCAATATCTAGATTCAATGATTTTTATTCTATGCTAAACATGGACCAAGAATGTTGTCGGTAGAAGATATTACATTGGGAGTTGAGCATGTACTAACATTATTGGTAATGGGTAATCTTCTATATAAATAATATATTTTTAAAAATGTCCCACCAAGATTGGTTCTAGGTCCTATTGTGCTTCTGAGCATGGATGGCGACCCTTACCTTGATCGTCGTTGTTACACCTGAGGTAAAAAACCCTTGACTTTTTTACAATTTTTATATGGGCTATTGGACTAATTTTTTTTGTCATGAATGTGTAGCCCTAAGTACATATGTTTGATTCTTTATGAAATATGGAATATGTTTGTATCCATATGATACCAATTCTTGTGTTTCTTTTATGTGTTTTGTTCTAGCTATGAATTTTTTTTATTTTATGTGATGTTTAATCTATCGGTTTTATGTTGTATCATATTGATTTTTTCTTCTGTCTCTAATTTTTGTGAGTAGGTTAAGGCTCATAGTACATCCCCCCTGAGTGGGATGTTTCATCTTCTTGTTCGACCTGATTTGGTATATCCCTTAATGTGGGATATTTCTGTAATATTTTCAGGTTAACCCATCATGGGGAATGTGTTAGACTACTGATTGTTGTTCCTTCTAAAATGGTGCTGAAATAGCCCGAGATAGTATCTAAGGACTTGAAAAATGATAGCAATTTTTTTATATATTTTTTAAAAATTTAACCAATTTAATTTTATGGAATACAGTTTTATTTATTATTAACTTATTTTAATGGCCATTAGTGGTGGCATACTATGTCTAATATTCAGACCCTACCCAGGAATTTTGGTGTGCTTGTTAAATTCAGCCATAGGGATTTGGGGACAGTAAGATCCCTATGATGGATGATTTAACAAGTTAGAAGGAGGATAAAAAAGATGATGGGTCATTCTTGAGTTGGATTCTAATAATTTTATTATTTACTTAACAATACGTTGGATATAATGACAATTTTGGTTTATTTACCATACATGACATAATATAGCTACATGGGATGAGTTTTTTGTATTTTATACTACTCTATTAGTTCATATTCTATATATTATTGATTTATTTATTATTTACCAATAATTTTTTATTACTATGAAGTTACTTTGTACTGAGAAAATATTCCCCCACACCATTATATACGTCCTCACTACCAGTCGACTACCTCTTGTGTTTGGGAAGGTGTGCATTAGATCATGGGGCATTATCATGTCAAACTCAATATTTTAGGTTTTTATTTTACAAAATGGTATATGAGGCATGATGGTTCAATATATTTTTTATTATCTAATCCTTGATTTGGTATAGTGTTGACAAAAGATAAGATGGTTGGTTCTTGGGTAGGGGAACAATGTTAGTGCTTGGAAAGAACTGTGTACTATACCTCTGTGTTATAAAAAATTGTGAATTTATGTTTTCTATTTGAAGTTACCACTGATTGAATTCACCTTGGGTGATGCACATGATGATGATATATTGATTTTTGGTATTAGGTGCATGATCATGTATCATGCTAGTTTCATAGGTTCACATGCTTTATATACATTTTCTTTCATTTAATTGATGAAAAATAATTAAATTCCTAACGAACTTTTGGTATGTTAACTAGTGAATTATTTTCTACTTTCCTTATTTTAGAATATTGTATTTTATTCGTATGTGTATGTGTTTGGATATGACTAACATGAAGGTAATGGACTCTTAACATGGGTTTTGGGTTGTTCTTAGAGGGTTATATGTTGTTCTTTTGGGTAGACTCTTATGTTAAAAATTGTTGCGAACATTTCTGTGTTACTGTGTTTTGTTATTTTTTTATATTTTAGGATTTTGTCTTTATTTAATGGTTGATATGGAATTTCATAAAATATTTCCCTATTGACATCTTGTGTAGCTTGTTGTGCCACCCACTGAGTGGGAAAAAGATACTGAATCTGGTCACTTAATTAATCTTATAGGTTAAGAAATTGTATCTGTCCAACCTAGTCTCTTTTGGCTGTCACCTGTTTAGGGAAAATGATACCATCGAGGTGGGCTGAACATTTTTGAATCTTCACATGACATTGTGCACTAGTACCCCCATCCTTCTAGGGTACCAGAGACTCCTTGATACGATGTACTGGATACGAGTCATAGAGAGTATTTTTCAATTTGTAGAGACCCTAAATGGCCAGATGATTAATCTTGAGACCTCTACGATTCAAGGTGTAGTGGGATGATGATGGGACTTCATAATATAGGGTAGTCAATGGGAAGGGATAACATGGGTGACATTCATAGTCATCTTCTTTTATGAGATCATTCTAGATTATCTAAAGGTGGACCAAACATTGGAGTTCATGGATCTCTAATAGGGGATGATTACCAAGTTCACATACATAACAAACATAACAGAGATGATTCTTTTTTATTCTCTATTTGGGGGGAATGATGTTCAGAAATCATGGATGTTTCATATTTGTATTCACATACAAAATTCCTATGACGTAGTTTTCCATAAGGAATTGACGATTGAGATTTGAATCATGGAAGAAAAATTTACCTATATTCTTCAAGTGATCAATATATTGGGATGTTATTTATCTATTTAAATCCTAGTTCCCTATTATAGAAAAAATAATAGTAAGTCATAGGATAGATGCTATAGTGGTGGTTTATAGATAGAGTACAGTTGATATTTTTCAAAATCATTCTATGGGGAATGACTATATTAGATGCTTAAATTGTGGGAGTAATGAATAATTTCTCAATTAATTTCCTATTTAGATCATAACTTTTCATGAATATGAAAAGTATGGTTATATAAATTATTTCTTTCAAAGGATTTATAGTTTCAAATAGCTAAATCATGCTATAGTGTGGGCTTAAGACATCAGCAGTTGGTGAATACCCTGAAGGAGTTAGAAAACCAGGGGACTCATAAGCCTCTATGGTGTAGTGGAGTAGTGGTTAGAAGGGATTATGCAATTAGTTAGGCTTTAGGTGATGGTGTATATGGAACATCCATAGTTTCAGGAATTTTCTTAATCTATCCTACTCTATCTATTTCGTTGTTTGACACAAAAGATTCACTGTATTTCATATATTCTCAAGAGGTTGTTAGGTTAGTTTTATTGGTTAAATTATATTCATATCTTATGTATATTAATACACCCATGGGAATGAAATTGGATCTTCTTTATCTCTATACCAGCTGTCCGATGGTGGTTTCTAGATTTGGGCATATTTTGAGTTTCACTTTTATGGAGATGACATGTTTTTATGTGATCCTTGGCATGTATTTGATGACATATTTCCTTGAACACGTCAATTATTATCAGAGATGATTAAACTTTTCATCTCATAAGGGGGAATACTTTATTCCAACTGGTGGATGGGATGTTAAGGAAATCAGATCAAGACCAAAACCACCTCTAAGTGATGTCTTTTAAACGTAGGTGACTGGAATGATCATTTTAGTGGATCAGGTAGGGAATCCCTCCATTATTAATCTATTTTATACCTATATCATGATGTATTTGTAGATGACTTATCAGTGTTATATCCAAATAGGGTAGTTGAATTTGAGATGAAGTTTCTATTTCGACCATATTCCATATAGATTTCAGTGTATCACATGTAACCAACTGAGTCGAAAGTGATCAAATTGAAGCTATATGATCTTGAGGCTAAGGGATTCATCATACCAAGAACATCACCTTAGGATGATCTGGGTTATTTTTGAAAAATGATGATTGTGGTATTTAGATTTTTGTTTTCTACAGAATTTAAAATCAGATAACTATGAATAATAGATACACGTAACTAAGAGTATCTATCATTTTTGATCAATTAAGGGGAGTATAATTGTTTTTTAAGATTTATCTATGTTTTGGATACCATTATATTCATTTCATAGAGGAATACATTTCAAATATTGTGTTTTGGAGTATTTATAGATTTTATGAGAATCTCACGATTCACTTTGGATTGACGAGTTCTCCAACATTTTATATGGTTATCAAGAACAAGTTATTTAATCTGTACATGGATTAATTTATAATTATGTACATTGTTTAAATACTATTATATTCCAAGACATTGGAATCACATAATATAATCCTATACATCAGGTCGACTATGCTTTAATCATGTTGACTTAATTCCATATACACAATATAAGGCCCCAGCCTTAAACCTTACTTAATCTTGAGTTATTACAAGATTACACATTGAGGATCTTTTCAGGTTTAGAGTTTTATAGAATTAGATCATAAAACTTGCATTACATTCCACATTTAAACAAAGTGGTCACATAAAAGATAGTATTCATTTTTCCCATCAACGGAAACATATTTAAAATAAAACATGGATTCTTTCTTGACACTTCCTTGACACTATCATCATATCATGTACCCTTCCCTTGACCTATGAAAAACATTTCAAAAACTTTGGATGAGCATAAAAAGCTCAGTAAGGGATATAAAAATATCGAAAGGAAACATGAGTACATGTATACATAAGAATGAAATCATACTTTACCCTTAAAACATAAGCACTTTAACATACCTCATAAAATCATGAATAAATCATAGAAATCATAAGACATAAAGGTAACTTGAAGCATTAATAACATTCTTACATAGGGAGAAACCCTCTTGGTTACGTTTGGAATAACCACCACAGTATATTTACTAAATCTCTTCGGAGAAACCTTAATGTTTCAGTCCTTCGCGTTACCCAATGCATTGGAGAGCTATATCGGGCTCACCCGCCCTTAGCTTATCATGGAACCACCCGTATTCATAACAATTCCCAAGAACCATAACATAATCATAGCACATAACTTAAGCATAAAGTAAAGATAACATCCCCACATTGTAAAAACAATATAACATTTTAAGATATTGAAATAATGAATCCATTCTAAAAGCCATTTTCAAAACCATTTAAAACATTTAATAAAGAGATTTTTGAATCAAAGTGTCCCATACCACCTTGAAGCTATTAAAATTTTAAACCATTAATATCCATATAAATAAATCCTTAAAACCATATTGAAAACATGGATATTAATAAAACAAATCATTAAAACATTTAAAGAGATATTTTGGTTAAAGGGTTTTTACCAAAATTAGAGACACTTGAATACAATAATTGAGGAATAACATTTAATCAGAACTTTATTATATCATGAGAATAAATTAATTCCTGATATAATATTCCAAATTACAGTATATACACCATATAAGAGTTAATTGGTGCATAACTACAATGATGTCTCAATAGAAATGTAAAATGCGATGGAATCCCTTATAAAGAAGGTATCATTAAATTAAGGATAAATCAATCTCAAAATTATGTGTGACAAATATAAATACACCCAATATAAATGGATATTAAGTGTAAAAAAATAAAAGTTCATTCACACATATTCAAAGGATGACATATTCAATGAGTACAAGCTTATCCCAAAGAATCAAAATTGGGTTAAGAAGTTCCCTTGCAAAAATTTGACAGCCTAACGACGTCACTACAAAATTCAGAAAATGATATGATGAGAGATAAAAAGGGTATCTCATCACTTGGAAAAAAATTTAAATCACTAAGGATATAGAAGAATATATCCCAACATAATGTTATGTGAATTAAAAGACATAACAAAATAAGTCTTTTAAAAAGAGGAGGGTGAAAGGTTCCCTTACCGACATGGGTATCTTTTGAAGCATACACCCTATGAAAGAAGGACAATACAAAATTGATGTAAATAATCATAAATGAAAGTATATTACACAATGTGTAAAATCATGGGCAGTAAATTCACCACTCAAAGGAAATTGTGGCAAATGTAGCATAAATCTCATGGGAATAAAAGTGAGATGAAAAATCCATTACGAAAACTCGGCAGCCTAACGGCGCCACTTAAAACTTCCAAAATGGATTGATGAGATAAAATAGGGTCTCTCATCATATTACAATAAAATGTACAGAAAGAGTAATATGAAAGAACATCCCCCATCATAACAAAGAGGAGCTTAAAAGAACTGACATATAGGAGAGTACTTAAAAAGAAAGAGAGAGGTTAGATCTCTTACGAAAACTTGGCAGCCTAACAGCGCCACTCAAAACTTCTAAAATGGATTGATGAGAGAGAATAGGGTCTCTCATCATATGAACATAAAAATTAAAGTAAGAGTAATATAAAAGAATATACCAATAACAAGAAAGATGAGCTTTTAAAAGGAATGACATAAAAGAGTGTACTTTAAAAGAAAGAGAGGAGTCAGATCCCTTACCTCAAGTCCAACCTGTCTTGTTCGTTTCTTTATATTCCTGAATAATAAACATTCTTCAATTTATAATTGCTTAAGGACCTCCTATAAATATTATGATTCAGTTAATATCACATATTATAATGTTATAATAACTTTTTAATAATGTTAGTTCATATCAGACGTTTTTTCTGATGTTTAGTAAATGAGTCAAAAATGAACTTGTTTGAAAAAATGATTGTCCATGTAGTTATAAGTAAATAATTTCCAGAAAACTATTAATGAATAAAATATCATATATATCCAGTACATATTTATACTATTCCATATCATTTGGAGATAAGAAACGAAAAGCACCGTTCATGGAGACGGTAGGCCTTACGTACGCAAGAACACTACTTTCATTTTTTCTTTCTCATATTAATGGAATTAAAAATAAATGATATATATATATATATATTATAATTGAAGTATAATATATATGTTATATAGGTCACATATGTTCATTAATTTCATTCTTTATACATTCCAAGTATTGCATGTACGAGTCACATCACTTGAGGGGGTAATAGTCTGCATTTCCTCATATGAAATTATCGCATTTACACAACATGAAAAGAATAAAGGTATGGTTTAAATATAAAATACATAAGCATATAGTGAACATAAATACCATATATATCATATATAAAATATAGTGACATCATAATGGCCACCTTTAAAGGTGTTAAAAGAATATTGAACAATCATCGTTTCGTGAGGCAGAAAATCGCCAACCATAGAAACAGTATGTTCTTTAACCATTAGACGAAGGTGTGTGTAAGTGTAGCTCGAGTCCTTATTATAACAACATCCTAGTATATTTAAGATACTGGAGTTGTTACAAAAGAGATGAATAAAATGAGTTTAGGGGGTTGGAGAAGCAAAATAAAACAAAAGGACACAAGTGAAGACATTACGTTAAAATCGGGTAACTCCCTTTGGTTTGAGCTCAAAGGCTTCCTTAGGAAGACTTCTGCCCAAAGTGAGGCTTCATGGAGTTAGAGAGGGATGTGGAGAGACAAAATAGGAAGGGTTTTTCCGAGCCAAAGGCTTTGGAAGT
The DNA here is from genome assembly GCA_963277665.1 of Viscum album. Classification (NCBI taxonomy): domain Eukaryota; kingdom Viridiplantae; phylum Streptophyta; class Magnoliopsida; order Santalales; family Viscaceae; genus Viscum; species Viscum album. The sequence goes on from OY728159.1 coordinate 1,928,781,472, forward strand.
GTGGGTAAGGAGGTAGAGGTGGGGGCATTTTATAAGAGGAGGGGATGGGCACTCTTGGAAATCAAAGAAATGATACATTATTTTAGAATGAGTTTCAGATTTTAATGGTCCCAAATTTATGTGTTTCGAGGATAAGGTGATAAGAGTCCGAAATAACCCCATCCAATAGGATTTGGAGAAGTGTAGGTCTTATATTTTACACTATCTTTCAATTTTATTTAAATCTTTAAATAATGATGTCATCACTGCATCATCATGATGTCATAAATAATTTAATTTATTTAATGTATAAAAATTATAAAAAAAACACTATGTTGTAGGAAATCGTTTTATATTTCTAATGACTATTTATAGTAAAAAATATGACTTGTATAACCCCATGTAAAATTTTTTTTAGGTAAACATCTCATGTTTGTGTCATTTTTTAATTTAACATTAAATAAAAAGATATTTTTGTCATTTTCCAACCAAAGTGGCTCCATGGGGTCCCCAAGTTTACCCATGGATTGTATTGGTCGTCCATGAAACATCCAATGAGGGTAGGACATGCGTCTAGGTCATTTCATTTTATTAAAACATTATTCTTACCCTAAACTACACTAATTACCTCTAATCGCGATTAAAAACTTAATAAGTTACTATTCACTAAAAAATTATTTTAATCCCATTGAACCACATTTTACATCTTAATGACAACCATGTATGTCGGATTTTTGAAATTCAAAACACAAAGGTAGAAAATTTTCATTTAAACAGAAAATCAGTTTTTATGAGTACCACTTAGTGGTTTCACTATTCAACAAAAATTGAAGTTTTTCAGAAAATTACCGAAAGTTCACCCTAAGATATATTTGATATTCTGAATTAAAAAATGATGCATATTTTAAAAAATTAAAAACATATAAGTGCATTAATTAATTTAAAAATCAATACTCGCTGTCAAAACAAATAGCGTGTTTTTATGAAACAAAAAGTATCAAAAGATTGACACTAGTTTAAGTCCGATTTCTAAGTGAAATTAATTCCAACGATCACTATTGGATTAAATGGTAAAAATATATTATAATTTCACTTTAAAACCAATTCAAAAGATAATCTAATCATATAAATAAATTATATTAAAAGAGGTTTTGAATTAAAATACAACATTTTTCACTATTCATTAAAAATTGAACTTTTTCCGAAAAATACCAAATATTTACACAAAGTAAATTTTGATGTCCTGATTCTAAAGAAGAATTTTATTTTGTCAAATATAACACATAAAATTGTCAAAAAGTGTATTCAAAAGAGGTTCTCCATCAAAAGGTGGTTAATCGACCTTCTAAAGATTATTAGAATGTTTACGCTTAAAATTGGATTCATTTGCATTTTTAATCCACTATCATTTATTGTAAGAAGTAGAAATATTTGACAAATATATATAATCATTTTGTGGTTAGTCCTGTTCATTCCTGAAATTACAATGGCTAAGCGTTAAATACTATTTAAAATAATATAATTTTATTATTAGAGTGCAATGTAAGATTCCCAAGAAACTCGTTGTTGTGTGTTGGGTACGCCATCGAGCATAGCATCCCCTTTAAAGTAATGTTAATATTTTATTCACAAATATGGATAAATATAAAAATTTCATATTATTTATTTACCTGGGGTGTTACATCCTTCCCCCCTTTTGGGAATTGTGTCCCCACAATTTTAAAATTGAGCTTCGAAACATCCTTGAAAGTCCCACATCAGAACAAGAGTCGGTAAAACAATCACTTTAAAATAATGAAAGATATGTACAGAGGTCACGCGAGTTAACCCTTACTAGGATTACATATAGGAAAAAATGGACATGGAGGAGAAAACACAGGGTCATATTCTGATGGAGAGTGAAAGAAAACATGTTTAGGAGAAAGTTAACCACAAGAAAATCACAAACTTGTGATGGGTAAACGGTATTTGATTCCCCAGTAGGAAAAGTTAATAGACAACATTTTTGGTTTAAGTTACTTTTTATTGAGGAATTTATTCATAAGGAAACATAATCACTTATCAGGTTGACTTTCAACTTTTATTAGATTCCTTACACAAACTCATATTTTCTCCAGAAGATGAGTATTTAGGAAGAATTGTTTACATTAAGAGTACTATAATCAACTTCTAGAGAATCAACTAATCCAAAAAAGAGAAGTATATACTTCCCATGTCTTTAGACATTAACCAAAACCAAAACAGAAAAGGTTAGTACAAGACCAGATAATCTAGAAAAGGATAACCCTTTATAAAAAGAAAATCTATTCTTAAGCTCCAAAATTTTTCCAAAAAAACCCAAAGTTCAACGAAGACCATTTGATAAACAATTGTCCATAAAATTCTTAAAATTAAACCAAACTAAGATTGAAACCCAAATATTTGAAGGATTTAGTCACATAGTCTTCCAAGTTAAATCGTAACATTTATCTCCAAACAACATCAGTTTCTCTTAATGTCTCGTATTGAAAAGTAATTAACCTAATAACATATCCTCCATGATAGGTTAATCATTTCAATAGATAACCCAAAATAAACTTACTCTTAATTCATAAAATCATCTAACTAAAAAGAATCAGTCAAACTAACCAGGGACTTCACGTAGTCCAGTGGTAGGCGATAAATACCAATCGCACATTGGTTGTGGGTTCGATTCCCACAGCTTTGTCCGACGTGACGGGTTGTCACATGGTCTGCGTGTTTTACTTTTTACAAAACAATATAATTATTAAAACATTCCCCAAAACGAGGTAAAATCTAAAAAAATGATCATAACATATTTTAACCTCAAGTTTATCTCATGCCTTTCATTTTCCATCATAACATATAATAACCCATAATTACCTCAAAAGTGAGGATCATATAAACTCTAATGGTTACCTTTATAATTATTACTTGAACTTCCACATCGATTGGTCATTTTGTACATGATGCATTACAGATCATAACAAGGTTCAAGTGGTTGATCATGACTCCTTGATAGTTGGTTTAGAACAACCACTAGTTTCCTCATTGAATCCCCCATTTTATCTAGTATCTTAATCAGAGAACCACCACAGTTTTCTTCAGACCTGTTCTCTCTTTGCTTCCTGCTAGATCCATCCATTCACTAAAAATAGAAATATCAGTGTGAGTATATCAACAAAACCATCATTTACTAATGAGGAAGGTAAACACTAATATATACTTACTCACTCACTTTATCTAAAACTAGGAATCTTTCTGAAATCCTACCCATTATGGTAATGTCACTTATGCTTAGAGAATACCCTAACCTCTAAATTTATCTAAACCGACCTCTGATACCAACTATAAGGCCCCAGCCATAAACCGCACTTAATCTTGAGTTATTACAAGATTACACATTGAGTATCTTTTCAGGTTTATATTTTTAGATAATTAGATCATAAAACATGCATTACATTCCACATTTAAACAAAGTGGTTACATAAAAGACAGTATTCATTTTTCCTATCAACGGAAACATATTTAAAATAAAACATGGATTCTTTCTTGACACTTCCTTGATACTGTCATCATATCATCTACCCTTCCCTTGACCTGAGAAAAACATTTCAAAAACATGGGATGAGCATAAAAAGCTCAGTAAGGGATATAAAAATATGGAAAGGAAACATGAGTACACATATACATAAGAATGAAATCATACTTTACCCATAAAACATAAGCACTTTAACATACCTCATTAAATCATGAATAAATTATAGAAATCATAAGACATAAAGGTAACTTGGGGCATCAATAACATTCTTACATAGGGAGTAACCCTCTTGGTTACATTTTGAATAACCACCATAGTATATTCCCTAAATCTCTTTGGAGAAACCTCAATGTTTCACTCCTTCGTGTTACCCAATGCATTGGAGAGCTATATCGGGCTCACCCGCCCTTAGTTTATCACGGAACCACCTGTATTCATAACAATTCACAAGAACCATAACGTAATCATTGTGTATAACTTTAGCATAAAGGAAATATAACATTCCCACATTGGTAAAAGAATATAACATTTTAATATATTGAAATAATGAATCCATTTTCAAAACCATTTAAAACATTTAATAAAGAGATTTTCGAATCAAAGTGTCCCAAACCACCTTGAAGATTTTAACATTTTAAACCAATAATATCCATATATATAAATTCTTAAAACCATTTTGAAAACATGGATATTAATAAGAACAAATCATTAAAACATTTAAAGCGATATTTTGGTTTAAGGGTTTTTACCAAAATTAGAGACACTTGAACACAATAATTGAGGAATAACATTTAATCAGAACCTTATAATATCATGAGAATAAATGGATTCATGATATAATATTCCAAAGGACAGTATATACATCATATATTAGTGAATTGGTGCATAACAATAATGAAGTCTCAATAGAAATGTAAAATGCGATGAAATCCCTTATAAAGAAGGTATCCTTAAATTAAGGATAAATCAATCTCAATGTAATGTGTGAAAAATATAAATACACCAAATATAAGTGGATATTAAGTGTAAAATAATAAAATTTCATTCACACATATTCAATGTATGACATATTCATTGAGTACAAGCTTATCCCAAAGAATCAAAATTTGGTTAAGAAGTTCCCTTGCAAATATTTGACTGCCTAACGGCGTCAGTACAAAATTCAGAAAATGAGATGACGAGAGATAAAAAGGGTATCTCATCACTTGGACATAAAATTTAAATCACTAAGGATATATAATAACATATTCCAAAATTATTTTGTGTGAATTAAAAGACATAATAAAATAAGTCTTTTAAAAAGAGGAGGGTGAAAGGTTCCCTTACCGACATGGGTATCTTTCAAAACATACACCCCATGAAAGAAGGACAATACAAAATTGATGTAAATACTCATAAACAAAATTATATTACACAATGAGTAAAATCAAGGGCAGTACATACACCACTCAGAGGAAATTGTGGCAAATTTAGCATAAATCTCACGGGAATAAAAGTGAGATGAAAATTCCCTTACGAAAACTCGGCAGCCCAACGACGCCACTTAAAACTTCCAAAATGGATTGATGAGATCATATAGGGTCTCTCATAATATTACAGTAAAATTTACATCAATAGGAATATAAAAGAACATACCCCATAACAACAAATAGGAGCTTAAAATAAGTGACATAAATGAGAGTACTTAAAAAGAAAGAGAGAGGTTAGATCTCTTATGAAAACTCGGCAGCCTAATGGCGCCACTCAAAACATCCAAAATGGATTGATGAGATAGAATAGGGTATCTCATAATATGAAAATAAAAATTACAGTAAGAGTAATATAAAATAATATCCCAATAACAAGAAATATGAGCTTTTAAATGGAATGACATAAAAGAGTGTACTTTAATAGAAAGAGAGGAGTCAGATCCCTTACCTCAAGTCCAACTTGTCTTGTTAGTTTCATTATATTCCTGAATTATAAACTTTGGTCAATTTATAATTGCTTAAGGAACTCCTATAAAGATTATTATTCAGTTCATATCACATATTATAATGTTATAATAATTGTTTAATAATGTTAGTTCATATCAGACGTTTTTGTCGATGTTTGGTACATTAGTAAAAAATGAACTTGTTTGAAAACATGATTGCCCATGTATTTATAAGTAAATAATTTCCATAATAGTATATATGATTAAAATATCATATATATTCAGTACATATTTATACTATTACATATTATTTGGAGATAAAAAAATGAAAAGCACCGTTCATGGAGACGGTAGGCCGTACGTACGCATGAACGCTACTTTCATTTTTTCTTTTTCATATTAATGGAAATAAAAATAAATGATATATATATATATATATTATAATTCCAGTATTATATATATGTTATATAGGTCAAATATTTTCATTAATTTCATTCTTTATATATTCCATGTATTGCATGTACGAGTCACATCACTTGAGGGTGCGGTAGTCCGTACTTCCTCATATGAAATTATCGCAATTACACAACATGAAAAGAATAAAGGTATGGTTTAAATATAATATACAGAAGCATATAGTAAACATAAATACCATATATATCATATATAAAATACAGTTACATCATAATGTCCACCTTTAAATGTGTTAAAAGAATATTGAACACTCATCGTTTCATGAGGCAGAAAATCAGCAACCACAGAAACAATATGTTCTTTAACGATTAGAAGAAGGTGTGTATAAGTGTAGCATGAATACTTCTTATAACAACATCCTAGTATATTTAAGATAGTGGATTTGTTACAAAAGAGATGAATAAACAGATTTTAGGGGGTTGGAGAAGCAAAATAAAACAAAAGGACACAAGTGAAGACATTAGCTTAAAATCGGGTAACTCCCATTGGTTTGAGCTCAAAGGATTACTTAGGAAGACTTCTGCCCAAATTGAGGCTTCAAGTAGTTAGAGAAGGATGTGGAGAGACAAAATGGTCAGGGGTTGGCCGAGCCAACGGCTTTGGAAGTGTGGGTAAGGAGGTAGAGGTGGGGGACTTTTATAAGAGGAGGGGAGGGGCACTCTTGGAAAACAAAGAAATGTTACTTTATTTTAGAATGAGATTCGGATTTTAATGGTCCCAAATTGATTTTTTTCGAGGATAAGGTGATGAGGGTTCTAAATCCACCCATCCAATAGGTTTTGGACATTTGTAGGTCTTAGATTTTACATTATCTTTCCATTTTATTTAAATCGTTAAATAATGAGGTCATCACTACATCATCATGATGTCATAAATAATTTAATTTATTTAATGTATAGAAATTATAAAAAAACATGATGATGTAGGAAATATTTTTATCTTTCCAATTACTATTTATAGTAAAAAAATCTGACTTGTATAACCCCATGTAAAAATGGTTTTAGTTAAACATCTCATGTTTGTGTCATTTTTACTTTAACATTAAATAAAAAGATATTTATGTCATTTTCCAACCAATGTGGATCCATGGGGTCCCCAAGTTGACCCATGGATTGTCTTGGTCGGCCATGAAACATCCAATGAGGGTAGGACATGTGTCTAGGTCATTTGATTTTATTAAAACTTTATTCTTACCTTAAACTACACTAATTACCTCTAATCGCGATTAAAAACTTAATAAGTTACTATTCACCAAAAAATTATTTTAATCCCATTGAACCACATTTTACTTCTTAATGACAACCATGTATGTTGGATTTTTGAAATTCAAAACACAAAGATGGAAAATTTCCATTTAAACGGAAAATCAGTTTTTATAAGTACCACTTAGTGGTTTCACTATTCATCAAAAATTAATGTTTTTCAGAAAATTACCAAAAGTTCACCCTAATCTATATTTGATATTACAAATTAAAAAATGATTTCTATTTTAAAAAATTCAAAACATATAAGTTTCATTAATTAATTTAATAATTAATTCCCGCTGTCAAAACAAATAGCGTGTTTTTATGAAACAAAAAGTATCATAAGATTGACACTAGTTTAAGTCCGATTTCAAAGTGAAATTAATTCCAATGACCACAATTGGATTAAATGGTAAAAATATATTCTAATTTCACTTTAAAACCAATTCAAAAGATAATCTAATCATATAAATAAATTTGATTAAAAGAGGTTTTGAATTAAAATACAACATTTTTCACTATTCATTTAAAATTGAACTTTTTCGGAAAAATACCAAACATTTACACAAAGTAAATTTTGATGTCCTGATTCTAAAGAAGAATTTTATTTTATCAAATATAACACATAAAATTGTCAAAAAGTGGATTTAAAAGAGGTTCTCCATCAAAAGGCGGTTAATCGACCTTTTAATGAATATTAGAATGTTTACGCTTAAAATTGGAATCAATTTCATTTTTAATACACTAAAATTTATTATAAAAAGTAAAAATATTTGACAAACATATATAATCATTTTGTGGTTAGTTCTATTCATTTTCGCCATTACAACGGCTAGGCGTTAACTAATATTTAAAATAATATTATTTTATTATTAGAGTGTAACGTAAGATTCCCAAGAAACTCGTTGTTGTGTGTTGGGTACGCCATCGAGCATAGAATCCCCTTTAAAGTAATATTAATATTTTATTCACAAATATGGATAAACATAAAAATGTCATATTCTTTATTTACCTGGGGTGTTACACACAAAGTGTCAATTTCTGATATATGAGGTGTTCCTTTTATGGAATGCAGGTTCTCAAGTATGGATATCTGTTGATCCAAATAAATTTGATATAGATATGTATTGGGAACGACAGAGTATTGAGTTAGATATTTTATGTTTTCTTATAATGGATGATTATTATAGTAGATTGATCCGTTAATTCTCTTTCATGGATGTGCCTATGACTGAAATTACCAAGAAAAGAGTATAGCTTGAATAGATGGATCAATGTGAAGAAGTATCCCTAGAGTTGATGAAAAGATTTACATCAGCTCTGATCATAACCTATATATATCCTAGAATTATATATTCTTTGTACTTAAGATATTACAGCATTATATTAGGATCATTTTTGGTGTAGGGTGATAAGGTAATCAATTATAGGTCTCATCTTCTACAACTGCATGAACCAAACTAAACTTCTCATGACTTCGAGTTAGTATCTTTTGTCCACGAAAATAAATGTTGGAGAAAATACTTTTTTACTGATATATTTATTATCTATATAGACCACTAGATTCTGTGGCATATTTTCACCTAGTGTGACGTGTATTTTCTTCCGAGGCATTGTGTAGACAATTTTTTTATATTTGACTTCTAGATAGAGTATTCCCCTAGAAATGTTAATGTGGTAATAGTTTCATAGAGTAGAAAAATACATGATGTGGGAGAAAAAATGTTAGAATATGGATGGATTATCATGTACTTATTATTAGTTTGGAATGTGAATACAGTTGACGAATAATGGGAAGTGGGTTTTCACCCTTATTGATCACACACAGTTTGTTTGAATGAGTAAAGACTATTTAGGAGCGTGATCCAGAGTGTATCACAATGTATGTGAGGTCTGAAGTAAGGATATCTATTTTCGGTTGGGATTTAGGGAGACCTGAAATTATTCTAGTACATGGAAGGGTGGTGCTTCAATCATTTATAATAGGGGATATGATGAGAGCCTCTCATTCTTCCTAGGGAGTAATAAACCTGGGGTTTAAATAGATGTATCATGATTTCAAAAGGTATTTATGTTAGTCTGGAATGAAGAGAGACACTGAGGGGTTTATCTTGTTTTCTAAATTATCATAAAATCATATTCGATCATCAAATACCTATATGGTTACATCAAACACATCTAGTTCTTTTATAGAAGTTGGATTAGTTGAAGAAAGACTTTGTGATAGGGTTTCCTAGTAGTCTGAGAGGTTAAGAAACTGTTTGGGAGGGTGTGGATCAATTGACTATGATAGATAACTTCATAATAACCAAGTATTAAAACTAATTGGATGACCTAGGAAATATATAAGTTTGATTGATTATGTGGAGTCACAAAGTTCCTTTTATAATGGAATCTGATAGAGATAACCTATTTACCAAGTGATTTTGGAATGACTAATAGAAGTTGATGGGTTACTAGTAAAAGCTATGTATGAGCATTCATCCTCAGACCGAGGGGTAGTAAGAGATAATGATACATGCCTCAAAATATATTATTCATGTGTGTATTTTATATTTGTAAGGTTACTATGAACATATCTTGGATTTAGTCGAATTATCATAAAAATAACATCTTTAATATTTAATTCATATGGATCTATTTGAGGTTCTTTAGGAGCATCCTAATCGTTCACCTATCTACTAGCATGAAACTTGTGAGTTTTCAGTTTTTGGGATGTGTATGTGACAAGAGACATCAAAGTGGGTGATATTGATTCAGAAATAGTTGTTTATGACTCAAAATATGTAGTTGCCTTATTCCAATCGAAGGAGATGACACTTTGTGTTTACTAAAGGCAATAGGGATTTTGTGGAGGTGTCCTCTCAGTTGGGTAAGAAGTATTTGGGTAAGAAAATAAAGTTATTTACATGGTAATTCCGGAAATTATAGATTATTAAGAACATATTGATGGTGGACTTTTAGTTGAACCATTCTACATAGCATCAAATTATGCACAAAGTATTCCATGTGTCACATATTTTGAAGTATGTGCCTGATCCTTTGCATATAAAAGATTACAAGGATTTGATCTAGAACCAGATGGACCCTACGTGGAATGAACTATTTTGATTCTGGACTATATATAAAGGGGGATGTGAGGAAAGAACATTATCTTGTTCCAATCTTGTATTAGCATAGAAATTTGAATGATGAAACTTGAGAGTAGGTGGATGAAATTTGGGAGTGGTGAATTGATTTATCAAAGAAGAACTCCGGATGACCTTATTAATGATGATAATTCATTGTTGGGGGTTATTTTTGACTTCCTCTAGCTCTAGGTACACTCTTTATATGTTTTTCAGTTATCAATTGTTTTATTGAATGAGTTGAGGCTTGTGAGGTATGTTTAGATATAAATTAATCTATACAGATGAAATTTTTTTCAACAAGTTTGATTGACCTCATGAATATATTCTGGGATAAATCCCATGAACCAATAATTTAGTATGTGAAAAAAATTCATGGAATGAAATTCTATTCATGACATGAATGGGGTTTCTAGGATTTTATCTCTAGGTGATGTGTTTGTTTACACATCTGTTTTCCTAAGAATCCATGACATGAATTCTTAATTCACACCATAAATGTGACCAATTAGAGAAGATTTAATAACCCAACACCATTTTACTCTCTCATCCATATATCTTCTAGTTTCTTTTAACCCTATTCCCTCTTTACAATATATTTGGAGGTCCTCTCCCCTTCTAATACCTATCTTCGACGCCAGAACACCCAATCAATCATATGCATCCAATTTGGTATGTTATTATTTGATCGTGGAAAATTATATCAACTTATATTTGATAAAAATAAATTTAATATTCAATGTCTTGGTCACATATATGGGATTTTAATAATATAATGAGGGTTTCTGAGTTTTTTTATAGTATCAAAATTCAGTGTCAAGGATTTGGATTCTGTGTAATGATGGGACCGAGTCCATCGTTGGAAGAAAATCTACCTTGGTGAGTTGATTTTCCCCTAACCATCTTGGGTGTGGTTTCCCTTCTAAATTAATCATAGAATAATAAATGGGTTAAAATTAAAATGGTTCTTGGATCCGGTGGGGCTTCCAGACCAGGATGGTGACCCCTTCCTTGATCATTGTTGTTTCAGCTAAGGTAGGAATCCCTCACTTTAGTGAATTTTTTGTAAGGGTTATTTGCATGATATTTTTAATTTGTGTTTATCCTTATGTTTATTTCATGTGGGTTGTTCTATCCATGATTCTATTTTATTTGATATTATGTTTTATTTATCATTTATATCTTATATTGTATTGCATTGTTCTTATATCTTGTACTTAAGGGTATAGGTTGATCCTAAGATACTGTTCCCCTAATGGGGACATGTCTGAATCATAGTTTCCAAAATTTGGGACACTCATTCAAGATGGATATTATATTCATTTTTTGGTCTATCCCATCAAGGATAATATGTTAGGTGGCTGTTTATTTTTATTTCTCAAATGGATTTGATGTCGGTAAAGCTGGTATCTAAAGAACCAAAATATGTTATTACTTGTGTCATATATTATCTTTTATGTATATAACTAGTTTATTTTCATGGAATGAACCTATATTTCATATGAAATTATGTTAAGTGCAATTTTTGGTGTCCCACCGAGTCTTGAACTCTCACCCAACAAGGGAATTTTTGTACACATATTAACTTCATGCTTAGGGGTCTCGTGAATGGAAAGGACCCAATTATGGATGATTGTGTTGGTTAGTAGGAGGATGTAGATGATATTGGATGAAACTCAAGCTATATAATACTAATTTTATTATTGGATTTACCATATATTATATCATTTTTTGGTTCGGGTTTATTTACCTCACATGAAATTTTGTCGCTATATGGGTCAATCTATATGTATTTACTGGTACTCTATTGGTTCTTGATTTATTAATTATTTATTATGTTTTTTACCACTTCTTTTATTATACATTTATGTTACCTAGTAATGAAGAAATAGTCTTCCCACACTACTCTGTAGGCCCCCACCACGAGTTGACAACCTCTTGCTTACATAGGATGTGAACATGTGGTCATGTTGAATTTTTGGCTTGGATATGATGGTTTGTCTTGGGGAGTTACATCATTTTTGGGTTCTCTAACTCTAATATTTTATCATATATAATATTATAATCCTATTTTTTAAAATGAAGTTTTATTAATATGATTTTTTACACTTATTATAATGTGAGTTATAAATAAAGGTAATTTTAAAATAATAAAATGGGTTTCCTTTAACTACCAAACCTCTTTTCTTCCTCCCCACATTTCTCTAAGATAAAATTAATGTACTTTCCATGATACATTAATCTAGAGTCTTTTTAAAAGTAAAATTTTTCAATGGTTTAAATGTCACCTTTTAAAATGTAAACATTGAATGTGAAATATAATTTTTTTCTACATCAATGTAAATTGTTTTGTTATGAAAACATCTTATATGTTTTTACATTGATTTCCTTTATAATTTTCAAAAGGATTAATCCTAATGAGGTTTAGGTTTCCTGATTTCTTCACTAATATATATATATATATATAATTATTTGATAGATTGAACTCATCGTATGAAAAATCGATACTTGATCCCTTATATTGTGATACAATTTGATGTATTCATTTTTCAATAGCATTTTTTATTCATGTCAACACCCTTTTATGTTTTCTTTCTTGAATAGGGATATATTTACAACCATCCACATTAATTTTTTGGATGGATTTTGATCATGTTTTTCTTTCATCGGATTATTCATATACGAATTACACTTTTTGATGTGAACATATGATTTTATAAATTCATATTATAGGATGGTCACCTAGAAAGAACATTTAATAATTGGAATGGGGAAAATTATTGGATTCCAAATATTATTCTTTCAATACATATGATTATTGGGAAGTCGATTATGTGTTGTTTGACAGTACACCATCTTTCTTTAGATGTGTTATTATCATGTCATCCCTTTTGTTAACATGGGGATAAGTATTGATATGATTGATTATTATTGACTAATAATGTAGGTAGATAATGTATTGAAATTATATATCTTTAATTATATGGATAAACATATTTTTATTCAGTAGGAGGTTCTTGATATTAAAATTATCTTTAAATCTAACAGTGAATGCATTGGACTTAATCAGATGATGGGTGTGGCATAGAATTATATACTCCCTTAACTCATAGATATGTATAATTATACAAAACATGTTCGCTTTTGATGTATACCTATTACCATAAATGGATAATGTCATGGAATAAGTCCTTGAAAACATGTTCTTGATTTTTGAAATTATTCATTCCATTAAAACGAGATCATTAATTATTGTTATCCATGCATTTATTAAATTTCATGGATATGACATGCTCTTATTGTTTTGTTTAGTATTTAATTATTAAGATTATTTATTCAAAATTTATTATATATTTGATGATTATGTTTTTTAAATCTTCAATTATATGTTTCCCTTAATGATAATTTGTGATCATCCTTTCTAATGTTTCAATTTCCTATGGTTTTGAATAAAAGTGTTACACATGATATACCTAAAAAGACACTTTTTGTGGGGAATTTATGGGAGATGTTGAAGAATTTTTGTTAACTAAGTAGTTAATTATATGTAATGGAAAAATTTCCAATAGATGATAATGAAAAAAGGATTTATTAGTTTATGTTTTTTATTCAAATTCACTTAATTGCTAAACTAAAAAGGTATTGATATTGTATGTAATATAATATTTTTGTTATGTATTGTAACTAGGGGATAATTACTTTTGAGATTTTATAGTTGGTATCAAAGACACTATGTAAATTATGTGTTTGTGGAACTATATTTGGGAGTATGGGTCCAAGGAATTATAATTTATCTCACATCTGGGTTTAGATAACTTTGGATACTAGGATTTTCATGAGCATAATTTAAAGGTCAATAAAGTAAGGTTGATCATAATGTCAAATTTACAGATAACTCGTTGGGACAATATATTATTTAACGATATGGTAATAATGAAAAATTTTATTTGGATATTAGGATAAGTGAACTTTAGAAAAATCCCATAGGATAAGTCTAAATGTGAATTTTAAATATAGGATAACAACAATAAATTTTGTTAAATTAAATATCTTATGGTTCTTTTAGAAATTTAACATCTATCTCGATACTATAATTGGATATAAGCTCTAGAATATATGTTCCTATGCGTAATAACCCCAAAAAGGGTTGATTGGGTATCAACTCTATTGTCACCTAGTGTACAATAAAGAGTCCTAACTATAAAACTAGAATTCCACTCCTAGGAGATATGTTTTTTAATTCTAACTGTCTTTATAATACATTATCATGTATTTGAATATGTTGAGGTTTCATAACCAAATATTATTGTAACCATGGATAAAATAGATTGAAATATTGATATCTATCAGTTAAGCTACATATTAACTGGTATGTGATTTCACATAAAAATTATAAGTTATATTTTGATATCATAGATTATAGTGTTTTTCAGTTTTAGAATATTTTAAGAATGTTCATAGTAATTTGGGATCTATATTATGTGGGATTATGTTCAAGATTATAGGTTAACCCAGCATAAAGTTAAATAGGATAAACTAAGATTGATATAGGATGAACTAAATTAATTATAGTTCAACATGATGAAATTGGTAAGAGGTTTTAAATTTAGATCCCCTTTATATAATTTATTATGATAATTCCTCCATATAGTTATTGTTTCCTCACTAATGTCATAATTTTTAGTTCTAGTAATGGATTAATCCTAAATAAAAAATGTAACAATGGATTCGAAGAAAAATGCAAAAACTATCATAATGAAAACCCTAACAGGATAAGGGTTAGTGTGATAAATCTTATGATTATGAGAAACTGACTATCAAGAATTATTATTAACAATGTAAACATAGTTGAGATACAAACATAATAAATAATAGTTCAATGAAATCTCATACAATTTTGGGAGACCAAAGTAATAAAGGATAGAAGATTAATTTTCCTATATTTCAAAAATCTAGGAATATGAATTGGGGATATTGCCTTTAATGGATCGATAAATTATATAAGTGTGGAGATTAAGGTCATCAGACTAACAAGTATAAGGAAAATAAATAATCTACAAAAATATGTTTATTCAATTTCAATAGAGTTAGGAATTATAAGACCCAATGACTTGATATAATAGCTAATAATGTAAATAGTCACTAAAAACCACTCAAATAAAATAATCCTATTTAACTACAAATAATGTAGTGGATTGTGAGATTTTACTCTTAACATCATAGTGTCCCATGTCAGGAATGTCTTTGAAATAAACTGAATATTGAGTAATAAATAAAAACATGCAGTGATATGATTATCATATTAACAATCGTCAATATTTTCTTGAAATTATACTTTATGTATTTAAAAATTTAAATATTATTATAATTCTATGTGAAATTAGGAATGGGTTACCTCTCTTTATAGATCTATTATAATAAATTTTCATATAGATAAATCTCATTCTACATCCTAAATAAACCCATGATCATCTAGGGGTGTGTGGTTAATCCTGAGTTACAAATATAAACGACTCTTATCTTATGAGTCAAATTTCAAGGACCCTATTTATTTAATGGGGGAGAAGGTAAAAACCCAAAATAGTAATATATTATTTGATTTAAATAAGTCAATGTTTTTGATAAATTTCATTACATGAAATAGTAGACTAAAATAAATACGTGAAGTGTTTATATTGTTAATACTCAGTCATTGAATTATCAAAAATTAATATTACTAACTGATTTATAAAATATTTATCGAAAAAATAAAAATAACTTTAATATTAATCAAATTAAAAATGCATAGCTAAAATTACCAGTATGATCATTTTATGCTTAAAATGTCTTTTTATTAACATTTCATTTCCATGTGGTATTCATTTATATTTGATGAAACTTTTTACTAATGATGAAAAAATATAATTTTTTAAACAATTTTTTAATAATAATTTAATAATTAAATGATAGGAAATATAAATGAGAATGGTTAATGTTCTTAAAAAGATATTTTCTATAATAATAGTTTTTCATTATATGACACCTTTTCAATTAAAAGTTAAATGTAAAAAATTTAGAATTTGAATTTGAAAAAATTTAAATTATTTTCTTATTCATAATAGAAATATTTTTTTAAGATTAATTTTTTGGATATTTCAAAAATGTTTTATTTTTGGTGAATATAGAAAAATATAAATTTTTTACAAATAATACGTTGTTTATGAAAGTATTAATATATAAGTATGACTTTAAAATCCATGGTAAGGTATTATAATACAAAATATGTACCATATAAGTAAATTTATAATTAAAAAAATTGTTGGTTTTAATTTACAAACGCATATTTGATATTTTAGACAATAAGTAATATTTTCTCAATTTTTTTTGATACATCAAAAATGTTTACTTTAAAAATAATTTTTATCACTTTTATACATTTTATCATATGAAAAATACTCCAAATTTAGAATCTATGGGTTTAAATTATCTAATAATGATCACATTATTTTTTGGCATAATGATTAAGCTACCATAGGTAAAGGAAAATCACCATGGTAAAAGCTAAATTGGTAAAAGTTTCAATTCAAGGTGTAAAATGATTGAAACATGATAAAAACATGTATATAATTGTTTTTATGAGGTTTGGATATAACTTATCTCTTCCACACTAAATTATTTCTCAATTCTAGATCTATTATACATGTTTAACATGTGGTTCTTTTATATTAAGTAGAAACATTAAAAAAATTCCATTCTCAGAACTTATAAAAGGGGTGTCTCACCACCCCATCAAGGAACTAATTGTGAGGACCCGACCCCAGAAAACTCGAAAATGGTTCCTTTTGAACATGATGTATTATTTTAAAACAAAAACATGCACCGATAAAGTACACATCATGTCCCATCCAGAGAATATTGAATTCAGTTCGAGTTCTGGGAAACTAGCTACTCCTGGAAATCTTCTTCTACTAAGACCTGAAACCTAAAAAGGTATTTCAAAAACATAGGGTGATCATACCAATTCCAATTAAGGGGTTTTAAAATAAACAAATATTACATTTTAAAAAATGATTTAAAATTTTCCATAAAACATTTTTCATATAGAAAGGTTGTAACACATGTAACATATCATAAAAGTATTCAATTTAAAGAACATGCTAACAGAATTACAAGGATAGCTGATTCATTTATAGGCATTCTCATTTGGAGTAATAAATAAAATACATTGTAAACATGTATTACATAAGAATGTGTAAGCACCAATTAAAATGAATAATCAGAGTTTCACATAAAGGTAATACCTTTAATCTCATGTAATGAATACTAATTCACTAGATACTAAACACAAGTCATGCCATACGATTTTATTTTTATGATAGTCATAAGGACTGGCTCTTAACCATGGTAATTATACTAGTCAAATATCTATTCGGTTAATTAATTATCATACGAATAATGAGGGAATGTATAATTCGAAAATTTTGTGTCCAGGCCTTGTGCCAAGACCTAGTGGCTCACTGTAACCGGACCCAAACCTAGAGAGTATTTGTAACTGGACTCTAACCCGTAGGGCTTATTTTACCGGTCCCCAACCCAGAGGGCTTACTTTTTCTAGTCCCCAACCTGAAACATACCAGTACAATACATTACTGATATGCCAAATCGTTACTTATATTTAAAAAGTCATATACCACTTGAATAATTACATACAAATTTCATATTATTCAATGTGTCCCATACAACTTTGAATAATTACATTTTATTTCATATTACTCAAGGTGTCCCATATCAATTTGAGTAATTAAATTTTATTACATTTTACTCATGGTATCCCATACCACTTTGAGTAATTTTATTTTATTTCATATCACTCAAGGTGTCCCATACCACTTTGAGTAATTAAATATTATTTCTTTTAACTAACGGTGTCCCATACCACAATGAGTAATTGAATTTCTTGTCTCATTATTATGATATGACACATGCATGCATTGTTGCGTGAAACTATTAATAAAATTAGAAAATGTAACCATTTATTCTATAAATACATAATCTGACAGATAATAGTAAAAATATAGTAGTAAGAGTTTATCTAAGTCTCACAGGGTTCATTACACATTCTTTTCACAAGAGACATTTACTAAAGCACATCAATTAGTGGGTGAGAAGGGGTTTTCCATTCAAGATGTTAAAATCATTACTATTTAATTTAAAATCCTTATTCCATGAATGACAATACCTCTTCTTTAACATGATGCTATGAAGTTTCAGTGGTCAAACAATTAAATTACATCATGACTAACAACAATCACCACAGTTGACAAACATTAGGTGAGCTTAACAAGATCACATGGTTTAACACACCCTTTTATCCTTTAATATGTTTTGATCATAAGTTTATCATTTTTTAATCATGAAACTGAAAAAGTTCAATCACATAATACCTTTGAAACATTAAATTATAATAAGGCTCAAAAATGTTCTTTAACTAAGGAAAGTTTGAAAAACATTAAGGATTAGGCAATACACTTTGATGTGAACACTTCTTGGTTTGGCTTACGCAGAGACTAATATTAATTATAGTCCTACAAGTACAAACTACATCACTTATTTAATTAAATTCTAATAATCCATTCATAAAATTAGGGATTGGAAACTATAACCGTATATATATACTATGTATAAATATGAGTTTCCAAATTTTAATAATTTATCATTCATAATAGATACTTAAAACATATTTATTACACCATTATTAAAAACCAAACCATGTTAGGTTATAACATTTGTGGACATATATGAATATATAATTATAAAAGGTATTCATATATATATATATATATATTGCATGGGGAGAGGAAACATTTCTTCAAGTTTGCATAACCCGAGGATCCGAAGGTCTTAGGGTTGAGTATTTTTTGATTTCAACCCAATTAATATGAATATACATGTATTTATACATTTATAAACTAAATTTACAACAACCTCTTGCACATATATATAGTACCTAATTATGTTTTGCTCGTATTAAAATACTCTCCTATGTTTGTTCAATCTCATAAAATCAAATAGATGACTTCAATTCGGTTTAAGGAAGGGTTTTACCTGAACTGTATGTCTATATATATATATATATATATATCTTTATGAGTATATATATATATTCTCAATGAAACGAGGTAAAGAAGAATTAAAACCCTTACTTTTGTTTGAGAAGGAGGAGAACTTGAGGGAGTGTGGATGGTTCTTGGTGGGGGTTTGGGCGGGGAGAAGAACCTAGGGTTCCTTGGGTGCGACTAGTTAGAATATAAGCTAAAATAAAATATACAAAATCATTTAATGTTATCATTGAGAAACTGATGATCAACCAGTTAATTAATTGGTCGGGGATGTCTTATGAAAAAAGGGAGAACATGGAGGGTCCACTCAGCTGTCTTGGTAGAAGAAAAAATGGTGCAAAGGGGTGTAGGGTTCTAGTGAATTGCACACCACGGGGAAGAAGATGACGACACAATGGGACGAATCCGCGATAAAATCAGAGGGTCAGGATCAAGTCTAAACTTTATTCGATGGCTGGGGTGTGTCTGTGTTTTTTAAAAGGAATGGGAGGCTCAGATTGATCTCTGGAAAGATCGGGTGGTCATGATTGTCACATCATTTTAAAAACCTTGAACGGCCATGATTGGATTGTTCCGGATCGAGAAGTCCATGAAAAACGCAGAGAGAATCATAGATTCTAGGGATCGAACCCTGGATCAAAATCAATGGCCCAGATCGCACGTGGTGAGATCTGACGGCCTGGATTTAATCCTAGTTGAAACATTTCCACACCACATCGAATCCGGGTGGCGCGCGCAGCTTCCTTATAATCCCGAGGCTCCAATTCTCAACTCATAAATCACAGCACACACAAGGGATCCTTACATTTAGCTCCCACCCCTCACAGGCCTTGGCCTACCTATACCTTTCCATGGCCTTGTGCCCGCAGTGGCGCGCTCAAGCTCTCCTAGTCCTATGCGCCCTTCGGGGAACCTTTGCCTAATCTTGGGCCATCCTTGGATTGGGATGAGGGCTAGGCTCAGCCACTATACATGAGTTTCCTCCCTTGGAACAGCCATAAAGGGCTGGCCCTAGATAGCCCATTTTTTTTTAAAAAAACTAACTTACATAAATCAACAAGTCTTAAGAAAAATTTATATCTATTAAATCCATAAAAAAATATCTTTTAGACATGACTTTTAGTTAAAAAATAGAAGGATAAATAATAAAAATTATATATTGTCTTAGCTAAAATTATTTACAAACACTAAACCATTTACATACAAATTTTAAATTTAGATTTAATTAACCTACATGATAATTATTATACTAGTATTATAGGAAACTTAGTTTAATCAAAGACACAATTTAGTTTTTAGAAATCTAACATAGTTTATAACAATGTTTAAGAAATGGGAATATTTACAATATTTCTGAAATATTTGAAATGTGTTTTCAAATCCTTATTAAATTTCAAATTTCATAAGTGTAATTCAAAACATTATACTATAGTTAGAGGTTATCTTATAATTTTCAATTCATAACATAAATTTTGGAAAACTAATTTGTACTTAATTATTTTTAGTTAAGTCACCACACGGCCAATGACTATAATTATATCAGTTGGATTTCCAACAGTTACCCAAGGTAATAGTCGAGTTAATTCCCTATAAAACCATGCCTTAGGGTGTCCTAAACTCAAGAAAAAGATGAAGAGACTGTGCTTTCTATACCATTGATTCTCAACACAGTTTACACCATCATGGTGGTGTTGTTATTCGTTTTCACTAACCAAAAGGATCTACTTTATTTACCATGTATTTTTATCTTTGTAGGGGTCCTTCCAAAAATTTTGATAGGGTTTTAATTATGCATTTTTGGGCAGGATGATTCCTTGTGATCTTGACACAATGTAAACACTTCGATGTAATGTTTAAATAAAATCATTATGTTTATATTTTACATTTGTTAGGTTTAAAATACATTTTAAACAAAAATAAAGGCATAAAATTACCATTATGTGAGATACATGTTTTTTGGGTGTAACATTATCTCCCCCTTCAAGGAATTGCATCCCCACAATTCGTTTCACAAAACCTATCTAAAAGGAACCCTTACAACTTCACGAAATCCTCCATCATGGAGGATCCTTAGGTAAGGCTAGATAAATACCCAAGTTGGTTTTTAGTTCTTCTGTTTCTTTAGACCAATCAAACATCACACAGTATGGGTTAAACTCATGTCGTGTGCACTCAGGCTTCCAAATAGAGGCTCGAAAGGTGGAGAGTTTGGAAATTTCTGAATGGAAAATTTCTATGAGAACTCATTGGGTTTACTCCAATATGAAAACATTAATGGCATCGACATGGTCATACATACTGATGCTCAGGATCTGGTACATATAAGCTACGCGTAGGTCCCCTTCCAAGGTAGCATCTTGAAACCTCATCTAGGCCAGGATGTTTTGGGATTTGGTGAAATATAGGAAAATACCATCATGGTACTTTCCCCTTAGTATATACTCAACTAGATGATAATTAGCTATACTATGGTAAATGTGGGAATTCTCTTGACAGGAACAGAGAATGTTTAGACTATTTGACACTTCATAAATTTGCTTGCACATTTTTGTATGTTTGAGAAAGGTAGGTACTCTTCCTCACATGTTTTGAAAAATTTGGTCTCTAGTATCTCAGTAGGGAGTGATAAGATGTGAGTCAGTCCTTCATTATGAATATTAGAAAAATCCTCATATTTAGTAATACCTAAGTATATTTCTCTTTGTTTAAGCTATGCTTTTCCAGAGTTATCTAAACTAAATCCTCTAATACCTACTGTGAGGACCCAACCCCAAAAAAACCTGGAGTTGATGCCTTCAGAACATGATTTGTCATTTTAAAACAAAAAAAATGCACTGATAAAATACACATCATGTAACATCCCAAGATTTCATATTAAGTTATTTTTTTAAATTCAATAGCTTGCACTACACACAACACTGAGTTCGAGCACACCACGAATTACCAAAATAGCCATTTAAAATCGGTTATGAATAGTATTGACTAGATTTTTAATTTTATATAATCCATATTAGTTTATCTTTTGTAGTATGTGTTTCTTAGAATTATTTTTAGAACAAATACAATTTTTAGATAAAAAAATAATTTTCAAAAAAAACAATTTACCGCCTTTTAATGGTGAACCCCTTTTAAATCCAATATTTGACCATTTTACAAATTCATTTTGAAACAATAAAAAAATTATTTAGAACTGGGACATCATAATTTACTTTGGATGATATTTTGGTATTTTTTTTAAAATATTCATTTTTTTATGGATAGTGAGAAATAATGTATTTTAATTCCAAACTGCCTTTTAATCTAATTTATTTATATGGTTTGATTATATAATAAATTGTTTTTTAAGTGTAACTAGATTATATTTTTACCCTTTAATCCAATTTTGGTCATTGGAATTAATTTCACTTTGAAATTATACATAAACAAGTGTCAATCTTTTGATAGTTATTGTTTCTTAAAAACACGCTATTTGTTTTGACAACAGAAATTAATTTCAAATTAATTATTCCTACTTTTATGTGTTGAATTTGTTAAAATAGACATTATTTTTGAATTTGTAATATCAAATATAGCTTATTCTGAATTTTTGGTATTTTTCTAAAAAACATAAATTTTTGATGAAAAGTGAAACCACTATGTAGTAGTTAAAAATCCGACCTTTTCATTTAAATGAAATGTTACCGCTTCTGTGAATTGAATTTCTAAAATATGAGATACATTGTTGTTATTATTTTGTAAAATTTGGTTCAATAAGATGAAAATAATTTTTTGTGTATAGTTACTTTTGACTTTTATTTACCACAGTTAAATATAAATAGGGTAATTCAAGGTAAAAATAATATTATAATAATACAAAATTACCTTAAAACTTGTCATAACATTATTATATGTGTCATGGCTGACCATGGGAATCCTTCGGTCAATTTTGGGACCCCATGGATCCACTTAAGAATGATAACGACACATTATTTTAATTAACTTTAAGTAAATACAAAAATGAAATAAACAAATATCTTTTAGTATATTAATTTTTACCTAGGGTTATATAAGTAATATTTTCAACTATAAATAATAATTTTAAATCTAAATAGATTTCCGGAATTATAGTAATTTTATTTATAAATTGTAGACATCAAATAAATTAAATTATTTATGACATAATAATGATGGAGTATTTACCTCATTAACAAATGATTTAAATAAATATGATTATTAATATTTAAATAATATCCAAAACCAATCCAATTATTATTGGATTATTTTATTTAGACCATTAATCATATTAGCTTCGACTTTAATTAGTTTTGGACCTTGAAAAACCGAATATCACTATATAATAAAATAATATTTTCACACTTTCCTAATGAGTCCCTCCTCTACCTTATAAAAGGACACCACTTCTAACCCATTCCACACAGCTCTCAAGCCCCTTGGGTCATAAAAAACCTAAAAAAATAATATCTCATGATCCCCCTCTTCCTCTGATAAGACTTACCTTAGGCATAATGCACTTCAATAAGTCCTTTTGGATCAAACTAAAGGAAGTTACAAAAATTTAAGGTAACGCTTTCTGTTAAATTATTATTTTTTATTTTGTTTTATTTAACTTCTCCAAAAACATAAACACTTTTTATTACTTTATTTTATAACAAAACCAGTATCATCAATATACTTCGATTTTCTTATGATATGTATTCGAACTACACTTACAAACACCTCAATCTAATTTGTGAAGAACATACTGTTTCTGTGGATGGAAAACTAACGCCTCAAGAAACGATGATTATTCGATTATCTCCTACCGCCTCTCATGGTGGAAATTAAGATGGTACTGTATTTATATATGATATATATATTAGGTTTATTTTCTCTTTATTCTTCTGTATTTTCCATTTATATCATTATTTTATGGTTTCCATTATGGGTAAAACGTGATAATTTCATTTGAGGAAGTGCGGACTACCGCCCCCTCAAAATGATATGACTCGATAATGCCTTATGTAGGACATATAAAGGATGTAATTAATGATATTATAAATGATATTATACTGGAATTATAATATACTTATATATCATTATTTTTTAATTCCATTAAAATACAAAATAGAAATGAAAGTAGCGTTCATGAGTACGTACGACTTACAGTCTCTATGAACGGTACATTTCATTTCTTATCTCCAAATGTTATGTACTCTTCTAAATAGATATATATACTACATATAAAATTTTTATATGATAACTAAATAATATATATCATTATATAGATAATGTACTTTTGACCAGATGGAAAAATTGTAATTATAACAAGTTCATTTTTAACTCAAGTTCAGAACATCGATAAAATATCCAATATGAACTCAAATAATTAACTAATTGTCATAGAAAGGTAATAAGTGATATAAAAGGAATAATAAACTTTAAAAATGTTCTTAATAAATTATCAACTAACTTATTTTTATTATTTAGGAAGAACAAAGAATATACAAGACATGTTGGACTTGAGGTAAGGGGTTTCTTATCTCACTTTCAATTCCGTTAGATTTCCATTGTTTGCCACCTATTTTTTTCATGTGGTGTATTGTGAACTGACATTTGATATATATTATCATGATTAAATTTATGTTTATGGTATTATTTTATTAATTTTTTAATTATTAAATTTTGTTCACATGACTCGATTGATTACAACGAAGTAAGGGGTTTTCATCTAACTTTTATTCCCGTGAGATTCATGCTATATTGGCCACTATTTCCTTTTTTGGGGAGTATGTACTGACCCATATTGTTTTTTGTAATATACATTAATTTATGGGTATTTACATCTTCATTGTATGATACTTCTTTCATGGGTTGTATGTTTCATAAGTTACCAAATCTGTAAGGGAATTTCAAATTTCAATTTCCACTCATTGGGCTTTACACATAATTCATTGATTATTTTACTCCATGATTATATGTGGAATCACTATTTCTTATTTTTGTATTAATTTCCACTCCCCTTTTGTGGATATTCTTTGGATTCAAATAATCACTCCATTGATAAATTCTCAATTCATATATATGAACTTGAAATGAGTAATTTTAACTCAATCTCCATTTATTGAGTTAAACATCCAATTCATTGGTGTAGTTTTTAAAAGAGTATGTGTGAATGTCCTATGATTTATTTACACAGAATATCCAATAATTTTTATTGTATTTATATTTTCACACAAAATTATGTCATTGATTCATCCTTAAACTAAGGATATGGTCTTTATAAGAGATTTCATCTCAATTTACATTCCATTGAGACTTCTTTGTTGTTATACACCAATTCAATTTTATATGGTGTATATAATGTACTTTGACATATAATATCAAGAATCCATTTATTTTAGTGATGTTATAAATTTTTTATTACCTTCTTTATTTGTATTCAAATTTCTCTCTTTTTGTTATGAACTCTAACTAAAATATCATTTTTAAAGTTTTAAAGATTTATTATTCTAAATCTATCTCATTAATGTCCATGTTTTAAAAATGATTTTAAGGATTTATTTATATGGAAATTAAAGTTTTAAAATTAAAATTCATTTTACAAGTTTCAAGGAAGTATGAGACACTTTGATTCAAAAATATATTTTTAAACGGCTTCTTGAAAAATAGTGTGACTTTTAAATGTCTTCAAGAAAATGGGAGATATTTCTCTCATATAGTTTTGATGATTATTTTCATATATGTCAATATACTTCATTATTATTGATCGAGGTTAATATGTTACAATACAATCTTCCATATTGTATTTAATGAGTTATGTCTGACTGTGGATGTGCTATTTTTATACCATTAATGTTTTGTGGATAAAGTATTGACATTTCGTATTCTGGTTTTAATACGAATTTTTATGTTATGTTTCAAAATTTCCTATGACGAATGCATTAGACTTAGTTAATGATGGGTAGAGCCCGCTATAGCTCCTCGATGAATTGGTTGGTCTAATGAGACAAACTACTGTTTTGGCATAAGGCCTTGACAAACTCTTATTTGTAGTCCTGGCACGAGGCCTTGACTAGGTGGTTATGATGTCCGGTATTATGCATTCCATCATTATGAGATTAAATATTGATATTTCATGTGGTTACTTGACTAGTAGAATACCCGTAACTATGTTTTATTATGGAATTATTTACTCAGATAATATTCCTACCATATAGTGTTCATGTTAATTATTTGTAATGGCATGTGTTTTCAATTATTTACCATGCCTAATGTTTACTTTATCTTCCGCTCTATTGCTTACTCATACAGAGTGTTTGAGCTCACCTGTTTCTCATGTTTCATTTTCTCAGGATATGAATAAGTTAGTTATTAGTGACTTTCAAGAATAATCTTGGAATATTGGATGTTTCTAATGGAATAAATTAGTGTTGTTTTTAATTTCTAGTTATAGTGTTGAAATTATTTATTTATCTTGTTTCCAAGACTACTATACTGATCAGTCCTTCGGGACTTGATTCCTTGTAGTCAGGATAACGTATTAAAAAAATGTTCCGGCTCCTGGATTCTTGGGTCAGGGTGTTACAGTAGGTATCAGAGGAAGTTTAGTACAAACCTTTGAAACTACATTTAGATAAAATCTGATTAGAGCACATTACCCAAAGATAGAATTTGAGGATTAGTATAGAAGAAAATCCTAGAATATTGGTAATATAGAGATTTTTTGTATTTTCCAAGTAGTACATCCATGTCTGGATATGAGCAGGTATAGGCGGCACTTGCACAGATATACCTAACAGTGAAAACTCCGACAAAGAGTTTCGGGCTTTACATGGGGTATCCTGGTACACGACAATGGGCCTTGCTGCACTCTTGGTTACGAAACTCTTGAGGGATATGCTTAGGATAATTTTAATTCTCTTTACAAATTGATTTTAAAGATTTTAATAAAAGATGAGAACAAATAAACTTGGTTAATCATAAGGTGTTTTAAATTGAAAAATAACGTGTCATGATATTCTATAAATTATTTCATGACTATTATTAATCACACAATGCTTTCTGGTTTTAGTCAATGGATGGATTCCAAGGAAGTAATAGTAACTTTGAGCAAGATGTACAAGGTTTTAATAGTGGTAGAAATGAGCAAAAAAATGGAATGCTTACAGGAGTAAAAGATATTGTGTTCATGCTGAATCAGTTTTAAAAAAATATGATCAACAACGTATATATTAACCAACTCCCAGACTCAATAACCAAGAGAAAAGTGGTGAATTATAAGAGCTCCAGTAGTGAAGATCATAGAGAAAAGAATGCTCATTTTCCATATTGCAGGAAATGTGGAAGGAGACACCTAGTAAGGTGTCTTAATTGAACAAAGAAATGCTTTATGTGAGGGAAAGAAGGACATAAAGTAAATAATTGCTGAGGAAAAATGAAGAGTACTATGGAAGAAAATAAAAATGGTCCTAAGAATAAATTTAATGTCATTTTCCGTAAATCTAGGATACCTAGACATTACCCAGGTGAATTCCCTATTCTATAGGATATCCTCTTGGTTAAGGAAGAAGCTATGTTGAAATAAATGGATGGATAAATGATTAAAAATTTTTAGTGCCTTTTGTTGATGGGATTACTTTGGAAGACTTTTCCCTTGTATTTTTAACCCAACAGTTGGTCATGTGAAAGTTATATTTGAGGAATAATTATCTTTTATCTTGTGGATATAATTATAAATAACCATTTGGTTTTATATGATCATTGAGTTTGAGGAAATTTCAAGTTTATAAATTTTGGAATGAAAATATGAGGGATGAGATAACATTTGTGTTGAAATTATGTTATAGTTATTTTGAGGAATCTATATTATTTTTGGTAATATTATAATTTTATATAGATTTTGAAAAATGAAAACACATAGACTATGTGACAACCTGTCATGTTGAACAAAGTTGCAGGAATCGAACCCACAACCATAGTGAGATTGGGATTTATCACCTACCACTGGACTACGTGAAATCCCTAGTTAGTGTGGCTAATTCTTTTTAGTTAAATGATTTTAATGATCAATAATGAGTTTATTTGGGATCTTATGTCTTAAAAAATGGATATCCTTAGTATAGTAAAGTGATTTGGGGATTAAGTGATAACTGATATTTTGGAAGACGTTCACCCAATTGGGAATACTATATGCCCATGGAAAGTAGAATACTATGGGATTTAATTTGAAGAGTAAAGTTGTTTTTTATCTTTGTTTTTATTGTGGATTAATAGAGATCTGGGTCATTTATGGAAATAATTAACCTATCATTGAGAATATGTGATTAGGTAAATTACTTTTAAGTATGCGAATTTAAGAGTAGTCGATATTATTTGGAGATACAATTTAACGTGGATAACTATGAAAGAAAGTTCCTCTGAGTTTTCGGTTTCAATATTAGTTTGGATTATATTATGAGATTTTATGGACAATTGTTTATTTATTGTTATTAATTGAACTTTGGGTATTGTTGGATTAATTTTTGAAATTAAGATTAGTATTTCTTTCTCTAAAGTATTATCCTTTTTGTGAATCATCTAATCTTTTGGTAACCATTTTTGTTTTGGTTAATCTCTAAAGAAAAGGGAAATATATAGTTCATCCTTTTTGGATTATGTGATTCTCTATAAGTTTATTCTAGCGCTTCAGGTGAGACCATGTCATCTTTAATACTCATCATTTGGGGTGAAAGATGAGTTTCGGGTAAGAATTAGCTAAAGGATGAAACTCTACTTGTCAAGTATATTTTTGTTTTCATATTCTATGAATAAGTTAATTATTAAACTTTAGGGAAGGGTTCTTAAAAACTAAAATGTTTTATCCTAATGCTTTATGTTTTTTGAACTGATGATATTTTAAATTGTCATAGATTGATGGATTTGAGGCCTTCAATTTTACACTAGTTTGTGATAGATGATTTCAATCACTCCCTATATGTATTTACATTTTCCTCTAATTATGTGTCATTAATTTCCACCATTGTTCTCTTAATCGAGATCATAATTTAGTGGTGACTTTTTCATCTCCCTTTCCCTCTTCTAAAGAATAAAATTTATTAACCCAATTTCTGATGTGGGGTTTCCACAATGGTATTTTTCTATTTTCAGCCTTTTATTTTCAAAGAACAATTTTAAAGTGCGAGGACGTAGTTTACTAAATTAAGGGAGAATTTTACACCCCATGATTTCATATTAACTTATTTCCTTTAAATTAAATAGCTTACATTACACGCAACACTAAGTTCGAGCACACCACGACTTACCAAACTAGCCGTTCAAAAGTGGTTATGAATAGTATTAACTATATATTGAATTTTATATAATACATATAATTTTAACTTATGTATTATGTGTTTGTTAGACATATTTTAAGAACAAATTCAATTTTTCAGATAAAAAAGGCATTAAAAAAAATCAAATTTACCGCCTTTTAATGGCGAACACTTTTTAAATCCAATAATTGACCATTATATATATTTATTTTGACAAAATAAAATTATTATTTAGAATCGGGACATCAAAACTTACTTTGGATGAAATTTTTTTATTTTTCTAATAATATTCATTTTTTATGAATAGTGAGAAATAATGTGTTTTATTTCAAAACTTCCTTTTAATCTAATTTATATTTTAAATTGGTTTAGAAGTTTAAGTAGTCTATATTTTTACCCTTTAATCTAATTCTGGTCTTTAAAAGTAATTTCACTTTTAAATTATATATAAACAAGTGTCATTATTTTGATAGTTATTGTTTCTTAAAAACATGCTATTTGTTTTGACAACGAGAATTAATTTTAAATTAATTAATCCAACTTCTATGTTTTGAATTTGGTAAAATATAAATAATTTTTGAATTCGGAATATCAAATATATCTTAGGCTGAATTTTTGGTATTTTTCTAAAAAACTTCAATTTTTGATGAATAGTGAAACCACTGAGTAGAAGTTAAAAATTAAACCATTTCATTTAAAAGAAATTTTACCGCTTATGTGAATTGAATTTCTAATGTCTGAGTTACTTGGTTGTTATTACTAAGTAAAATTTGGTTCAATAAGATGAAAATAATTTTTGATTAATAGTAACTTTGGACTTTTATTTACCGCGGTTAAAGGTAAATTGTGTAATTCAAGGTAAAAAGAATATTATAATATGAAAAAATTAACTTAAAATCTGTCATAAAATTATTGGATGATTCATGGACGACCATGGGTTTCCATGGGTAAATTTTGGGACCCCATGGAGCCACTTAATAATGATAATGACACTTTATTTTAAATAATATAATGTAAAGACAAAAATTAAATTAACAAATATCTTTTAGTATATCAATTTTTACATGGGGTTATATAAGTCATATTTTCGACTATAAATAATCATTGGAAATCTAAAACTATTTTATAAATTATGGAAATTGTTTTATAATTTTTAGACATCAAATAAATTAAATTATTTATGACACAATATAGATGTAGTATTTACCTCATTAATAAATGACTTAAATAAATAAGATTATTAATATTCAAATAATATCCAAAACCTATCCAGTTCTTATTGGATGATTTTATTTACACCATGAGTCATCTTATATTCAACTTTAATTATTTTTGGACCTATAAAAATCAAATATAACTGTGTAATAAAATAATACTTTCACACTTTCCTAAAGAGCCCCTCCTCCACCCTATAAAAGGACACCACTTCTAACCCATTCCACACACCTCTCAAGCCCCTGGGATCATCCTACCCCTGAACAAATAGTCTCTCAAGATCCCTGTATTACTCTTAGACACCTTAACGTTGGAATAATGACCTTCAATAAGTCCTTTTGGTTCAATCCAATGGAAGTGACCCAAATTAAAGGCAACACTTTCTCTTAAATTCTTTTGTTTTATTTTGTTTTATTTTACTTCTCCTACCACCTAAAGACTTTTTATTACTTTCTTTGATAACAAAACCAATATCATAAATATATTAGGGTGTTGTTATGAGATGGATTCTAACTACACTTACACACACCTCCATATAATTTTTGAAGAACATACTGTTTCTGTGGATGGAAAACTAACGCCTCATGAAACGGAAATTATTCAATTATCTCCAATCACCACTCATAGTGGCCATTAAGATGGAATTATATTTATATATGATATATATATTATGTTTATGTTATATATATGCTTCTATATTTTCCATTTATATTTTTATTTTATGGTCTCCATTATGGGTAAAACACGATAATTTCATTAGAGGAAGTGTGGACTACCGCCCCCTCAAAATTATATGACTTGTTAATGCCTTATTTTGGACGTATGAAGGATGGAATTAAATATATTTTATATTATATGATATTGGAATCATAATATAACTATTTATAATTATGTTTTTAATCCATTAAAATACAAAATAGAAATGAAAGTAGGGTTCATGCATACGTACGACTTACCATCTCCAAGAACCATACATTTCATTTCTTATGTCCAAATGATATGTACTATTATAAATAGATATATATACTAGATATAAAATTTATATATGATATCTAAATCATGTATATCACTCTGGATATAATGGCCTTTTGACCACATTGAAAAAATTGTAATTATAACAAGTTCATTTTTGTCTCAATTTCCGAACATCGATAAAATATCCAATATGAACTCAAATAATTAACTAATTGTTATAGGAAGTTAATAAGTGATATTAAAGAAATAATAAACATGAAACATTTTCTTAATCATGTAGATATTAACTTAATTTTATTATTTTGGAAGAACAAGGAACAAACATGACAAGTCGTACATGAAGTAAGAGGTTTCTTATCTCACTTTTAATTCTGTGAGATTTCAATTGTTCTTAAATTATTTATTGCATGTGATGTATTGTGTACTTCCATTTGATATATATTATCATGAATCTGTTTATATTAATGGTATTATGTGATTCATTTTGTGGTTATTAACTTTTGTTCATACGACTCGATTGATTACAACGAAGTATGGGTTTTTCATCTCAGTTTTATTCCCGTGAGATTCATGCTATATTGGCCACTATTTCCATTTCTGTGGATAATGAACTAAACCATAATGTACTATTTTTGTAATATAATTTATTGTATAGGTATTTACATATTCTTTGTATGATACTTCTTTCATGTGATGTATGTTTCATTAGTTACTAAATTGGTAAGGTAATTTCAAATTTCAATTTCCACTCATTGGGCTTTACACATACATCATTGATTATTTTACTCCATGATTATGTGTGGAATCACTATTTATTATTTGTGTGGTAATTTCCACACCCATTTTTCTGTATATAATTTCAATACACATAATCACTCCATTTAAAAAGTCTCATGTCATCGATATGAACTTGATATGAGTATATTTAACTCAACCTCTATTTGTTGAGTTAAACATCCAATTCATTGGTGCTGTTTTTACAAGATTATGTGTGAATGTCCTCCAATTTATTTACACTGAATATACAATAATATTTAGTGTATTTATATTTGTCACACATAATTATGTCATTGATTTATCCTTACTTTAATTATACAGTCTTTATAAGATATTTCATCTCAATTTACATTCAATTGAGACTTCTTTTTTTTTATACACCAATTCACTTTTATATGGTGTATATAATGTACTTTGACATATTATATCATTAATCTATTTATTCTCATGATATTATATAGTTTTTATTACCTCATTAATTTTTATTCAAGTGTCTCTATTTTGGAAAGGAACTCTAACTAAAATATCATTTTAAATGTTTTAAAGATTTATTATTCTAAATGTTCTCATTAATGTCCATGTTATAAAAATGGTTTTAAGGATTTATTTATATGGTCATTAATGCTTTAAAATTAAAATTCCTTTTACAAGTTTAAAAGTTTTATGGGACACTTTGATTCAAAAATCTATTTTTAAGGGGCTTCTTGACAAATAGTGTGACTTTTAATTGTTTTCAAGGTAAAGGGGGATATTTATCTCATATAGTTTTGATGATTATTTTCATCTATGTCAATATACTTCATTATTCTCAATTGAGGTTAATCTATTACAATACAATCTTCCATATTTTATTGAATGAGTTATTTTTGACTATGGATGAGCTATTTTTATACCATTCATGGATTGTGGATAAAGTATTGACATTTTGTATGCTAGTTTTAATACGAATGTTTATGTTATGTTTCAAAATTTTCATATGAGGAATGAATTGGACTTAGTAAGTGACGAGTGGAGACCGCTTTAGCTCCTCGATGCATCAGTAGGTCTCAGAAGATAAACTAGTGTCTTGGCACAAGGCCTTGACAAAATCTTATTTTTAGTCTTGGCACGAGACCTTGACTATGTGGTTATGATGTCCAGCATTATGCATTCCATCATTATGATATTATCTATTTATATTTCATGTGGTTATTCCACTAGTATAATACCCATGACTATGTTTTATTATGGAATTATTTACTCACCTCATATTCCTAACATAAATTGTTCATGTTAATTATTTGTAAAGTCATGTGTTTTCAATTATTCACCATGCCAAATTTTTATGTAATCCTCCGCTGTATTGCATACTAATACTAAGCACTTGAACTCAGCCCTTTGTCATGTTTCATTTTCCCAGTATATGATGAAGTTAGTTATGAGTGACTTGTAGGAATAGTTTGGGAATCTTGTATGTTTCTAATGGAATAAATTTGTATTGTTTTTATTTTCAAGTTGTAGTGTTGAACTTATGTATGTATCTTGTTACCAAGGCTACTAAACTGATCGGTCATTTGGGACTTCATTCCTTGTAATAATGCCAATGTTTTAAAATAATGCACAAGCTCTTGGATTCTGGGGTCAGGGCATTACACATCATGTCCCATCCAGAGAGGATCAAATTCAGTTCGGGTTACGGGAAATTAGCTACTCTTAGAGAGCTTCATCTTCTAAGAGCTGATACCTGAAAATTTATTTCATAAACAAAGGGTGAGCATACAAATTCATAGTAAGGGGTTTCAAAATAAACCAATATAACTTTTGAAAACATTATTTAAAACATTTCTTAAAACATTTTTCTTAAAGAAGGGTTGTAACACGTGTAGCATATCATAAAAGTATTCAATGAAAAGAACATGCAAACAGAATTACAGGGATACTTGATTCAATTATAGGCTTTCTCAATTGGAGTAATAAATAAAAGAAATTCTAAAAATATATGACATATGAATGTGTAAGCACTAATTAAAATAAAAAACCAAAGTTTCACATAAAGGTAATAACTTCAATCTCATGTAATGGATACTAATTCACTGGTTACTAAACACAAGTCATGCCATAAGCTTTTAATTTTCTGATAATCATAAGTACTGGATCTTAAACATGGATATTATACTAGTCAAATATCCATTCGTTCAATTAATTATCAAAAGAATAACAACGGAATGTATAATTCTTGACTTTTGTGTCAGGTCCACATGCCAAGACATATGGGATAACTGTAACTGGACCCCAACCCAAAGAGTATCTATAACCGGAATCCAACCCGGAGGGCTAACTTTTACTGGTCCCCAACCCGGAGGTCTTACTTTTACAGGTCCCCAACCCGAAACATACCAGTCCAATACACTCCTCATATGAAAATAGAGATGTATATTTCAAAAGTCATATACAACTTGATTAATTAATTACACATTTTATATTATTCATGTTGTCCCATACCACTTTGAATAATTACATTTTATTTCATATTACACAAGGTGTCCCAAATAATTTTGGGTAATTTGATTTTATTTCATTTTACTCAAGCTGTCTCATACCACTTTGAGTAATTACATTTTATTTCATATCACTCAAGGTGTCCC
This sequence comes from Viscum album, assembly GCA_963277665.1. Lineage (NCBI taxonomy): Eukaryota > Viridiplantae > Streptophyta > Magnoliopsida > Santalales > Viscaceae > Viscum > Viscum album. The sequence goes on from OY728159.1 coordinate 1,928,816,731, forward strand.
ATACCACTTTGTTTAATTTAATTGTACTTCATTTCACTCATGGTGCCCCATACCAGCTTGAGAAATTAAATTTCTTGTATCATTATTATGATATTCCACATGCATGCATTATTGAGTGCAACTATAAATAAAATAGGAAAATGAAACCATTTAATCTATAAATAAATAATATGATAGATAACATTGAAAATATGGCAGTAAGAGTTTATCGAAGGCACACATGGTTCATTACACATTCTTCGCACAAGATACAATTACTAAAGCACATCAATTAGTGGGTGGGAAGGGGTTTTCCATACGAGAGGTTAAAATGATAACTATTTAATTTAAAATCTTTATTCCATGAATTAGAATACATGTTATTTAACATGCTTCTAAGAAGTGTCAGTGATCAAACAATTAAATTACATCACGACTAACAACAATCACCATAGTTGATAAACATTAGGTGATCATAACATGATTACATGGTTTAACACAACCTATTATCCTGTAATATATTTTGGTCATAAGTTTATCTTCTTTTTAATAATGAAACACAACAAGGTCAAACACATAATACCATTGAAATATGAAATTATAATAAGGCTTAAAAAAGTTCTTTAACTTAGACAAGTTTGACATACTTTATGGATTAGGACATACACTTTTACGTGAATACATCTTGGTTTGGCTTAAACAGAGACTGATATTAATTAAAGTCTTACATGTATTAATGAAATCAATTATTTAATAAAATTCTAGTTATCCATTCATAAAAATAGGGTATTGGAAACTATAACCGCATATATATACTTAGTATAAATATGAGTTTCCAAATTTTAATAATTTCTCATTCATAAAAGATACTTAAAACATATTTATGACACCATTTTTAAAAACTATACAATGTTAGGTTATAACATATATGGCGGTATAAACATATATAATTGTAAAATGTATTAACATATATATATATATGGCATGAGGAGAAGAAATATTTCTTCAAGTTTTCATAACCCGAGAATACGAAGGTCCTAGGGTCAGGTATTTGAGGATTTCCACCCAATTCATCTGACTATACATACAGTCAAACATTTATAAACTAATATTACAACAGAAGCATGAACATATATATAGTAAATAATTATGTTTTTACTGTATTAAAAAACTATCTTATGTTTGTTCAATATCTTGAACTCAAACAGATAACTTCAATTCATTTTAAGGGTTTTTCCTGAACTGTAAGACTATATATATATATATATTTCAGTATATATATATATAATTTTATTCTCTAACAAACTAGGAAAAGAAGAATTTAAACCCTTACATTGGTTTGAGAAGGAGGAGAACATGAGGGAGGGTGGATGGAACTTGTCGGGGGTTTGAGCGAGGAGAAGAACCCGAGTGTTTCTTAGGTACAACCGGGTAGCTAATAAGGTAAATAAAATATACAAAATCATTTAATGTTATCACTGAGAAAACAATGTCCAACCGGTTCATTAATTGGCCGAGTATGACTTATGAAAAAGGGGAGAACATGGAGGGCCAACCTGGCTGTCATGGTAGAAGAAAAAAATGTGCAATGGGGTGTAGGGTTCTAGTGTAGTGATCGCCGTGGGCAAGAAGAAGAGGACATAGCAGGACAAATCTGAGAGAAAAAAAGATGGTTAGGATAAAGTCCGACCTTGATCCGATGGTTGGGGTGCGTCGACATTTTTAAGAAGGAAAGGGAGGATCAGATTGATCTGTGGAAAGATCGGGTGGCTCATGATCGTTACAGCGTTTTAAAAACCACGAACGACCATTATTATATCTCTCCAGATCTAACGGTCCATGAAAAAAGTGGAGAGCATCACATCTTCCAGGGATCGAACCCCAGATCGAAATCAACGGCCCAGATCGCACGTGGAAAGATCTAAAGGCCTAGATTCAATCCCAGTTGAAAAATTGTCATCCCACATTGAATCGGGGGGGGGGGGGGGGCATGCCGGACTTCCTTATAAGCCTGAGGCTCTGATGCTCAACTCTGAAATCACAGCAAGCACATAAGGGATCCTTACACATGGGCTCCTTCCCCTTGCAAAACTCAGCCAACCTATGCCTCTCCGTGACCTTGCACTTGTTGTGGTTCCCTCAAGCTCTCCTGATCCCATGCACCCTTCAGCGAACCTATGACCAAGCTTGGGCCAACCTTGGATTGGGCTGAAGGCTAGGCTCTGACACTACACATGAGCTGCCTCACTTGGCCCAACCATAAAGGGCTGGCCCTAGATGGCCCATTTTTTAAAAAGAACTAACTTATGGAGTTCATCAAGTCTTAAGAATTTTTTATTATTAAAACCATATAAAAAATAGTTTTTTAGACATGACTTTCACTTAAACAATAAAAGGATGAAGAATACAAATTATATTTTCTCTTAGCTCAAATTATTTCCAAACACTATAACTTTAACATACAAATTATAAATTTAGATCTAATAAACCTACATGATAATTATTATACTTGTATTGTAGAAAACATAGTTTAATTAGAGACATAATTTCGTATGAGGAAATCAAACGTAGTTTATGACAATACTTAAGAAATAAGAATATTTACAACATAATTTAAATGTTTTCAAAGTGTTTCGAAATCATTATTACATTTCAAATTAATTAAGTGTAATTCACAACATTATACCATTGTTAGAGGTTATCTTATAACTTAAAATTCATAACATAAATTTTGGAAAACTATGTTGTACTGAATTGTTTTTAGCTAAGTCACCACATGGCCAACTACTCAAATTATAGCTGTTTGATTTTCAATGGTTACCCAAGGTTACATTCGAGTTAATGCCTTATAAAACCATGCCTTAGGGTTTCCTAAACTCAAGAAAAAGAATAAGAGATGGTTCTTTCTATACCATTGATGCTCAGCAGAGTTTATATGATCATGGTGGTGTTGTTCTTCATTTTCACCGACCCGAAGGATCTCCTTTATTTACCATGTCTTATTGTCTTTGTAGGGGGCCTTCCTGTAGTTATGATAGGATTTTTTTAAGCATTTCTGGGTAGGATGGTTCCCTGTGATCTTGAAACATTGTAAACACTTCGGTGTAATGTTTAAATAAAATCTTTATATTTATCTTTTACATTTTTTGGTTAAATGGCATTTTAAACAAAAATAAAGGCATAAAATTACCATTATGCGAGTTACATGTTTTCGGGGTGTTACACTAACAATGTATTATTTTCATCCAAAAAATTTATCCATCATCCTTAACTTATAACTATGTTTCACTATCTTGATTTGAGGTTTAGAATATATTAGTTTATTCTATCCAATTTAATGGGATCATCCATGGAAATCTCAAAGTGCTCAACATGAGTAACCATTTTTACTAAACTTATTTATTTTCTATTTTTCATTTCTTATTAAAATATTCAAATACAGAAATAATTAAATTAATATTTATTAAATAATTAATTTTATTATTTTATGGGGATAATAATTGGTCACCTTTTTTTCTATTATGAAAAAACCCGTCATTGGTCCATTGTGTGAACTATAATCTCTACTATGCTACATGATTTATTTTCCTTCAGAACCATAAAAGTATCATAAAAATTATAATTTAAAAAATAATTATGATATTTATATCATGTTTATTATTGTGAAACAATAAACCATATTACTCCTTTCTTCTGTTCTATGGAACATGAAATCATCAACCATGCATATGTGGGGATGACTGCCTAGATGAAATGATTAATTACTGTTTTTATTTTAATCACTGTAAAAAAGTATGGTCATTAGGATGGGATTAAAGGAAAAATATTATGTTTTTGATATCAATAATTTTATATTATGGAAAATTGGAGAACCTATTAATAATATGATCAATAATCAAATATTATTAATTCAATTATTTAAAACGAGCAAACAAATAGGAAGGTGATATCTTATTTTATATGTAATGAATTTATATAAATTAAAATATCATTAAAATTAATCATAATTATGATATATCACACTAAAAACCACCAAGTAAGATTATTATTCTTTTTATATAATTATATTACAGCTAAACTATCTCACAATCTCCAATTAATCATTGTTGGTTCATGTTTGGGTCTATTTAACAACCAAATTGATCAATATGATGAATTTATATCATGGATGACTATGAGAAATTATTTACTGCTACAATATGATGCGAATATGTAAGTATTTGTTTTGTTTTATTACAGTATATAAATATTTACATCATTAGTTAATAAGAATCATTTTTTGTTAAGAATCATTGAATCATTAATATCACTAATTTTAACCTAATTGATCAAAACTACCATGATATGAATTTATAGATTTAAATTAATATATTTTAACATCTAATAAAATACTTTATATGATAAAATAAATATTAAATTCTGGAAAACAATATCTAATAACACCAATTTTCTAAAACTAGTCTAAAGCAATAATTTTTACATACACATAGTGTTGAAAATATATAAAAAATTATATATATATATATATGTTTATATTTATTATATATGAGGGGTGTAAATGGTTGTTGTTATGAATAAGTTTATAGGGTATATATTTAATAAATATAATTTAATTTTTTAGGACATTTCGTGGAAGTGAGGAATGAATTAAGATCAATATATGGGTTTTCATCTAACATTATTATCTTTGAGATATGTTTAGAATTATGCTCATAATTTAAATTATGTGGATAATATACCACCTATATGAGATATCATATAATCAATTATCTTTTAATAATTAAATTTTTATTTCAATTATAATCCCACTCTTTCAATGAGTTTTGATTAAAGTGTTAATCAAGCTAGTATGGTTTTATTGGTATCAATTCCTATGTTTTGAGACATGTTACAAGTCTTGAACCTTGTTTACTTTATATGGTGTTCTATTGATTTACTATCCCATTAATATTTTATAAATTATTCTTCATGTAATTCATTGGATAAAATAATAAAAATCAGGTTCTTTTCTTCAAATTTTATTTTAATGAAGTGTTACCCCACTCATAAGAGTGATTTGTAACATAATTTAAATTTATTGAGTTATGATTTTTCACTAACAAGTATTTTATATAATTTGGGTAAATTCATAAATTTGATTTTATTTTTTTGGTATTGTCTCATTGTTTAAAATTTTAACATATAAAATTATTTATTAATAGTTTCATACTTTATGGAGTATGTTGTCCGCAAGGCACATTGATAACCGAAATTTCATTTCTTTGAGTTATAATATAACATATTGACCTTTTATTTTCTATGATTGGGTTCACATATCCTAATATTATCATTTGGTATGTTATAATACTTATTGTGAAATTAATGTTTTTAAAAAAATGGATGTTATGTTTATCTTCTAATAATGAAAGTTAAAAAAATCTATTTTGAAAATAATAGAAAGGGGTTTTCCATTCCCTTTCACATGTTTTTTCTTTTGATCATCATTTCTCCAAGGTAAAATTTATGTATTTAAAAGGATCCATTATTGGAGTTAATTTTTAAAATTAAATTTTTTTATAATCACTATAATAACCTTTTAAAATGTCACCTTTAAAAGTGATATGTGAATTTTTATGTTATGTTAACATTCAAAATGTTTTCTAAAAGATCATTGATGTTTTTGCTTCGATTTCCCCGGTATTTTTGATAAGGATTTAACATAATGGTGTTTATATTTCATGATTAATCTTATAATATATATATATTATCATTTGGGGTATTTCACTCATAATATAAAATAATTTGATTCTTAGTCTATTATTTTTTGATACCCTTTAAATCATGATTTTTGAGATAGTTTTTTTTCCTTTTTTGAACACTAAAATAATTTTCATTTATTAAAAAAGGGTTATGTTCTTGTGCCAAAGTATACATTCTTTCTTAGGATGTCTTATGATTACTTTTTTCTAGAATTTACTTAACTGTTTGCTCATTACCCTATTGTATGAACCTGGATTTTCTTTTCAGGTATGAGTTTTCATTTCAAGTTGTTTTTGAGGAAAATGGGAAGAAGGAATGTTTTAGGAGTACAGGTCATGTACTTCCTAGTAAATGTCATGTACTATGGAACCATTTCAAGGCCGTGTCTAGCCATGTCCCTGCTGCATACACGACTGTGTGACGATGTGGAAAGACCACCTAAAGAGTGGCCTGATGAAGGAACACACACGTTGTGTACTTTTAAAATACAGGTCGTGTACTTCTAAAGGACACACCGTGTACTTTTAAAGGACACACAATGTAATTTTTGTATTTTTTAAATCGGACCGAGGTCACGTCTAATTGGTATAAATGACTTCTTAGTGACACGTCTTGTCCAAGAGCGACCGTAGGGCGCGATTATTCTATGATCCCATGATGTGCCATCTATGATCCGAATCAACCACCATTTAATGCTTTGGAATTTCCATAGTGAGCTCTTCCTTCTTCTAGATCCTCTTTCTTTATTTTCTCTTCTTTTGTGAGATATCCTTGGATGAATGTTTTAGACATTTTTCTAGATCAACGTCGTTCTAGACCTCTTCAAGTGCCGACATCTGAGTATATCGATCATACAATGCCAATACTAGTGGTTTGTGCCTTTCCATTGTTTTTTGTTGAATTATATGTGAAAGATTTCCCAATATCCTAGTTTGGGATATTTAATGTTTAGGGATTTTAACCTTGTTGATGCCTGCTGTGCTTTTTTTCTTGAGTTAGAACACTTTTTCTAAATATGGTTTCATTTCCATGCTATGGAGGTTTTTTCCTATGTTTTATTTGATATTTACCATTCAATATAATTTTTCCTGTTGGGCTTCTTGTTTTCCATGAATAGTGTTGTTAGGATGGAGTTATTTATTTGATGTTGTGATATGCTTTGTAGCTGTTTATCCAAGAAGTACTTTTAGGTTTACTTTGGCTTTTGAACATTTTTTGTGCACGATTGATTTAAAAAGGGTTGTGGGAACCTAGTGTAGTGAGACCATTGAGGGAATTGATACCGAGGGATTCCCTAGAGTGTCTATTATTCTTTATCATGCAGTGAGACCATATGGGGGATTGACGTTGAGTGCTCTCTCATATTGTTTATAGTTACTATTATAAGATCATAGGGGGGATTCACGTTGAGTACTCCCTCATAGTGTCTATAATTACCGTTATGGGACAACAATGGGGAATTGACGTTGAGTTCTTTCTCAGAGTGTATATAGTTTATCGTTAAAAGACGATATGGGGAATTGACGGTGAGTTATTCCTTAGAGAGTTATTGTTTGCATGATACCAAAGGGGTTAGACCATGTGAGCTTACCTAGGAGGTCATTGTATCCGTGTATGAGTTGAACCAGAGGGGTTAGTCTATGAGAACATACCTAGAGGGTTACACGAGGTTTGATTGGTTGATTGGATATGAGAAGTTCCTAGGGGGTTTCCTATTTTTTTGGTTGATTAATAGACGAATGTAAATGAATGTAATTGAAACTATAGGACGGTTTAATTTTGAGTAATTACTTGTTCATTTCTTCGTATTCTTATTACCTTCTAGATATATTCACAGATCATTATGAATAGATATTTGGGTTGTTTTTTAACTGGATTTGTCTCACACCATGTTTGGGTCATGATTTTGGGCCCAAAAAAATTATATTGTTGCAGGTATAGATTAGGGAAAGAGACCTTCAACTTTAGGTACTTGATTGTTGTGGAGTCGGAGAGCATGAGACCAAGATGAGGCTTGTGATGCTGCTGGAGTTATTTACTTGTTTAACTTGTACTTTGGTTTATTAATGTATTCCATCATTGTGAATTGTTTGGCTACTTTCCTAGATACTTGTGACATGCATCATTATTGAGATATATATATATATATATATGTTGTAGTTGTTTATTTACTTCCATTATTCCACTATTTACTACTGTATGGTATTATTACTACTTCTGGTACTGTTATCTATTTCCTTTTTCTGTATTTCTCTTCTAATGAGTGCATAGTTTCCCTACTATCACACCCAAGGACCTCACTCCTAGTAGACATCCTCTGGCCTTCGGTGGAATGTGCTTTAGGCCACATGACAAATAAGGTACGTGGCACCTCTAGGTCAAACCCGGAACTAGTATGTTACAAAGTGGTATTAGAGGTACTTATTTTCTTCTTGAATTATAGTTTCAAGCCTATATAAATGTATATGAAGGAATAGGTAGTTGGTAATACATTGTGCCCAGGAGTAGCTAACCCGTATACATGGAAAAGATAATTTACCAAGTATATTGTAATTTTTCTGGTTTTTCAAATATTACAATTGATTTGATTTCATATATGAGTGATTCAGATGTTTTGTGATGTTAATGTTGATAATATTGGTGTTCTATTTCTATTGAAACCCCATTAGATGAGGGTATCTTATCTCATGCATCATATAGGCACTTCCTATAGATCACATGTCATGAATTTTTGCCATACAATTTAGGGTGAATTACTGCTTGCATGTTGTTGTGATAGATGTTGTGAAAGATATGCATGATATTGTGATATATTCCTTGATATAATACTTTCTAGTTGATGGGGTATTGGATTTTGTATGGTTTCGTTTCAATGAATGCCAATCATCGGTTGTTGAGGTGTTATGGGCCCTCATGGATCAGAATTTGGTGGATCATTACACTGTTATGCTTGTATATGACATGTATAAGATACGAAACATTGATTCATAGGAAGTATGGGCCCTCATGGATAAGAATTTAGAACTTCATTGTTTGTTTCAGTATTTTTATGGGTTCCCAAAAAGTTTTCATGGCTTACTATCCAGAAAAATCCAAAAATAAATGGTGTGTATTGCTGAATACCCACCCTCTATCCTTCTGTTCCAGAAGGAACTATTTTTATTAAGTACAGACTGTGTACTATTTGTACATGCCGTGTAATGTATGCACACACCATGTAGTCTCTAACCATGTCACTGGCTGTGTGGGAAGAGGCCTGGGGTTGGTAAATCCTTGGAAAAACAAACCGTGTATCGGACGTAAATGTTGTGTTGTAGGGACCGTGTGTCCACCAGGGTGACTAACAATAAGGATGGATGAAACATAGGTTATACACGCCATATCAAGCTTGAACACGCCTTGTAGTGTAACCCATGTGTCCAGTAGTGTGAATAACAATAGAGGTTGGTGAAATCCTTTGAGTACAATATGTGTCTAGAAGGAACACGCTGCGTAGTCTCATTCTAGGAGTGCCAAGTGGGTTAGTCATGTAGAGGAACTCAAGAATTAGAAAATGATTCAAGTACATGTCGTGTCTTGGGAGAAAAGGCGGTGTGTATGGGGTGTTCCATAACCAGGGTTGGCCAGATTACACATCCATGTCAAGGCCTAAAGGAACACACCGTGTAGGGATCATACACACTATGTATCCCTTCTTTAAAACCATGAATGCTTTCCTTTTCCTGTTCCTTTATTGCACTTATATGTTTCAGTTTTTGATAATATTGAACTAATCTATCTGTCTGACCTTGTAGAGTCAAGCCACTGATACTTCCTCCAGTTCTATGCTAGATATAGGGCAATGATCAGACATCGGACATGGTAGATAAGGGATTAATAGCATACCCTCCCGTTGTGACTGTCTTGGCACAGACTATCATTCCAAATATAGGTGCAGATGCACAGTTTCAAGAAGGCTTCATGAGGTTTATGCAGACCTTCCACGGAGCACCGCATCCTTCCCTGTCTATGGAAGAGTTGGCATAGGTCTTTTAGCCGTAGCATCCTCCCACATTCTCAAGGGTTAGAGGTCCTCAGGCTGATGAGTCATGGTTAGAAGCCATACTATCTATATTCGAGCATCTGGAGGTGCCTCAAGAGAGGAGGGTGAAGCTTGATACTTATATTCTTCAGGATTCTTCTAATAGATGGTGGGATGTGATCTGACAGGTAGGATGCCAACAAGTTATGGCGTGTAATGAGTTATAGTGTACTTTTACTGACTACTTCTACCTGGAGACCTTGAGGGCCAATTGAGCCCAAGAGTTCATGAGTTTAGAGTAGTGTAATCTCACGGTCATGGAGTATTCTTATCACATCATAGTGTTTCAACATTTCACAACTATTCTTGGGGGAGATGAAATTTTTCTAGCAAGGATGATTGAGGATGGTCTTAGGAATTAAATCCGATCTCAGGTGAACACATTCAGGTTTATGAACTTTTCTTCCATATTCAACCGGGTGCTAATCATAGAGCACAACCTAAGGGATTCTAGAGCTATGGGTTGGGGCGGTTCAGCCTCCAAAGTTGGTGCTTCTCCGGCTGATAGTAGGAATCACCGCTGGGAGTCTACATGTGGAGATTCGAGTAGGAGAGATACAAATTGATGTAGCAAGGTTCCATGCTATCAGTGTATGAAGGGCATGAATGTGATGCCATATTTCCTGAGCGACCCATTAGAGAGACGATCTTGCAGCAAGATGGTCCATCTTCAGCGGTTCTATCAGTTTTTCTCACCGGAAGCTGGTGATAGGGGTCCCTCTATGACTCCTCATTCTGGTGAAAAACCACTCGTTTCTCATAAGTATGGGAACTAGAGTTCTTCTGGTCATTTTGGATGATGTGGAGGTCATGGACATGGTATCCAGTTAGGAGGATTTCAATGAAAGTAGGGTGGATCAGCTCAGGGTGGCAGGTAGGGTCATAGGGCCGTATTACATGGAAGACATTTGCGGTAGAGCAGACCCAGCAGGAGCAGGATCTTGGACCCTATACCGTTCGAGGTACGATCCTAGTTTCCTTATTTTTTGCTTCTGCCCTTTTTGATACAGGGGATTCCCATAGTTTCGTTTCTATTGTTGTTGTGAAGAGCCTTGGGCTCTGTATCTTTACATCTGCTAATGTCATGATGCTGGACACTCAGTTGGGGACATAAATGGATAGTGTACATTAGTGCAAAGAGTTCCCTCTTGAGGTTGGTGGGTGTATCTTATTATGGGACATATATGCCCAAGAGATGATAGGATATGATGTCATTATCGCAATAGAATGGTTAGTTACCTTCCAGGCTTTTATTGAGTGCTGTCATCGTAGGGTGAGTTTTACATCACCAGAGGGAAGTGTGTTCTTACATAAGGGAGAATGGGATATCCTGGAAAGAATATTAGGACCCGCCCATCATGGGTTGGGAGGAGATACAACCCATATTTTTATTGTATATCTGGATGACCAGGGGACATCACAGTTGGACTTTCCTCCAATGGTGGATCATTTCAGAGACGTCTTTCTAGATGACTTTCCTAGTCCTCCTCTGGAGTGAGAGGTGGAATTTTCTTTTGATCTTTCACCAATAGTGGCACCAGTGTCCATTCCTCCTTATAATATGTCAATGTTAGAGCTACAGGAACTCAAGAAGTAGTTAGAGGAGTTACAAGTGAAGGGTTTCATCCAACCCATCACTTCTCCTTGGGGTTCGCCTATTTTGTTTAAGAAGAAGGAGGACGGTACCCTCGAACTTTGTGGGGATTATCAAAAGATGAACCAGTTGATAGTCGAGAATCGATATCCCTTTATGAGGATTGATGATCTCTTTGATCGTCTTCAAGGATCCCAGGTGTTCTCAAAGAACGACTTGAGATCTTGTAATTAACAGTTGTACGTTAGACTATCATATATAACTCTTATAGCCTTTCAGAGTAGGTATGGTCAATATGAGTATATGGTTATGCCAATCGGTCTTGCGAACGCACCTGTAGTTTTCCAAGAACTAGTGAACTGAGTATTCCATCCATAATTGGCTTCTTTCGTGGTAGTCTTTGTAGATGATATCATGGTGTACAATCACCCTTGACATGACCATTCCATACATGTTGAGACCATTTTGAGTACACTGAGAGAGCATCAGTTATATGTTATTCTCTCAAAATGACACTTTTGGATGGGCCAAATTCACTTTTTGGGTCATGATATCCTAGAGGCAGTAGTATCAGTAGACCGAAATAATGTGATAGTAGTAGTTTCTTGGGAGCATCCAAAGATCTTATTTGTGGTACAGAGTTTCCTTGGGATGGCTAGTTACTACCGACATTTCATACATGACTTTTCATTCTTAGAAGCACCACTGATGGGGCTCAATAAGAAGGGTACAAAGTACATATGGTCAGATTCTTGTGAGTCAGCCTTTTAGAATATTAAAGTGAGGTTGACTTCTCCACCGATACTGGTATTTCCAGAGCCAGAAAAGATTTATACTACTTATTGTGATGCTTTAGGTATCAATCTAGTAGTAGTTCTTATGTAGGGGGAAGGAGTCGTTGCGTACAGATATCGATAGTTGATGAAATATGAGAGGCATTACACGACACACGATATAGAGTTTGCAACATTTTCTTATGCTTTATGCTGCTGAAGAAATTATCTTTTGGGTGAGAATTTTGTTGTTTTTGCCAATAAAAAAAGTCTCAAGTATATCTTTACATAGTGTGATCTTAATTTAAGACAGTGAATGAGGGTTAAGAAACATTAGTATTTTGATTTTGAGCTTGCCTACACGCCCGGGAAAGGAAACACAGTGGCTGATGCATTGACCAGGAGAACACAAATACATATAGTTGAGGAGGCCATCAGTGAGTGGCAGCTTATGGATATCTTCTCTGAGATGCATTGGAGGTACACGATAGACAGGGGAAGACATTTCCATCTTTTGTAGCTGTTACCTATAATCTTCTTGAACAAGTGTGAATGAGGTAGCTATCATATTCTGAAGGCCTAGTCCCGTAGGAGAGTGTGTCAGGGGATGACCCTATTTATAGCTAGACTATAGGCGATGATGATATCATGCATTTTTATCAGAATGTATGGGTTTCATGAGAGATACATGAGGAGATTAAGTGGTAATTTCATTCCTCATTTTAGTCTATTCATCACAGTGTCACCAAGATGTATTGAGATCTGTACCATATGTATTGGTGGCCAAGAATGATGAGAAATTTTAATGGGTTTATAATGAGGTGTTCCAGCTATTAGTAGGTGAAGGCGGAGCATCAGCGACTAGTAGGGCTTTTGTAGTAGTTACCCATTCTTGAGTAGAAGTGGAAAGATGTCGCGATGGACTTAATGATAGGTTTATCGAGGTATGCTCAAGTGAATGATGTAGTTTAGGTTTTCATTGACATAATTATGAAGGATTCTCATTTCTTGTCTATCAAGGCGACCTTCAGTGTTGATGAGTTGGGAAGGTTATACATATAGGAGATCATATGTCTACATGGGGTTCCTCACTCCATTATTTAAGACACGTATGCCTATTTTACTTCCTGGGTCAAGAAGGGACTATAGAGGGAATTCAGTACACATGTAATTTTGAGTACAACTTACTACCCCCAGAAAGATGGCCAGTTCGAGCGTACTATTCAGGTGCTAGAGGACATTCTTTGAGCATGCGTCCTATATTTTGGAGGTTCTTAGGAGAAACAAATACCTCTTGTAGTGTTTTCATACAATAATAGTTTTCAAGAAACTATTCAGATGGAACCTTATGAGGCTTTGTACGGTAGGCCATGCCGATCACTCCTATGTTGGGTAGATGTAAGAGATGCAGTTATGCTGGGATCTCATCTAGTCCAGGAGACCATAGAGAAGAGAGAGTTGATTCAGAAGAGGATGGCTACTATAAAATCAAGACATGAGTCTTATGATGATCGATAGAGAATACCTATAGCATTAGAGGTTGAATATCATGTTTTCCTACGTGTCACACATAGTTTGGGACATAGGGGGATTAAGAGACATGGAAATATTTTTCCGAGATATATTGGACCGTTTGAGGTTTTAGAGAGGGTCAGTCCAGTTTCCTATTGATTTCAGTTACCTCAGAGGTACCAGACAATGAACTAAGTCTCCCACAATTCTCATCTATGCTATTACTTCTCAAAGCCATATCATGTTTTTCAACCTGAGGAGGTTGAGTTGGAGATGGCCACCTCATTCAAAGATCATCCTACCCATATTGTTGATCGAAGCGTGAAGGTTCTCTTTGGATGGTATGTTCCTCTAGTATGGATGTTGTGCTAGCTTGGGCATGTAAAGGAAGAGACTTGGGAGAGGGAGGACGATGTACGATCACATTTTCCAGAGCTGTTCTAGGATTCTTCTTCATCTCCATCTTGTTAAGGAAATTTGGGGATGAGTTTCTTTAAGGGGGGAAGTTTGTAAGAACCCTTTTATTATTTTCATGTATGAGTTTTATATTCAAGTTGTTTTTGAGGAAAATGGGTAGAAGTAATGTTTTAGGAGTACACACCGTGTACTTCCTTGTACACTCTATGTACTCTGACACCGAGTCCAGGTCGTGTCAAGCTGTTTCACAGCTGTGTACACGACCCTGTGAAGATGTGGAAGGATGGAATAAAGTGGGGCCTAGTAAAGGCATATAGACATCACATAATTTTAAAGTACACACTACGCAATTTTGTTTGTATTTGTTAAATCAGACTGGGGATGCGTCTAATTGGAAGAAATGCCTTCCTCTCGACTCATCTCATCCAGGAGCGACTATAGGGAATGATTCTTCTCCGAGCCTTTGATCGGACATCCGTGCTCTAAATCAACCGCCATTGATTTTTTTGGAATCTACACAGTGATTTCATACTTCTGATAGAGCCTCATTGCTTGTTTTATCCTGTTTCGTGAGATATCCATGGTTGAAAAGTATAGACATTTTTTAGATCTACGTTTTTCTAGGACGATTCAAGGGCTGAAACTAGAGTATATCAATCATACAACATTGAGGTAGGTTTTTTTACCTTTCCCTAGTTTTTCATTGAATTATATATTAAGAATTTCCCAATACCCATGTTTGGGGTATTGTATGTTTAGAAATTTTAACCCGGTTGATGCCTAATGTGCTTATTTTCTTGAGTTAGGTCTCTTTTTGGTAAATATGGTTATTTTTCCATGAAATAGAGGTGTTGTTAGGAAGGAGTGGTTTATATGATGTTTTGATATGCTTTTCAGCTGTTTAGCCAAGTAGTACTTTTAGGATTGCTTTGGCTGCTTAACATAATTTGTACATGATTTATTTACATAGGGATGTGGGAACCTAGTGTAGTGAGACTATAGGGGGAATTGATTTTGAGGGATCCCCTAGAGTGTCTATTATTCATTATCATGTTGCGAGACCATAGGGGGAATTGATGCTGAGTTCTCCCTGAGAGTGTCTACAGTTACCGTTGCGAGACCGTTGGGGAGATTGAGGTTGAGTGCTCCCTTAGAGTGTCTATAGTTACCGTTACAAGACCACATGGGGAATTGACATAGTTTAATTCCATATAGCGTCTATAGTTTATCATTAAAAGACTACAGGGGGAATTTTTGGTGAGTGCTTCATCAGATAGTCTTTGTTTGCATGAGACAAAAGGGGTTAGATAGTGTGAGCTTACCTAGGAGGTCGTTGTATCCATGTATAAGTTAAACTAGAGGGGTTAGGCTATGAGAACGTACCCAGAGGGATACATGATATTTAATTGGTTGAAAGGCTATGATAACTTCAAAAGGGGTTGCTTGTTTTTGTTTGGTTGACTAATTGATGAATGTAAATGAATGTAATTGAAACTATATGACTATTTACTTTTGAGTACTTCCTTGTTGATTGTTTCTTTTACATATTACCTGCCATATATATTTAATGACTGTTAGGAACAAATCTTTGGTTTTTTGCCTATTGGGATTCGTCTCACACCCTATTTGGGTCACACTGTTGGGCCCAAACAGATTATATTGCTGCAGGTATAGATTAGGGAATGTTCCCTTCTACATTACGTACTTGATTGTTTTGGAGTAGGAGAGCATGAGACCATGTTGAGGCATGCGACAATGCTAGAGTTATTTACTTTTTTTCCTTTTACATTGGTTTAGTAATTCATTCCATCATTGTGACATGTTTGGATTCTTTTCTTTTATTCTTGTGACATGAACCATATTGATATATATATATATATATATGATGTAGTTGTTTATTTACGTGTAGTCTTTCATTGTTTACTACTGTATGGTATTATTATTACTTCCGCTATAGTTATCTATTTCCTTCCACTGCATTACTCTACCAATGAGGGCATAGCTTCCCCAATATCACACACAAAGTACTCTCTATTACTTGGAATCCTCTGGAGTTTGGGGAAATACACATTAGGCTATTTGACCAACCAGGTATGGGAAACCTCTAAGCGGCACCCAGAACTAGGACGTTACAGTTATACCATGTGAACATTTCATTTTAAAAATTCAGATTAGATGATATTTACCTAGAAAGAATGTTTATTTATACATATATGGAAATATATTGGAATTACAGATATAATTTTTCCAACATGAGAAATTACTAGAAATTAATTTATATATTGTTTTAATATCCACCTTCTTTCTATAGATAATTTATGATCATGATATACATTTTATTTACATGAGGAAAATTATTTATATTATAGATGATTATTGACTACCAATATAGGTTTATTATGCATTGAATTTATATATATTTTATTATATGTATATCCTTGTTTTTATAGTAAGAGGTTCTTTAAAGAATAGTATAAAACCCCTATTGAATCTTATGTTGAACACATTTTACTTAATCAGGTGATGGGTGGGACCCAAAATTATATATCCCCTTGATGCATTAATAAGTCTTATGAGACAGTAAACGTTGGTTTTGGGTGTATATCAATACCCTTAATAGTATATTTTCTTAGAACAAGGCCTTTACAACTAGTTTTTGATGTATGATATTATGCATTCCATCCGTATGATATCAATTATTATTTTAATCCTTATTTTAATTAATTATCATGGATATAACAAGCTATTAATTATAGTTGATTATGGAATTATTCATATTGTTTATTCATGCCATTTTTTACACCATGTAATGTTCTTTTAAAAGGTAATTAGCATTGGAGAACACACCATATTATATTTCCATTTCCGCAGATTATGAAGAAAAATATTACACGTAATATGCTTAACATGATATTTTTTATGGATTTTTGAGATATATTGATTAATTATTAAATATTAAGTAGTTTCTTATATCTAGTGGATGAAATCTCCAATAGTTGAGAAAGAAAATGATATTTAATAGTTTATGTTTTTTTCTAATTCTCTAATGATATAAAACTAAATGGTATTGGTAATATATAATGAAATATTCAATTTGAGTTATGTAAATATGGGATAGTTATGCCTGATAATATACAGTTTATATCAATGATAGTATATAATGTATGTGTTTATGGAACTCAATTCAGGAGCAGGGGTTCGGTGGATTTCACTCTTTCCAATAGAAAATAAATATATTTTATTAGGAAAACTCAATGAAAAACACTTCATGAATAATTTGAAAAATTAAAAAGATTATGGTTTCCCCCCCTCATAAAATTAGTGAACAACTTTTGATTCAATATTTTTTGATGTAATTTTCTTTCTTAATAAGTAGTTGATTAATATCGCTACTGAATGACCTCTAGTTGGTAAATACCATGATATTTCTATGATTCTAATTGTATGAATGAATTTTTTTTAATAATTTGGAAGAAGAGTCCTTATTTATGGAAAATATATTTAGGAATTTCCCACTTCCACTTATAATAATAGTATGATTACGAGAAAACTGATGGATATTACTCCCATAGTTAAGTAAATTACGATGCCTAGCTCCCCACAACCCAAAAAATATGAAAAATAATAAAATTATTTTTTACTACGATGTTTGTGATTCCAAATAACATCTTTGTCTTCAATGTTCATAAATAAAATATCTTTATAAATATTTTAATTTTATTAGTAAAGGAAACCCTTTCAATCAAATTAATAAAGGTATTTTAATCCAAATAATAATTTCAATCCAATATGGAATAATTAGATCCATAACCAATTTAGAAAGCCTTGAAAACCAAATATACTTTTCCATGGATAGTTATTTAATTATAAATCTAGATACATCAATGACCTACATTTACCACTATAGATGAAAAATAAATCCCCCAAAAAAGGTTCAAAAATAAAAAATAGTCTTAAGAAAATTTGAATACAAATAAAATCATGATAGATACTTTGATGAAATAAATTGAAAAATTAGCCAGTAATATTTGTAGAATTAGAAATCAAATCCATTTAGGTTTTTCTTAATTTCCTAATGTAAATTCCAAATAGATAAAGAAATAAATTTTATGTTCTATAAAAATTTGGAGCGGAACTAAGCTAACGAACCCCAACTAAAAAAACTGGATTCTAAACCCAAATATTTTTATGAATTTTCCCAGCCATATTCAAATATTTTAGAACCTATTAGGAATAATTTTTACTGAATCTAATAAAAATTAAAATCCTATTTTCAATGATAAATTAATGAAAAAAGAAGAAGTTATGTTTCAAGGAACTAAAAATGAGTAGAAATAGATGGTATGACCTTATTGTAAATACCCCGACCCAAGAAGGATAGAGTTTATGGTTACATTATTACATTGAAAATTGATACAAGTTATCGCATCCCAAAGGACTGGTATAAGTAAAAATACGACAATCATATAACAAATACAGAATGAATAATATGGAAATGTAAAAATATAATAAAATGGTTATCTTAGATTCTTAGAAAGGGAATAAGTACAAATACAGAAATCATATAACAAATAGATAATGAATAATATGGAAGAAATAAATATGGATCAAATAATTCCAAACAAATAATCAAATGAGATATAAACATAAACATGGGTGATAAAACTTTTCGAATAATCTCATAGACATCAATAATTAATTTTACAATGATGGAATACATAATGATGGACGTCCCAAATTTACCTTGATGGCTTCATGTTGGCACATATTACATAAATGGGTACGACTTCAGCAAAATAACCATTCTATTTTGTCTCATATGACCCATCAATGAATAAATGAAATATTTATTTATGGTCATCACTTATCACATAAAAATTTCAATTAATTATTCATATGAATAAATAATTCAACTTAATCAACATGATTTAGTAATAAATAATTGTCCATATTGAAAGAAATAAAATATGAAATTGCGATTCATTCCCTAGTTAATCGTATTATAAAACATCTGAAGAAATATTTTGGATGGTATAATTATATTTTATCCTTAATAAAGTATAGTATTCATTAAATAATGATGACATAGATAAAAATACATTTAAAATACCTCTTAAATATTTCTTGGGGAAAATATCCTTTTCATTTTGAAATCATTATTAAAAATCTAAAAAATTACCAAATTATTAAGGAAAATAAATTCTTTGAAATGAAAATTAAAAAAATGTAAATTATGATTCAATGTAATTAATGTTCATGATAGTGTGAATATTTTTCATTATGTTTATATTAAAGTAAAGATTCATGTAACATTTTCGATGAAAAGTATAAATTACTCATTTATAAAATGACATGAATATTACTTTTAAACCATTTTTAAAAGATAAATCCTGGGTAAAAATGGATTTAAATAATTATTAGAGAATATTAAAAACACTATTAAACACATTTCTAATTAACATGGATATGGAAGAAAAACCTTTTTTGATCGAAGAGAGATATAAAGTCAGTTTTCATCAAAAATATTCTTTCGGTATATTGGGTACTTAATTGAAATTTATTATAATTCAATAACTAAGTAATTCACTTACATATAAAATCATATATTATCCACTAATGACATTTAAAAACCCATTTATTAATAATTCATTATTAAAACCATCATTTTGGGGTTTTAACTGTTTCATTTTTCATAAGAATTTCAGTTTGGTAGTTTTATTCATTTCATATTTATCCTGGTTAAATAATATAGATAATTTTAATAATTATATAAATATAATATAAATTCATTATATACATATTTATAATAATCCATGATTGGTAGAGATTGAAAAATTTATTACCTCGTTCATCGAGATGCTTGTCCATACGTACGCATGGATGTTGTTTTCATTTTTTGATGGATAGATAAAAATAAAGGTAAATATAAATTCACACTTACATAATAAATATTATATCTTATATTTCATATATATTAATTAAATCTATCCTTATTACTATTCACATAAAGTAGAAATGAAATATGAATCATATTGTTTTGTAGAGTTAGAATCCGACATGTACACACAGGAAATGTTATTGTTTTCCCAAAGATAGAAAAAATAAAGTAAGATATGATATTTTAATTAAATAAGGAATATTATATCATAATGGCCATAAATATATGTTAAAAATAATAATAAAACCCATCCATGAAAGGAATTTATTTAAAATGAATTGTATCACAACATGAATGCGGTAGTCATTATGTAAGCACGAGTAATACATTAATTTCCCATTTGGTGGAAAAGAGGAAGTGTAATGCCCTGACCCAAGTTACACAGAGTCAGTGCATTATTTTAATAAATTGGCATGATTACAAGGAATCACGTCCCAAAAGACCGATTTGATTAGTAGTCTTGGAAAGTAGATGACATACATTGACGTTACATTGCACTTTAGAAAATAAAACTCAACCTAAATGATCCTTTGAAAATTCCATTAATACCCTAGGTTAACCCTGCTTATCCATCATAATACACATCTTGGAATCCTGTGAAAATTAAAACATAGAAAGGAGTGATCTCAGATGCTGACTGAGGATATCAATATAGCTGAAACATTCATAATAAGTATAAACATTTATGGAAATGTATAAGACTAAAACAAAATACTATTTAAACATAAACTTCATCATAATATGGAAAATATACAATAAAATAATTACATTAACCTATTCACATGGATATTCTACTAGTCTAATAATCACAAGAAATATTAATAGCCACATTCATAATGATGGAATGCATAATGCCAGACTATCATAACAACATAGTCAAGGCCTTGTTCCAAGACTACAAATAAGATTCTATCAAGGCCTTGTGCCAAGACACTAGTTTTTATCATGATATATACCGATGCTTTGAGGAGCTATAGTGGGCTCCACCCATCACATACTAAGTCCAATGCATTCCTCATATGAAAAGGTTCAAACATAACATAAACATTCATATTAAAATTGGAATAAAAAATGTCAAAACCTTACCCATAAACCATGAATGGTATAAAAATAACACATCCATAGTAAAACATATCACAAAACCTTCAATTCAATATGGATGATATTTATCATAATAAATCAACCTCAAACATGTTTAAAATTAATAAAATAATATTTACATATATGAAAATGATTTGTAAAAATCTTTGAGAGAAATATCCATTTTTGATGAAAACATTTAAGAGTCACACAATTTAGAATAAAATACATTTAAGTATATTTTTGTATCAAATTCTCCCATACCAATTTGAAACTTTTGAAATTAAATAACATTTTAAAACATTCATGTACATTTAAATAAATCCTTAAAACCATTTTGAAAACATGGACATTAATGAGAATGGTTTAGAGGAAAAAATCTTTAAAACATTTAAAATGAGGTTTTATTGAAAAGTCCCTTAAAATATTCCCTTTGAGAACTATTTTATGAAACATGGACCTTGATAATAAAAGTTCCCAATATATACTTACGTAAAAACAACCTCGGATAATAAAGTGATTGTGAAATTAACCCTTACCATGCACTTTCCTTTAGTCGAGGGTACGTTTAACCTACTATATGAAGATTTTAGTATGTTATTAAATTATAACAGAACCATATTAATATTTATGTTATCATACATGATTTATTTACGACTTTATACTTCTTATTTCATAATAATTTCCATGTTAAATTAATATTTCAGGTTATAATCGCTTTCATTATCGTAGGTGTTTTAACTTGTTACTCTTGATTGTATCACTTAGACCAAGATTTAAATACATCCAGAATATAAAACATGTTTTATACATCATATATATATTTAATATAAATATGTATAATAGACATAAATATGAAATTGAAAACAACATTTATGGAGACAGTAGTCCGTACGTATGCATAAACGCTGTTTCCATTTTCATATCGTATTGAATGAAAATAAGTTAATAAGATATATGTACGTACATATATATATATATATAAATATATATATCTCCAGTATAATTATTATGTCATATATTACATACGTATTAGTAATATATATTCTTATAATCGTCAATGAATGGTGATCTCGGAAATGAATCATATCGCGTCTTAGAGACGGTAATCCACACGCACGCACGAGCGACAATATGATTTCTTTAAAGGTGTGGAATTGGATGGTTTATTAATTTTACATAGAAATTAGCATGTTATTTTCATTATTTATATACATATTACTCATCATTATATCCATCAAAATAACATAGTGTTGAATAACAAATTACACCACGACGTGGAGACGGTAAGCCGTACATATGCATGCATGGTAACATTATCATTCATAAGATGGATAGAATAATGAATTTAGTTGTGCCATATTTAGAATAACATCAAAATATATAATAGATACTGGAGTTATTATTTTAGAATAGAAACAACAAATAAAGAGTAAGTGGAATAATAAGAGAACCTGAAAGAGAGTGGTGAAATCATTACCTCTTCTTCAGGTTCTTCATTTTGATTTGATCAAAAGGGATCCATAGGTTGGCAATATGACCAACGGAAGGCCTATAAGTTGAAGGTAGGATAGTTGGGAGGATATTTGGGTTGGGTTTGGCAGATCCAAAAGGCTTTTAAGGTGTTAATTAGATAGAAGGGGGAGTGCCCTTTTATAAGTGGGGTGAGGGTCACCTTAGTAAAAGATAGAAATATTATTTTATAATAAAATAATTTTCGGTTTCTAATGGCTAGAAAATTAATTATTTAAAATATAAGGTGGATATAGGTCGAAAAAAACATAACCAATAGGTTTTAGATAGGTTTAGGTTACCATATTAACCTTATCTTTTCGATATTACTTTTAGTTAAATAGTTTGACATTTACCATGTCTCCTTGTATTTTTATTTTATGTGGTTAATGAACTTATTATAAAATGCCAAGAGAACCCCAATTGGTTCAGTAATGTCATATATATTATTATATAAGTCTTTTGGCTGATCCTTAGAGTTTTAGGACTATTATATCAATTAATAATATAATATTTGTTTTAAAAACTATTTTATGTCTATTTTGAGACTCTTTGGTATTTGTTTTTTTGATAAACTAATAAAATCATGATTAATTAAAATAAAAATACATCTAATCAGTCCTAACATGTCATATTCACCTATAAAATCCGTGCATGTCATAATCTATTTGAAATTATATTTATTTTAATATTTATAATACCATTTAATTGATTCTTTCATTAATACGGTAATTACTGCATCATCATTGTGTCATTAATAAATTTAATTATTTAATCTATAAAAACTATAAATAAAATATAATTATGTAGAGAATATTTTTATATTTCTAATTAATATTTATAGTAGAATTTAACATATATATAACCCTATATTAAAAATGGTTTAGTTATTAATCTTCGATTTTAACTTTTTTATCTATTCTTTAAATAAAATAATAATAAATGTCTTAATATAATCCAAGTGGACCTAAAGGGTCATATTTTATTCCTATGATTTTTTTGGTCTAAT
This sequence comes from Viscum album, assembly GCA_963277665.1. NCBI lineage: Eukaryota > Viridiplantae > Streptophyta > Magnoliopsida > Santalales > Viscaceae > Viscum > Viscum album. The sequence goes on from OY728159.1 coordinate 1,928,840,365, forward strand.
TAAACATATCCAATAGATTTAGGAAATGTGTTAGGGTAATAATAATTTCATTTTTATCCTTAATTACCCAATTTACTTTTAACCGTGGAAAATAAAAGTAAAAAGTTACTAATCACTAAATTTTTGTATATTATTGAACCACATTTTACTCCTTGATATTAACCATGTTTTCTCAAATTTTCTAAATTCAACTAATATAAGTGGTAAAATTACGTTTTATGTAAATTTGCAAATGCTCCTAGGAGGTGGGTAAAAGACGGTAAAAAGTTTGATAAAATTTATATATATTTAAAATTATTTTAAACTGACTCCAATGAATTAAATTGATCATATATAGGTATTATGTATCTATTTTTACCAAAAATAAATTTAAATAAAATAAATAATTATTTAAATAAAAATCCGGTTTTAAACAATAATTCAGCATTTTTCACTATTCATCAAAAATTGAAAGTTTTTCGAAAAAAACAAAAAATGAAACCTAGGATAATTTTGATATTCAGAATAAAAAAATAGTGTCTATTTTACCAAATTCAAAACATAGATGTTTCATTTATTAATTTAAAATTAATTCCCATTGTCGAAACCAAAAGGCGTATTTTTAAGAAATAATAACTATCAAAAGATTGACACTTGTTTATGTCCAATTTCAATGTAAAATTACTTATAATGACCAGCATTGGATTAAATCGTAATAATATAATCTATTTATACTTAAAAACCAATAAAATTTATAATTTAACACTATATATTATTTTTATTAAAAAAGTTGTTTTCTGTTAAAATATAGTATATTTCACTACTCAGCCAAATATGAAAGTTATCAGAAAAACACCAAAATTTTATTGAAACTAAATTATTATGTTCTGATTCTAAATAAGAATTTTATTTTTTCAAAATTGAATATATAAAAGTTTCAAATATTGGATTTAAAAAGGGTTCCCCATTAATAGGTTGTAAAATTTCAATTTTTGAAAAATACTTCTTTAATCTGAAAAAATGTATTTGTTCTTACATTATGTCTATGAAACTCATAATATGGATTCTAAAATTATAAGGATTATATATTGTTCAAAATTCAGTTAATACTATTCATAACCTCTTCTGAATGGATAGTTTGGTATGTCATATTATGCTTGAACTCGGTGTTGCGTGTAGTGCAAGTTATTGAATTATTTTGAAGAAATAACGTACTATGAAATCATGGAGTGTTACAGGAAGAATAATGGTTGTTATATAATCATAATAAAATTTAATATTATTTGATAAACTTATTTAATTATTTTATGAGGAATACATAATATTTATAGGAGTTATAATAATAAATCATTTGAAAGAGGTTGAGTGTGATGATTACCTTTACATTAGTTATCCTCCTTTAGATACATTCTTATATACCCTTGGAATGGAATTATAGTAATACCAGAACCACTAATTCATGGATAGGAATGTGTATAATATAATTAGGTATGTTGTTTTGAGTTATATAGAAAAAATTGGGTTAAATAAGAAAAGATATGGGTGTCCGTTTATAAGTGGGGGAGAGGACACACTTGGAATATCATAAAAGATTAAAATATAATAATAAAATACTCTAGTAAAATGCTTAAAAATGTATATATATTTTATGGAGACATATTATATGGTATAGATATGTATATTAAAGTTTATTGACGGATTTTTAATTGGAAAACATACACTTATTCTTTGGTTTAACCACTCGGTAAACCCGTTTTAAGCTTATCAATCCTTACATATTTTTACTATTTTACTTTTAATTATGACAAAAAAAATATGATTAAATTATTAACTAAAATAAATTATGATTATTATTATTATAGAATCCATTTTTTAAATTATATTCATATAGTTGGAATAATTTATTTCATTATTAAACCCACAAAACATGATGAAATGCTGTTTTCTGAAAAAATGATATCTTAAGTTTAAAAAGTATTTTTCACAAAAACGCAACATAAAATTTATTCAAATAAACCTCATTGTATTATTAATAGTATTAATTAATTATTTTTAATTCAAAACAATTTTTAAACAAAATGGATCTTTTTAAACTTTTTAAATGAAAAGGAATTGTTTAATAAAAAATATTATTTCTCACTATCCATTGAATAATCAATAATTAAAAAAAATTATAAAAATTCACTCAAAGATAATTTTGAAATGTAAATTTAAAAAGATAATTTCATTTTTAGAAATAAAGTTTCTAAAAGTAAAAAATTTAATTATATTTTTTTCTAAAAAAACAAATGGAAACCAATTTTGAAGAAAAATATATTTTAGAAACGTATAAAGACTTTTCTAAAAAAGGGTGTACATATTTATTAAAATATTTTATTTATCTAAAACATTTTTCTAAAAAATTAGGTATTATTATTTATATAACCAATTTAATATCAAGGTTATAATAGTATAGTATATCATAGTTCATTTATACTTGATTATTCACGTATCATAAGATATCTATGAAATTAAATTTATTTATAGAGAAATATATCTTAAAATCTCAAGGAGTGGCATTCTATGACCTTAAAATAATTTAAATATCATAATTCCTTCAATATTATAAAACCTAATTAGTATACATCATCCTCATCACATTCTTGGGTTCCCATGTAGCTTCCTCAAATTTATATTTTCTCCACAAAACATTAACTAGGTGTGTGGACTAATTTCATAGCACACTCTCTCTGCAATATAGAATCTCTATTGATTGTTCCTCCTAAGTGTTATCTTTATCTAATGGAATGAACTCTGATTTCATTAAATTTTAAGGTGAAACAATATACTACATCAGAAGAGATACATGTAAAAACCATGAATTTTAGAGTGATTTAGGGGAAGTGGAAATCAATATGATACCATCCCGATATGATCAAGAATATCATAAGGACATATATATATAAGGATTTTTTTTAACATATTTCCAAATAACATAAAATTATTTATGGGATACATTCATAGTAATAACTTTTAAATAACATAAAACTCTAGATCTCATCGATGATTGTCATTATAACATGTTTATTGATGCTGATCCACTCTTATTTTTATTTAATAGATCTAAACTTCTCTTCTAGTTACTTGTTTAGATCTGGACTCAATAAACTTATTTTTCCAATATTATTCTAACATATTAGAGTTATGAAATTCTTTCCTTTGAGGGATATATAAGGATCCATCTAAAAAATTAGTGAAATAAATTTTTTGTAATAAAATTCATCCAAAGGAAGGTATTGATTCCAAACTCCTTTGAAATCCTTATAGAAATATCTTAATATTTTTTATTGAGTTTCAAAGATTCTATTAGACTAACAATCTATAAGAGGATGGTAACTAGTTTTTAAATTCAACATTATATCTAAAGATATTCAATAATTCATTATAATTTCATGGTAAACATCATAACCATATTAGATACAAATGAAAGTGGTACTACCATGAAATATAAACACTTCGTTAATTAATCACAGATTAAATTTATCAATAGATAAATCTACACTAATGTAAAAAAATGAAATTATTTCATATGAATATCGAATACAACCCAAATAGTATTATTCCTTTTATATGCTTTAGGGAGTTTGATGATAAAATAAATGGTGATATTTTTTATATACATTTTTTATGTGTAATGGTTGTAACATACCCTTACAATTTTATCTCTTAAATTATACTTTCTATCATACAATTTACAAAGAAACATACTCTGTAATATCTCTCTTCATGTTATCCCCCCCATAAAAACTCCATCAGATCTCTACATATCTCTATACTTCCATGAAGAATAAAAATAATGAACTTTGACCATCATTGGAAAGCTCATTCTTCAAATCTGGTACTGACAATACAAAAATACTATATTCTTGGAACTTATCATTTCCATATAACCATTTTTAAACTTAAGAACATTCATCACCCTCTTCGGTTATTCCAAATCATCCATTTTACCTTATTAATTATCTCGTGGATGAATTGTTGAACATTTATATGATAAAGACAACAAATATCCCATTTACATATTATATCATTATCCATCTTCTATAAATTTGTAAATATTGGATCCCTTTTAATCCTTATCATAAAAAAACTAACATGGATTTCCAACATTGAGTATCAGCCACCTTGTTTTCATTCACATGGTGGTACTGTATTGATCAATCATAATATTTTATAAAATACAACCATATTATCTAAAACATATTGAAATTTTAATGTTTAAATATGTATTTTATGAATTTATAATCATTATATATATATATATATATATATAAAATTTTACCATACAAATAAGCCCTCCATACCGTCAATATAAAAAATACCACATATATATCCAAACCATAATCAGGTAATATATCTCCCGAATTTTTAATTGGATATAGTAACATGTTATATCCATGTCAACCTGAATGAGTAACCATTCCAATCCCTTATTTTATTAATTACTATATTTTATAGACCATTTTCTGATTCAACATTGTGTAAGAACTGGTACCCTGACCAATATTTTCTTCAGTTCTTTGAAATTCTATTCATATTCATCTTTCCACATGAACTAAAACAACATCGAAGTCCAATTATTGTGTGTATTATATCGTCATAAGAAATGTCTCACAAAGTGTTGTTAGTATCCCACCAACCCAATAAAACCAAGGATCTCAATTTCCATGGATGGTCTAGGCCATTATTAGATAACTTTTATATTTGAAAAACCAACTAATATACCCTCACTTGAGATTATATAACCCAATAATGAAACTTTATGATTCGAAAATTCACACTTAGGGAATATAGTGTACAACTTATTCATCCTTAGGGTCTTTAGTAATATTCTCCAATGTTTTTAGTGATTTTATATTCTTTTTGAATATATAAGAATATCATCTATAATTAATTACATAAACTAACCAATGTAATATCTCAAGACTCTATTAAATAAATCCATGAGGATAATAGGTTCATTAGCTTGTCCAAATGGAATTACTATAAATTCATAATTACCATACCCTATACGGAAGGCTAATAGAATCCTTACTTCTGTAACATTACTATTATATAATTTTAATGATAAACTATATAATAGTGTTAAAAAACCCGGATCCAAAATTTTAGTGTCTTGGGAAAATAACAAAAAAACATAAAATTTATATAATAAAATATAAATATTATTTAATTATTTCTTCCCAAGATTCTTATTGGCCCTTGTTTTATCCTTAGTACATGTAATCACCTGAGGATATACATTAACAATTGGGGTGTCCTAAATTCCCAATAAGAGGATATATAAGAACATGAATCAATATGACACGAGTGAGAATAATAATAATAATAATCATAATATAATAATGAAAATAATCATATAAATCATGACATAAATCATTAGATAAAATCAATAAATGTGGTAATGCATGAAAATGAAACATCTTATCTTAGCGGTCAAATAACAAACATAGTTCTTAACAAAGCTAGTATCATTTTCACACATAACATATGTGCCTCATCATAACATCATCACTGTGAAAACATATAGCATTGTGTTAATGCATATTTTATAGAATCTCATGAAAATAATAAAATTAACAAATGTATTGGAGTGCTATATAATCTCATGTGAACCCATAACATCGTATCATTTCCATAATCATGCATGCCACATAGAAATTTTAACTGTATTTTCATTAAAATAAACCTGGGGAAATGAAATTGGTTTTATGAAAATTTCATAATGAATAAATCCATGGATAGAATTTGGGGTACCAAAAAATAAAATTGAATAACATACTTTGAATATGAATCATAAATCTTGAGTAAAGAATAAATAATATCATGATAAGTAAAATATGTGTATTTAGATGAATGATTTTTTCTTGGAAAAATATTTAAATTTTTCATAAAACTAGATTGAAAAAATGTATATCCTAGAAAATAAATGTTAAATAAAAGGAAATTATATATAAATAAAATCAAAGTAACATAAATACAAAAATGGAGTGAAAGAGGGCAAACCCAAAAAAATGAGTTGGGTTCGGGAATCCCCCTACCATATGTTTTAATTATTTCTTCACTTTAATATCTTGGATAATCAAATTAATTTCATTAATTGAAAAATAAAAAACTTCATGTACATGTATTTGATTCATTATAATTTTATTAACTTCAATTGGGGACATTATGATGAGTTATAGAGTTTAATTTCATCATTCAGGATTATTCTTTTTCATGGTTTTTATGATCAGTTCACATGTATACATATATACAAGATATATTTAAAATGAATATAATTATCCAAAATTTGAATTATTGTTTTTAATGAAAATTCATAAAATTAAATGATCTTATAAATCATTTTTATGTAGAATGAAGACCAATAATTATATAAAAATTTAATGATAATCATTTTAGATTAATTTGGTGGTTTTCAATCACAACAAACACTTTTTCGTTTTATCATTTAGTATTATGTATATATGTTTTTCCCAGAAAATAAAAAAGGTTATAAAATAAATTTTACATATTTTTAAACCATTATAATTGTTTTATCACCAAAATTGATGGATTTGAAGGAAAATGAAAACTTGTCGTCCATGAATGCGACAAATCAACACCTCAAGGATGACGTTTTCATTTTTAGAATAAAAGGTTGAGGAGATGGGGTTTCATGACTGATTATTATATTATTATAATAAAATAAATGTATATATATGTTACATGAGTTATACATCCACTTGGATTATAGGAGGTGAGTAGATTATAATAAAATAAAAGAACTTGAAAAGAAATTAAAGGAAAAGAAAGAGGATTTTACCTCTTGAATCCTTCTATTTGTGAACCTCCTTAGTGGGGTGGGTTTTAGTATTTTGTTGAGAAAACATTCATCAGGACATGAGTGGGGGTCTTGGGAAGAGGATTGGTCAGAATTTGGATAATTATGAAATCTTAAAAGGTGTGATTAGAAGAGGTGGTGAGGGGTGGTATTTATAGTGGAGGAGTGGGGTGGTCTCAAATTAATTTATTCATTAGTTTATTATTTTGGCTCAAGAATATGAATAGTTTGAACCTTTTCACTAAATATATTAAAATAATGAAATGAATTTATCAATTATGGTTTTACATCATAAATGAATCAAGTAATAGTTTATTTAACCTATAATGAATATATACTGTAGATTACCGTATTTTACTATTCATAAAAATTCAGGAATTCCAAAAAAAAATCCCAAAAATTCATCCTAACAATTTTTTGACATTTAGAATTATAAAATTAACTATATTTTTTGAAAATAATTTTATATATTTGAGAAATTTAATTTTAAATTAAAATCCTCATTTACTTGAAAAATACAAAATTTTAATATTAGACATGAATTTGTAACACTTTGAAAAAATAAATAATGTATCGTAAATTTATCCTATAATATAATGAAAAATACTAATTTATGAATCTATTTTTTAAAAAAATCTTGTAAATAATTATATTAATTATAATATTTTAAATAAATATAAAAGTTTTATAAAATACCAGGACTTAATTAATAATTTTTAAAATATTTATTTTCTTATACCATGATATAATTATATCATACTATCAATTATAAGACTTATAAATTCTATATATACTTTCATTTATTATGTTACTATTCTATTGGCTAGATTTCTATTCCTAATGGTCACATTACTATTCCAAAGGTCAAGTTACAATTTTATTAGTATTGGTTTCTTAACTTTAATAAATACCTTTTGTTCCCTCAATTTTAAACTAATATATTATATACTGTATTTTATATGTAATTTTATTTTATTTATAATAAATGATATAATTTTAAGAAAAGAATTTCCAATTATAAAATTTTTGGTTCGTTACATTCTCACCCCCTTAAGAAATTTCTCCCTCAATTTTTTTACATTTTATGTTGAAAACATGTGTGGGTACTTCTTCTTCATTGATTCATATGGTTCCCATGTTGCCTCTTCTTACTTATGGTTTCTCTGTAGTACTTTGAATGGGTGTGTAGTCTTGTTGGGCATAAAATTATCTCTACAATCCATGATCTTCACTAAATTCTCATTGTAAGAGAGATAATTTTCCAAATGTACCTCCTATGGATTCAGTACATTTGAGGAATACGTTATTTACATACTCAAGATGGATACTTGGAATACACCATGTACTTGAGACGTGGTTGGATAAAGTTCCAGTCGATAAGCCCCAACTCTGACATGGTCATGAATCTAGAAGGGGATAAGTTATTGGGGAATCATATTTCCTTTCTTCCCAAATATCATGACCCTCATCCATGGAGATATGCTAAGGAATACCTTATCTCCAACCTCAAACTCTAGTTCCCATTGATGATTTTCTGCATAGTACTTCAGTTGAATTTGGGATTCCTTGATGTGAAATTTAATGTTTTTCACCTTCTCTACAATTTCTTCGACCTTTTATGGTACTAGAATTGTAATTTTATTGACCACATCCCACTAACCTAATGTTCTAAATATTTTCCATAAGTGGGATTTATTTGAAGCCATTTGGATGATCGAGTGGAAACTGTATTTGTAAGAGAACCTAGATAGAGGCAGAAGTTGGTCTCATACTCTTTTGAAGTCCGTAAAACATTCCCTCAACATGTATTATAGTTTTTAGATAGTATTTTCAGATTGTAAATTTTTTTTGGATGATATGGCATACTAAAGATCTACTAATTGTTTAGATAATGTTTGATACTTTTCCAAAACATAGAGGTGAATCTCAGATCTCGATTTGATAAAACTAATCATGGTTATCTATAAACCCTTACTAATTCATTGATGAATATTTTTCATGTTGATCTAGTGTAAATTCTTATTGAATTGTGATAATTTTATCTATGATTGTAGTATGATCCACAAATACTCATATTACATTGATTCCTCAAAATTCTTCAAAAATCCAGTGATAAGGTCCATGGTGATGTTTTCCAATTTCCATGTTGGTATGGGTAATGGTTTCATAATACCCTTACACTTTCGACTTTTTCCCTCACTTTTTGACATACTACAATATTTAATGTATATTCAACAATATCCTTCTTCATATTGTCCCACCAATAGTACTCTAAGAGATCTCGATACATCTTTTTCTTACCTGGGTGAATAGAGAATGTTGAGCTATGTGCGTCATTCAAAATATCATTCATTATATCTTCATTGGATGATACACATAGTCATGAACCATATCATACAACTCATTCCTCATAAATATTCAGCTCTAATGATTTCCCCTTTCTGATAGCTTCCACATTTTTTGAATTCCCACATCATTTTTTGAGAATCCTTTATTTTTTCCATGAGGGATGGTAAAGAAATCATCTGAGAAAGGATTGGTGATACTCCATACCTACTAAATTACTATGTCTATCCTTTTAAAATATTAGAAGATTAGATCATAATCAATTCTCATCATTTATAATGTTGTAGGATCCTTTCTACTATAACCATTTTCCACCTTATTTTTTTTACCATGATGGTAGTGGATTGAGCAGCTGTAATACATGATGAGATATTACCATATTTCCAATAACATATTAATATCTTTATGTGAAAATATTTATTTTTGGCTATTATTATTAGTATATATTTAACACTTCTCCTCTTGGTGATAGTGATTCTGGATTTTCAATGTTAAGATCACAAATTCCGACTCCAGATCTAGCATGGGATAGTTTTCTCATGAATTTTAAACATCCTTGAGGCATTGGATATCACTTTATCATTTTTCATTAGTACACATCCTAATACATTATTTGATGAATCACTTTATACAACAAAGTGTACAAAATTATTTGGATGTGTGCGTACAAATGTATTGATAAGCCTCTTTTTCAACTATTTAAAATAATCTTCACATTCACTTGTCTATAAAACCTTTTCCCCTTCTAAGTTATCTTGGTTACTGGGTTTTAAATTCATGACATTTTCTTCCCAAATAATCAGTAATTCCCAACTATACCAAGGGAACAATGGAGATCCATTATAGATGATGGACTGAGCCACTCTTTGATTTTATTTGTCTTGGAGTGGTCTGTAGATATTCCTTTACTAGTTATAACATTCCCCAAGAATGATTGTTCCTCCATCAAAAAATCACGTTTACTATACTTTTCAGAAATATTCCATCCCCTCAAGGTCATTATCACATTATTCATATTCTCTTCATGTTACCCCTTTCTATTGGATTATATCAGAATATAATAAATAAAGACTACCACAAATTTATCCAGGTAATCTCTGAATGATCTCTTCATTAAGTCAATGAATATTGATGGTTCATTAGTGAGTATAAAAGGAATCACTATGAACTCCTAGTTTTCATGCCTCATTTGAATGCAAGTCTTGGAAATATATTTCTTCCACACATTTAATTGGTGATATCCTAACCAAAGGTCCACCATAGTAAAATACTTGGCTCCATGGAGATGATCAGACAAGTCATCTATCTATTGATGGGTTTTTGGGATTTATTGTGATTTTGTTGAGCTCATGGTAATCAATTCCTATCCACGTTGATTCATCATTGTTCATGAAAAAGTGTACGGGTGCACCCCATGGTGATGCACTCGAGCATATAAAACCCTTGTCCGAATTCCCTTATAAATACTTCTTTAATTCCTCAAACTCAATGACTACCATTATATAAGGTGTATTTTATATTGGTATAGAACCAATAATATGATCAATTGAGAACTCCACCACTCACTCTAGAGGAAGACCAACCAATTTTCATGGGAAAAAATCAGTGTATTCCCTAATAATGGGAATGAATTTGATCATGATTCTCTCCTTTGTCTAAATCATTTGAGATAGATATGATTGATCATAAAGAAATAATATACAAACATAAGATGATGGATATGAATAATATTCATCTTCTACTTTGCAATTGAACAGAATTGTAGGAATCCTCAGGATGTGAAGGGTGATCTCTCTTTCCTAATAGTTGATGTTAGATTTGTATAAATATATCCAATACATGCCCCCTATAACATCAAAAAAACGAAATTAATTTGGAAAAGTTTTTATGGGGGTTTCAATCCACAAATATTATCTAATGAGGAGTTATTTACTTTGGATGCAACGATTTCCCCCATTTTCTATTCTCATAGATAAGTCAAACTCTATATTTTGTAGGGATTTTTAAATTATTCTATTAAACATGCAAGATATTAAAGAATTATTTGGACTAGAAAAAAATAGGAAATTATCAATGCTTGAATGAATAACCGGCATACCTATGAAAACATCATTTCCATGAGACACCTCAATAGTAGTGATAGAATAATCCTTCCCTCGTTCATTTTTATCTAGCGATTATTGATGCTGACTACCCTTGTGGAGTCTAGGTTTAGTGCACTAGCTTGAATAGTTCCCTTGATCCCTATATTTTATCCATTGAACCATGGGTGGTTCTACCTTTTCCACCTCCAAAGTTTTCATCTTCCTCACATATCTTCGACATTTCGGGGATTTTTATGCTTCTCTCCCTCACTTGAAGCATTTACCCATCCTTTTGAGGCAATTCCCATGATGCGTCTTCCCATATATTTGACATGTGAGTGGTAGTGTTTTCTTTCAACCATTGTCATTTGATCATCCAACTTGAAACTCTATATTTCTTCTCTTATCTCCATATCTATCTGACCATTCTCTAAACTCTAGATCCACTTTGAGATAACATAGAAATAATTCATCATAAATCCCCAAGACTCTAATTTCTAGAGCCTTTCTATGGTGTGGTTTTAAACCACCAAAGAATCAATCAATTTTTCTTTCGTTGGTGATAACTAAACCAAAATAATACCATGCAAGAATTGTGAAATTTTCATCGTAGGCCATGATAAACTGACCTTCCTATTTCCAAAACCCTATGAATTATCTCTCCATTTTTATATGAAGAGTCAGAATGAAATAATTGTTAAGAATCATTATATTATTGTCTTACCACTCTATCTATTCAATTTCTTCATTTGACATTGTTTTCGTAATCAATTCCCAACACTGACCAACCTCTATATCTAGATGATAAACAACCAAATTCACCTTCTCTATCTGACAAAAGGGAAACACATAAAAGATATTCTCTATTGTGTTTACCCACTATTACACGATGAGTGAATTAGAAGATCCACTTAACATCAGCGTTCATTGCTGCATAAAAGAATCGATAGACAGTTTCTACCTCATAGGTGAATGAGGATGTTCCAAATTATTCAGGTTAATGTTTATATCCTAATATATATGGGAAATAATCACTATGAATTTTTCAACTCCACCTCCCAAGTCATTGGGGATGACGTTTGAGAAATCAATGCATTATACATCACAATGGATGTTGTCCTATTTTCTCCTAGTTCCCACCATTTTTAATATAAAATATGTTTGACCAAAACATTAGTAAACAAATCTTGAAAAACAAAATTAATTTTTTGGGCAATTTAATTTGATGAAATATCTCATGGGGTCCCTATTCTTTTAATTTTTCTGAAGAAAATATTCCTGGGTGCATACATATACTTGAACTCATACTAAGGGGTTTCATCAAGGTTATCTAATTAATATTCCAAAATTAACTAAATCGTCCTCAGATACAAACTATTGAGACCCTACTTTTCTTGAAAAACTATTACACCATTTTAAAGATAAATAATATTATAGAGTTACAAAACCATGATCCAATGGTTTAGTGTCTTGGGAAAATTAGGACCATGCATAAAATTTAGATAATAAAAGAAAAACATTACTTAATTTATTTTTCTCTAGCTTCTTATTTTCCATTGTGTTATCGTTAGTACATGTAATCTCCTGAGGATATACATCAAAGAAAGGGGTGATCTGAAAGAAAAGTAATAGGATAGATAAGAAGATGAATCATTATAACATGGGTGAGTATAATAATCATCAAAAAACAAAAATCATGGGGATCATAATCATAATAATGAGATAATTCAATAGATAAAGTCATGGAATGTGGCAATTCATAAAAATGAAACATTCTTTCTTAGTAGAAAATACCACAGATAGTTCTGGAAAAACCTATCATCATGTTCACGCATAACATCTATTAATCATCACACAATAATCATTGTGAAACAATATAGAATCATGTTCATTCATATTTCAAGTTATCTCATGAGATAAATCACAATACCAAATGAATTTTTGGGTAATATAATGTTGGGTGCACCTGTCACATCATAACATTTAAATAATCTTGCATGCGACATAAAACTCATAATAATTTCTTCCCTTAAATAACCCTTGGAAAAGAAAATGTTTTTCATGATAATTTAACAAAGAATAAATCAACATATAGACATATGGGCTCCAAAAAGAAGAAGTGAATAATATACATGGTATAAGAATAATAAATCTTGAGTGAAGAAGAATCAATATCGAGAGAAGTAAAAGATGTGTTTTTAGAAGGAATGGTTATTTTGGATAAATCATTACATTTTTCATAAAACCACATTTGAAACATGTATATCCCAAATAATAAATGGGAAGGAAAAAAGAAATTTTATTTAAGTATCATTAAAGGAATATCCATATTGAAAATGTAGTGAAAGAGGGAAAACCTAGAGAAAGGGAGTTGGGTTTGAGAATCCCCTTAAATTATGTCTGAATGATTTCATCACATTAATATCCCCTATAATAAAATTAAATTCATTAATTGTAAAATAAAAAACCTCTTATACATGCATTTGATTATTTATTGTTTTATTAAGTTCACTTATGGAAATTTTTATAAGTTATAGAGTTAAATTTCATTATTTGAGAGTGTTTTTTTTCTTGTTTTTTATGATCGGTTCACTTGTATACATGTATGGAAGATTGTGAAAAATAGGATAATTATCTGGAATTAAAATTATTTTCCATTAATGAAATTTTAGAATATTTAATGATCTTATAATGAATTTTTATAAATGTAATAAGGATTTATCATAAGATAAAATGTTAATGATAAACATTTTTGGATAATTTGGTGGTTTTTTATCACAATGAACTTGTATTGTTTTATCATTTAGTCTTATGTATATATGTTAGTTCCAAAATAGAAAAAAAGTTATAAAATAAATTCTAATTTTTTTAAACCATTATAATGGTTTTCTAATATCCTTCAAGGTGGTGAAGGAAAATGAACACTTGTCATACATGAAGGCAATAAATCAACACCTCATAGAAGAAATTTTCATTTTAGAATAAAATGGAGAGGATAAGGGTTTTTATGATGGATTATTCCATTAGAATAATAAAATTAATGCAAATATGTTACTGGAGTTATCATTCCACTTTTATGAGGGGATGTGAGTAGAGAATAATGAAAGAGAAGAACATAAAAAGAAATTAAAAGAAAAGAAAGAGTATGTTACTTATTGAATCATTCACCTTGAGAACCTCCATGGGGGGGGGTTAGGATATTATTTTTGATACAAATGGCTTCTAGAGGTGGGAGAGTGGCATGAAAATGGTGTTTGGTAGAATTTGGGCATGGATCAAAGCATGGAAGGTTTGAGGAGAAGAGGTCAGTGATGTTGAACTGATGAGGATGATGTCTATAGTGATTTGATGATGTGGTTATAGTGATGGTGATGAGATGATAGGATGATGTGGTGATGATGACGGTGAGGTGTCTCCTCGATGGTCGGTTTTTCAAGATTCACACAAGCCCGTGGTTTTGTGGTTTTGCTGTTTAAATTTGTATTTTAAAATTTGAATGTGGTTTTTTTATATTGATTTTTGTGTAATGCATTATGTAAGAGATGTTTTGAATGGATATATGGTTTTTTGAGGTTCCCAATCATCCAAAAAGTTGTATTTTGAAATTGAAAAATGGGATTTGGAGATAGGTGATGAAAGGGGTGTTTTATCATTATTTTATTCATTAGTTTGTTATTTTGGCTCCAGGATATAAATAAGATGAAAAATATCACTTAATATATTAAAATAAGGAAGGGTAGTTTGAGATTATGGTGATTAAATCATAAATTTTTCATTTAATAGTGTACTTAACTTATAATATATATATACACTATAAATTACTGTATTTTACTATTCATCGAATATACAAGTATTTCAGAAAAATCCCAAAAATTCACCGTAACCATTTCATGACTTGTATAATTAAAAAATGAATTCCATTATGTGAAAATAATTTTCTAAATATGTGAAATTTATTTATTTAATTAAAATTATCATTTAGTCAAAAAATAATGATTCTAAAATTATAAGTGATTTTATAAAACATTGAATAATTAATTATGGTATCATAATATTATCCTATAATAATAAGATAATAAAATTATAATTTTTGAATCTATGTTATGAAAATAAATTTTCTTTAAAATAATTATATTAATTATAATATTATAAATAAATATTTTTTTATAATATCACCAACACATAATTATTAATTTTGAAAATTTTTATTTATTTATACCATGAAATAATTAAATCATATTATCATTTATAAGATTCCTAAATTTTATTCATACATTCATAGATTTGGTTACTATTCAGTTGGTTGGATTACTATTCAGAATGGTTACATTACTATTCCAATGTTCATGTTAATATTCATTTAGTTTAGTTTCTTTAACTTTCCAAAATACATCTTATTCCATTCATTATTAATTTATAATGTTTATATTTTTTTTATACATGTAATTGTATGTGATTTAATCTATATGACATAGTTATAAGAATGGAATTTCCATTTATAATTTTTTTTGGTCATCATAAGGCTCTCTTGGTTATGTCCTCATTCTTGATCATTTGCTAGTGAAATCTTGATTATTGATATATATTAAATAAAACCCGGAGATCCTTGTAATTGATCAAAAATATCATCGATATGGGGTAAGGATACTTGTTCTTAGTAGCGATAATGTTATCTTCATGATAATAAATGCAAAGACACAATGACCCAAATTCATTCATAACAAAATGAAGAGCTTCAGTCTATGGAGAATATATTGGAAAAATGAATCACATATATAAATTCTCTAGGAGTTTCTTATTTAATTATTTCTACCCATTTTTCCCATTCTATATGAAGTATTTGAAATATGAATATCTCCATGTATAAGTTCAATTGAAAAATCAACTTCTCGATTTGGGTGAATAGTAGAAAACTACTCAATAAATACATCATCATATTAATAAATAGAACAAATATTTTCTATATTGAGTTTCAGCACAACCATTTGAGTTAAATATTCTTCATGAATAGGTAATATAACCCATATTATGGAAGTAACATCCATTAGAAGTTCAAGATCATCCTCACATGAATATATTATAATAGGTAGATTCAGAATATTGAATGTTAGTTCCCTTCATCAACAATTTATATAACATCTATACTGAGAGAGAAAATGAATACCCAATATAACATCAAATTCAACTAAATGAAGAGTAATAATATTTAAACGAAAACATTCCCACAAACTTATACCTAAGAGAAGGTATATACTTGAGATATAGTAATCCTTCCATTAAGAGTTTTCACTACCTGCACAATAACTAATCATTAAGTTGGTGATTAAATACACTTCGAAAATTATTTAGATATTAAAGAATGGGAAGAAACTGAATTGAATAAAATGAATTTCAATCCCAGAGTGGATGATAAGTGTACCTTTAAATACATCTATAATAACTTCCATTCACTAGTGCAGAAAATGTTATTTATGTCGGTTATTTTTTATTTTTTACGTCGGTTTTTAGCTTACGTTAATATGGACAACGTTATAAATAACGTTTTTTACGTCGGTTATTTAAAGCAGGACGTAAAAAACATAACATTGGGATGTTTATCACATTGGTTAATTAATAACTGACGTGCAAAAACCGGGGGGGGGGGGTTATAATGTCAATTATTATCTAATCGCCATGATAAACCGGGGGGGTATCACGTCGGTTATTATATAACCGATGTGATAAACCTGTGCGAGGGATGTTTATCACATCGTTTATTTAATAATTGACATGATAAACACCTGGGAAATGGTTTATCAAATCCGTTATATAATAACCGACGTGCTAAACCAGTCCGGGGGGGGGGGGGTTATCACGTCGATTATTAAATATCCGATGTGATAAAAGGCCTGTAAAATGGTTTATCATGTCAGTTATTAGATAACCGACATGACAAACCATTTCCCAGGCCTTTTATCATGGGAGTTATTTAATAAGAGACCTGATAAACCATTTCATTGGCCTTTTATCACGTCAGTTATTTAATAACCGATGTGATAAATCATTACACAAGTGTTTATCATGTCGGTTATTCAAAAAACTTACGTGATAAACCCTTCCCGATTTCTTTATCGTGTCAGTTATAAAATAACTAACATGGAAGACAATTTTTTTTAAAAAAAATATAATGTTGTCCTCTACTCTCCCCTTGAAACAACTAGAAACCAAATCAAGAATTCGTACCACAAAAACAAAAGTAGATCAAAACAAGAACTAAAGAAAAAATTAGCATTTACATTGATAACTTATAAAATATACCACACTGGACAACCCTCCCACCACCCCCTGAACAGAATCCCCTCAACTGACTTGACAGCCCCCACCGCACCCCTGGACTAGCCCCCCGAACCCATGGACAGCCCCAAACACCCTGGGATAACCCCCCCCCACCCTCATGTATACCCCCCACACCCTGGACAACCCTCCCACACCCCACTGGACAGCCCCCACCACACCCCTGGACTGCCCCCGACCCCCTGGAAAGCCCCAAACACCCCTGGACAACCCCCCCACCCTCATGTATACCCCAACCCCCTGGAAAACACATTCACACCCTTGGACAGCCCTCCCACACCCCTGAAAGAGACCAAAAAGTTACCGAAAACAAACCAGAACCCCTCACCCCACTAGACTGCCCCCACCACACCCCTAGACACTACCCCCCACACCCCTGGACATCAAAACAACCCCCTTGGACATCCCCCACCCTCCTGTAGACCCCCACCCCTTGATCATCACTCCCACATCCCTGGACAGCACTCCCACACCCTTGAAACAGACAAAAAAGTTACCAAAAACAGACCAGAACCACCTCAACCCACTAGACAGCCTTCACCACACTCCTGGACTACCCCCATCCCCATGGACACCCTGGACCCCCCCAATGGATATCCCCCACCCCTGAAAACCCCCCTCACCCACAAGACACCCCACACCCCTGGACACACCCCCTGGATAGCCTCCCACTCCCCAAAACAGCCATTCCACCCTCTTGGAAATGCTCCCACCCCTGAAATTCCCCCCACTCTCAGGGAAACCCAGGACCCCCCACCCCACTAGATAGCCCTCCCAGACCCCTGGACACCCCCACCCCACTGAACACCCCCCACACCCTTGGAACCCCTCCCGCCAGACCAGAATCCATACCAGAAAAACAATCATAAGTAGACCAAAATAAGAAGTAGAGCAAAATTAAACATTCACATATATAACATTCAAAACTTGCACTGTCAACATCAAAAAAAACTAAATTCAAACTAAACGACTACAAAATACACAATTACAATGAAAATATTCAAAATTACATTTCACATTACAATCAACTAAAATTCAATCAAACCTGTAAAATAATTTGACCACTCCACTTGTAAGTGTTTGATGTCTTCAGTAGTACAGGGTTGAGGGTCACCAAAAAGATACAAATGAAAAGGATAGCAGTTAACGTGTATAATGAATAAATAAAATTGAAATATTAGGGAAAAGTTTAAGAAGAAATCTTACCAGGTCAAAATTCGCAACTGTCCCAGTTGTTATTATTTCATACATAAATCTTAACAGGTAATATCCGCATTCGATGACGCCTTGTTTTTCATGAAAATTCTATTTGAATGAGTTTATATTAAATATATTATTTTTATGTAATAAATCAAAAAGTACAGATTATAAATGGATATTTACCTTCACATTTAGATATTTTATCTTTTCACCCCTTTTTCTTTGTGTTTTTTCAAAAGTAGACCCATGCCATGTTAGGAAATAATACGAATGGGGTAAATTTAAAATTCATTATAATATATAAAAAAAATTTGAAATTGAAACTTACTTTTCCAATTTATTCTTAAAACTTTCCCACACATCATCATTGACAAAGAATATCCAATATAGTGCTTTCTCCCTCGGGAAAAAACCCCTAACATGTAATGATCATTGATAAAAGGAAATTTAAGGTTACTGGTTTTTTATGTTAAATGATAATGAACTCTTTGAGAGAGATGTGATTCATACCTCTCAAAAAAGGCATCATCCAACATTGTTTGACTATATTCATTTCAAGTATTTAATCAATATAAAGCATTCTTTATTCCTCATCTAATGCACATTGTTCAGGGGAAATCAATTGTGGGTCCATTAATCCTTATACATCTGTCAGCTCATTCCTCTCTCAAATTTTATAAAGATACCTAACAAAAAAGAGACATAAGTATACATTTTTAATAAATATAATGCAGGGAAAAGGTGTTAATACTTACATGGAAATTTTTTTTTACCACGCTGATGCCCAAATTATCTCCAGTAACAAGCTCCATGATATTAGTTTTCCTAATCCCCACACTTATTGAACACCCACAAACATGAGCTTCCATTGGAAACTCATAATGACCAGCCAACAAATTTGAATATCTTGACAATCTTTCAAGACTACTAGTATCTATATCTGATGTCATAGCCATTTGTCTTTGTTTTTGTCTATACAGTATTTATTTACCTTTGAAGTATTCCTATAAAAATAAATAGAAAAATATGTTAGTTTTCAAATGATAAATCAACTTTAATAAAAAAATAAACTAAATGATATAACATTTATACCTCTGTTGTAATGAGTTGAAGAAGTATGGATGGCCAAATTATAAAATGGCCAATACTATGTCCAACTGTCCTCACCTCATCTGTAGGTAAATGTACTTGATATGATCTATCTATAATATCCTGTACAATGACCCTATAATTCTCTACCTCTAATCGTTGATGATGAACTATATCTCTTATACAATATAACAACCCATATGTAACTATATGATGTTGAGGATCATCAACATACAACTCGAAATAAGTAGGAAGCTGCGGCGGAGGAGTAAGATAAAAAATCGGGTCCGCAGGCTGAGGTGGGGGAGTGGGAGCTACTAGCGGAGGTGGAGGATAAATAATGGGGTCTGCAGGGGGAGGTGGAGGAGTGGGAACTACAGTATGAAATTGACTTTTCATGTCTGCAAACATAGAATGTACTGACACTCTGATCTTTTCCTCCATCGTTGCATTAATATTATGAACTTCAGCTTCCAAGGATTCTATTTTTTCTATATAACCCCTCAACGTTAGAAGTTGAAGAACGAGGAAACACTTTTCTAACAAATACACCTGCCAAATATCCTCTTACACGACCAGAATGTTCGGGATTTCCCAATGATATAGATAAAATATCTTTCCTCCCAGTAGCTATAAATACCCCATGTGAACTCTTCTCCTCTATAGAGTCCTGTATTATTTAATTGAACATTTCTGTAATGATTGAAATTATATGAAGAAAATAGTTAACTTAAATAAATAAAATAGATATCTTACAACCCTCTCAACTTTGATTCTAGATTCTTCCAAAAGATATTTCCCTTTTTTCCCATCTGAGATCTCTTCCATTTTTCACGTGTAGATGGAGGGGATGGAGGGGACACCTCTCTAGAGCTTGAAGACTCAATTATTAGTTGTTGAAATTTTTCTACCATCATTTTTTCTTCAAAAAATGCATACCCTCCCCGAGATAGACTATGACGGTATACATTTGTAGATTAGATATACTGATGAGCTTTCCTTGTTTTCTATAAATTAAGAATAATAAATCATTAACAAAACATTAATAAGAGCATTTATATAAGAAAGCTTATAAAAGTTTACATTTCCCTTACCAAAAATGCCTCTTTTCTTATACTTTCAAAAAACGGTCTCCATGTGTCTTCATCTATAAATGGATATATATTACATGGATTGTCATGAGTCCTATGACCATAAATGAAATCAAATAAGAGGGTTGATTTGAAATCCCTTCATCTCCTGGCAGCCAACGATAAGCATTTCTTCCTGACTCCTCCAGTGTCAGGAATATCAAATGTCATCTGATAAAGAAGAGGTTAAACATATTATATATACTAGAAACATTTAAAGAATAGTCAAAAAATAGAAAAAGATCTTACCAAAATCGTCTCCCACAACTAAGAGGTTATCTCTTTATCCACACTTCTCCAGTCATCATACAGAATACTTACTTTTCTCTTAGTCCGAGTTGATACAAAACTCTTAAAATCTTTTCCATTTGGACCTCTAGGAATATCATCATCATCAAACTCAACGAGTATGCTCTGATCCTACATACAAGAAAGTACTAATTTTGGTAAACGTGTGCACCCACGGTTACCAACCTTTGAACGCTTTGTCGTAATAGGAGCACACGAAGAAGATTGGGGAACATTAAGAGGAGCATGTGAATGTTCCTCCCCAGAGGTAAGACCAATATGATCATCTCCAGAATCATGTGGTTGATCAACTGAATGATTTTTCATTATCCTTCAAATCAAAAAAACAAACACTAGTTCACAAATATAAAAATTCAAATATTTTCATACTAATGTAATCCGAAAATAGAAAAGTGTACTAAGTTACGTAATAGTAAACATTGTTAATATGGTAAGCATGTTAAACAATGGTAAATATGGTCAATATGGTAAACATGGTAAACATGGTAAACATGGTAAACCTGGTAAACATGGAAAAGTAATTTTTACTGAATAAAAATAATAGATATATAATTCATGTAATAGTAAACATGATAAAGTAAACTAAACAAACTAAAAAAAACTAAAACATATACTTATTTGGTTTTAATACAAGTCTTAATAATGAAAAAACTTACAATATCTAACATTTTATGAAAAATATAAATGTAAACAAGAAATAAACATATGTTACCTATAATTTTAGAAATGTACAAATGGATTTTTTCCCAAATTCCTTCGTCGTGATAATTCCTTATGGCCCAAACCATGTCTTCCACATGCTCATAATTATGTTTTGTTAATATTTCCATGGAAGTAGGGATCTCACATAAATCAGTATCTTCATCAAGTTCATCCTCACCAAAATATTATTTTTCCCCTGTAAAATAACAACCCACTGCATATCTGATTCATCTAATACATAGAAAATTGTTTTTTCATGTGTTTCCATTATAAAATAATCATTTGTGTCTTCCAATCTATTCAGATTAACAAGTTTCATTCCAAATTCACTGTGTCTGACACTATTGTTAATGATAAACAATTTATAGTAAAAAACATGAACTTTAATTTTAAAGTAATCAACCTTCCATATGTCTTCAATCACTCCATAATATGCACTTGATGCAGAAATTGGGCTTTTGTTCGTAACACTCAAAAATTGCATTGCTTCAACAAACACCAATACACCACTATTCTGAACTGTACTTCTGTTGTCCTGATCTTTTGTATGGAATGTATAGCCATTAGTGTCATAACCAAACTATGTTATCACATTTAAACATGGACAACCCACTCTCCATTTTAATGTCTCTGATACATCTGATCTACCAAGAAAGGAATTTTTAAACCATGTCAAAAAAGTTTTGTTGTGATCATTCAAAATCCACATTTCTTTCCTCTTTGGATGAAATTGTTTCAACTCATTAATATGAAATTTGATATACTATTGAGCATTAGCTATGTTATTCAAGATATATGATTCTAACTTCTTCATCTGTTCAGCTGACAATGATTTGACTTTCAAGCCACGAATCCCCTTTCCCTCATTATTAACTCGTTCATGGCAAGATAGAGGCAAACCTATGTGTTGCACCGCAGCCATGTAGCTCGTACAAAACTCTGCAACATCCTCAGAAATATACTTTTCAATATTGGAGGCTTCAGGTCGATATGTATTTTTAACATATCCCTTTAACATTTTCATATACCTTTCAAAAGGATACATCCAACGAAGATATACAGGTTCACAAAGCTTTATTTCTCGAACCAAATGAATCATAAAATACATCAATATATCAAAAAAAAGTTGGAGGAAAATACATCTTGAATAGGAAAAGTATAAAAATTGAATCCTTTTAAAAAATGTTTAAAGAATTCACATCAATCGCCTTGTTACAAATTGAATTGAAAAAATAACACAACTTCATTATAGTCTTTCTGAAACTGATGGTCAATATTCCATGCAATGAAACTGGTAGAATTTGTTGCATCATAACATGACAATCATGTGATTTCATACCTATCATCTTAAAGTCCTTCAATGAGACAAAATATTTTACATTTGAATAATAACCTTGAGGCAGTTTGATATCATGAAGACACTAAAAAAAGCTAAATTTCTCCCTCTTCGATATTGTATCACAAGCTGGGGGAAGAAATGTTCGTCTTCTTTTATGAGTTGGAGCTAACTCCAAACGTATTCCCATTGATAGTCAGTCTAATCTTGCATTCAACCCATATTTTTTTATTTCCTTTAATATATAACAATTTTCCAATCAAACAATCACGGATATTCTTCTCCACATGCATGACATCAATATTATGTTTAACTTCATGATACCCCCAATATGGTAGCTTAAAAAATATTGAACTTTACTTCCAAATATGTCTATCATTACCATATTTCTGTGTCTTTCCCAGTGTCACTTCAAGGATTTTCTCCCTATAAAAATATAGATCAGGAGATAAAGGTT
Organism: Viscum album; assembly: GCA_963277665.1. Lineage (NCBI taxonomy): Eukaryota > Viridiplantae > Streptophyta > Magnoliopsida > Santalales > Viscaceae > Viscum > Viscum album. The sequence continues at coordinate 1,928,864,192 of OY728159.1, forward strand.
TTGGAGTAGTATCAAATTCTTGTGAGCCATTGAATGCCTTTTTTAGTCTTCTATAAGGGTGATCCATAAGCAAAAACTATCGATGACCCATGTACACTATTTTCCTCCCATGATGCAATTGACAATATGACGTCTGTTGTTCGAAAATTGGACATGCTTTATGACCTTTAACACTGTATCCAGACAAATTTCAATATGTTGGGAAGTCATTTATAGTAAACAGAAGCACTACATGCAGTTGAAAATATTCCATTTTATAAGAATCATACACCCTAATACCATCATCCCATAATAGTTTCAAATCATCAATCAACGGTGAAAAGTAAACATCAATATCATTGCCGGGTTGCTTTGGTCCAGAGATCATTATACTCAACATGACTTATTTTTGCTTCATACAAACTTCAAGATAGTGGTTGTAAATTACCAATAAAATAGGCCATGAACTATGTGTGCTACTGAGGGTTCAGTATGGATTCATTCCATCTATGCACAACCCTAGTATGAGATTTCTAATTTCATTTCAAAATGTAGAATACTGCGCATCAATTTTCTTCCATTGTGGATAATCTGATGGATAACGTATTTTTCCATCACATACCCACTCATCATCATGCCATATTAACCTTTTTGAATCATTTGAATTAGCAAATAAATGTTTGAAATGATTAATTATAGGAAGATACCAAAATACCTTTGAAAGGATCTTTGTAATCTCTACATCAGCCTGTGATTTTTTCTTTCACCTTATACCATGATGTCCCACATTTAGTACACTCTGATAGAAATTCATATTCCTTCTTATATATAATGCAGTCATTCAGACATGCATGTATTTTCTTGTATTCGAATCCCATTGGGAATAATATTTTCTTGGCCATATAATGTGAATCTGGAAGATTGTTATCTTTTGGAAGAATTTCTTTCATCAATTATAGAAGCTCTATAAAACTTCTATCACTCCATCCATGTTTTGCCTTCAGGTTAATCAATCTTAAAGACGCCAAAAAAACCATAAAATCTATAGAACCAGGATATAATGGTTTTTCAGCATCACCATATAGATGCACAATTGTCGGTTCTATCTCAATTTGTTCTGCTACAATATCGCGAATCTTTTCTTAAATTCCATCGGAGTTACCATCTTGCGAATCATCATCATCAGTGACATTTCGTCCAATTTCACCATGCCAAATCCAAGGGCTGTAACTCGGATTAAAACCACAAAAAATCAGATGATCTTTTATCCCTACACTTTTCAACATCTTCATATTCAAACATTTCAGGCATGGACAGAATAAAGGTCACTAATTGGAACATTTCGTTTAGAAAATTCCAAAAAGGAATCAACACCTTACTCATATTCATTTCTCATTCGATGTGCCTTAATCCAAATTTTACTCATTATTACCTATGACAAATATCAAATATATATATATATTTTTAAGACAAGAAAAATATATTTTTATACAAAAAAAATCATAATTTTAATGTAAAACAATTTTGAAATATAAAATAGATCTATGCGTATTTAAAAAAATATTCTTGAATATTATTTTAAAAACAAAATATAATTAGATATAACAGTTTTAAAATCCATTTAATCTAAGAAAACCATGGGGCCTACAATGGTTGAAGGAAAATTGGAGAAAATGGAGTAAACCTGAGAATCAAAACAAATTTAAAATAAAAATTCTGATGGAGAAAATCAAAATTTTAAGCCAATCATCATGGCACAATCATCATGTCATGATCTCAGAAACCATGTTGTAGTAGTCAATCCCAACTAAAACTTATCCCCCACCCCCTTGGACACCCCATGGACACCACCACACCCTTGGACAACCCCCCCCCCACCCATATTGGACACCCCACCCCCTGGACATCCCCCACCCCTCTAGACAGCACCCCACACCACCTGGACCCCACCCCCACCCCCTACCCACTTGGACACCCCCTGGACAGCGCCCCACCCCACTATAAAGAACCCCCACCCCTCTTGGACACCACGCCCCACCCCCTTGGACACCTCCTGGACACCTCCAACCCTATGGACATCCCCCACCCCCTGGACAACCCCTACCCCTCTAGACAGCACTCCCACCCCTCCAAGACACCACCCCCACCCCACACCCTTGGACACCCCCTTGGACACCCCCAACCCTCAGGATAGCCCCCTCCCCCGGACAACCCCCCAAAAACTTTGGACAGGCCCCCACCCCTTGGACAACCCCCCCCCCCCCACCCATTCACCCCCTTGGACACCCCCAGCCATCTGGACAGCCCCCACCCCTTGATATCCCCCACCCCTCTAGACCGCACCCCCACCCATCCTGGACACCACCCCTACCCCCTACCCCCTTGGACACCCCCAGGACACCCTCTAACACTTTGGACAACCCCCCCCCCCCCCACCTGGACAGCCCCCACCCCTCTAGACAGCACACCCTACCCCTCATGGACACCACCCCCACCCCTACCCCCTTGGACATCCCCCTGGACCTCAAACCCTCTGAACATCCCCCAACCCCCCGGACAACCCCCCAAACCCTCTGGACATGCCCCACCCCCTTGGACATCCCCCCCTGGATAGCCCACCCACCCCCTTCGACACCCCCAACCCCTTGGACCCCCCCACCTCAATGGAAACCCTGGAAAACCCCCAACCCCCTGGACAACCACCAACCCTCTTGAGAGCCCCCAGAACCATGGTATTTTAACCTCAAGCTACTATTTTTGTCATATCTATAGTTTTTAACCGTAAGGAACTAGTTTTGGTATCATGTCATTATTCAAAATGAGAAGCATGAATTGAATCTCCTACTCGTCTAAAATGCTCTATTGTCCAATGAATTCGATTTTAATAGCATCTGAAGACTTATAATAGTCCACGAAAATAACTGACGTAAATAGATTATGTAACAACAAAAAGTGACACCCAAAATAGAAACAACCAAGGATCCAAAATGAACATTCCACCATGAAAAACCATATATATACTTATAAAATAAATCACACTAGTACACGGAATGGGTGTATCACAATGGTTTACATAAAAATTGCAGTAATATAGGTGAATGAGATCATTAGTTGTCAATGAAAACAAAAATTACCATCAATGGCAGACATTTGCGAAACAAAAACAAACGAAATAGAAGTAGGTGAGGCTTTTGTGAATATTGCGAGTCGATCTAATATATCTGGGGATAATAAATAATATGATGAAGGAAAAACGAGGTAAGAGGATCTAAATCAAATAATCTTACCTAGTTTAAACAAAAAAATTGCAAAACATAAAGATAGACTATCCAGGAAAAAACGAAGGAAATAATGTCGTGGGAGGCTTACCTAAGTGTTGCGAGTTGAGATGATAGATCCAAGGAGAGTAAAGATGATAAATGATGATGGAAAAATGAGTTTAAATCAACGAGATCGATGAGTCGATTAAGGTTTTCCGCGCGAGAGAGACAATTTGTCAGACTGTCGATCAAAAAATCGTAAATGACAATCCACAGGGCGTGTTAATTTTTAAAATGTTTTATAACTACAGTTATTTAATAACTGATGTTATAAACTGTTTTTATTACATTTAAACGTCGGTTATTATAATAACAGACGTTATAAATGTATTAGATACTTCTTTTTTTTTACGTAGGTTATTTTTTAAACGAGGTAAAAAAAATTCCCGTGTTGGGTTTTTACTTCAGTTATAGAATAACTGATGTAAAAAAGACATCAGAAATCATAGTTTTTGACGTCGGTTATAATATAACTAATGTAAAAAATTCTGCCGGTTGGTTTGTTACGTCGATTATCAAATAACTGACGTCAAAAAGGCCTCAAGAGCCGCATTTTACGTTGGTTATTTCATAACCGATGTAAAAAATTCATAGATACCTCATTTTTTACATCAGTTATTTGATAACTGAAGTAAAAAACACCGAACATTGGTTTTTGATGTCTGTTAATTTATAACCGACGTAAAAAAGGAATGCGTGTGATTTTTAACGTCGGTTATGAAAATAACCAACGTTAAAAATTTACTCTCCGCATTTTTCATGTCGGTTATAAAATAACCGACGTAAAAAACCACGTTTCACAGATTATCACATCGGTTATATATAACTGACATAAAAAATGGTGATGTTAAAAACATTTTCTGCGCTAGTGATTTTACTATAGTAATTGAATGTGTTTGGCCTTTGTCCCCTTGGATTCTTTTATGGCACGTTCTCTTGATGTTTGGTTCATTGGTTAGTATAGTGTCACATATCCTTATAATTAATGCACCATATTTTGATGGATTCCACATACCCTTGAATTCATCATCATGTTGAACTTTTTCTCCATAATTATAGAATTCATCCTTTCAATTAAAGAAAGTAAAATGGTGTTTTCTTCTAGAAGTATCACATGTTAGAAAATCCCCCTACAGTTATTCACCTTATCAACTTTATTATTAGTTTTTTGCATATTCTATTTATTTTCATCAAATTCCTTATCCTTTTAGAATTATTTATCTATCATGATAACATATGGTATTGTATTCTCATATGATGAGAATGAATGGCACACTATTTCCCAATAATGGATTGGCTTTCACCCATAAAATAAATAATAAATTATAAATCGTAAACTATAAATAATCTACATAGTTTTAAATATTTTTTGAAAAACTATTAAGGTTAATTGAATACTTAGAAACATTTTCCTATTCCTTTTGTCTTAGAATTAGAAATTTTTGCTCCATAATAGCTCATTATGGATGAGAGAAATATTTTTACAAGAAAAGTATGTTAAAATCATTCCAATCCATGATTTATATTTCCTAGACATCATTAAAATTTTTAATCATTACCTACCATTGATCTACATCCCCTAGGAGATGATAATATGTATGAAAACCTTCAACAATTCATTATATCCTTGAATGAGAAATATCTTTTCTAAGAACTTATCCATTTCTCTTATATAAATGGATTTTTGATTCCTTTAAATAATAGAACCTATTGTCACATGAAATGATCTAACATTTCTTTTACCAGATTAAGACCAATAAACAACTATATAAATGAATGATTATTAGTCATTTCCTAATTCACTTCCATAATATGGTTAAAATTTACTCTATTCTAGCTCCATCTCCAACTATGGATTTTTTTCTTTCCTAATTGGAAATTCGATATATATATATTAGGTGCATTGATATAGTTTCTATTAATTCTATTAGTGGAATTTTACAAATAATTACATACTCTAGATCATATCATAATATTTTGAATCATAATTTTCCATTTTGAAAAAGTGAAAAAATTTACTAAAAATTGAAAATTTATGAATGAATATTGTTTTCACTTATCGAAAGATTTAATTAAATAAAGGTAAATAATAAATTACCTCCAAAAAATTATTATATCATTTATATAATATATATTAACTAAATATATTCTAGTTACCAACCATGTAAATTGAAAATAAAAAACATATCACATCAGTTCAAGGAGGTGACAATCCACACGTACAAACAGGAGATATTATCATTTTCCAAAGGATGGATAGGTAATAAAGAAGATATGATATTATATTATTGATGTAAAATTATATAATAAATATAATATATAAAAATTAAAACCATTATAATAACCAACCATGAAATTTTGTTATGGAAGATTTATTTTATCACTACATGGAGGCGGTTGTCCACACATACGCATGAGCGGTACTTAAACATCCCATATGGTGGAAAAGAGGGATAATAACATTACTTCAATAATCATAAAATTTTTTAATAATATTGATATTAATGAATTAATTATTTTATGATGACTACCATAGATTTATATATGGTATATGAATAAATAAATTGAATGTAGTCAGATAACATGATTACATTTTCTTCAGTTAAACTACATTAGATCCTTTCATAAAGACCCTTGGAAAGGTATTTGATGAATATAAAACCTATAATTAATGGATAAAGAATTTAATAATATAATTATTCAAGTGTTGGTTTAAATATATGGAAAAAAGTGGTGTAAGGAAGAGATAATAGGGGCATCCTTTTATAAGCACGGGAGATGACACACATGGAATTTCATAAAATATTAAATTATAGTAATTCCATACTAAAAAAATTAAAAAATGATATATATTATAGTTTTTTATAATATAAGGTTTATATATGGAAACCTAATAGCATTTACACAAGATTGACATTGAAAATTACCCTTATCTCTCGATTTAACCCCCAATAAACCTATTGTAACCTTAACAGTAATAAATGTATTGTACGATTCATTATGATGAAATAATAATTTGATCTTAATAAATAATATAAATTATTTAGATTCCAAATATTAAATCCATTTTATCAAATTCAATGATTTCAAGTGGTAGAATTTAACTTAAAATTAAATTCGCAAAACACTATGAAAAGAGGTTTTCTAGTAAAAATGTTTTCATAAGTAGAAAACATGTGATACCCAAATCCAACATAAAACTGAATCAAATGAATTTAATTAGATTAATAATAATATTAATGAATTAAATTAAATTTGATTTTTTAAAAAAAAATTGATTTTTGTAAATTCATGAAATGAAAAGACAAATTTTAATCAAAATATGTATTTTTCATTGTTCGTCTAAAGGTCAATCCTTTCAAAAAATCATCTACTATTTAGTCTAAGATAATTTTGATTTTATGATTTTAAAAATTGTATCATTTTGTTCAAATATACATTGAATATGTTGAACAAATTAATTATGTTAATCTGTCATAATTGAAATTAAAATAATTTTTGGAGGAAAATGTATTTTTTAAGTGTGTACTGACTTTTCTAAAATATTAGTTACTTATTTATTAATATATTTGATTTATCTATTTTTTTAGAAATTGTTTACTACTATTTATATAACCAATTTATTATCTAGCTTATTATGTTATTCTATATTACTCTACATTTAGAATCAGGTTTCATGTATCACAAGATATTGATGAAATTAAATTTATTATAAGAAAAATATATTATAAACTATTAGGGTGTTACACCTCTTTTTCATAAACGAATTACAAAAATGACTAATAAATAACCAAAATACAACTAACTTACAATAAGAGTAACCAACCGGAATAAATATTTCTGAAAATTATTTGGATAATTTGTTTAGAAACTCTTCGAATATTTTATGTCAATATGCCTTTTCCAAATGTTGTGAAGTAGATTCCAATAGCTATAATGTTTTTAAAAAAATAAATTTATTCTATTAAATTTAAATTAAAGAGGCGATATAAATTTTACATAATGATTAATCTTTTCTTTAATATTCAACATGCCATTCTTATCAAATGTAACGATCTTGGGACATTTATAATTCCCTGTATCATAAGGGAATGTGAATTCAATGATTTCATGCTAGACTTGGGAACTTCAATAATTGTAATTCCATTGAAAGTTTATATTTATTTATTATATTGAGAAAGTATTCTTTCTATAAATATAATTTAACTATCTAATTGTTGTATGAAAAACCTACTGGAGTTATTGAAGATGTTTTGGTTCAAGTAATATTAATAACTATATTAATATCCTAACAATAATAATAATAATAATTACCATTATTATCATTATTAAAATAATCCTTTAAATATTGTTTGATTATTTTTATATTTAAGGAGTCAGACAACCGCGTGGTTACCTAGCGCGGATCATGAAATTTTTTTAATAGGATGATGATGATGATCATAATAAACATAATAAAATTATCATCCTGAACACCTCTTTTAATTTCAATACCTTATTGATCATTACACATAATTAATTAATTCACTAATCACATACTAGGTAGGCCGTACGGTTAACCGGGTGAGGTCACACAGCGACCCAGGCAAGGCTGCTCGACTTTGACACAGTGTGGTATACGCAGTCAAGGACAATAACTGAATTTTTAAATATGAACACAAAATTTTAATTTGGGTCTCAGCCCGGAATACCCGATTCCCATGAAAATTAATAAAATAAAAAATCTAGAAATGGAGGGTGTGACATAGTGTGTAATTATTAAAAAAAACTCAACCTAATGACTTGGTGATACCAATTTGTCATCCATTTCTCAACCAAGTGTTTGAGATATTAGGAGGAAAGTCTCACTATTGTTTTCTTGATAAATTTTATGCTTACTTTTAAATTCCCAGAGCACCAGAAGATCAAGGTAAAACAACATTCACATGTACTTTTAGATCTTTTAAATATATAATTATTCTCTTTAGTTTTTTTAATCCCCAGAGGAATTATAAAATATATATAACTGTTATTTTTTCTAAATTTTTATAATTTGGCGTGGATATTTTTATGCACAAATTTGATGCTTATATCTCATATTTCGAATGCTATTCGAAAAATACGGATTGTATTATTGATAAATTCATTTATAAAAATCTTTTTCTAAATTAGGAAATTTTTCATTTTTTTTGTAGATAAAGTAATTTTCTAATTATTTTTTGTCTAAATATATATTTGAAGTAGACCAATCAATTTTCAGCGTCAATTATTCTCTTCTATATGAAAAAATATATATACAGATGAAATCATTTATTATAAATTATTTATTTTATAGGTGATTCATAAAATTATTTTTATATGATTTCTTTTCAATTTTATTGATTTCTCCAAAAATATTCATTATTTTTATTTGATGAGATTTGTAACAAAAATTTATGGAGAAAAAAATTACGAATCTGACTCATTGTTCAGCCCCAAAAATTAGAGTTTTTTTCTTTGAATTAATGATTGATTCAACTGATTTTTCTTTTTGGGTTATTTTGAGTCACAAATTTGATAATAATTCTCATATAATAACATATAAATTTATTAAGCTAGATCAATGTCTTGAATAATATGAAAATAATGAGGAGGATATGGTGGCCATTTTATTAGAAAAGGTTTGATGTTATTCATTACGATTTGAACTGATTATTTTCATTGGCTATTCCACAATCATAGTGTGAGTGAACAAATATGATGGAAAACATAGGTTTTTGAGGTGGGTATATTTTTTATAATATCTTAATGTTGAAATAAAATAATATAAATGGAGATAATGTTTTTGTCTTACCATTTGAGTAGAATACCTACATATTTAGATGAAAAACCTTTGATATGTCCTTCCATTAAAGAAATATTTACTAATGAATGATTGAATTTTCATAAATATGTTAGACCATTTTTTACTAATCCTATGAGTTATTTAGCTTACAATGAATCTCCCCAATGTATTTTTAGAAAAAAATTTCTAATCTTGTAAGTTAATCATGGAAATACATTTGGTATGATCCTTAATTATGGAATGTTGGATGTGACTAAATAATTACGATATATATTTTAAATTATTATTTTCAATCACTCTTGGATTTTTTCAACACATCAAGAAATTTAGGATGTAGTAGATAAAAAATAAAATCTGTGAATTCTTTTTACTATGGTCTATATTGGATCACCATTTTTAATGATTCATTTGAATTATGTATAACATTTGAACCTTTAAAATTTCAATGTATCATTTCTAAGATAAATTAAATTCCCCAACAAAACTTTCTATTTTCTGACGTGTTTGATGTTTGGAATACAAATTTCATGGGACTATTTTAAAATTTTCTTGGATATATTTCTATTTTAATTTTTTTATTGTCTCCTTATATGTAGAATCTAATCCCATTAGATAAGATGACCTAAAATTTGTCATTGTCTTTTTGAGTGGAAATCCATTCTCTAGATTTGGGTTGTTAATGTTTATAATCATTGTTTAAGGTAACCAATTCTACAAAAGACCTTTGACATCTCGTGTTAAGAAATATATATTTCAACATAGGGTCTCTACACACTATTAACTATATTCAAATGTAATGGTTGATTTATCAAATTTATAAATCAACCATATTTTTGGAAAAATATGTTAAACAAAAAAAATGTTATTTTATAAGATAATTGGATTTTCTTAGGGATTATAAGACTTAATTTGAATGAATTTATTTCAATGTAACCATTCATTATAGTTTATGGGAATGATTTTCACATATATATTGCATTAGAAAAAAAATATTTTTGGTATATCAAGACCTACAACATGAATATATTTTCAATTAGAAAACAAATAATATTATGAATTATAGATATGTAAGAAATATGAAATAATTCCTATAAATAAACCAATTTTTACAATGAGAAAAATTCTTTCTATGATGAAATTATCACTAAAAATTTATTAAAATAAGGATAACAAGTTCTATGTTTTGAATCATGAATTGTTTTTTCCATGTTTATTTCATTCTAAATGTGTTTGACTATTCTTTTCAAATAATGTTTCCTTTTCTTTATATCATAATTAAATAAGAAGGACATTAAACACTATTAAAAATAAACATGTGCATATTAAATCTATTTAGAAAGAATTTTTATGTTCCTATTGTAGAATATGTTAATATTCATTATTCTGAGTACAATAGAACAGTGGGTTGAATCCTTCAATTTTAATTGTTTTTTATTTGTATAAGTAAGATATGAATTCTCTAAATGGGGTTTCAACCATTTATTTAAATTCTTATATTTTACATCCTTTTTATCTATATCAACGGGATAAGATTTTGGTTCTTAAAATCAATTACAGGTCTCCAGCATGGGAATCTCATATCCAGTGTTTTCTTTTTTCTTTACATGACTTACATAGGAGGAATATGAATAAGGTTATATTGGATGGTTTGATTCACCCATTCTAGTGTTGGTACAACTTCATTGGTATTTCCCATTTATCATTCACTGATGATATAATTTTCTTCAAGATTCAGGGTTGTAGTTCTATTCGAAATTTCATGTTCATCTTGAAGAAGTATAGTAGTCAAATTGAATAATGTGTCAACATGAACAAAATATGTGACTTTATTAAAAATAATTGTCGATGAGAGACATGGTATCTTGATAAGGTCACTTGTAATTGACTACCTTGGAACCCACCATTAATATTAAAGTGTTCACATTCACCACATTTATGGTATTCTAAAATTAATAAAGGGAATTGTTCTTAATTATAATACATACTTTTTATCCATTAGTGGATGAATAAATCGAGTGGATAGTGGTTTATCCTCTATACACAAGAATTTCCACTCTACTTTTAGAGCTCATAAGAGTGCCATCAAGAATATTTAATGCATATCCAATAGTTTCATTTTGGTCTCTCTGTAAGAAGTGTGTCACCATAGGGCCAACTCTTCTTGACTGGCCAAACTGATTGAGGATGGAGTTATTGGGTTTAAGTTCCAATTGGGTAAAATAATATGTATCTAGGCTAAACAGGTTTGGAATCCATTTTAGGTACCTCCCCCAAGAATTAAATTGTTAAGAGGAAATTTTGGTATTTTCTAAATCAATAAACGCATTACGATTATGGGTCCCACTTATGTAATAATATTTAGTTGAAAAATCATTCAATTCTAGAAAACTCCCATTTTTATTATTAGGAGGTGAGACTTATCCATTTATAAGGAAACCCTTGTGGCCTCTCATATATTCTTACAAGGGTGTCCAGTCCCATATGTCAGCTTCACTATGGTTTTCCCCACTATACTCTCATCAAAGATGTGATTATTAGTGATCATGAATCTATGTACCAAAATAAACACATTGATAATGATTTATATTACCTTATCTTAAATCCCTTCCACTATGGCCAATTCACCTACACAATATTTAGTATTCCGCTACATGTGAAAAAACATCGATATAGCTTGGGTCACAATATATTGGATATATCTATTCCTACAAAAATAAAATTCCTACTATTGAGGATTCTAAAATAATCTATTTCCATTTTTGAAAAAATTCAATAAATTGGTATCCCCCATACATTCAAATGAGTTTTTTGTTTGAATGGAATAATGTTATCAATGCAGCACCTCATTACTAAAGGCGGCTAGGGGAGGAACATATTGGATTTCCTATGGTGTCTCCGAAGGCTCAACCATCAGTTTGTTTTAGTCAATAGGTTCATGCTAGTCAAGATTGATGATCTTGGGGATATGAGTCTTGGCACTTTGGGAAGGCACATTATCCTCATTTTCTAGTTGGTTCCTTGGGAAGTAGATAACAACACAAGTTTTCTAGGACGTAAAGCATTAAATTATTTTTTAATGGTATATTATTTTTATATATACCTTTATTATTTTTTTGTGAAAGAATATTAGTGTTTCAAATCACATACATTTTCTAGATTCATGGACATTTTCTAGAGTTCATGGGGACTATACTTGAGTTCATGGTTCTTGGGTGTGCTAGAAGTTGTCTGTATATAGTTCAAAATGAACACTAATGTATCGTCTGTTAAAGGTGTCATGTATGATGGGTGAATTTTTCTAGATTATTAGGAATCTCTTATTTTGGAATTATATTCCAAATTTGGTAAATGATTCTATTTTCATGATTAAACTCAATAAATTTTCACCATGATATCAATGTATAGGGCACACAATTTTTTCTCTCCATAGTTGAATCAAGCTCAACCATGGTGGTCAGTAATATCATGGATAAATTTAAAATCCCTTGAAACAATTCCTTTCATATTAGAACCTCCAAAAGTGTTCATAATATTTGTATAAAAACATTTCAAACCCAATGAAATGTTAATATAGAGTCTGATATTATTACTTCCAAATGTGTAATGGTGGAGGCAAAAGTTATTTATTCCAACTCCGGATTAATTCCTATTGATTTTGTAGATATTATATGAGGGTATTCACTTGGTTTTCACCATTCTACCCCCTCTATTTTTTTCACATTTTCTTTACAATACTTACCAATAAATAAAATAATAAATTATTATCGAGTAAAAAATATGTCATTTTGTTCTTTGATTTAAATTATTTTACAATTCGAGTATTGTACAAAATAAGTGTAGGTGAAAAATATCGTTTACAAAATTGGGGAATTTTTTATTTTGTTTTTATTTTTATGTGTTTCATTCTGATTTGTTGTTCTTATTTCATTTTCAAGGGGTATATTTTCATTTTAACATGTTTTTGAAAAAAAAATAGGTTAATCTAATAACCTTTTAATATATAAAATCCATATCAATAAGTGAATTGATTAAACCCAGGGAACAAGATTTTTTTTTATTGAACTAAATCTTATATTAGATCCCATGTTGGGGGAAAATCATGATAATAATTATGAAATTTGGAATCCCATGCATCAAATAACCGTCCCCCATTTGAAATTACTTACCTGAAAGTATTCTAAAACTGTTTTTATATCATCTTTACATTTACCAGAATTCAAGAGTAAACCAAACCTTGTTTTCATAGCAAGACTTTGTTAAGTTTCTGTCAAGACCTTATAGTTTATAGATTTTGTCTTGAGATGATTTTGGAAAATTATGTGATTTGAGAAATTTCCTTTTTAAAGGAACCTTTATTTTTGGATTTCCATTTTAATTTTATCCTTGAGAGTCCTTACAGATCCAGAAACATCCTATTAGGTAGCCGCACTATTAACCAAGAAGTGTCTATCAAGACTTTTCTAAGAAGTGAAATGAATGATATTGTTAAACTCAAGTGTGGGAGTATTGATATCTTGTGGTTGGAATGATAATTTTGTGCTTCTTTAAGAGGAAAATAAAAATCTAATTTACTATTTTGGTACTATTTTTTTGTAGTTCTACAGAATATTATTTTGAGTAGATTTTGTACAATTAAAACTCTAAAAAGTAATATTATGTGTTGATACTATTGTAAAAGAATAATTAAATATTTTTTTAAAGATTAAAATAATTGTTTTCATTCAAAAAGGTGAAGGGAAGTCCCCCCCACTATTTAGAGATTTAGAAAACCACTACTTCCTTCAAAAATTCAAACCGTGTAGAATTTTAAATTAAAATAATTAGAAAGTTAATTTATTTTAAAAAAATTGAATGTATTAAATTTTTATAATAATTTAATTAATGGTGTATAATATTCTTGACGTTTTAATAACTTTTAAAGATTTGAAATTTATATGAGGATTATTGAGAAGACCATTCATGAGTGTAAACTAAATCATTCATTTTACCTTCAAAATTGTCAAGCCCCCTTAATATTATTCATATATTTTAGCATATAATACCAATGTACAACAATCCATTGAACATCCATAAAAATTCATCGGGATTACCAAATTCCTTGAATGATTGGTTTTAGATACATGAGCTTATAAAACATATGGGGACCCTATCATTTCTTCGAATGGGTAATTTTTTGTTGAAGATAAAAATTTGTGTGATGAGAGAAAAAACATGAAGAGGTCTGTTTTTTATATTAATGGGATGATACTTGAAGTATAAAAAGTCTAAATGAACAAAATGGATAATTTTAAATAATATTTATTGATGTGTTATGATAATTTTGTGTTATTTGGTTGTTTAATTTGGGTTCTCTCTATGTTTTGTGTTTTTGATTTATATTGGTATGTATTTTGATGTTAAATTTTCTTTGAGCATATGTTTTATGAGTGGAAAATTAATGGGGCTAATATTTTCATTATTTTTATGCGATTTTTAATGATTTAAATACCGCAATTTTAGAATTTGGTTTTTAATTACATTATTTTTCTATTTTTGGAATATTTTTGATCAAAAATTTAAAATGGAAAATTTCATGGTTTTTATGTATTTTTAATCATTTATGGTATTATTTTAACAATCCATATTTTTATTTTGAACACTGTGATTTTTTTTTCAAAATATCATTTTTATTTTAAATTATAAAATTTAGATATTTCTAGTGACCATTAGTTTTTTTTTACGTACTTTTTGTAATATTTTTACATGGCTGCATAATATATTTTGAATCCTATAAATTTATTTCGCCAGATTCTCATAAATTTGTTTAACCTAATAAAATTTTGATTCGATGTAAGGTATTTTTCTAACTCTTTTGTAATATATTCCAATCAGGTAACATTTTTTTCATTATGTATGATGTGATCATTTTCCAAAAATAAGATTTTGTATGATGTTTTCTAGTCTCTATGAATATTTGAGTCCCATTAGATATTTTATAAGCGGTTTAAGTCTTTTAATGATCATGTATGACTTTTATCCACTAATAATTTTTTATCTTTATAAGAAATTCAATTCCCATAAAATATTTTTTTAGATATCACATTACTTTTTGATCCTATAAGATATTTTATCACATATGAAATTTTACTTTGTGAAATTTTTGGAAACGTTTCATGAAAGAATGATACTTTTGGAACTTCTAGTTTGATAAATCATGAAAAGAACTATAGGTAAATAGAGCTTTCATGAAGAGAGTTTTGAAGGTTTAAACCATTTTCAAATAATTCTTCCTTGATTGTGGGAGTATAATGGAGTCCCAACAAATACTTGGTCGGGTGATTCAAAATCTAGAGTATTTTTTTATCATACTACAATAATATAGGTATTTTAATCGATGAGAAGAAGAGGAATAAAGTGATGAGACATGATTTATTCATTCAGGATAAATGACCAAGTAATTGTGGCATTGGGGGTCCTGTGGATGCTTAATTTCTTATTTTTCAATATTTAATATATATTTTTAAGTTGTATCTGGAAACAATTTTTTTTTGAAAGAATAATGTCATATTCATTATTTAATGACACTTACTCTAATATATTTTATTGGTTTTTTTGTAAAATAATTTATATCACTATTTAAATTATTTAGATGATTTATGAAATTTTATTATAATTATTTTAATAATGTTTTATTTGTTAGAGGTCATCAAGTAGTTGAATCCATTCTATAAGAGGAAAAAAATCATGCGTATGTCTTGGTATGAAAACAAAATATAATTTGGTGTTCATTCAAAGGTATTTGGGTGATTATTAAGGGATTTAATTAAATAATTCAATTTTACAAGGAAGAAGGGAGTGTATGAATGTCAAAAATTTCCCATAACTATTGCTTTCTAAAAACAGATATCACACAATTTCTCAATAACAGTTGAATTTATTTTCAACAAATTCCATATATCATTTTTATTAATTCAGTAATTTTATTCATTATTTATTTTTCATCAAAAGCATCAAATACTCACTGTTACTTAATTTTTCCAAAACACAAAAAATGACTATTTTGAAACTTTTTCTGCAACCACATAGAGAGATCACCCCGAAACTACACAATTTCATTTCATATAGATGTTTTATTTATTAGGGTTTTATAAAAAAATACATTTTCTTTATAATAAAAATAAAATCTTTTTAAAACTATTTTCAATTTAATTTACAGTAATAAGAAATAGGTACATTGAGAAAAAAACCAAATTTAAAGAAAAAGGGTTTAAAATACATGATCACCAATTTAATAAAGAAAGAGGCAATGGACACCCAAATTTACATGATTTGATCCAATCCTAGAAATGTTCATGAAGTTTTAACATAATAATTCCACTATGAAAATATATAAGATGATTACATTAAGAAGGAGAGGTATGTAAAAACAGGACTAAATAAATTATTCTATGATCAAGTTATTACTAAGATTGGATTTTTTTAGTGAACACAAGCTTGATATATAAGCATATTTTCACACCATCGATGTTAAAACACACACACACACATTATATATGACTTTTATACTATATATAAAATATTTTTTAATAAAAAAACATTTATCTTTCTCAATGTAAATAATCCCTTACTAAAAATAACTTTTACATCATTAATATGTATTTTTAATATATGTACATCAAAAAACGTTTCCACCAATAAAAATGTTTTAATTAATGTAATTTTTAATGGATCATGGAAAATGTAGTGTGATTAAATATTTGTAGTGATGGAATGTCAAATTGGAATAAATATTTTTAATTATATATTATCAGTGAATGAATATAACCATTTTCTTCAAAACTTTTAAAAACTATTTTCTTATTGATGGTTATTTCATTCCAATCATAAAAATTAGACATTGAAATTGTCTTCTCTATCAATCACAAAATGAATTAAAAAAAATGAAGAATTTAATAATTTAAAATATAAAAAAATCCATACCTATATTTTAAAAAATTATTACACAATAACTTTATTA
Organism: Viscum album; assembly: GCA_963277665.1. Lineage (NCBI taxonomy): Eukaryota > Viridiplantae > Streptophyta > Magnoliopsida > Santalales > Viscaceae > Viscum > Viscum album. Next base: position 1,928,881,290 of record OY728159.1, read on the forward strand.
AACAAAAAATATTAAATGAGTCACAATGTAAAAGATTGATAAAATGTTGGTGAATAATCTAAAGGTGAAGGGATATTCATCCCTAGACTATGAATTATTTTTTTCCTATTTTTCAAAAGATTTTTCATATACTACTACTACACTTTATTCTCTCTAGTAAAACTCTATATGGTATCATCATGTGATACTAGACTCCCTTCACATAGAATAGTGGAAAATGATTATGATACCACATTAGTTCACATTTATCCCCCTAATGATGTCATTTTTATAGTAGCATAATAATGAATTGACATAAATTGTGAACCAATATCGATCACATGACCTTTCTCAATACCAATAACAATCTCCCATCACCATTTCTCATTAACAAAGAATGTCTGGAATGATACATTCCAATATTCATCCCTACCCCCAATATTATTCCAACTCTCTCACAATGGTGATATATATTCCTCATAAAAATCTTATGAAATTAAATTAATTTTAAAATAATTTAAAATTAAATAATTTTATTTTATGTTAATTAAAATAAATAAATACTCGTAATGATTTGTTCTTGTGTATCACAAATAATCTATCTAGTAAAACTATAATGGTCCATTACTTCTTGGGAATTCTTTTTTGGTTTCTCAAATGAGGAATCCTGGAGGTTTTATGTGTGTTGGAGTTGATATTTGGGCTATTTTAAGAGCTACCACACCATGGTAGTAGGATTAGTGGTGACCCTTTTGAAGCGGAGGTCATGGGTTAGATGTTTTTTCCATGGCCAGCCCATGTGGATTTTCATTTGGATGTATTGTTCCTTGTGCATTCCAGAATTTAAAACAAATTTTCTTTCCATTTTGGTCGCTTTATTAGCTGGATGTTCACCTTATATAAAATGAGAAGTTTGGGAAGGACCAACTTGTGTATGGTGCCATGTGTGGTACTTTGGGGGATCACTTATTTATCATAAAGAGAAGGTGCCCACCACACCATTGTATTTATCATGGTGACCTTAAAAAATGAGTATTTTTTCTTACATCATAGAAGGAGGTCATGGTGGAATGATTAGAATTTGAAACAACATTCATTACACAATGGTAAATGGAATTGTGTCTCTTAAATGTTTAAAATGCAGTTTTTAGTAGACATGAAAATCGAGGGAGTTATGAATATTAAAGTCAGGGAAATTTGTTTTCACTTTGACTATGGCCACCATGTTAACTTTGGGTTTTCACATTTCTATGGTGGAGTCCAGTGTATTTCACCTATAAATGGCAGTCATCTCTACCGTAGTTCCATTTTCCTATTTCCCATTTAATCCCTAATAAAATTCTAACCCTCCATTTAACTCTCTAGTGACCTCTTTGAGTAGTTTAACACCATGAATAATTAGACCAAAGTCTTGTGGATTGAGGTAAAATCTCCCCATATATTTTCTCCATTTTCATTACTACATTCCTTTCCATTGGTTCAATGTAGTGGGAGGTTTTTTTCTAGTTTTTTTATAAAATATGGAATTATAATGGACTACTATGTATAAGTTCTAATGGATTCCCCTTCTATCATGGTGGATTTTTATCCCCTTGATTCTTCTGATATGGAAGGAGGTTCTCATTTAATCTCTTATCGAGGAAGAGGATTTTTTTTATCTACCTTTTATATCATTTTATGGGATTATAATGATAATTGATTCTATTAAGTGAATAATATTAATTGGAATAATGAAGATAATAAACCAGAATAATAAAATATATAGGAACTGTATGGTGAGCATTTGGTTTTCAATTTACCTTAATATTTATTATTTTTGATTCTTGATATATTCTTGTTTTATAATTATACCTCAAAGTAATTGTTTGGTTTTTTTATAACCTTTTAATGGTTAAATAAATAAAACAAGTAAATGATAATTATATGTTGAATATTAATATTTATTCATTCCTTGATCTGTGTGACTTGGTGGCTGTATTTTGTGGGACTTGGTGGATTTGTTGTGTTCAGCTTGGTGGTCTCAGTTGATTACAGATCGATATCCTTGGATGTGATATGGAATCGTGACATAGTATTTTGTTGGTATAAGAATAATATTATCTTTTAAAATTATGTTGTAAGAGTTAATGAATTCATTGGTGTGAATTGAAATTAATAATGAAATGGGGAAATCATTATGGATTAATTTTTTAATAATTAGGAATTGAACATAGTTTTTGTAACTTTGTACTTTGTTTGGTTGCATGTTTTGAATTAGATGTAGTTCTTGGCGGTGTGATATTAGTAGTGAACAAAAGGTGGTTTTGGAAGTGTTTCTTGTGTGATCACATAATCACAGTGTAACACCCCATGCTTCCACGATACGCTTCTATTTGAATAATACAGTATCGTGTGTTGTACGCAACTTTGAGTTCAAACACACACCAAAACAAATCAAACTAGCCGTTATGAATAGTAATAACCAGTTTTTGAAATTTTATAAATTTTATCATTCAAAGTGGACTTCATATTTGGATTCGGAATATTGAAATTAGCCTACGGTGAATTTTATGTATTTTTCTGAAAACATTCAATTTTTGATGAATAGTGAAAAAACACTGAGTTATATTTTTAAAACTAATTTTTATTTAAATTTTTATTTATTTTATTTACATTTAATTAATTTCAAAATAGATACATAATCTATATATATGTTCAATATAATTCATTAGATTTAGTTTAGAATATTTTTAGATATAAAAAAATTTTATTGAACTTTTCACCGTCTTTTACCCACCTCCTAGGAAAATTTGTAAAATCAAATAAAACTTAATTTTACCGCTTTTGTGACTGTAATTTCTAATATCCAAGAGACAAGGTTAATATCAAAGAGTAAAATTTGGTTCAATAAGATGAAAATATTTTTTTGTGAATAGTAACTTTTTACTTTTATTTACCACGGTTAACTGTTAATAGGGTAATTAAGGGTAAAAATGATATTAATATTACCCTAACACATGTCCTAATTCTATTGGACAAGTGTATCTAGACCAAAAACAACCTTCGGAATAAAATATTATCATTTAGGTCCACTTGGATTAGATTAGGACATTTATTATTATTTAATTCAAAGAAGAGTTAAAAGAGTTAAAATTAAAGATTAATTACTAAAACATTTTTAATATAGGGTAATACATAAGATAAATTCTATTATAAAAATTCATTAGAAATCTAAAATGATTTCCTACATAATTGTATTTTATTTATAATTTTTAGACATTAAATAATTCAATTCATTTATGACACAATGGTGATGGAGTAATTACCCAATTAATAAAATATTAAGATAATTGATATTATAAATACCCAAATAAATGTAATTGGAAACTTTTTGTGAATTAAATTAATTTTATAGGCTAATATGACATATTAATATTGGTTTTATGAATTGTTTTCTAAGTAATAATGCTGTAATGAATTTATCAAAAACAAAATATTCAATAGTGTCATAATTGACATAAAAGAGTTTTTTAAATAAATATTATATTATTAATTAATATTCTATTACTAAAAATGAAAGGTTAAAAAAAGACTTATAAAATGATAGGTGTATCATTAATGGACCACTTGGGGGACGATTGGAAGTTTATATTAATTTTAATAACCATATAATATAAAAATACAAAGAGACATGTTAAATGTTAAACTAATTAACTAAGAGTTAAAACTAAAAGATAAGGTTAATATAGTGAGCCAAACCTGTATAGAACATATTGGTTGGGTGTTTTTCGACTCATCCCCACCATAAACTTTAAATAATCCACTTTTGATCCATTAGAAACTGAATATTAATTTATTATGAAATAATATTTCTATCTTTTCCTAAGGTCCCCCGCACCCCTCTTATAAAAGGGAAACCCCCCTTCTTTCTAATTCACACTTTTAAAGCCTTTTGGCTCGGCCAAACCTGGCCAAAATATTCTCTAAACTTCCCTCTATCAAACCTAGAGGCCTTAGTTTGATCAGAAATCCAACCTAAAGATCCCTTTTGATCAAATCAAAAGGAAGAACCCGAAGAAGAGGTAATGTATTCACCACCCCTTTTCAAGTTCCTTTCTTCTTCGACTTCTTCTTTCATTGTTATTTCAATTCTAAAAAACAAAATCCAGTATCTACTATATACTGTGATGTTATTATAAATATGGTACAACCATATTCAATATTATATCCATCCCTTGAATGACATGTCACCATACATGCGTACGTACGGCTTACCGTCTCCACGTCGTGGTATAATTGTTATTCAATACATTATTATTTGGATGGGTATAATAATGACAAGTATTTAATTTAAATAATAAATATAACATGATAATGATTCTTTACATATGATATAACACCCAATTATAAATTATTTTAATATCAAAAGAATGATTTTGTTGCTCGTGCGTACGTACGGACTACCGTCTCCACGAACGCGATGAGATTCATTCACCATCGTATCCATTCAAGAATAATTTTCATTTGATGGTTAAAAATAATGTTTAAAGACATAATATCATTTTTGATATGAATAAGATACAACCTATCAATAAAAAACATGGCTTATGTAACAAATCATATAAAGGAAAACGAATCAGTTAACACCCGAAACAACAATAATACAAAAATATTACTATCAAAGCAATGTTAAAAGATCATATATGATATCATATTAATGTATTTGATTCTTGTATAATTTAATAAAAATTATTTCACCATTATACAGGAGGTTAACCTACCCTCAACCAAGTAAAAGTACAAGGTAAGGGTTTATTTCACAATCTCTTCATTATCTGAGCTTGTTTATACGTGATTATTTACTAGGACCTCTTTATCATCCACATCAATTTTTCATAAAAATGTATTTCAAAAAATTATTAATATTTTATAGAATATGGGATAAAGTCATTCATACCCTTCTTTGAATTTTTAAAAGACGTTTATAAAGGATACTTTCCATCATTTTCCAAAAAAGTTCATTTTTAACCTTTTCGACTAAATTACGCTAAGAATTTATATTTAACTTATACGACGGGTGAGGCTAATTTCCACCGTTATAAAATCGTTGAAGCTTCCCTTACATGATTATAAGAATATTTTTAAAAGTAAATGTTTTATTTTATAATTATGTGACTTTTAAATGATTTCAAAAAAGAAAAATTTCACTCAAATAGTTTTGATTTCATCTATGTCAACATCCTTTGATGGATTTTACGTTTATTTGATGATGATTTATTATGATACAAAACTTCCATATTGTATTGAAGGTTTTGTGATATGTTTGACTGTGGATGTGTTATTTTTATACCATTCATGGTTTATGGAGAAAGTATTGACATTTCGTGTGCTAGTTTTAATACAAATGTTTATGTTATGTCTAAACCTATTCATATGAGGAATGCATTGGACTTAATAAGTGACGGATGGATCCTGATATAGCTCCTCGATGCATCGGTAGGTCTCATGAGAGAAACTAGTGTCTTGGCATGAGGCCTTGATGAAATCATATTTGTAGTCTTGGCATGAGGCCTTGGCTACGAGGTTTTGATAGTCTGGCATTATGCATTCCTTTATTATTAAAGTGGTTATTGATATTTCATGTGATTATTCGATTAGTAGAATATCCATGTGAATAAGTAAATGTAATTATTTAAGTTTATTTCTGCCATATTATTCTGAATTTCATGTTTAAAATTCTTTTGTTTTAGTTATACATTGCCTTAAATGTTTATGCTTATTTTTGAAAGTTTCCACTATATTGTTATCCTTACTAGGAATCTGAGCTCACCCCTTTCTATATTTTATTTTTCCCAGGTTATGAAGAAGTATTTTATGAACGACCTACAGGGATAATATAATGGGATATGAGTATGGAGACATGATGTTATTGTAGTTTTCACTTTATGATGTACTGTAACATTTATGAATGTATCTAGTGTTTCCAAGGAAACTAAACTAATCCGTCTTTCGAGACTTGATCTCTTGTAATCATGCCAATGTTATGTAATAATGCACCGACTCTAGGTAACTGGGGTCGGGGAGTTACAGTTGGTATCAGAGAAACTTTATTACAAACCTTTGAAGCTAGATTTAGATAAACTTTAATTAGAGCACATATCCCTAAAATAGAATTTGAGGATTAGTATTGAATAAAATCCTCTAATTTTGGTATTGTAGAGATTTTGTGAGTTTTTTAAGCAATACATCCCTTTCTAGATATGAGTTGGTGGAGGCAGCTCTGGCACAGATGTACCTAGGGGTAAAACACGAAAACACTGCATTGAGCTAGACTCGAACGAGAACTGGTGCACGACAACGGGCCTTGCTGCACTCTTGGTTACGACACTCCTGGGGGATATATTTAGGATAATTCTCATTTTCTTTACAAACTGTTATGAAGGGTTTAGCAGTATATACTTCCTCAAAGATTTTTTTTAGGATTGTGGATTATATCCATAAATAGATTAATTTATGTTAAGTGTTTTACAAGTATGGAATTATGTATTTTGATTCATAAACTAATCTAGTTTAAGCCATTGTTTAGAAATTGTTCCTAGTGGAAGTAATGGAAACCGTCTCAATGCACACACTCTATGTAGGGATTTCCCTCCTGCTCAAGATAATTATAGTGGATCTGGTGATGCAACTGGTTCTGATCATCTAATCACCATGCTAGGACAACTCACTCAGGCTATGAAATAAACCTTACCTGTATGGAGCACCCTGATCCGAAGCATGGAGGATCAATTTTAGATAGATTCATGAGGAAGAAACCACCAACATTCATTGGGAGCACAAATCTATTAGTAGCTGAGCAATTGATAAGTTCCCTAGAGAAAATATTTCAGGATTTAGGGAGTAATGAAAGGTAATGAGTTTTCATGGCTGTTTATCACCTCACTGGAGATACTGATCAATGGTGGTCATTGATACAAAACACGAATGAATATGATGAAGTATCAAATATGAAATAGAGGGAGTTAAAACGGATTTTCTTAGAAAAATACTTCCTCGTTAACATCGAGTAGGTATGGAAATGAAATTTCTAAGTCTGAGGAAAAAGGAGGATGAGAATGTCGCAAAGTATGAGGCTAACTTTACAAGGATTGCAAGGCATACAACAGATTATATACGTAACCCATGAAGTAAGATTGATCATTTCTTTGATGGGTTAAAACCATTTCTCCGTTGAGCATTAGTTTCACAATCTTTCTCATCGTACGAAGATATTGCCTCATGTGCGATCAAGACAAAAAAGAATTCGCTAAGTCTTACGACTTTAAGGAAAAGCAAGAGAAGAAGAGATCTACTGACCACTCTAGAAATGGGAATAAAGGGAAGAAGGGAAAAGTTAATTATCCATACAACAGTAAATGTGGTAAGAAACACCCTGGTACATTCTTGAAGGGAATGGGAGGTTGTTACAAGTGTGGTGAAAAAGGCCACCATGGTCATGATTGCAAGGGAAAGAGAGTTTCTATCAACATGGAATGCTATAATTATAGAGAGATGGGACATTATGAAAATGAATATCCTAAGAGTCAGGAGAAATTATCTCAGAAAAGGCCAAGGGATCAAGGAGAAGCTTATGCTATCACTACTATTGAGGTAGAAGCTCCGAAAGATGTGTTAGCAGGTAATTTAATGGTTTCCTCATGTTCAGAAAATGATTTATTTGATTCTGGATCATCACATTGATTCATATCTTCCTAGTTTTCTTAGAAAATTAGATATTTCCAATTTGATTTAACAAGGGAGTTGTCAGTTAAAACTCTTAATGGAAGTATCACTGCAAAAATGTTTTGTGAATCAGTCCCCATTAGAGCACATACATGTTCTTTATCCGCTGATCTCATTGTCATAGCTATGATTGAGTTTGATATAATCCTCGGTAAGGATTGGCTTTCAGACCATTATGTGAAGATTTATTATAAGAAAAAGGAGGTTATGATTTTTGATGATGATGATAAGGAACACCTAATCTTTAGAGCAAAATCTTCACCACCTAATTCTTATCTAGATCCACCCCCCAATAGCTCAACTAAATTCAATTATTGGGGAAGAAGAGGATGAAATAACTATGGGTGAGGAAAAGAATGTTCAATAGATGATGTACCTATTGTGAAAGAATATGTAGATGTGTTTCTGGAAGATTTACCTAGACATCCTCCAGAACGAGAAGTTGAGTTTTCCATTGATTCAATTCATGGATCAAGGCCTATATCGAAGACCCCATATCGAATGGCCAATGTGGAGTTAGTCGAACTAAAGAAACAACTAGTGGAATTGAGTAATAAGGGATTTATTCACCCTAGTGTTTCTCCATGGGGAGCCCCTATTCTTTTTGATAAAAAAAAGATGGATCTATGAGGTTATGTATTGTCTATTGGGAAATCAATGCTATTACAATAATGAACAAGTATCCCCTACCTCACATTGAGGATTTATTTGACCAACTGCATAGAGATCAATAATTTTCAAAGATTGACCTTCGATATGGATACCATCATTTGTGTGTGAAAAAGGAAGATATTCTGAAGATAGCATTTGGAACCAGGTACATGCATTGCAAGTTTACAGTAATGCCTTTTGGGCTAACTAATGCACCCTCTATTTTCATGGATCTAATGAACAGTGTTTTCAAGGAATATGTCGATGATTTTTTTTGTGGTTTTTATTGATGATATCTTGGTATACTCCAAAATCTACGAAGATCAGGAAAATCACATGTGTATTATCTTGAAGAATTTGAGAAGACATGAATTATATTGGTAGTTTAGCAAGAGTGAATTCTGGCTTCAAGAGATTTGTTTTCTGGGCCATATTGTCTCAAAGGATGGAAAATCTGTTGATCCTACTAAGACAAGAAAAATCCAAGAATGTCCAGCACCAACAAGTATAAATGAGGTACGTAGTTTTGTTGGTTTAGCAGGTTATTATCGATGTTTTGTCCAGAATTTTTCCAGGTTGGCTAACCTATTAACAAAGCTCACACGTAAAGGGGAAAATTTTGTTTGGAAAAAGAGCATGAAGAATGTTTTGAAGAACTGAAGAGAAGATTAGTCAATTCTCTTATATTGACTCTACCATCGTGGAATGATGGGTTCATTATTTATAGTGATGCATTGAAAAAATCACTACAGGAAAATTGAATATTTGCGACGGGCGATTTGCGACGGAATCCCGTCGCTAAAGGTCTTTTAAGACTGGGCTCCTTCGCAAATTGCCAGTTGCCGAAAATGGCATCGCAAATAGGTGTTTTTGTGGTGGTCCCATTGAAAAAAGAGTATTTGTGATGTTATTTTTCCCCCATCGCAAATGAGTTTTCATTTATATATAAAAAAGGTATGTGCGACGGGCCATCGTAGATATATTAGTTGCGACGGGTCAGAAACCCATTGCAAATGTGAAATTTAAAAAAATACTTGCGACGAAGGTATTTACGACGGACCGTTGCAGAAATGTTTTTCCGAAGGGTATTCGTCCCGTCACAAATGTTACAGTAAAAAATTATTTATGACGGGAAATCCCGTTGCAAATGTTCCCATCGCAAATATTAAAAAAAATAAGAAAAATAAAATAATTAATACAAATCGTATAATATTATAAAAAAATAATAATAATATTAATAATATAAAAAAATTATATTATTATAATATAAATAAAAAAAATATAAAATATAATTATGAAATATTAATATAAAATAATAATAATATGAATATAAATAATATAATATAATATAATAATACTAATATTAATAATCTAAAAAATTAATATAATAATATTATTATTAAACTATGTATATAATAAAAATATTAATATTAACAATATAAATATATTATAATATTATAATATTAACAATAAAAAATATATATAATATAATTATGAAATATTAATATCAAATAATTATAATAATATGAATATAAATAATATAATATTATATATTATGAAATATTAATATCAAAAAATATTAATAATAGTACTAATATTATTAACATAAAAAATTAATATAAAAATATTATTATTAAAATAAACATACATATTTATGAAAAAAAAATATTAATATTATTTATATTAATAAAATTATAAAATAATAAACTTCTCAATATTAACAATAAATATAAAATATTAAAAGTAATATTACTAAAATAAGTAGACATTAAAAATAATACCAATAAGTAATAAAATATTTTAAAAAATAAAAACAAATTAAATCATGCAATATTCGTACCAATATGAATGAGGAATTGTAAATAGGTAATATGACAATAAACTAAGAACGTAAATGTTTATTACATCTAAAAAAATCACTAGGTGGTGGATAATCTGGAGGACCTGGAGGACCTGGAGGAGGTGGTGGAGGGAACTCCATCCCTAAACTACGAGTCAGACGCCACATATACTCCATATACTCCTGATGTTGCTCCTCATATCGACGTCTCTCCTCATCCTGCTGCTGACGCATCTTCTCCTTCCATCAACACATCTCCTCATTGTGCTGCTGACGCATATGCTCCTACCCCTGACGCAAATCCTCTATAAGCTGACTCTAAGCACGTAGCTGCTCCTGACACTGTGAGGCAGAAGATGATGTCTCTCCACGAGCTCCTCTCGAGCTGGACGCCGACATCGCAGCAGTACCATAATAAGATGCAGGAGTCAAATGAGAGCAGATACCAACTACTCAGCCTTTTTCGAAGACATACTGGGGTGCCTGCATCCATGTCGTCTCATCAAAATGGTGGGCACTAGTCTGATCACCCGTCTCATCTTGACTCTCAGCCTGTGTCTGAGAGGTCGCGCAGTCATATGACTCCTTAAGTTTCAATTATAAATTAAAATAATGAAAAGATTATATGCATTTAATTTGAAAACTGAAAAGAAAATAATATTCACCACAATCTGACGCTGGCGGTAACCTCTAATCTCTCTAGTAGCCGAATCAGTGTACATCCTCCGATAAACGCTGTACGCCGAAATACCGGGATGCTCAGATTCCTATAAGAATATAAAATAAACTGTTTATATTTAAAGTTGTATAAAATATTAAAAAATATTACTTACCTGACGCTCTCTATGCGCACTAAATGTACGACTACCAGCTCGATGCGTCACCTCTTGTCTCCCCCGATTCTGTCGGCCCAATGTAGATCTCCTCTGAAACCCACCACCTAAAAAGTGTGTACATAATCCATCCCAAACATGAGATGAAATGTACTCTGGACGGTGGGATCTACCAGACTCATCAAATTTTGTCACTCTGGATTTCTTCATAGCCGTCTTTCTCAAATTATGCAAAAACTGACGGAAACGGTCATGCATAGACACCATCCATGTTGGGTGGATAGTGGAACACTTTCTCTTGTCAATGGGATACCATAAACCCTAATATAATGTTATTAATGAATTGAATTTAAAAATAAATAATATTTAATTATGTACCAGCCAATGATCGAACATGGATGCCTTCACATTAGCAGGAATCTGATCCCATGTGATCCAGGGCTGAGAAAAATAATTGCACAAGATAGCGCTCCCCTGTCCAATAGCTATATGTGTAAAACTCTAGAAAAATAAAAAATAATCAATCCATTAGAATATTAATAAATTATAATGAAAGATAACTAAAATACATAGGTTACCATACCACCACCTGTGCGCATTGAATCCAAGAGGTAGACGTCGCTCCGGGATAGGATCTGGAATCATCAGTCTGGCAAGACCATGCCCCCTCCGATTTCTCCCTGTAGTTCCAATAGCCTAAGGTTCAGATGACTCAAAAACCTCATCATCCATAGGTAGATCGGCCTCCAGCAACTGACGATATGTTTTTGAGTCCATCTGAAACATGAAATGATTGTTATTAGCAAACAGTTGAAAATAACTATTATTTATAGATATATATTTGTTTTGATTCTAACCATCATTTTACTGTGTCAATGTTAATCTTCATCATCATCTTCAAAGTTGTCAATGCCATTGTCTCCATCTTCCTTATCAACATCATCAATTTCCATATTTTTTTCACTTTCATCATCTCTTGTCATTTCAAATTCAGTTGTAACATCATTGACAACATCGTCACCATCGACCCTTAACTGTGGGGTGTTATCCTCGATATTCATGTCTCTTTTTGAAAAATATGTGTTTTGAGGAGTGTACTGAAAAATTTCATTTCCTTGCATTTTAGTGGAACCACATTCAATTTGAGTAAACTGATTTTCTCGAGATTTAACTTTTATTATACTCCACCAATCATCCAACTCTTTTTCAGTAGCACATTATTTTTCACAATAAATTTGATATTCCTGATGAGCCAATAAAAATGGTTCATTTATTGCAAGAATAATTTTATGTTTAATATCAACAATTCCATGAGTCAGATGAATACGAAAGCCTCTTTCAGTATCCATCAATCGAGATTTAAACATTGTTACCCAATTCTGTCCCAAATAACACAGTTCAATAATTTCTTCTATCATGCCATAAAATTCAACTTCAATATCTCCATGATGTGATCCCTTCAAACAGACACCACTATTCATTTTTTTCTTTGATTCCCCATATGCACGTGTATGAAAGCGATAACCATTCACCACATATGCATTATAAGATTTAACCATTTTGGATGGTGGGCTACTCAATATACGCAATCGACTATCAATCTTATCAGCATGTACAGATACCTGAAAATTTGTAAAACATTTATCACTATTACAAGTAATAAATTGATTTTATATGTAAAACCCAAAAAGAATGTATGTTACCAGTTTTTAAAACCAGTAATAATTTTTTTTTGACGTTATCCTAAGCCAGCTGCTATAATTTGTGGAAACTGTTTCTCGAGATGATCATCATATAACCTAAAAATACAATATGATTAATTTACTGTAACAAAATCTATAGAATAAGGTATAAGATAACTCACTGTACAATTGGTGACATTTCATCACAGTTGAGTAGATCATATGTATGAGCTCTATGATGTTCATCATCTGAAAGCCATCTATGATGAACTCCTCCAAAGCCATGTTTGGGCTGATTGAAAATTGATAATTTATTTTTCATATCGTCATCAACATTCCCCTCGTTCCAGCCCATGAGGTTAAATTTTCAGGGATATTTAGATTCAAAATAATGAGAGCCAAATAAAGAAATTTCTTCTTGCAAATTAGCTTTTGCAATTGAGCCTTCAACTGATGCTTTGTTACGGTCTTTTTTCTTCAATTTTTGCATGCATTTCTCAAATGGGTACATCCATCGAAACTGAACCGGACCTCCACATTTTACTTCATATGGAAAATGTAATATCAAATGTTCCATCGAGTCAAAGAAAGCCGGCGGAAAGATTTTTTCCAGTTTTCAAATACTTACAACAACAAATTCTTCCAATTTTTTTAGTGTATCGTAGTCTGTTGTCGCCGCACACGTCTTGGAAAAAATATGATATATCTGTTATCGAATCTCAAATATTAGAATTCAAAAAACCTCTTAATAATATAGGCATAATTCTTTCCATTATAACATGACAGTCATGATTTTTTAATCCGGTAATATGACCATTTTTAACACATCTTCCCAAGTTGGAAGCATAGACATCTAGAAGTCTCAAATCTGCAATCCACTGACAAAATAATAAGCGACTCTCTTTGGTTAGTGTATAATCTGCTTTTGGATTCATTAATCTCTGTGATCTGACATTTTCAAACAATTCAAGTTTTGGTCGCCTGCAAATTTGGGAAAGATCTAATCGTGCCTTTACATTATCTTTGGTTTTACCCGGTGTATCCAAAACTGTATGAAATAAATTATCAAAATAGTTATTCTCAATATGCATGAAATCCAACATGTGTCGGAACAACAGATCAGACCAATATGGCATATTCCAAAAAATGATTCCTTTTGTCCAATTGTGTTCTTTCCCAAATCCATGAATTTTCTGTTGGTTTATTGTCGGTCCAAAAGTGATGGAAGGTAATAAAAATTCAACGGATTGTAACTCTGTACCAGAGATCATTTTTGGAGGTTCATCTCTTTTAATTATTCCTTTTCTAAAATGAGATTTACTCCTCCGAAAAGGATGATCGATTGGAAGAAATCTGCAATGACAGTCAAAATAGGAAGGTTTTTTTCCATTCACAAGCATAAATGCATTGTTGTCTCCCATATAGTAAGGACATGATTTTGGACCATGTGTACTCCATCTAGATAACATACCATATGACGGGAAGTCACTAATTGTCCACATCAAAGCAGCTTTCATTAAAAAATTCTTGTTTCGCAATAGCATCATATGTACCAACACCATGAATCCACAGTAAATTTAACTCATCAATCAATGGTTTCAAATAAACATCAATATTATTTTTCGGATGTCCTAGGATTAATAATGTCAAAAAGATATAAGGCTCTTTCATCAAAATCCATGGAGGTAAATTTTACGGAGTTATAAAGACATGCCAACAGGAATACTGACTACCAAAAGATCCAAATGGACAAAAACCATTAGTAGAAAGACCCAATCGCACATTCCGGGATTCTAAAGAAAAAGACAGATGCACTTGATCAAAATGTTTCCATGAATCACCATCAGAAGGATGAATCATGCTTTTACCATTTGAAATATTGGTTTCGTGCTAGGACATCATTGTCGTTGTGTTCTGAGACATAAATAAACGCTTCAACCTAGGTGTAAGCGAAAAATATCTCAACTATTTTATAGGAATCAATCCAGACTTCCCTGATTGAGCTTCTTTATACATCGATTTACCACATGTGGGACAAATATAAAATGACTCATTTTCACCAGAATATAAGATGCAATCGTTTGAACATGCATGTATCTTTTGATAACTACGGCCCAGATTACGAATGAGTCTCTTGCTCTCATAATAATTACCAGGAAGCACATTTCCGTCAGGTAACAATGCTTACCAAAGAAAATATCTGATCAAAATAGTTATTTGACATTCCATTATCTGATTCAATAGCCATAAATTTTGCAACTGCTTCTAATTTGCTTATCTTGCAACCAGGATATAATGCATCCTCAGCAGACCTGAACAACTTAGCAAATTCAGATGGTGCCAACTCGGGAGGTAAATCAGCATCATCTTCGTTTTTTGTTTGTTGAATAGATGACCCTGCAACATCATGTACTAAATTCTGAAACCGTTACGGATCCGGAATCAAATTATTAGTATCTTCTCTGGAACTATGCTCATCGTGTTGATACCAAAAAATATAATTTGATTGAAAACTATAACGCAAGAGATGTTTCCCAACGATTTCAAATGTCTCAAACGTTTTTAGAGAACATATTTTACAAGGATACTTAATTGTACCTTCTGAAACAAATTCGTGGTTTGATTATGCAAATGATAAGAAAGCTTCAACACCATCAACATATATAGGATTTAAACTAAAACCGTTTGGATTTCGGTGCTGATTTATCAAAGAACGATCATCTAATAATGATTGAGGTCGATTTCCTTATTCCATATTCATATATATGTTTCTACAAAATTTAAAACCATTATTGTTGTTATATAATTTGATATAAGAAAAACAATATCCTAAAAAAAGAAGATACATAATTACAGTTATTTCTTAAAAATTACGAATAATTATAGGCGTCACGGTTAGTTTGTAATCATCCCCACTAATTATTATTAACTTAGAAATACTTTGCAATACTCGGCAAAATTAAATATTCTTGAATAATGAAATAAAATTTTGTAATCATCGTTGTAGAGATTATGTTACTAATTATTCTAATTTGTCCGACAGCTCACCTCTTTTTAACTTTCTCCCGACATAAATCAGTATGAAAAACTTTCTCTGACATACGTTAGAGCAAATTTTTCATACTGATTTCAGTGGGAGAAAGTAGCAAAGATATGAGATGTTGAACAATAGGTATCTTCCAATCCGCTGGAAACTGTGTCAATTTATAACCATATACTTGAATTTATTTTATTTTTGATTAATTATTAGTAATTATTACTAATTATTACAAATCTAAATATTTCCAATAGATTTTTCTCTTTTCTTATCATGTTCAAATCTTGAAGAGTCGTCAATTTTCAGGTCATGCCCAATAAAAAGTTTGCGTCAACCTTTTCCAATTTAAACTCTATAACTGTCCTTACATGGTTGATCATCTCGCAAGTAGTGTTTCAATAGGACGACACAAGTAATGAGAAAGACATGACTTGGGTTGTCCTATTGCAAAGCTACTTGCGAGGTGATCAACCAAGAAAGAACAATTATAGAGTTTACATTAGACACGGTTGACACAAACGTTTTATTGGGTATGACGTGAAAATTGGCGACCCTTTAAGATTTGAACTATTAAGAATAAAGAAAAACTTTTTGAAAATATTGATAATTGTAATATTTTATATTTTTTTTAATTTTAATAATATTAATATTTTTTACAAATATTAAACATATAATAATAAAATAATTATATTATTAGTATTTTTTAATTATTAATATTAGAGTAATATAATATTTTATATTATGTTACTATTTATGTTACTATTTATGTTACTAATTATATTACTAATTATGTTACTAATTAGAAATGTGAAGATATGCATATAGGTCGGGTGGTTAATCAATCATTGAATTGAAAAAATAACGTAATTGACCGCTCATCTACCTCAATTTTCATTTCATTTGTGTGTTGAGGTTGAGAGGAAACTTCTCCCTCCATATGTAATATGTGCTTTTACTGTCAAAATTATAAACCTCCTGACCTCTACATTAGCGAGGAGATTGATAATTTTGACAATAAAAGCAGATACTACATGTGGAGGTAGAAGTTTCCTGTCAAGTCTCAACACACAAATGAAAAAAAAATTGAGGTAGATGATCAGTCAATCAACCTTACTAATTTTCCTAATTGTTTCCTAATTTTTTTAATTTTTTCCTAATTATTTTTTAATTGTTTACTATTTTTAAATTGTTTCCTAATTATTTTTAATTGTTTCTTAATTATTATAATTGTTTCCTAATTATTATAATTATTTCATAATTACTATAATTGTTTCCTAATTACTATAATTTTTTCGTAATTACTATAATTGTTTCCTAATTACTATAATTGTTTCCTAATTACTATAATTGTTTCCTAATTAAAATAATTGTTTCCTAATTATTATAATTGTTTCCTAATTACTATAATTGTTTCCTAATTACTATAATTGTTTCCTAATTACTATAATTTTTTTCCTAATTACTATAATTGTTTATTAATTACTATAATTGTTTCCTAATTATTATAATTTTTTCCTAATTACTATAATTGTTTCCTTAATTATTATTATAGTTTCCTAATTATTATAACGGTTTCATAATTATTATAATTTGTTCCTAATTAAATATAATTGTTTCTTAATTATTATAATTTGTTCCTAAATAAATCTAATTATTTCCTAATTATTATAATTGTTTCCTAATTATTATATTTTTTCCTAATTAAATCTAATTTTTTCCTAATTAAATATAATTTTTTCCTAATTAAATCTAATTTTTTCCTAATTAAATCTAATTGTTTCCTAATTATTATAATTGTTTCCTAATTAAATCTAATTGTATCCTAATTAAATCTAATTCTTTCCTAATTAAATATAATTGTTTCCTAATTAAATCTAATTGTTTCTTAATTAAATCTAATTGTTTCATAATTAAATCTTATTTTTTCCTAATTATTTTAATTGTTTCCTAATTATTTCTAATCAATTAAATCTACTTATTTCCTAATTATTTGAATATTAATTTAATTAAATCTAATTAAATCTAATAATTTCTTAATGATTTGATAATTATATATTTATTTCAAATTATTACCAAACCATCCTCCGGGAGTGTCGAACCAAGAGTACAGCAAGGCATGTTGTCGTGTACCAGGTTACCCCGAGTCATGCTTAAAACACCTTGTCAGAGTTTTCACTCCTAGGTACATCTGTGCGAGAGCTTCCTCTACTTGTTCGTATCCAAACAAGAATTATTTGGTACAACCACATAATTTAATTATACTATATATCTACTAAATATTCTATTAAAAAAATAAAATTAAGAAATAAAAATTAAATTAACAATTAAAAATAATTTAACAATTAAAAAAAATAAAAAAATAAAAAAAATATAAATACCTTCGATATTTTGAAGTAATCTGCGCCTTCTAACTCCTTCCTTCCTCTTCTCGAAATAGAAAATTAAAATAAAAAAAATTCTACTCAGAACTGAAAGTTAAAGAGAGAGAAGAAGAGAGAGTTGAATGTTATAGAAAAGAAACGGGTGGGGTGTGTATATAGGTTAGATTATTTGCGACGATCGTATTTGTGACAATATCCCTTCACAAATAATAGGTATTGCAATGGGATACCATCGCAAATACCCTCACTCGCATTAAATACGAGAGGTGGGTAAAAGGGTTTTTGCAACGGGCCCGTCGTAAATAGTTGCCTACCGACACACCATTAACGACGTGTGGATATCACCGTCGCAAATACCTTCACCCACATTAATTATGGGTGACAGGTAAATAGGTTTTTGCGATGGGCCCGTTGCAAATCTCTGCCTGCGGTCACACCATTAGTGACGGGCATATATCTCCGTCCCAAATTCCTATTTACCGCCGATGGTATTTGCGACGGGACCCGTCGCAAATACCACCTGGTGAATAATTTTCTGTGACGAGACAATTTACCCATCACAAATAGTATTTACCAACGCTGGGTAGTTGCGATGGGTCAAAGGCGACCTTTACAAATAGGCTTTACCGTAGCTGGTATTGGTGATGGGACCCATCACAAATAACACCTAGTGAATAATTTTGTGCGATGGGACAATTTTCCCATCGCAAATACTATTTACCACCACCGGGTACTTGTGGTGGGTAGCCTTCTACCCGTCGCAAATAGGCTTCCCGAATTTTGGCGCGCAAACCACGCCATTGCAATTGCGACGAGTCCTGTATTTCCATCGCAAATAACTGACCATTTGTGACGAGAATATATTCCCGTCGCAAATATGCCTTTCATCGGTGTTTTTGCGATGGGAATAAAGCCTGGTGAAAATACCCTGCCACAATAAGCGTTTTTTCTTGTAGTGAAGGACTTGGTTGTGTCCTTATGCAGAATGATAGGGTTATTGCCTATGCATCACGACAACTGAAAATTCATGAGAAAAACTATCCTACTCATGATCTTGAGTTAGCTGCTGTAATTTTTTCTTTGAAGATATGGAGACATTATATCTATGGAAAAAATGTGAGATATATACCGATCATAAGAGTTTGAAGTATATTTTCTCATAAAAATAACTCAACATGAGGCAAAAGAGATGGCTTGAACTACTCAAGGATAATGATTCCACGATACAATACAACCCGGGGAAGGAAAATAATGTAGAAGATGCTTTGAGTATAAAGGATCATAGAGTTTTGAACAAGATGAGAGTAGAAAGGGATCCTATTTTCATGGATCTAGTAATGATGGATGTGGGAATCACCATGGAAGGTGAAACATCAATACTTTTTCAAATGTTTTCCAAACCATCATTACAAAAAATGATAAAGAGTTCTCAGCCAAATGATGAAGAATTTAAAAAGAAGATTAAAGCGGTGAATGATGGGAGATTGAGTGACTTTGTGTATAAAGATGGAATTTTGAAATTTGGTAGGAGACATTGTGTTCCCGATATCCCTGATCTAAAAAGGGAATTGTTGGACGATGCACATTGTTCCAATTTCTCTATACACCCTGGAATCACCAAAATGTATAGGGATTTGAAGGAAAATTTTTGTTGGGACAACATGAAGAGGGAGATTGCAGATTTTGTGTCAAGATGTATGGTTTCTCTACAAGAGAAAGCTGGAAGGCAACAGCCTGGAGAAGTCATGCAACCTCTTCCCATACCTGAGTGGAAGTGGGACAATATCACGATGGACATTGTCATTGGACTACCAAAGACTCCTAGAAGGAATGATGCGATATGGTTCATTGTTGATCATCCTACCAAGTCAGCACATTTTCTTACTATAAGGGAAGATTTACCACTTGAACGTCTAGCAAGACTATATATTAATGAAGTTATGAGACTTCATGGAGTACCCCTATCGATTATTTCTGATCGTGATCCCTGTTTTACTTCAAGATTCTGGAGGAGTCTTCAGAAGTCCTTGGATACAAAACTTTGTTTGAGCACAGCCTACCACCCTCAAACAGATGGACAATCAGAACAGACTATTCAACATTTAGAAGAAATGTTGAGATCTTGCTCACTTGACTTTCAGGGCACGTGGGATCAATATTTACCTCAGGTAGAATTTTCATATAACAATAGCTTAAATTCAAGTATTCAAATGGGACCATATGAAGTGTTATACAGAAAGAGATGTCGCACACCAAACTGTTGGGATAACGTTGGTGAAAGAAAACTCGTAGGCCCAGAACTGGTGGAGGAAACGATAAAAAAAGGTGAAGGTAATCCAAAACCACATCAAAGAAGCTGAAAGTAGGCAGAAGAGCAATACTGACAACTGAAAGAAGGATTTGGAATTTCATATAGGAGATCATGTTTTCTTGAAAGTATCTCCATTGAAGGGAGTTATACATTTCAGTAAGAAGGGTAAATTGAGTCCCACGTACATCGGACCTTTCAAAATTCTAGAACAAATTGGGGCTGTAGCTTACCATTTGGAAATGCCGCCAAGTCTCTACAAAGTTCACGATGTGTTCCACATATCACTGTTGAGAAAATAAATGCCTGACCCAATGCATGTACTCACTTATGATGAATTAGAAATGGAACCTGATCTGTCTTATTAAGAAGTGGCCATCAGGATTCTTGATAAAAGATAACAAGTGCTGTGAAACCGGACTACTAGCCTGGTAAAAGTTCTATGGAGAAACCATAAAATGGAAGAGGCAATGTGGGAACCCGAGGAACTTATGATGAAGAATCACCCGAGTCTTTTGATGCGGTAGAATTATAGAAAATTCAAGGATGAAATTATTTGAAGGAGGAGACAATGTAACACCCCAAGTTTCCACGGTACGCTTCTCTTTGAATAATATAGTAGCGTGTGTTGTACGCAACTTCGAGTTCTAACACACACCCAAACCAATCAAACTAGCCGTTATGAATAGTAATACACATATTTTGAAATTTTATAAATTTTATCTTTCAAAATGGACATCATATTTTGATTCGGAATATAAAAATTAGCATAGGGTTATTTTTTAGTATTTTTCTGAAAACATTCAATTTTTGATGAATAGTGAAAAAACACTAAGTTATAGTTTAAAAACGATTTTTTATTTAAAAAATTATTTATTTTATTTAAATTTAATTAAGGTCAAAATAGATACATAATACCTATATATGTTTAGTGTAATTCAATGGAGTCAGTTTAGAATAATTTTAGTTATATAAAAATTTTATTGAACTTTTCTCCGTCTTTTACCCACCTCCTAGGAAAATTTGCAAATTCACATAAAACTTAATGTTACCACATATATGAGTGGAATTTTGATAATCCGAGAGACACAGTTAATATCAAGGATTAAAATGTGATTCAATAAGATGAAAATAATTTTTGGTGAATAGTATCTTTTTTCTTTTATTTACCACGGTTAAAAGTAAATAGGGTAAATAAGGGTAAAAATGATATTAATATTACCCTAACACATGTCCTAATTCTATTGAACAAATGTATACCGACCAATAAAAACAAAAGGAATAAAATATTATCATTTAGGTCCACTTGGATCAGATTAGGACATTTATTATAATTTAATTCAAAGAAGAGTTAAAAGAGTTAAAATCAAAGTTTAATAACTAAACCATATTTAATATAGGGTTATATATAAGATAAATTAGTTTATAAATATTCATTAGAAATATAAAAATATTTCCAACATAATTTAATTTAATTTATAATTTTTAGACAATAAATAATTTAATTTATTTATGACACAATGCTGATGCAGTAATTACCTAATTAATGAAATATTATGATAATTGATATTATAAATACCCAAATAAATGTAATTCGAAACATTATATGAATTAAATTAATTTTCTAGGATAACATGACATATTAATATTGGTTATATGAAATTTTATTGAAGTAATAATTCTTTAATGAATTTATAAAAAACAAAATACCCAATAGTGTCAAAATTGTCATAAAATAGTATTTAAAACAAATATTATATTATTAATTGATTTTCTATTCCTAAAAAATATATGGTTCAGCCAAAAGACTTATATCATGATAGTAATATCATTAATTGACCACTTGGGGGTCTATTGAATGTTTATAGTATTTTTATTAACCATATAATATAAAAATACAGAGAGACATTGTAAATGTGAGACTAATTAACTAAGAGTTAAAACTAAAAGATAAGGTTAATATGGTGACCAAAACCTGTATAAAATATATTGGTTGGGTGTTTTTAGACTCATCTCCACCATTAAAATTAAATAATCTACTTTGGACCGATTAGAAAACAAATATGAATTTATTAAAAAATAATATTTCTAGCTTTTCCTATGGTGCCCCTCACCCTTCTTATAAAATGGGACTCCCCCTTCTCTCTAATTCAAAACTTCAGAGCCCTTTGTCTCGACCAAACCCTACCCAAATATTCTCTAAACATCCCTCAATCCATCCTAGAGGCATTAGTCTGATCAGAAAGCCAGCCTAAGGAGCTCTTTTGATCAAATCAAAAGGAAGAACCCAAAGAAGAGGTAATGTTTTCACCACCCTCTTTCAAGTTCCTTTCTTCTACAACTTCTTATTTCTTTGTTATTTAAATTTTAAAATAATAACACCAGTAGATAATATATATGGTGATGTTATTATAAATATGTTACAACCATATTCAGTATTCTATCCATCCCTTGAATGAAATGTCACCATACGTGCGTACGTACGGCTTACCGTCTCCACGTCGTGGTGTAATTGTTATTCAATACATTATTATTTGGATGGGTATAATAATGATGTCTAATTTATGTAAATAATAAATATAACATTATAATTATTCTTTATATATGATATACCACACAATTATATATTATTTTAATATCAAAAGAATGATATTATCGCTCGTGCGTACGTATGGACTACCGTCTCCACGAATGCGATGAGATTCATTCGCCATCGTATCCATTTAATAATAATATTCATTTGACGGTTAAAAATTATGTTTAAAGTCTTAATATCATTATATAAATTAATAATATACTACCTATCCATAACAAACATGGCTTATTTAACAAATCATATAAAGGAAAATGAATCAGTTAACACCCGAAACAATGATAATACAAAAATATTACTAACAAAGAAATATTAAAAAATCATATATGATATCATATTAATGTATATGATTCTTTTATAATTAGATAACAATTATTTCACCATTATACAGGAGGTTAACCTACCCTCAACCACGGAAAAGTACAATGTAAGGGTTTATTTCACAATCTCTTCATTATCCAAGGTTGTCTATACGTGATTATCTTCTGGGGCCTCTTTATCATCCACATCCATGTTTCTTAAAAATGTATTTCAAAACATTCTTACTATTTTATAGAATATGGGTTAAATTCATTTATACCATTGTTTTACTTTTTATAAGAAGTTTATAAAGGAATTTTTTTGTCGTTTTCCAAACAAGGTCCTTTTTAACCTTTTCAAAAAAATTAAGGCAAGATTGTCTTTTTAACTTATACGGTGAGTGCAGCTACTTTCCACCATTATAAAATCACTGAAGATTCCCTTACAAGCTTATAATAATATTTTTAAAAGTAAATGTTTTCTTTTATAATTATGCGACTTCTAAATGATTTCAAATAAGATAAATTTGTCTCAAATATTTTTGATTTCATCTATGTCAACATCCTCTGATGGATTTTAAGTTTATTTGGAGTTGATTGTTATGATAGAAAAAATCCATATTGTATTGAAGGTTTTGTGATATGTTTGACTATGGATGTGTTATTTCTATACCATTCATGGTTTATGGAGAATATATTGACATTTTTTATGCTAGTTTTAATATGAATGTTTATGTTATGTTTAAACCTGTTCATACGAGGAACGCATTGGACTTAATAAGTAACGGGTGGATCCCTCTATATCTCCATGATGCATTGGTAGGTCTCATCAGACAAACTAGTGTATTGGCACCAAGCCTTGACAAAATCTTATTTGTAGTCTTGGCACGAGGCCTTGGCTACGTGGTTATCATAGTCTGGCATTATGCATTCCTTCATTCTGAAAGTGGTTATTGATATTTCATGTGATTATTCGATTAGTATAATATCCATGTGAATAAGTAAATGGAATTATTTCATTTTATTTCTGCCATATTATGATGATGTTCAAGTGTAGAAGGCTTTTGTTTTACTTATACACTGCATTAAATTTTAATTATTATTTATGAATGTTTCCACTATATTATTATCCTTACTGGACATATGAGCTCACCCCTTTCTATGTTTTATTTTTCCCAGGTTGTGAAGAATTATTTTATGAATGATCTGAAAGGATAGTATAAGGGTATATGAGTTTGGATACAAGATATTGTTTTATTTTTCACTTTATGATGTAATGTAACATTTATGAATGTATCCAGTGTTTCCAATTCTACTAAACTATTCGGTCTTTCGAGACTTGATCTTTTGTGATCATGCCAATGTTATGTAATAATACACAGACTCTGGGTAACTGGGTCGGGGAGTTATACACAGGATTGTGTTGGACTCTTATATACCATTATTGTTTTTTTAATTTTATATCCACTCCACATGAATTGGATAAAATGTCCCACACCTAGAGACCTATGTGGTGTTTTTCCCTAACATATAGACTAGGATGAATATTGATGTATGACTATCCCCACTCAATCGCTCTACATTTAGTAACAACATATGGTGATACTGGTGGTGGATGATGGGAAATGTGGTTGGTGTTATACAAGGTTGTAGAACATGAGGTTAATGTCCTATGAATTCCTGATACCCGACTTCTCTGGTTCTGTGATTTGAGATACGTGTTTGGTGCCTCAAGAAGTGATATGTGGTTGGTTATCTAGAGAGATGATACACACTTGGTAACATCATTGGTGGATATGGAAGGGATGGGATCAAATGTTGTCTTCTCGTTGGGTGAGAGTGAAAAATAAGTGTTGAAGTGGTTATAATGATCGAATGATTTTATCCTTCTGAATATTCTCTTATAATAATTGGATACATTATTTTGTGAGTGATCATTAGTGAGGTTGGGGGATTATATGACTTGTGTAGTTGATGGTTAGTTCTGTTGTTTGTTTATTGGGGCATTAGTATACTCTTTTCACATTTACATGAGAGATATTGTGTATGATCCTATTAAGTATACATGTTATTCTCACTGATCATATATATATATATTTGAGGTTTTTATGATGAATTTTGTGGTCGAGATGGACAGTACTAGAACAATGATTGGAGTTGTTTTAGTCACTTACACAAGTGATTACTTTTGGTAGTATTTTTTCTTTGGATATGTTTGTATCTATTTTATAGATGAATATGGGATTTCTTTTTTTCAATTACTTATTATTTATTTTATATTATGGTCTATTTTTTGATGGTTTTATGACATGATGCATGGATATTGATGGTAATAACTACTATTTTATTGGTTTAAAGTATTTGTTCTACTCACCAACCCAGGGCGTACTAGAGGTGGGACTCAGGGGAAACTCCTTCTCTTCATAGTCGACCCAAGAGGGGGACTAGCGGAGTGGGGGGTCTTGAAGAGTGATATAAAAGATGACGGTTAAGAGATAGGGGGTGCTTGGAGTTAATATATAGTGAGTAATTCATGGTTTGGTATGGAAAGAATGTTAACCAATCATTATATGTAATGAAAACATGGGATAACATCTTGGAAATAAGATTTTAGGTTAACCTATGATCTGAAAACATGATGTTAATATCTCTAATTATACATTAGAAATTTATGATGCTTTTAGGGTAGAGACCTTTGAGATATACATGCATCATAATTCCATGATATTAGTTTTGAATGGGGGGGGGGGTGTTCTAGGAATGTATAAATGAATTAATTAAATTAATATAAATAAATCAATTGCTACATGACTCAGGCGTTCCTCATTTCTTGATAGAAATTTTACTTTGTCACTACTTTCATTTGTTCTGAGTTAGGGAGGCCTAGTAGGTTGAACCTATTGATCAATGGAGGGTTGATCCTGACCGGTTGGATGATTAGTGGCCACATACGTTTCACTCTCCCCAGCATCAAATCCAAGATAATTATGGTGTTAGTTTCTCCGATATAGAGATGAAACATTATCTGGAGTAGTTAGAGGCCATTTTATGCATGATTTAAGATCCTATTGATTTTTGGGTTCCCCTATTTTTCATATAGTTGAGGAGATAATTATGTCTATGGTGGTCATTATACCTCAGAGTGAGAAAGGAGACCAATGTATTGTGGCACAATTTTCAAAAGTGGTTGAATTTTTAGTTATTATCGATGTTGATGATGGTAAAAAAGATGAAGGAGTTTCTCTCACGTTTGTACGGAAGCATGAGTGTTTGGGAACTAAGAATTAAGTTTAAAAAGATTATATTATTTTCAACTAGTGTGTTTCTAGATTATGAGACCTAATAATGATTATTTAATGTACTATTGTTCCCTTCCCTTTATTTTTTATTCACCACATTTACATTTTCAATGTTTTTAGAGGCCTAGAATAAGTATAAAGTGATATAATGGGTCCATGAGTGAGATGAAACACTCATAGTCAAGAGTCATCAGGAAAGATTGAAGATAAAGGCTTAAAATTGATGGTTACAGATGATGGTCCAGTTGAGGTTCTGATTTATAGGGAAATGATAACAAAGGTTAATATCATGTTTCTTATGGGATGAAATTTCCTGTGCATTTACTTCTAGTGCTCCTATTGTTTTCATTGGATGTGGATCTGGTAGAAATTATTAGTAGAAATTCCCCTCAACCCTAGAGATTCAGTAATTCTGGGGTGGTCAGGATTCCTTCTATCCAAGGATGAAGTTAACACTGAGGAAATTTCAGTTATTGGAAAATTTTTCTTATGTCCAGTATCCAATTCAATTGGGTTTTTTCTTAGCTTTTATGAGGTAGAGTGGATATATAGAAATCACATGATGTACCTTTCTATCAGGGACCAAAGATAGAACATGGACATGAAGGTTGTTCGAAGTAAGGTTCAGGAACCAATTATGTACAGATTTATATGATAGAGGTGATAGTTATAGAGGGTCCAAAGGTCATTTAATTTATTATAAGTTTTCCATCAACCCAGGTTTCTACTTTGTTTTATTTTAGATCATCACACTTCTTTATTAGAATCACATTGGCCCTATTAGTGAGACTGGATGTAGATAGGCTTGAAACACTCATGTTGTTATTCAAATCAGTTTGAGTGGATGACAGATTATTAAATATGTGTTCGAGATTCATACTGATGACATGGAAACATGATTCATTATAATATTTATTTATACTAGAGATACAACCATACAATTTCAATCATTACATGGGTTGGATGAATTTCATTCATATGATTGTTAACTATTTCTATAGGAGAGTTGAGTTTTTAGATATGGAAGGATGATTTGTGGTGTTCAATGGGGTGAAAGGATTCCAGATTGGCATTTAGTTAGTAGATCACCATGTTTCCTTGAATTCCTATTTCATCAATTGTTGTAGTTAGGTTTCTGAGGATGTGGATCCTCAAAAATATTTTTGAGTTTCTATATGTTTTTCGTGAAGATTTTATTACACTATGACATTGATGGGAAGTTGAGTTTAGGGCCGAGTTGTTGTCAAGTACAATGAGGCATTCATTTTTTCCTTATATAATGGAACCCTCAATGTTGTGGAAGTTGAGGATCTATATTGGCGATATGATGTAGAAAATAATTATCAAAACTTGTTTATATTCATGGGGATATCTCTTTTTTTCACAAATAAGAAATATGGTTGTATGAGGCTATGCATAGACCGCCAAAGGATGAATGATGTGATAATCAAGAATCATTACACTCTTATGATAATTAATGACCACTTTGAACAGTTAAGGGGAGATATAAGGTTTTTAATACATATATATAGTCTAGATATAATCTACTAAGTGTGAATAAGGTATATATTCCAAATACTACATTCTATTTCAGACATTGGCACATTGAGTTCATTGTTTTGATGTTTAGTGTCACAAATGCACCAAATTTATTTATAGGACTCATGAACTCTATATTTCGCAAGTTCATGGACTATTTAGTAGTTGTGGTCATCAATGAAATTTTGAAATACTTGAGGTTGGAGGAGGATCATGTTGTGTTGATAAGTCCTTAGAACTAGCTATCCGTCTAAAATATAATCGAAAGAAATTGGTCTGGATTCACATGGGAAAATAAGATTCAAGAACGACCTCTACCAACAAAATGTTATGAAACATAGAAGAATTAATATTCACCTAAATCACCACACTAAGCTGAAAAATGTCACTTCATAACTATTAATTTAAATGGTAAAAAATTCATGAAATGTAAGTAAATATAACAAGTAAAAGAAATATTTTATTTTATATGGAATGGAATGATTATCTTACATCCATGAGAGAATAATTGTAACTATCTATTTCTCAAAAGAATAATTACAACTTAAATCACTATAAAAAAAATTTCAGTATGTGTTCAACACACTAGAATGTTACAAACACAAGTGGCCCCACCCTTATTAATAGAGAGTAGCTTCCAGTCATCCAGTTGCACCAACCATTGAAAAGTATGAGAGTCCATCCATTCCAATTTCCAAAAAACTGAGAACCTATAACATTCTTTAATGTGACTACCATATCTGAAAAACTTGAAAACCAATCCAAGAAAAACTAAACATTCCCATATTTTGTATGTATATTATGAACATATGTAATGACACTACCTAAGGATGACCCCATCAGGATAACTCATTCTAAACTATATTCTCTTATGAAAATTTTAATAGAGTAATATAGAAAAATTGCTACATATTCCATAACATTAATTAACTACAGAACTTATAGAACCACTCCTTCTACTTTTATCATTTTGATCAACTGAAGTATGCTTCACATTCACAATATTATTCTACTTTAATTTTTATTTGGAGAAACCCTCAATATCACCTTCTACTTCTATTGAATACAATTTTCCACTTTCTTCCATCAGTCCACATAATTTTTACTAAGGATTTTTGTTTCTTCATTACTCCTGGACAAAAAATTTTAGTAAACATATCCACAAAACTCTATTTTCAACATAACTTTCAAAACTCTAACAAACCATCTTCCAACATTTTCTATATGTAATGGTAATTATGATAAATGTATTTTGTTCCAAAATGAAACAAATTATTCTTAGACAAATGAATTATAATATCCATGCCCATGAATTATAAACCTTTCCAATAACTAAAACTAGTTTCTTTATTTGATCATATTACCCATAACATCTCCTCTTTTTCTTCAGTAACAACTAGATACCCTTCTTCTGTTATAGAATTTGAAATCACTGATTGTATATTAGACATACAACTTACTATGGTTTCTCTAAAAGTGTTAATATATTTAGTTATGTTCTGAATAGAATCCAAATCACCTCAAAAATCATCATCAACAAACCCAATTAATGGATCATCACATGAAAAATAAAGATCCATTACTTATGTTTAATTGAAATACAGAATAATACATTTAAATCATCCCAATGGACCATTTGTGTATTTTATATAAACTAGATAAAAACTCCAACTAGTTGATTAATATCTAGGATTTTACATACCATATCATTTAAAAACCCTATAACAACTAATGCATTATGAAATTTCAACATTTACTTATTTTATTCTTATGTTTGTAGATTTTATTAATTCAAAAGTTGAAAGTCACCTATGAGAGGAGTTAAACCTAGCTTACATGTACTTATTTTGAATCTTTTTGTGATCTTCTAGATGTAATCCTTTTATGATAAAAATAATATTCTAATTTTCCAATCAGTACAAATCCCTATTCCAATGAATTATTTTCATTCCCAAAATATTTAATCTCAAACGCTCTAAAACATTCATCCTTTAACTTTTGAATCAACTGAATATTTGGACTTACTGAAATCATCCAATCCACACACAAAATAAATATGATAAATTCATTTTCTACAAACACTTTCCAATAACTAGTTCATAAGTTTACTTAAAATGAAATATTTATCTTCCATAAAGGAATCAAAATTTCAGTTCTAATATTATGGTGATTGTTTCAAACCATAGAGTCTCCTTCTTGGTTTTCACACCATGTTTAGATTCTGATTGCATATGAAACCAATAATTTAATTCATATGAATTTATTTCTCCAAATTTGTGTGAATAAATCCATATTTCCACCATTTTTTAACGGTATAATTTTTGGATTAAACATAAAATAAAAAAGTTTGCATGGTAGTTTGTTTTATTACTTGAGAGAATATCTCTGAGAATTAGTTACCTTTATTCTATTGAAATCCATTTAGAAATAGCCAGGATTTATATTTCTTCATTCTGTCATATTCTTATTTCAATTGTAAGACACACTTATTTTCAAGGGATTTCATCCCTAATGGTAATTCCATTATCACCTAAGTGTTGTTATAAGTCCCCAGCATTAAACCTTACTTAATCTTGAGTTATTACAAGATTACACATTGAGGATATTTTCAGGTTTAGAGTTTTAGAGAATTAGATCATAAAACATGCATTACATTCCACATTTAAACAAAGTGGTTACATAAAAGATAATATTCATTTTTCCCACCAATGGAAACATATTTAAAAGACATGGATTCTTTCTTGACACTTCCTTGACACTATCATCATATCATGTACCATTCCCTTGACCTGTGAAAAACATTTCAAAAACTTAGGATGAGCATAAAAATCTCAGTAAGGGATATAAAAAGTATGGAAAGAAAACATGAGTACATATATACATAAGAATTAAATCATACTTTACCCTTAAAAAATAATCACATTAACATACCTCATAAAATCATGAATAAATCATAGAAATCATAACACATAAAGGTAACTTGAGGCATTCATAACATTCTTATCTAGGGAGTAACCCTATTGGTTACGTTTGGAATACCCATCACAGTATATTCCTTAAATATCTTCACAGAAATCTTAACGTTTAACTCCTTCACGTTTCCCAATGCATTGGAGAGCTATATCGGGCTCACCCGCCCTTAGTTTATCATTGAACCACCCGTCTTCATAATAATGCCCAAGAACCACAATATAATCGTATCACATAAAACATGCATAAAGGAAAAATAACATTTCCACATTTCAATCACAAGATACCAATACAAAACATTGATATAAAAACATAATGAAAACAATTTTCAATACCAAAATAAAAGAAAAGTAAAACATGGTATTTATTTTTCGTTTAAAAAGAAGGTATGACTTGTAGAGGAAGCCAAAACTCAAATAATGGTCACGGCGGCGGAGAAGTCATTGTCGCCACATACGTACGACAAAAACATTCCTTTTTGTCGTTTAGTAAAACGCTTCGTATAAAAAAGATTCCCTTTGGATAAATGTAAAAGTCAAATGAGATTATACACCATATAAAAGAAGGTTGTGTATAAAACAAAATATGCCTCAATTAATGGAGATTGAGACGAAGTCCCTTACCTCGGGTCCGACTTGACTAGATCGTTCTTTAACGTCCTGAATAATAAACTTGAGTTAATTTCTACTTTATTAAGAACCTTTTTCAAGTTCATTATTGCTTTTATATCACTTATTACCATGTTATACAAATTATGTAATCATTTATGTTAATAATGTTTGTTTGGTCGATATTTGGTTCTTAAGTCGAAAGTGGACTTCATACAATTACATGTTGTTCGTGTGGTCAAAGGTTCATTATATCCATAATGATATTCATGATTTGGATATCATATATATCATATATATCCAGAATATACATGTATTTATAGTATTTCATAATCATTTTGAGGTAAGAAATGAAATGCACCGTTCATGGAGACGGTAAGCCGTACGTACGCATGAAAGCTACATTCATTTCTATGTCATATTAATGGAATTAAAACTAAATAAGAGTTATTTATCTTTTAATTCCATAAATATATTCATCATTTATACGTATCATACATAACGTATATCCATTATATATATGTACTTATAATAGTATATTACATTTGGGGATAAGAAATGAAATGCACCGTTCATGGAGACGGTAAGCCGTTACTTTCATTTCTATCTCATACTTTAATGGAAAGAAATAATAATGATATAAAGGAATATTATAATTCTAGTATAACAGCATATATAATAAATTTATATCCATCATTTATACATCACACATATGGCATTAACGAATCAAATCACTTTGAGGGGGCGGTAGTCCGCACTTCCTAAAATGAAGATATCGCGTATACCAATAATGGAAGCCATAAAGGTATGCCATAAATGAAAAATACAGAAGCATAAGGAAAACATAAACATATTATATATCATATAAAAATATAGTGAAATCTTAATGGCCGCCTTTGAAGGTGTTATATGAGTGTTGAACAATCATCGTTTCGTGAGGTAGAAATTCGCCATCCACAGAAACAGTATGTTCTTTAACCATAAGATGTAGGTTTGTGTAAGTGTAGCACTAATACTTCTTATACCAAAATCCTAGTATATGGAAGATACTTTTTTGTTACAAAAGAAATGAATAAAAAGATTTTAGGGGGTTGGAGAAGCAAAATAAAACAGAAGGACTCAAGTGAAGACATTACCCTACAATCCGGTAACTCCCTTTGGTTTGAGCTCAAAGGCTACCTTGGGAAGACTTCTGCCCAAAGATAGGCTTCTAAGGGTATGATAGGGATTTGGAGAGACAAAATGGGCCGATCTTGGCCGAACCAAAGGCTTTATAGGTGTGGGTAAGGAGGTAGAGGTGGGGGCCTTTTATAAGAGGAGATGAGGGGCACTCTTGGAAGGTAAATATATGTTACTTTATTTTAAAATGAGTTTCGGATTTAAAAGGTCCCATATTGATATAATTATAGTATAAGGTTATAAGGGTTCGAAATACACTCATCAAATATTTTTTTGACAAGTGTATGTTATAGTTTTAACATTATCTTTTCATTTTATTTAAATCCTTTATTAATGAGGTAATCACTGCATCATCATGGTGTCATAAATAATTTAATTTATTTAAGGTCTAAAAATTATAAAAAAAATACTATGATCGAGGAAATACCATTATATTTCCAATGAATATTTATAGTCAAAAATCTGACTTGTACAACCCCATGTAAAAATTGTTTTAGTAAAATAACTCATGTTCGTGTCATTTTTACTTTTATATTAAATTAAAAGATATTAATGTCATTTTCCAACCAAAGTGGCTCCATGGGGTCCCCAAGTTGACCCATAGATTGTCTTGGTCGTCCATGAAAAATCCAATAAGGCTAGGACATGTGTCTAGGTCATTTCAAATTATTAAAACATTATTTTTACCTTAAACTACACTAATTACCTCTAATCGCGATTAAAACCTTAAAGTTACTATTCACCAAAAAATTATTTTAATCCCATTAAACCGCATTTTACTTTTTTAATGACAACCATGTATGTCGGATTTTTGAAATTCAAAACACAGAGGTGGTAAAATTTCATTGAAATGAAAAATCAGTTTTTTATGTACCACTTAGTGGTTTCACTATTCATAAAAAAGTGAAGTTTTTCAGAAAAATACCAAAAATTCACCCTAAGCTATATTTGATATTCCGAATTCAGAAATGAAGTCTATTTTAAAAAATTAAAAACAAATTAGTTGGATTAATTAATTCAATAATTAATTTCCGCTGTCAGAGAAAATAGAGCGTTTTTATGAAACAATAAGTATAAAAATATTGACACTAGTTTGAGTCCAATTTCAAAATGAAATTAATTCCAACAAATAATATTGGATTTAATGGTAAAAATATATTCCAATTTCCCTTTAAAACCAATTCAAAAGATAATATATTCATATAAATAAATTATATTAAAAAGTGGTTTTGAATTAAAATACAACATTTTTCACTATTCATTAAAAAAATGAACTTTATCGGAAAAATACCAAAAATTTACCCAATGTAAATTTCAATGTACCAATCCTAAATAATAAGTTTATTTTAAAAAATAGATCTTATTAAATTGTCAAAATTTTGATTTAAAAAAGGTTTTCCACCAAAAGGCAGAAAAACAATCTTTTAAAAATACTAGTGTATTCCATGCTTAAGATTAGATTTATTCTCGTTTTAAGCCTCTAAAACACTATATAATTCATAAATAGATAAATATAACTATATATATTATTAATTACTTACATGGGATGTTACATCCTCCCCCCCTTTAGAAAATTATGTCCCCGCAATTTATTTACTTATCTAGTAAGTGGGGGTATTTTTCCCTCATTGCATTTTTAGATGCCCATGTTGCCTCTTCAATCATGTGGTTTTTCCACAAAACCATTACCTGATAAATCACCTTATTCCATAACACTTTCTCCCTGTGTTCAAGAATCTGGACCAGTTGTTCCTCATAAGATAGGTTCTCTTCCAGCTGAACTACCTCTACACTCAAAACATGAGATAGATCTGGCATGTACTTCCTTAACATTGAAACATGAAAAACACTGTGTACCTAAGATAAACTCGGAGGTAAAGCCACTCGGTATGAATCTGATCCAACTCTCTCCAGAATTTCATATGGTCCAATGAACCTTGGACTCAGCTTTCATTTCTTACCAAATCGCATCACACTTTTCCATGGTGATAATTTTAGAAAAACATGATCACCTACCTCAAAAGAGTGATCCTTCCTCCTGTTGTCCGCATAACTCTTCTACCTGCTCTGAGCTGTTCTCATGTGTTTTTGTATCAGCTGAACTCTTTTTGCCAACTCTTCTACCAATTCTGGTCCCATTAGCTTCCTTTCACCCACTTCATCCCAGAAAGCTTGAGTTCGACACCACTTCCCATATAATGCCTCAAATGGTTCCTTCTATATACTATAAAGAGAACTGTTATTATATGAAAACTCAACCAAAGAAAGATGTTGGTCCCAATTTCCTTGATAATCCATCCAAGAAGCATGTAGCATATCTTCCAATGTCTGAATTGTTCATTCTCATTTCCCATCTGATTGAGGATGAAAAGCTGTACTAAAATTTAATTCAGTTCCCAACGACTTCTGAAGGCCTTTACAAAAGTTAGAAGTGAACCTGGGATCACGTTTAGATACAATGGAGAGAGGAACTCCAGGTAACCTGACTATCTCTTTAAGATACAAATGGGAATGTTGATTTAGGGAAAAATTATCTCGTATAGAAAGGAAATGAGCAGATTTAGTCAAGTGATTAACAATAACCGAGATTGCATTATTACCTCGAGGTGTCTTCGGCAATCCCACAACGAAGTCCATGGATATATTCTCCCATTACCATTCTGGTACTGGTAAAGGCTGAAGCATCCCTTTCGGTAACTGCCACTCTACATTAACCTGCTGAAAAGTCAAACAATTCACTATAAAATCAGAAATATCTCTTTTCATTCCATCCCACCAGTAATACTCGTGCAGGTCTCTTTACATCTTAGTACTTCCAGGATGAATGGAAATCGGAGAACTATGAGCTTCAAATAACAAATCTATCTTCATCTGTAAATCACACGTCACACAAAATCTCTTCCCAAATCTCAAAACAAAATCATTATCAATATTTAATTCAGGAAACATACCCCTCTGAACCAGCTCTACCTTTTTCTAAAAATCACTGTCTTGCTTCTGTGCTTGCTTGATTTTGTCTGATAGAGAAGATTTCACTGATACCTGAAACAAAACATAAGAACATCCTGCACCAACAAATTCTATGCCAAAGTTCATCAAATCCTTAACCAAAGGATCTCGTTCCAAACACAACATTGTTAATGAAGCGTTACTTTTTCTACTCAAAGAATCAGCCACTTTATTTGCTTTTCCTGGATAGTAATGAATTGTACAATCATAATACATGATTAATTCTAGCCACTCATCTATCTCCTGTTCAATTATTTCTGAGTGAATATATACTTTAAACTTTTGTGATCGGTATATATTTCACACTTTACTCCATACAAATGATGCCTCCAAATTTTTAAAGCGAAAACAATAGCAGCTAATTCCAAATAATGTGTAGGATAATTTACATCCTGAGTTTTCAACTGTCGTGAAGCATAACCAATTACGTGATCATTCTTCATTAGGATACAACCAAGTCCTTTCAATGAATCATCACTGTAGATAACAAACTCCCCATTCCTGGAAGGTAGTTCCAAAAATGGAGCATTCACCAATCTTCTTTTCAATTCCTGAAAACAATCATCACATTCTTTTGTCCAGATAAACTTAACACCCTTCCGAGTTAGCTTAGTCATTGGACTAGATTACCAAGAAAAATTTCTAACAAAGCTTCGGTAATTGCCTGTCTAACCAAGGAATCTACAAATCTCAATTACATTTGTGGGTCTTGGACATTCTTACACAACTTTTGTTTTTGCAGGATCAACAGTTATCCCATCTTTTGATACAATGTGACCAAGGAAAGAAATATGTTGAAACCAAAACTCACACTTTCTGAATTTCCCATACAATTTCTTTTCTTTCAAGGTTTGAGAAATAACCCTTAAATGTCTTTCATGCTTCTCTTTACATTTAGAAACCACCAAAATATCATCAATGAAAACCACCACAAACTTATCCAAGAACTCACGGAAAATTCTATTCATTAAGTCCATGAATATAGCAGGTGAATTGGCTAGCCCAAAAGGAATTAATACAAATTCATAATGGCCATATCTTGTATGGAATGCGGTCTTCGAAATATCTTCTTCTTTTACCTTCAGCTGATGGTACCCCGATCTCAGGTCAATCGTTGAAAAATATTGATCTCCTTGGAGCTGATCAAACAAATCATCGATATGAGGAATAGGATATTTTTTCATAATAGTGATGTTATTCCGGGCTCTATAATCAATGCAAAGTCTCATAGAACCATCTTTCTTTTTAACAAATAAAACAGGAGCACCCCATGGTGATGTGCTAGGTCAAATGAAATCTTTCTCTAATAAATCATGCAATTGCTCCTTCAACTCTAAAAGTTCAATTTGAGCAATTCGATAAAGGGGTTTTGAAATTGACATAGCATCATGAACTTAGTCAACAGTAAATTTAACTTCCCGTTGTGGTATTATTCCAGGAAACTTATCAGGAAAAACGTCAGGATACTCATTTACCACTGGAAAATCATTAATCTGAACAGTTCCTTTTTTAACAATACGTGCAAGGTAACATTCATTTCCATCTTTTACAAGTTTCTGAGCCTCTTGATAAGTTATCAATAGTAATGGTTCATTCTTGTACACAAAATGAAAGTCTTTCTGAAAAGAAACTTCTTTAGCTCTACAGTCAATCTTAGCATGGTAAATAGAGAGCCAATCCATACCCAGGATAACATCAAACTCTACTAGAGTTAAAACAATAAGGTTCACAAGTAGGTTCTTTCCACGGATAAGGATAGGAAGATTCTTATAAATTCTTTTTTCCTCAACATTTCTCCCAGGTGTTTTTACCACAAGTTCAGGAGTCATTTCTTGAGATTGTATTCCCATTTTACTAGAAAAGGTTTCAGAGATGAAAGAATGTGTAGACCCCGAATCAAACAACACAATTTCATAATCTGAAAAACAATCAAACTACCCGATACAACTTCATTTGATGGCCCGGCATCTGTTGAAGTAGTTTCAAAGGATTTCACCACCCATTTTTGCTTGTAGTATAACTACTTCCCATCACT
The DNA here is from genome assembly GCA_963277665.1 of Viscum album. Taxonomy (NCBI): domain Eukaryota; kingdom Viridiplantae; phylum Streptophyta; class Magnoliopsida; order Santalales; family Viscaceae; genus Viscum; species Viscum album. Next base: position 1,928,919,293 of record OY728159.1, read on the forward strand.
CGAGCTCTTTGTTGGACACTCGTTTTAATAGTGACCCATCTCATTTCACTTAAAACATTTCACTAACTATAAATCAAATTTGGACTTACCATCACCTTGATCTTCTTCAGTGCAATCACGAGCCTTATGTCCCATCTTACCACACCAGTAGCACTTTCCAGAATTCAGAAGACATTCCCCCGCATGACTTTTACCACATTTATCACAAACTGGAAACATAGTTTTCTTACCATGAGACTTTTTTGAAGAATTATTCCCTTTCTCCTGCATCCTCGGTCTCTTCTTCTGCTAGTTGTTATAGAACACTTGATCATCGGCAAACTCCATTTCCACCTTCTCAGCACATCGAACAAGATATTCATAACTTTTGAAATCACAAGAAGCTAAATCCCATTGATATTTTGGCTTTAATCATGAGTAAAAACGATTGATTTTACTATTAAGGTCTCGAATAAAATTTGGAGCATACCTTGCCAATCGAGTGAACCTTTCTTCATAGGTAGCCACTAAGTCTTCCTCTAGCCTCAATTACAAGAATTTCTTTTCCATCCTAAGTCGAACAGCCTTAGGAAAATACTTCTCAAGAAACATACCTTTAAATTCATCCCAGTCAAGATCATCAATCTCATCAGCGTCCCTGATATTTTTAACCATCGTCCACCACTGATCTTCTTCACCCTCCAAACGGTAAATAGCAAGACTAAACATTTGATTGTATGAACACCCCATGACATCGAAAATCTTCTCCATTGCTTTAATCCAACCATCAGCTAGCACAGGGTCAGATGATACTCTGAATGATGGGGGATGTTGGCTCATGAAATGTTCCACCACTGACATGTTCCTCAACGGTTGATCTGGCTGATCTCGTGCATGGATACCACCACCATTTATCGCTTGAGTCAACTGCTCCATTACTGCAAAAAATTGTTCAGTGCCAATTCTGACGATCTCAAGATAATGATTCGGAAGGTTATTTCCTTCTGTATGCCTTCCTTGCACTTCTTCCCTATTTCCTCTACGGAAAACCATTCTGAACAAACATGTATTAGATGATGCAACATGGTAATCTTCAAATGCTCTATCATTTCAATTTGACCATAAAAAAAATATTTTTGGATAATCATTTAATAAAATTCTAACTCATAAATTTATCTAAACCAACCTTTAATACCAACTATAAGGCCCTAGCCTTAAACCATACTTAATCTTGAGTTATTACAAGATTACACATTGAGGATATTTTCAGGTTTATAGTTTTAGAGAATTAGATCATAAAACATGCATTACATTCCACATTTAAACAAAGTGGTTACATAAAAGATAGTATTCATTTTTCCCACCAACAGAAACATATTTAAAATAAGACATGGATTCTTTCTTGACACTTCCTTGACACTATCATCATATAATGTACCATTCCCTTGACCTGTGAAAAACATTTCAAAAACATGGGATCAGCATAAAAAGCTCAGTGAGGGTTATAAAATGTATGGAAAGGAAACATGAGTACATATATACATAATAATTAAATCATACTTTACCTGTAGAGACTCGAAGCTTGACGTACATGGACATTACATTACTTTAGCAGAATACTTAATACATAACAAAAACAGACGCACAAGGACCATAATAGTTTAGTGTCTTTGGAAACTTGGAACGTAATCTTCTAATCGCGGTGAAATATATTCAACATATCCCATAAAGATCTTCTTTTTTTAAAACCTAAATCCTTTGTTTATGTCTTGGGGAAAAGAAAACATAAAAGGGTGAACTCAAATTCTCAGTAAGGGTAAACAAAATAAATATCAATCACGTCATATTCATAAGAACATATCTTTTGGAAATCTTAACCTGCAAAAGAGATCAGAATTTCATAACATGGGATAAATCATAGTAGTGAAATGTAATCCCAATAATCATAACATAAAACATGAAGCTTTTTGGCATACCCACATAATCATAGAGAATCATTTCTTATTAGTCAAGACTCATTTCCAAGACTATCTTAGTAGACAAAGTCCCTTTCTGAGCCGAGTTCACTCCTCATTTCAGTCCTGTTTCACTGAACCAGTATAACCTACCATTCCAGCCATGTCTATCTCATGAGATATAAAATGTTTACCCAATGCATTGGAGGTAGATATAGGTCCCACCCATCTCATAATGATACCATTCTTATGTGTGCCACAAAATCATAAATCATACATCATTGCATAGCCCATGTAATAAAAATGAGATTATTAAACACCATGACATCATAAAACAATTCATATAAGATAAAGGAATTCATAAAAATAATTCCATCACAAAATAATCAAATAATTTTAATAATAGGGATAGAAACAGAACCCTATATTATCTTAGATGGAAAATAATTTTGATAAAACACTTGAACTCCATTCTTGAGGAAAATATCCTTTCTACTTCAAAAATAATTTTCCTGTCATACAATTCTAAACTAAAAGAAGTTGATTAAAAATAAACATGAAAACTTGTAAAGGAATATTCTTGGAAAAAATTTTTTAAAAATCCATTCATTCCGTATAAGTTAGAAAAAAACATTCATCGTACTTTTGTCGGAAAAGTCAAAAAGTACCTCGTACGAAAAATGACAAAAGATTCCTTTAATATCCTTTAATAAAAACTCAACTAAGGGTAAAATTGGATTTAAAAAATTTTAGGTGGATGGAAATAATATTAAATATTGAGGAAACATGGATTTGGACGATAAAATACACCCCAGTAAATACTAAAGTATAAACAATCTTGGATAAAAATGAGATTGTGTTATTTCCCTTACCTTAGGTCCGATTTTCTTCGTATGTGTCCGAACCTCCCGTATAATGATTTAAATAATTTCATTGACTTATTCCAGAATCATACTCATTGTTATGATATCATATATGGTTCACTTATGGATTTATATTACCCGTTCTTTTGTAAATTCCATGTTAAAGAGCATTTTGGGTAAAATCGTTTCATTTGTCGTCCGTGTTTTGACTTGTAATTATTCATATGATTAATTAGATAATGATTACTTAATTATAGAATATAAAACATTATTTATATATAATATATATTCATAATATATATATATATATATAACAGATCAGTAAATGGATAGAAATACACCGTTCATGGAGACGGTAGACCGTACATACGCATGAACGCTGTTTTCTTTTCCTTATTGAGTTGAATGGAATTAAGTAGATGACATAAATATATACAAAAATAAATCCCGAATAATTATTATGTCATATATTTCATTATTAATTATTATATATACTTTATAATCATTCATGAATGGTTAACGTGGAGAATGAATCTCATCGCGTCGTGGAGACGGTAGTCCGTACGTACGCACGAGCGATGATATCATTCTTATGATCGTGGAATTGTATTGAAGTGTATGTATAATATTTCCGAATCAATATCACTTTAAAATAATTATATATATTAATTATTTACATCATTATACCCATCCAAGTAAGGTGGTGGGGGAAAATAGATTACACCACGGCGTGGAGACGGTATTCCGTACGTACGCACGCGCGGTGATTTCATTTTCCATAGGATGGATAGATGGTGAAATTGGGTTGTTTCATACTTATAATAACATATTAGTATATGAGTGATACTGATGTTATTACTTCATGATGAAAAAACTAAAGAAGAATAAGTAGAAGAAGAAATAAAGATGAAAGAATCGATAACGGGCATTACCTCTTCTTTGAAGCGCCTCTTTGAGACCTCCTTTTAGGGCACTAAAATTCGTCTTTGAAGAAGACCAGAACCTCTAAGATGTTGATAGGTAAGTGGAGAAGGGAATTTGGCAGGGGTTTGACGATCTTGAAGGCTCAAAGTGGTGTGAGGAAGAGAGGGAGGAGGTGCCCTTTTATAAGAGAGGAGAGGGGCACCTTTGTAATAACTAAAAATATTATTTAATTATAAATCCAAATTCGGTTTTAAATAGCCCCAAATTATTTTATTTCGAATATAAGGTGGGTATGGGTCGAAATCCTCTCATCCAATATAATTTAGACAAGTTTAGGTTCCTATTTTAACCTTATCATTTAGATTTAACATTAAATTAAATAAATTTACTTTTACCGTGTCTTCTTGTGTTCTTATACTATAAGGTTAATAAACTTACTATAAGCAGCCAAACGAACCCAAAGTTGTTTATTATTAATATATATATAACCTTATCTAAGTAATTTGGCCTAACCTTAGTTTTTTAGGAATAAAATAACAATTACTAATATAATATTTGTTTTAAAAACTATTTTATGTCAATTTTGACACTATTTAGTAATTGATTTTTGTGAAAATCATAACAGAATGATTAGTTCGAAAAAAGTTAATTAAATCAATACTAACATGTCATATTAACCTAGAAAATTATTTTAATTCATAAAAAGTCTAAAATTACATTTATTTTGGTGTTTATAACATCAATTATGTCAATATTTCATTAATAAGATAATTAGTGCATCATCTTTGTGTCATAAATAAATTAAATTATTTAAAGTCTAAAAATTACAAATAAAATATAATTATGTAGGAAATATTTTTTAGCTTTCTAATGAATATTTATTGCAGAATTTATCTTATGTATAACCCCATATTAAAAATGATTTACTTATTAAACATTGATTTTAACTATTTTAACCCTTTCTTTAAATAACTTAATAATAAATGTCTTAATCTAATCCAAGTGGGCCTAAATGGTCATATGTTATTCCAAAGGTTGTTTTTGTTTGAATTAGACTTGTCAAATAGAATTAGGACATGTGTTAGGGTAATAATAATATCAGTTTTACCCTTAATTACCCTATTTACTTTTAACCGTGGTAAAAAAAGTAAAAAGTTACTATTCACCAAAAATTATTTTCATCTCATTGAACCAAATTTTAGTCATTGATATTAACAGTGTCTCTAGGATTTTCGAAATTCCACTCACAGAAGCGGTAAAATTAGGTTTTATGAAAAATTTAGTTTTTTTAACTACCACTTAGTGGTTTCACTATTCATCAAAAATTGAAAGTTTTTAGAAAAATACCAAAAATTAGGCCTAAGATATATTTGATATTATGAATTCAAAAATGATGTCTATTATACCAAATTAAAAACATATCAGTTCATTAATTAATTTAAAAATTAATTCCCGTCATCAAAACAAATAGCGTGTTCTTAAGAGATAATAACTATCAAAAGACTGACAGTTGTTTATGTCTGGTTTAAATGTGAAATTACATCCAATAACCAACATTGTATTAAATTATAAAAATATATTCTAAATATACTTTAAAACCAATCGAATTAATAATTTATCACTATTAATCATTTCTATTAAAAAGGTTGTTTTTAATTAAAATTTAGTAATTTTCACTATTCATCAGAAAATAAAAGTTATCCGAAAAGTACCAAAATTTCACCCTATGCTAATTTAGATATTCCGAATCCCGAAATGAAGTCCATTTTGAAAAATATAAATTACAAAATTTTATAAAGTTGTTATTACTATTCATAACGGCTAGTTTTAATAATATTTTAATAGCATATCGTTGCTTAGTGAAACTTGGTATTGCGTACTACACACGCTATCGAGGAAGGTCGCGATTGCGTGTAATGCAAGGCAAGTCAAGGATGTGTGTTGTGAAAGATCCTTTTGTTGTAGAGTACAACACAAGACATTAATGAAATTAAAAAGAATATTTTTCATAAAATCTCGGAGTGTTACATTACCCATAAAACATAATCAATTTAACATACCTCATAAAATCATGAATAAATCATATAAATCATAAGACATAAAGGTAACATGAGGCATTCATAGAATTCTTACGTAGGTAGTAACCCTCTTGGTTACATTTGGAATACCCATCACAGTATATTCCCTAAATCTCTTCTGAGAAATCATAATGTTTAACTCCTTCGCGTTACCCAATGCATTGGAGAGCTATATCGGGCTCACCTGCCCTTATTTTATCACTAAACCACCCATCTTCATAATCATGCCCAAGAACCACAACATAATCGTATCACATAAAACATGCATAAATGAAAAATAAAATTTCCACCTTTCAATCACAAGATATCAATACAACACATTGATATAAAAACATTATGAAAACCATTTTCAATACCAAAATAAAAGAAAAGTAAAACATGGTATTTATTTTTCTTTTAAAAAGAAGGTATGGCTTGTAGAGGAAGCCGAAACTCAAATAATGGTCACGATGGCGGAGAAGTCGTTGTTGCCGCATACCTATGAAAAAAACATTCCCTTTTGTCGATTAGTAAAACTCTTCGTATAAAAAATATTCCTTTTGGATAAACGTAAAAGTCAAAGGGGTTTATACACCGTATAAAAGAAGGTTGTGTATAAAACAAAATATGACTCAATGAATGGAGACTAAGACGAAGTACATTACCTCGGGTCCGACTTGACTCGATCGTTCTTTAACATCCTGAATACTAAACATGAGTTAATTTATACTTGCTTAAGAACCTTTTTCAAGTTCATTATTACTTTTATATCACTTATTACCATGTTATAAACATTATGTAATTATTTAAGTTAATAATGTTTGTTTTGTCGATATTTGGTTCTTAAGTCGAAAGTGGACTTCTTACAATTACAAGTTGTTCGTGTGGTCAAAGGTTCATTATATCCAGAATGATATTCATGATTTGGATATCATATATATCATATATATCCATCATATACATGTATTTATAGTATTTCATAATCATTTAGAGGTAATAAATGAAACACACGGTTAATGGAGACGGTAAGCCGTACGTACGCATGAACGCTACTTTCATTTCTATGTCATATTAATGGAATTAAAATAAATAAGAGTTATGTATATTTTAATTCCAAAATTATATTCATCATTTAGATGTAACATAAATCACATATATCAATTATATATATGTACTTATAATAGTACATTACATTTGGGGATAAGAAATGAAATGCACCGTTCATGGAGACGGTAAGCCGTACGTACGCATGAATGCTACTTTTCATTTCTATATCATAATTTAATGGAAAGAAATAATAATGATATAAAGGTATATTATAATTCCAGTATAAAATCATATATAATAAATTTAAATCCATCCTTTATACGTCCCACATATGGCATTAACGAATCAAATCACTTTGAGGGGGCGGTAGTCCGCACTTCCTAAAATGAAGATATCACGTATACCCATAATGGAAGCCATAAAGGTATGTCAGAAATGAAAAATAAAGAAGCTTAAGAACAACATAAACATATTATATATCATATATAAATATAGTGACATCTTAATGGCCACCTTTGAAGGTGTTATATGAGTGTTGAACAATCATCGTTTCGTGAGATAGAAATTCGCCATCAACAGAAATAGTATGTTATTTAACCATTAGATGTAGGTGTGTGTATGTGTAGCTCAAATACTTCTTATAACAACATCATAGTATATGGAAGATACGTGTGTTGTTACAAAAGAAATGAATAAAAAGAGTTTAGGGGGTTGAAGAAGCAAAATAAAACAAAATGACTCAAGTGAAGACATTACCTTAAAATCGGGTAACTCCCTTTGGTTTGAGCTCAAGGGCTTCCTTGGGAAGCCTTCGGCCGAAAGTGAGGCTTATAGGAGTAATAGAGTGATGTGGAGAGACAGAATGGGCAGATCTTGGCCAAACCAAAGGCTTGAGAGGTGTGGGTAAGGAGGTAGAGGTGGGGGCCTTTTATAAGAGGAGACGAGGGGCACTCTTGGAAAGTAAAGAAATGTTAGTTTATTTTAAAATGATTTTCGGATTTAAAAGTTCTCACATTGATATAATTCAAGGATAAGGTGATAGGGGTTCAAAATCCACCCATCCAATAGGTTTTTGACATGTGTATGTTATAGTTTTAACATTGTCTTTTCATTTTATTTAAATCATTTACTAATGAGGTAATCACTGCATCATCATGGTGTCATAAATAATTTAATTTATTTAAGGTCTAAAACATATAAAAAAATACTATGATGTACTAAATCTTTTTATATTTCCACTGACTATTTATAGTAAAAAATATGACTTGTATAACCCCATGTAAAAATTATTTTAGTAAAATAACGCATGTTTGTGTCATTTTTACTTTAACATTAAATTAAAAGATATTAATGTCATTTTCCTACCAAAGTTGCTCCATGGGGTCCCCAGGTTTACCCATGTATTTTCTTGTTCGGACATGACACATCCAATAAGTGTAGGACATCTGTCTAGGTCATTTCATATTATTAAAACATTATTTTTACCTTAAACTAGACTAATAACCTCTAATCGCGATTAAAAACATAAAAGTTACTATTCAACAAAAAAATCATTTTAATCCCATTGAACCACATTTTACTTCTTAATGATAACCATGTATGTCGGATTTTTGAAATTCAAAACACAGAGGTGGTAAAATATCATTTAAACGAAGAATCAATTTTTTAAGTACCACTTAGTGGTTTCACTATTCATAAAAAATTGAAGTTTTTTAGAAAAATACCAAAAATTCACCCTAAGATATATTTGATATTCTGAATTAAAAAATTATTTCTACTTTAAAAAATAAAAAACATATAAGTTGAATTAATTAATTCAATAATTAATTCCCACTGTCAGAGCAAATAGCGTGTTTTTATGAAACAATAAGTATCAAAAGATTGACACTAGTTTAAGTCCAATTTCAAATTGAAATTAATTCCAATGACAAATATTGGATTAAATGGTAAAAATATATTCTAATTTCACATTAAATCAAATTCAAAAGATAATCTAATCATATAAATAAATTAGATTAAAAAGAGGTTTTGAATTAAAATACAACAGTTTTCACTATTCATTAAAAAATGGACTTTATCGGAAAAATACCAAAAATTTTCCCAAAGTATATTTCAATGTCCCAATAATATAGAATAAGTTTAATTTGACAAATAGATCCAATAAAATTGTCAAAAGATTGATTTAATAAAGGTTTTCCACCAAAAGGCAGTAAAACAATCTTTTAAAAATACTAGCGTATTCCATGCTTAAGATTGGATTTATTCTCGTTTTAAGCCTCTAAAACACTATATAATTAATAAATAGATAAAGATAACTATATCTATTATTCATTACTTAATTGGGATGTTACAGTTGTTCCCTTATAGTGAATCGAATTCCCCCTGCACTACTAACTACCACCTTTCAAAATCACTCAGAGTATATGATTCTTCTAAAATATATGGTTATCCAACAATAATTAGTATTAATAATATTATAATAGATACATAAATCTTGACTAATTGTGTAATCCTAAATGATATTTTAATATATACCTATTAATCAATTTCATTCGGAACAGTAACTATTGGTACTACTTATTTTGAAACTAATCATTTTGGAACTTCTCCTTCCATAACTTGTGAGAGATCAACACGAATTCATAATATTTATGATATGTATTACACTAGATAAACTTAAAATCCTTATTATATTTACTCCAATCTTAATGAAAGAATATTTATTATTTCGATAGATTCAGAGACATCTGGATTTTCTAGAACATTTATTCTTTCAGAACCACCGTTTAGATAATATTGGAGTAAAGTTTATTTTTTATCCTCAACATACTTAACCTTCATATTTTAATCATTCTATAAGATCTAATAATTGAATATAACAATAAAATTCTTAAAAATTTATCTTTTTAATTATCCCAAAGTAAAAAAATAATCTCTTCATCTCAATAGTCTGTGAAGAAACATGCCTCTGATTTTGATTCTAGTGAATCTCTTTGTTTTTAATCAACATGCATATTGAATAATATTCTAAAAAATAAAAGTATCAATTATTATGTTACTATTTTAGATCAATTTTCATTTATTAATTTCAATCCAATAGGTTCTTATTGGATCTTATAGATTATGTAAGTTGTTGTGCCTACTGATTACCTCTACAAATTCTTAGGCATTCTTGAATATGGAAGCATAATTCTTAGTCTCTCTATCAATGTCCTATTCATTATCTAAATAACACTATTGTGGCAACGTGTTTCTAAAATGATATTTTCATCAATATTTCTCTTTTATTTTAGTAATTATAGAATCTCCTTTTCATATACTCACTACAATTTTTTCGATCATAAACACTATAGCTTTATTATAGTTTCCCTTTCCAATATAACCTTCTGTTGAACAATGATTTTTAAAACATAAATTTTAAGTTTCGGAAAGTATACCATAATTTTCTTGTGGAATCTTTAATGAAGGTAATGAAGTACTTATAATTTCTCTAATAAATAATTAGGGTAGGTCCCCGAACGTGTACATGAAATAATTCTATCTTTTAAAATTGTTTTGATCCATTGGAATGTTTTAAATAAATATTCAATTTCTTACCATGGATACAATTCTCACAACTTCTAAAATTTGGCTGATCCAACATAAATATGATTATTTCAATTAGAATATTTAAAACTACCTCACTATGGTTCCCAAACCAATTATGTGAATTTTTTGATGTTCCAAAAGAATTCATTTCTGAAAGTGTTTCTCCCACATCCCTATTGATTATATAAAATGATAAATATTTCACACCTATAGATATGTGAAGATAACCCCATGTAATTTTACATACTCTACCTATAAATATCATTCCAAATCCTTATTCATCTAGCTAAACAACTCAAATCACATCCATCCAAAATCATGAAACATGTATAACCTCTTTTAGTATTGTAAATATTCCATTCTTTATATGAATTGTAAATTCCCCCTTTACCACAATATCAAGAGCCTCATCGTCAACAAGATGATCTTGACCAAATATTCTGGACACAAAACTTGATGTACACCCTTTTTCTCACACTAAATGGAATGAATATCTAGAATTTATGATCCATGATTCTATTGATATGTAATCATTTATCAGTAGATTTAATGAACTCTCCACTGCCACACATATCCTTCTAGAATAATTCCTTCTAGATATTTTCTTCTAGCATGATGATATTTCATGAGGGGTCAAATTTTCCCATAGTGCCAATATATTTTCATGCTTTATGAAAGATTTTCTCCACACCAATCACTAGATTTCCTCTTTGACAACTTATAATTCTTATGATGAGGTGATTATCCAATTCATTTCATATTCAATACATCATAAGAAGACACTTCACTCTCTCTTCTATTGATCTCTTAATTTAGAATAATGTTATGAACATATGTGAACACCAAATCATTCGTTCCACATGAACTACTCATAATGGTAACTATGGAATCCCATGAATATAGTATAGATGATAACAAAAAATTCAACAAAACATCATCATTAATATTAAGATTTAGAAACTATAAGAAGCTATATATTAATTTGAAATCATTTAATATATCAGATATATATCTTATTTCAGAAAACCATATTCTTAATTACTTCGGTAGGAAGAATAATTTTTTAGTATGGTAGGTTTATCATCTATATGTAAAGAGGATTCCATTTACACTACTATGGTTTTATTCATCCAAATTATTAAATACACATTCCAAACTGATGACATTATTATCACAACAAGTTTCTTATGAATCAGTTTATCCCCTTCAACTTTATCCATTGATTTTAGATTGACACCCATCAACTAAATCTATCGTTCATTATAAATTAGAAAAGTTAATATCTAAAATTTCTAGAAACTAAAAATATTCGATATAATTCAGTATCATGAACCATGAATTCTAATAATACCATCCTACTGAAGAAAATTCACTTCCAATAACAATCAAAAAACATCCACGCAAGAGAATGATACCTAACCTATCAAGAAAATAGTTGATCCACCTTGTAACCTTCCTCTAAAACAACTTATTGACAATTTCATCAGTATTATTATTCCTTCAAAACATAATTAGAAGCATTCATTATAGAATCACCTCTTGGAATCAAATTATGTAAGGAACATTTCAAATATAATGTTCTAGAACCTGGTAGAAATAATGTTCACCCAAATCACTACACTAAGTGAAAAAACCTCACTCCTACCATATCTCCCCCAAGAGGTACAACATTGATGCATTATAAGTAGATTTAAACAGTAGAAGAACACTTTTATTTTTTTCTTTTTAGATTGATATTCTTATATCCACAGGATAAACATTATAACATTCCATTTCTCTAGAAGAAAATTAAAACATAAATCTCTATAAAACAAGTAACCACATTATGTTCGACACACTGTCATATTTCAACCATAGGTGGACTCACCCCTAATTATAGAGAGTAGATTTTGGTCTTACAGTTTCAATAACCATTGAAATGAGAAATATTCCATCAATTACACTATTCCCACTACTGATCACCTCAATCAATATTCAATATTACTACAAGTCTACTATAAACTATAAAATAAAACAGGGGAAAAAATTCCCGTCTTCTAGAAGAATAAGATAAAACATTCACAGACCAACTGAAAGAGTGAGAGTCCATTCGTTCCACTATTCCAACTACTGATCTTCTATAGTAATATTCAATGTGACTAATATCTCATATAAACAAGAAAACACAATAGAGTAAAATGAATTTTCCAATATTCTAGAATTATAATAAAAAACATCTTGAATGACATCACTAAATGACAATCCCATTAAATGAGTTCCTTTTGAACTATCTCTTTTTAGGGAACATCTTTTAGAATACTAAAGGAAAACCATCAGTCCATTTATAACATCATCAAACTAAAAAAATCCCGAACCACTAATTATGGTAATCTATTTCTAGTAACCTAATTTAGTATTCACATTAATAACATTCCAGGAACCTATGGATGATTTTTTAGAGACATTGTAACCGCTAGCTATATAGAAAATTTTACATGTATAAGTTCTCAATGTGGGAGGGGGATATCCTTGGACATTTAAGGATTTTCGGTATACCTAGTTAACATTAAGGTGGATGGTTCATAGGAATAACCCATGAACATAGAAGAGGTCCATAACATTATTTTTCACGTGATTTATTATCAAAGGTTTAAGTTTTACTTCTCTTGGATTGAAGACCTATTAAATTCCTACTATAGGAATTAACAATACATCATTTAAAATTTTCAGTTGTAGTAATTATTAAACTAATTTTTTAAGAAGTTGATAAAATGACCATTTTTTCAGTCTCCTAAGGAATATGTGATATTTGAAGTGTTTTGTGACACTTCCTATTTGGATTTAGGATGTGTCGTGATGTATAAATTATAACATGTCTGTAATGTTTCAAGGATTTTATCCCCCCATGAGAATAACTATTACAAACATGACCTAAATATACTATATGTGGTGTATTCATTAATGTTGTGGTGACATTTACTCATTGAATAATGACTTATGGTCATAAAAAATGACACATAAATTTAGTTTATATTTCCTTATTGAGACTTGAATATATGATAGTGGAGGAGGATGGAGTTTCTCAAAGACTTTTACTTCAAGATCAAATTTACAATAGTATAAGGAAATTATATTGAAGGGTCCGTAAGTAAAATATGTGGGGATTCATTTGAGAATATAAGGATTCCTATAGAGTGATGGTGGAGTTAAAGACTATGAATCTCCGAGTAAAGGTAGTTGATGATAGAAGATACCTATCCTAGATGATGGTATATACTAATTTGTTTTATGAGGAGGAAGAGTATCATTGGTGGAGGTGATGTGTGATCAAATCATTAATGATGATGCCTCTATATGATGGTGATGATATGGATAACCTGAGGTGGTTTTCCAAGGAACGATGCTTTTTTCATTACCGATTTATGAGATAATCCTTCATGAGTTTCATATATCACCCCTTGTGATAAACCTTAATGAATCCAATATGTATCATGGATTTGGGAGGTAGTTTTAGTGGCCTAGGATAAATCATTCAATGGTATATTTTGAGGTATGATGTGTAGTATACTAGTAGGTGAAGTAAAAAATAGTGTCCCTAGTGGTTTTCTGTACCCATTGGAAATCCCCAAGTGGATGTGGGAGGAAAAATCAAGGGATTTAATCACCAGGATACCATTCGATAAAAGAAAATATGATTTTATTTGGATGATGATGGATTGGCTGATGAAGTCATCTCAATTTTTAGAGATTTGGGAGTCAAGTAACATGGATATTTTAGAAATATGTGATATGGAATATGTAATGATGTTTAATAGATCTATGAGGATAATAATTTCTAACCAATACCATTAGATTCATTTTTTAGTTTGGAAGGGATTTCGACAAGTATTTTTCTCTCAGTTAAAACATAGTACTACTTTCCTACCCTATAAATTTTATAAGAAGGAACCGAATATCAAAATGTTATAGAATATTCTAATATCATGTTTGATTGATTTTTTTAATCATGGCTATGATACCATCCTTTCGATTGTTTTTATTTTCATAACTTCAGATTTTCAACCATCGGTATGGTCCCCTTTGAGGTATTTTATGATAGGCTATGTTGATCTCTATTTAGTTGGAATAAGATTAGAGAGGAAAAAATTCGTGGTATTATTGTGGTGTAGGGAATGATGAAGAATATTCATTTGGTTTTTATAGGATAAAGGTGGAATATGACTATCTATGGATTATTCCAATAAATGGTGGATAGTTTAGGACTATAAGGTTGTGGACCATGTTTTCTTGACGGTGTTCCCACATAATGGACAAGGGAGGTTTGGCCAGGGGTAAATGCTATCACCCCTATTATTATACCATTTCAGGTGTTGTAGAATTATAGTGTGATGGATTATCATTTGGTTCTATCTCCATAGCTGAAAAATGATCATGATGTTTTCCATGTTTCCCAGCTACACCATTATCTTAATGATGATTCCCATGTCATCAACCGGGTGGATTTGGTTATCAAAAATGATGTGATGTTCATGGAATGATTGATCATGATTCTGAACTATTGGGAGCATGTATTTTGTTAGAGTTCTATCCCCATGTTTTGAATCTATAAAGGGAAGATATTCTAGAGGATAATACTTGGGAGTGGAATTTGAAGATGAGTTCTAAGTACCTAGAGTTGTTTTTTCCTTGATGTTTGTCTATTTTAATGGTAGGATTTTTTAATGGTTATTTGAATTATCACTGTAATGTTTTGAGATCCATTTTTTTAATTAGAGTTATGGTTTCAACATTGTTTGATTGGTATCTTCGAGGGGATTGTTGATATTTGAGTTGTTGTTATCATGATCTAGGTTTATTTTGATTCTTGAGTATTGTAACTGATAAAGTTGTATCTAATGTAATGGTTTGTACCTTATTGGGATTACTTTGTGGTTCCTCAAGGATTGGGGGATTGGGATCATTCCATTAAGAGTTTTGGGGGATGAAGTTGATATTTTGGGTATTCAGGGGGCCAATATGTCATGTAATTTTTTCTGCTAGTGATCATTTGGGAACTGGGGTTACATGTCATCCATTTTGGTAATCTGTGGTCAACCCTTCGGAATTTATTTTCGGTAATATAGTTCTTGGTGCACCATTTATAGTGAAAATTATTGTCTAGATATTTTATAGGCCACAATGGTCGGGGGTTGACCCAATATAAAATAGGCAGTTTTTAAAGTCCTAATACGGTCACAGTGTCATGATTGTCACTTTAGGGGATCATCGGTGTAATACAAGGAGTTGGAGCTCACAAATATTTCTATTTGGTGTAGTGAGTTTTAAATGATGAATGATTTCTTCTACCACCATGGTAAGAGTCCATGGTGGCGTACTGAGAATTTTATATACAGTACACCACACCATGTTAAAAGGCATGGTGCCAGTTAATGATTTTAAATTATGTTTTTAATGAGGAACTAAATTATAGGATATAAGGATCTAAAATCTAGGTAAACCATATCTCCCATATAATTAAGGAACCATGAGTGTTTCTAGTGTTCTCCACATCATGTTCGACCCTAATGAGCTTCACCTATAAAAGGGGGGGGGGGTCGAATCTACCTTGGTTTTGTTACCCCATTTCCCCTTCAAGCCCTAGCTGACTATTAATCCTCTCTAATCCTCTCTAACCATCCCATTGAGATTTATAATCCCTTGAATAATTGGATCAAACCATTACTGGTCGAGGTGTGATCTTTAGACTTATTATTTTTCTTGACTTCTTTCCTTTCCTAATGATCACAATACTGGGAGACTTTAATTTTTCCATTTTTTAAATAGGGTAGATAATGTCTTGATATGGATTGGTTTGGTGGGATTCTTGTAAATATTGATGCAGTTTTCCCCCATTGACTCTTCCATTGTGCGTAGTAGTTTTTTTATGATCCAATCATGGTAGGGGATTTGAGTTCTTTGTCTTTTATGTTCATTTTTATTATTATAATGATATTTCCCTCCATTGGTTGAACTATGAGAATGAACATAATTAAGGTAATAAACAAATGTAATGAAATTTATTGAAATGATGTGATTCACATTTGGTTACCTATTTGACTTATTTTTGAGTGTTGTTGTTTCTTTATCTATGACTATTATTTAACTAAACCTTATAATGATTGATTTATTTGAGAATATCCATTATATGGTTTAATAAATAATTTCGGTAAGTGAATATACTAATATGAGTAAGTATGTTTGTGCTTTCCTTGACCAGTGTGTCTTGGTGGCATTGTTTTTTGTGTCTTGGTGGCCTTGGTGGGGTGTGGCTTGGTGGCCTTGGTTTTATGTGTCTTGGTGGCCTTGGTTGTCATTAAGTTGATTGATGTAGTGGTTTACTTATAGAGGTTCATTTGTAATTGAATAACATAAAATTATATAATGATTTGGTAATGTTTAAATAATTTTATGGTGTGAATTTTAATTAATAATTACCTATGTAAATCTTAGTGGATAAATAGTTAGATAAATTAATCAAGAATGGAACTCAATTTGTTACCCTTTTTTAAAGCTTGATAGTTGGTAATTCTATATTAGAGGAAAAAATTTGTGGAATAATATTAGAAGTAATCAGATGATGGTTGTGTAAGTGTTTCTTGTGTGAACCCAAAGAAGTGGTGATGTGTCATAATATTATATATCAGTATTATTTTATGAATTTTATATACACCCCACCCGAGCTGGAAAATATTACCAACACATGGAGTCCCTAGGGGAGTTTTTCCTAACATCTAAAATGATTTGGGTATGGATGTCTGGCCACCCCTCTCCAATGACCTCCCATTAGAAGTAAATTCTGGTGATACAAGTGTTGTATAATGATATATGTGTTTAGGGATATACATTATAGGATTATGAAATAAGGATGTTGTCATATGTGTTCATGATACCCTACTACCACAATTTCATGATACATGATATAAAAATGGTGCTGTATGATGTAATATATGGTTGGTTCAATGAGACCTGATACATATTTGGTTCTGTCATTGGTGGATATGTAATTGATGGGAGACAAGGATATCCTATAATTGAGAGAAATAAGAAAATTAGTGTGGATTTTTTTGTGGGGAACCAATGACTATATTATTCCAATTATCAACATATTATACATGGATGTGTTAGTTTTTGAGTTATCCTTAGTGAGGCTGGGTGGATAGTTGACCGATGCAGCTACTACATAGTACTTCTATTTTTTCAATGGGGAATTAGTATTTTATTTTCACATTCTCACAAGAGACCATGGGTATGATCCCACAAAGTATACATGTTATGATCACTATACCTATACCAATATTTATATTTTTAGGAGAACATTAGTGGTTGAGATGGATAATACTTGCTAGAATCTTGGAGTTATTGTAGTCATTGGCAGAGGATTTTACAATTGAAATTTTTTATTTTTGGAAATATTTGAATATGTATCATTCATTCATAAGGTATAATTATTCTATGGGATTTTGGTTTAATTCATTTATAGTATGGGGGATTGTTCGGTGTTTTTATTTTATGATACTATGATATTGATGGAAATGTCTCCTATTTGAGTGTTTTACACCCATAAATCTAATATCCAACCCATGGACTACTAGAATAGATAATCAAGGGTAAATCCTTCTCTTCATTGCTATTGTAGGATGGTTACTGATGGGGGGGTCAGAACAAGTATTATAAATGTACATAAACTTGTACATTTAAAATTTCATAACAAAAAGATCAACCAAAAGCAATATAAATTAAATATATGTATTTAGTATAATATATATATATATATTAATGATAATTTTAACTAACCATCTATTAGTGGTGTATATAAGAAGTATGAATCCCAACACTATGAGTGACATACTATCTTTCTTCACTCTATTGAATGTGAATATTGTTGAACTTGAGACTCGTGCATCATTTGATAATCATCTGATATGTTTGTTGGATCACGTTGATAATGTGTTTCTAGGAAGAACCATGCCATTTGTTTATGTATTTTGGAATCATTTTCATGTTTAGTAGGACACATGGGGGAGAGAAGAAGATATACTGGCTTTGTGTACCTATATTTGTACCTCATAATAATGGAGATTCTTGGGAGTACATCTTGATTATTAGATCATATATGGTGAGGAGATTTTAAAATCCTGAACTTTTATGGATATGTATCAATATCATTTTTAGGTACCCTATTTCATTTTTGAGTATATGTATTTTTTATTTTTTATTTGGGGATTTTTTGGGTGAAATCAGATAGTTTTGGAAGGAATAGGGGCAATGAATGTTTAGCGAATGGTTTCCCCAACTGTATAGCCAGGCCAGTAAACCATGTGAAACCAAACAGAGGGGATTCACATGGTTGGTGCATTGTTTTTTTATACATTTTCCCCTCCATGTAGTAACTATGTTACCCCTGGGCAGAGGCACAATGTTTGGGAAAACCGTGTGCCCGTATAGCAAACTGTTTTGGCAGAAAATTATGTGCCAAAAAATAGATTAAAAATTATCTAACCCCTATCTTCATCTTAATTTGAAAAAACTCAACACTAAATGTTTTGTATAATTTTTAGAGGCATATATAGAGATTAAAAGGTCTTATTAACACAATTCTTAATGAATCAATGACCAAATTGAAGATCTTCCACTCTCACAGTAATACATTCTCATCATGTTTCGTTTCCTCCCTCTCTTCCATTTTTTATCATCTTTTGATCGGATGTTTTACTCTATTAGTGATGTATGTAGATCTAATATTTTTCTTATCATAGATATATTTTTTGTATCTAGTGTTCATTATTTGTACAGAAATTGAATGTTCAGATTCAATTTGGGGGTTTCTTTTGGATAGCGCTCATCATTAAGATTGTGGTTGGTTCTCTAAATTTTTAATCCCATATTCTTTATTTAACTACATGTATATAATTTAAAAACATGAAATTTCCATGAATGGGAAATTTCATTGAATTCTGAATTGAATTAGATTAAATTTCCATGTGATAATAAATTAGGTTAAATTTTGGGAAATTGGAGATTAGTTGAATTGGATTAATTAACTAGTTAATTAATTAATGGAATATTAATATTATGGAATTTATGGGGTACATGGATTTTGCAATTGGTAAATTAAGATGGGAATGCATAAGTAGGTAAATTTTGAGATATGTAATTCATTGATATGTATAATATGAGGATGTTTAGATTAACATTGATGGGTTAATGGGTAATGTAAATAAATGTCAGTGATTGGTCTAATGATGATTTTTTCATATTATTAACTATGATTTAAGTAAAGAGTTATTATTTATTGATATAATTAAAATGTATAAATTAATGAGAATGATTTATAATAATTTTAATGATGCATAACATTGATATATGTGAAATTGTGATTTTTTTGATATTGTTATATTTTTGATAGGTGTGATAAATGAGTGCGGGACAAGGATTGAGGCTCTAAATACCCATTCTTGATAAAACTCTATGGGATAGGGATTGAGGATCAAAATACTCATCTGTGACAGAAAGTGTGGTACATGGAATGAGGCTCCAAATTCCAATGTGACATTGAGGTGTGGGACCAGGAAACTGGATCCAAATACCCCTGAGGTTTTCGAAATAGGGTTCTATTCCCATGATATTGAAATTGTTCTATAGGTCCAAATATCTGTGATATAAATTTAATTTAAATGGTAAATGATAATCCTGGTTTTTTGATATGGTTTAGGCTCCATCACGAGCCAAAGAAGGTATTGATAGTTTAGGTGTCCTTAGTTACCTGGGGGTTTATATGGTTAAATAAAGGCTAAATGGATATATAAAAAGATTATTTTCTATATACAACTACCTAAACTATTACCGACTAAATTTTATTTGATATATTGTTGGTGGTGGACTAATAAGTTGTAATCCCACCTTACCCGGGATTCCTGATCAGAAACCAAATAGGCTTCGTGTTTGAAGGACAAGATAAGGGAAAAATTCCTATGTTAGGTGTCCGATATGGGATAGATCTTGTATGAGGGAACCTGACTTGGTATTGGGACCCTCATGGAAGTTTTTAGGGTATATATTTTGGGTTTTTCATTTGAAACATGACATGTATTTGGAATGACATATCTAATTAATTAATTTTGGATATTGTATTCTGGTTTTGGTCATCATGTGATATTTTTATTTTTTTGGTTATGGTTATATAATATGGGTATTTTTTATTTATTTTAATATTTTCCTACTTAGATAAAGTGGGTATAGTCTCCCCATGATCAATATTAGACCCTCAATGGTATTCAGTAGTCTTTGGTGTATGGGGAGGAACAACTGAGGAAACAAGATCAATCGGATTGGGGAACC
Organism: Viscum album; assembly: GCA_963277665.1. NCBI lineage: Eukaryota > Viridiplantae > Streptophyta > Magnoliopsida > Santalales > Viscaceae > Viscum > Viscum album. The sequence goes on from OY728159.1 coordinate 1,928,940,062, forward strand.
GGTGTGGGACACATATGCTACAAACTCACAATACAACCTCAATATAAATCATAAACGAGTCCTCCAATTTATAAATGGATTCACTACCTCCTCAATAGACATAGTTTTAAAAGATTATGATTGATTTATCTATTAATAGAGTTAGTAACTCCATTGATTACATGAGTGTGGGCCCTCAATCTATATAATTGGTAACCCACATGATGAATTGGGTGTGTATCCTATATTAGTAGATTTGATGTCCCCCTGATGATAGGGTTTGAGATCCTCTTTAAATAGAGTTTATTTTCCTATGATGATAATGGTTTAGTTTCTCTGATAGTGATTTTGGTTCCCCCCTTGACCGACACCTATTTTTCCTAGTAGGGTGTGAGTCCTTTACTATAGATCCATGATTAGTGAGTTCTTATATAGAACATAGTATTTATTTTTACCTCTTGAATTAGGGTGAAGTAATAGGAATATAATTTTTCTAATAAGGTTTTCCAATCAATATATATCATTTAGAGAATGATGGTTGTGGAAAACATAATGTTAGTAGGAATATAATTGAGTAGATATTATTCATTAGTTTATTATTTTTGCTCTAGAATATGAATTTTTTTAACCTTATCAATAAATATATTAAAATAATGAAAGGAATTTATAGATTACGGTTATTAGAGCATAAATGAATGAAGTAATAGTTTATTTAACTTATAATGTATATATACTGTAGATTAATGTATTTTACTATTCACAAAATTCAGGTATTCCAAAAAAATCCAAAAAATTCAGCGTAACGATTTTTTGACATGTAGAATTTAAAAATGAACTAGATTTTTTGAAAATAATTTCATATATTTGAGAAATTTAATTTTAAATTAAAATCCTCATTTACTTGAAAAATACCAATTTTAATATTACAACTGAATTTAAAACACATTGAAAAAATAAATAAGGTATAATAAATTTATCCTATAATATAATGAAAAAAATACTAATTTATGAATCTATTTAAAAAAAATCATGTAAATAATTCAATTAATTATAATATTTTAAATAAATATAAATGTTTTATAAAATACCAGGACTTAATTAATAATTTTTAAAATATTTATTTTCTTATACCATGATATAATTATATCATACTATCATTTATAAGACATATAAATTATATTTATACTTTCATTTATTATGTTACTATTCTATTTGCAAGATTACTATTCATAATGGTCACATTACTATTCCAATGGTAAAGTTACTATTTTATTAGTATAGGTTCCTTAACTTCAGCAAATACCCTTTATTACCTTAATTTTTCACTTATAAATTATATACTATGTTTTATATTTGATTTCATATGATTTATAATAAATGAAATAATTGTAAGAAATGAATTAACGTTGATAAAATTATTGGGTCGTTACATTCCCCCCCCCCTTACAAAATTTCTCCCTTGAAATTTTATTTTACATTATAATTTGAAAGCATGTGAGGGTACTTCTTCTTCATTGCTTCATATAGTTCCCATGGTTCCTCTTCTTACTTATGGTTTCTCTGCAGTACTTGTAATGGGTGAGTAGTCTTATTGCGCATGACTTTATCTCTACAATCCTAGATCTTCACTAACTGATCATCATAAGAGAAATCATTTTCCAACTGTACCTCCTATAGATTCAGTGCATGTGAGGAATATGTTATGTACGTACTCAAGATGGATAAATGGAATACACCATGTACTTGAGACATGGTAGGATAATTTTCTAGTTGATAGGCCCCAACTCAGAAAATATCATGAATGTTGAAGGGGATAATGTAACGTGGACTCAGATTTCCTTTATTCCCAAATACCATGAGCCTCATCCATGGTGATATGATGAGGAATACAATGTCTCCAACCTCAAACTCTAGTTCATGTTGATGATTTTCTGCATACCACTATAGTTGAATTTTGGATTCCTTGATGTGATATTTAATTGTTTTCACCTTCTATACAATTTCTTCAACCATTTATGGTACAATAATTTTACTTTTATTGACCTCATCCTAGTAACCTAATGTTCTAAATATTTTCCCAAAGTAGGATTTATTTGGAGCCATTTGGATGATCGAGTGGAAACTGTTTTTGTAAGAGAACCTAGATTGAGGAAGAAGTTGGTCTCATCCTCTTTTAAAGTCCATAAATCATGCCCTCAACATGCATTATAGTATTTATATAGAATGCTCAGATTTTACATTAGTTTGTGGATGATATGTCATTCTAAATTTCAACTCAATTTTTAGACAATGTTTGATATTTTACAGAACATAGAGGTGAATCTCAAATCTTGATTAGATACAACTGATCGTGGTACTCTATAAACCCTTACTACTTAATTGATGAATATCCATTCAGGTTGATCTAGTGTAAATTCCTATTGAATTGAGATAATGTGATCTATGATTGTAATATGATCCAAAAAAACTCATATTACATTGATTCCTCTAAATGTCTTCAAATGTCCAGTGATAAGGTCCACGGTGATGTTTTCTAATTTCCATGTTTTTATGGGTAATGGTTGCATAATACCCTTTCACTTTAGACTTTCTTCCTTCACTTTTTGACATACCAGGAGATTTAATTTATATTCATCAATATCCTTCTTCATATTGTCCCACCAATAATACTCTAAGAGATCTCAATACATCTTTTTCCTATCTGGGAGAATAGAGAAGGTTGAGCTCTGTGTGTCATTCAAAATATCATTCATTATATCTGAATTAGATGATACACATAGTCATGAAACACATCATACAAGTCATTTATCATTAATTTTGAACTTTAATGATTTCCCCTTTCTGATAGCTTCCACATTTTTTGAATTCCCACATCATTTTTTGAGAATACATTATTTTCTCCATGAGGCTTGGTAAAGAAATCATCTGAGAAAGTATTGGTGATGATCCTTAATTAATTAATTCCTATGTCTATCCTTTGAAAATTTTATATTATTAGATCATACTCAATTATTATCATTGATAATGTTTCAGGATCTTTTCTACTTTGGCCATTTGACATCTTATATTTTTTACTAGGATGGTAGTGGATTGAGCAGCTGTAATACTTGATGAGATTTAACAATATTCCCAATAACATATTAATATCTTTATGTGAAAATATATATTTTAGGCTCTTATAATTAGTATATATTTTACACTTCTCCTCTTGGAGATAATGATTCTGAATTTTCAATGTTAAGATCACAAATTCTGACTCCATATCTTGCATGGGATAGTTTTCTCATGAATTTTGAACATACTCGAAGATTTGGACATCACATTATCATTTTTCATTAGAACACATCCAAATACATTATTTGGATAATCACTTTATACAACAAATAGTACAATAATTTTGGGATGTGTGTGTACGAATGTATTGATAAGCCTCTTTTTAAACTATTTGAAACAATCTTTACATTCACCTGTCTATTAAAACATTTCCCCTTCTAAGTTATATTGGTTAGTGGGTTTTAAATTCATGATATTTTCCTCCCAAATCACCAGTAATTCCCAACTATAACAAGGGAACTATGGAGATCCCTTTAGATGTTGGAATGAGACACTCTTCAATTTTATTTGTCTTGGAGTGGTCTGCAGATATTCCTTTACTAGTTATAACATTCCACAAGAATGATTGATCCTCCATCAAAAAATCACATTTACAATACTTTTCATAAATATTCTATCCCCGCAATGTCTTTATCACATTACGCAAATTCTCGTCATGTTCCCCCTTTCTATTGGAGTATATCATAATATCATCAATAAAGACTACCACAAATTTATCGAGGTAATATCTGAATGATCTCTTCATTAAGTCCATGAGTATTGATGGTTCATTAGTGAGTATGAAAGGAATCACTATGAAAACAAAGTGTTCATGCTTCGTTTAAAAGTAATTCTTGGGAATATATTTCATCCACACCATTAATTGGTGATATCCTAACCAAAGGTCCACCATAGTGAAATACTTGGCTCCAAGGAGTTGATCAGACAAGTCACATATCTATGGAATGGGTTACTTGTTCTTTATTGTGATTTTGTTGAACTCTTGGTAACCAATTCTGAGCCATGATGATTAATCCTTGTTCTTGAAAAATTGGACTAGTGAACCCCATGGTGAAGCACTAGAGCATATAAAACCCTTGTTCGGATTTCCTTATAACTACTTCTTTACTTCCTCCAACTGAATGGTTCCCATTATATAAGTTGTATTTTATATAGGTATAGATCCAATAATAAGTTCAATTGAGAACTTATCCACTCATTCTGGAGGAAGACTAGAAAATTATCTTGTGAACACATCAGTGTATTCCCTCATAATGGGAATGAATTTGAGCATGATTATGTCCTTTGTATCAATCATTTATGAGATATATGATTGATCATAAGGAAAAAAATACAAACATAAGATGATGGCTATAAAGAATATTCATCCTCCTCCATATAATTGAAGAGAATTGTAGGAATCCTCAGGATGTGTAGGGTGATCTCTATTTCCTAATAGTTGACGTTAGATTTGTATAAAATATATCCAAACCATGCCCCTTATAGCATCAAAAATCACCAATGTAATTATGACAAGATTTTTTGGGAGGTTCAATCCAAAAAACTTAACTAATGAGGAGTTATTTACTTTGGATGTAATGATTTATCCCATTTTCTATTCTCAAAGATAACTCAAACTCTTTATTTTTTGGGGTTGTTTTAATTATTCTACTAAACTTTCAAGATATTAAATAATTCTTTGGACAAGAAACAAATAGGAAATTCTCAATTCATGAATGAATAACCAACGTACCAATGACAACATCATTGTCATGTGACACCTCATAAGTAATGATAGCCTAATCCTTCCCTCGATCATTTTTATCTGGTGAGTCTTAATGCTTACTACCCTTGAGGAGTCTATGTTTAGTGCACTGGCTTGCATAGTGCCCTTCTTCCTTATAGTTGAGCCATTGAACCATTGGTGGTTCTCCCATTTCCTCCTCCAATTTATTCTTCTTCCTCACATATCTTCGACATTTAGAGGATTTTTATGCTTCTCTCCCACACATGAAGAATTTACCCAATCCTTTGAGGAAATTACCATGATACTTCATCCCATATTTTTGACATGTGAGTGGTTGAATTTTCGTTGTACCATTGTCCTTTGATCATCCAACTAGAAACTCTATATTTCGTTTCTTATCTCCAAATCTATCTGACCATTCTACAAACTCAATATCCACTTTGACATAACATAGAACTACTTCATCATAAATCCCAAATAATCTAATTTCTAGAGCCTATCTATGGTGTGAGTATAAACCACCAAAGAATCTATCAGCGTTCATTGCTGCATAAAAGACACGATAGAAAGTTTCTACCTCTTAGGTGAAGGAGGATGGTCCAAATTATTCAGGTTAATGTTTATATCCTAATATATATGGGAAAGAATCACTATGATGTTTTCAACTCCACCTCACAAGGAATTGGGGATGATGTTTGAGAAATAAATGCATTATCCCTCACAATGGATGTTATCCTGGTTTATTGTAGTTCCCACCATTTTTAATGTAAAATATGTTTGACCCAAACATTAGTAAACAATTCCTGAAAAAAAATTAATTTTTTGGGCAATTGACTTTGATGAAATATATCATGGGGTCCCTATGTTTTTTATTTATCTAAAACAAATATTCATTGGTGCATACATATACTTGGAATCATATTGAGGGGTTCCACCAAGGTCATGTAATTCATATTCCAAAATTAACTAAATCATGCTCAAATACGAACTATAGAGACCCTACTTTTTTTACAAATCTATTACATCATTTTAATGATAAATTATATAATATTGTTACAAAACCAGGATCCAATGGTTTAGTGTCTCGGGAAAATTTAGACCATGCATAAAATTTACATAATAAAAGTCAAACATTACTTAATTACTTTTTCTCTAGCTTCTTTGTGTCCCTTGTGTTCTCCTTAGTACATGTAATCTCCTGAGGATATACATCACATAAAGGGGTGATCTGAAAGAAAAGTAATAAGACAGATAAGAACATGACTCATTATAACATGGGTGAGTATAATTATCATCATAATACAACAATCATGGGGATCATCATCATAATCATGAGATAAAGTAATATATAAAATCATGGAATGTGGAAATTCATAAAAAAACATCCTATCTTAGTAGAAAATACCACAAATAGTTGTGGAAAAACCTATCATCATGTTCACGCATAACATATGTGAATCATCACACCATCATCATTGTGAAAAAATATAGAATCATGTTCATTAATATTTCATGTTATCTTATGAGATAAATCACAATAACCAATGAATTTGAGGGTTATATAATGTTGGGTGCACCTGTCACATCATAACATTAACATAATCCTGCATGCAATATGAAACTTATAATAATTATTTAAATTAAATAACCCTTGGAAAATAAAATGTTTTTCATGAGAATTTCATAAAGAATAAACAAATGTATAGACTTAATGGTTTCAAAAAAAATGGAATAACATACATGGTATAAGAATCATCAATCTTGAGAGAAGAAGAAACAATATCAAGAGAAGTAAAATATGTGTTTTTAGATGGAATTTTTATTTGGGAAAAATCATTAAATTATTCATAAAACCACATTTGAAGCATGTATATCCCAAAAAATAAATGCGATAGAAAAAGAAATTTAATTTATGTATCATTAATGGAATACCCATATTGAAAATGCAGTGAAAGATGGAAAACCTAGAGAAAGGGAGTTGGGATTGAGAATCCCATTACATTATATCTGAATGCATTCACCATATTAATATACCTTATAATAAAATTGAATTCATTAATTGTAAAATAAAAAACCTCTAATACATGCATTGTATTATTTATTGTTTTATTATGTTCACTTAGGGAAATTGTAATAAGTTATAGAGTTAAATTTCATCATTTCAGAGTGTTTGTTTTCTTGGTTTTTATGATCGGTTCAGTTGTGTACATGTATGTAAGATTGTGAAAAATTGGATAATTATCAGGAATTAAAAATATTTGTTATTGATGAACTTATTGAATATTTAATGATCTTATAAATAATTTGTTTATATGTTATAGGGATGTATCATAAAATAAAATGTTAATGATAATAATTTTAGGATAATTTGGTGGTTTTTTATCACAATGAACTTGTTTTGTTTTATCATTTAGCATCATGTATATATGTTAGTTCCAAAACAGAAAAAATATTATAAAATAAATTCTAAATTTTGTTAAACAATTATAATGGTTTTTTAAAATCCTTTATGGTGGTGATGGAAAATGAACAGTTGTCGTACACGAAGGCAATAAATCAATACCTCAAAGACGACGTTTTCATTTTTAAAATAAAATAGAGATGATAAGGGGATTGATGATGGGTTATTCCATTAGAATAATAAAATTAATGAAAATATGGTACTTGAGTTATCATTCCACTTTTATAAGGGGATGTGAGTAGAGAATAATAAAAGAGAAGAACATAAAAAAAATTAAAAGAAAAGAAATAATATGTTTTTATAGAATCCTTTACCTTGAGAACTTCCATGGGGTGGGGGGGGGGGGGGGGTTGGTTATGCTATTATTTTTTATTCAAATGGCTTCTAGATGTGGGAGAGTGGCATCAAAATGGTGTTGGGTAGAATTTGGGCAAGGCTCAAAGCATGGATGGTTTGAGGAGAAGTGGTCAGTGATGATGAGCTGATGAGGATGATATCTATAGTGATGTGATGATTTGGGGATAATGATGGTGATGAGATGATAGGATAGTGTGGTGATGATGATGGTGAGGTGTCTCCCTGATGGTCAGTTTTTCAAGCTTCTCACAAGCCCGTGCTTTTGTGGTTTTTCTGTTTAAATTTGTATTTTAAAATTTGAATGTGGTTTATTTAATATTGTTTATTGTGTAATGCATTATGTGGGAGATGTTTTGAATGGATATCTTGTTTTTTGAGGTTCCCAATAATCCATAGAGTTGTATTTTGAAAATGAAAAAAGGGATTTTGAGATAGGTGAAGAAATGGGTGTTTTCTCATTATTTTATTCATTAGATTGTTATTTTGGCTTCAGGATATGAATATGATGAAACATATCACTAAATATATTAAAATAAGGATGGGTAGTTTGAGATTATGGTGATTAAATCATAAATTATTCATTTAATAGTGTACTTAACTTATAATATATATATATATACTGTAAATTACTACATTTTACTATTCACCGAATATACAAGTATTTCCGAAAAATCCCAAAAATTCACCATAACTATATTTTGACTTGTATAATTTAAAAATAATTCCATTTTATGAAAATAATTTTTTAAATATGTGATTTTTTTAAAAAATTATCATTTAGTCGAAAAATAATCATTCTAAAATTATAATTGATTTTATAACAGTTTGAAAAATTAATTGTGGTGTCATAATATTATCCACTAATAATAAGATAATAAAATTATAATTTTAGAATATATTTTATGAAAATAAATTTTCTTTTAAATAATTATATTTATTATAATATTATAAATAAATATTTATGTTTATAATATTACCAACATATAATTATAAATTTTTAAAATATTTATTTATTTATACCACGACATAATTATATCATATTATCATTTATAAGATTCCAAAATTTTATTCATACATTCGTAGATTTTGTTACTATTCTATCGGTTGGATTACTTTTCATAATAGTCACATTACTATTCCAATGTTCAAGTTAATATTCCATTGGTTTAATTTCATTAACATTTAGAAATACATCTTCTTCCATTCATTATTAATTAATAATGTTTATAGTGTGTCCTATATGTAATTTTATGTGATTTAAACTATATTAAATAATTATATTAATGGAATTTTCATTTATAATTTTGTTTCGTTCGTCATAAGGCTATCTTGGTTTTTTCCTCATTCTTGATCATTAGCTAGTGAAATCTTGATTATTGATAAATATTAAAAAAACATGGTGATCCTTGTAATTGATCAAAAAAAATCATCGTTATAGGGTATATGATACTAGTTCTTAGCAGTGATAATGTTATTTTCATGATAATAAATGCAAATACATAATGGCCCATATTTATTCATAACAAAATGAAGAGCTTCGGTCTATGGTGAATCACAAGGACAAATGAATCACTTATATGGATTCTCTAGGAGTTTATTATTCAATTATTTCTTCCCATTGTTACCATTCTATATGAAGTATTTGAAATAGGAATATCTCCATGTATAAGTTCTATTAAAAAATCAACTTCACAATTATGGTGGATTGAAGAAAACTACTCAAAAAATGCATCATCATATTAATAAATAGTATTAATATTTTCTATGTTGAGTTTCACCACAACCATTTGAGATAAATATCCCTCATGGATATGTAATACAACCCATATTATGGAAGTAACATCCATTGAAATTTCAAGACCATCCTCACATGAAAATATGATATTAGGATGTTAGTTCCCTTCATCAACAATTTATATAGTGTCTATACTGAGAGAGAAAATGAATACCCTAAATAAAATCAAATTCAACTAAAGTAAGAGTAATAATATTTAAAGGAAAACATTCCCACAAACTTATATCTAAGAGGAGATGTTGTCTTGAGATGTACTAATCCTTCCATTAAGAGTTTTCACTACCTGCACAATAACTAATCTTTAAGATGGCAATTAAATACACTTGAAAATTTATTCAGATATAAATGAATGGGAAGAACCTGAATTGAATAAAAAAAATTTCAATCCCAGAGTGGATGACAAGTGTACCGTTAACTACATCTCTAATAACTTCCATTTTTACTGTAGTAATTGAATGTGTTTGGATTTTTTCCCCTGGGATTCATTCATGGCATGTTCCCTTGATGTTTGGGTCATTGGTTTGTATAGTGGCCCATCCCCTTATAGTTAATACACCATATTTTTATGGATTCCACATACCCTGGAATTCATGATCATGATGAACGTTTTTTCCATAGTTATAGAATACAAGCATTCAATAAAAGAATGTAAAATGGTGATTTCTTCGAAAAGTATCACATGTTAGGAGATCCCCCCTTCTCTTCTTCCCCTTATTCACTTAATTCATAGTTTTCTGCATATTCTATTTATTTTCCTCAAATTCCTTAGCTTTTAGAATTATTTTTCTATCCTGATAACATATGGTACTATATTCTCATACGATGAGAGTGTATGGAAAACTATTTTTCATTAATGGATTAGATTTCACCCATAAAATAAATAATAAATTACAAATTTTACACTATGAATAATGTGAATAGTTTAAAATAATCTTTGAAATCCTTGTAAGTTTAATTTAATAATTTGAAAAATTTTCCTCTTCCTTTTGTATTATAGTTAGAAATTTTTTCTCCATAATAGCTTGTTGTGGATGGGAGAAATATTTTTTTAAGAAAAGTACGCTAAAATAATTCCACTCCATTATTTATATTTCCTAGAGATCCTTATAATTTGGAATCATTAACTACCATTGATCCACATCCCCTTTGAGATGATAATCTGTAATGAAAACCTTCTACAATTAATTATATCCTTGAATGAGAAATATCTTTCCTAAGAACTTATCCATTTCTCTGATATAAATAGATTTCTGATTCCATTAAATAATGCTATCTATTGTCACAGGAAATGATCTAACATTTCTATTACCACATGAAGACCAATAAAAAACTACATTAATGAATTTTTGTTGGTTATTACCTAATTAATCTTCCCTAATTTTGTTAAAATTTACTATATTCTAGGTCCAGCTCTAACTATGAATTTTCTTCATTCCTAATTGGGAATTTGATATATAGATTAGGTGCATTCATACAGTTTCTATTAATTCTATTAGGGGAATTGTACAAATAATTACATACTCTATATCATATCAAAACATTTGGAATCATAATTTTTTATTTTCAATAAAGTGAAAAAATTAACAAAAATTGAAAATACATGTATTTCTAATATCAGAATAACATGCTTGGTTACTCAAGAACCATTATCAAATCATAAAAAATATTTTCAAATATTTTATAAGTATTTTTAAAGAAAATGTGTATTAACCTATGAATATCCCCGATTAGTTTCAAACCAGTTAAACAATAAGGGTCCATTCACTATGCACTAGAATAAAGACCAAGATATACATTACTAAATATTTTTCGGGTTATCACACGTAGATATATCTCATCCAGAACCATTTCCACTTATTGTATTTATATATGGAAGTTTCTACAAGAAAACTATAAAATAATTACCTTACAAAAAAATATTTGATATTATCCTATAATTATATATATATCCCCTAGGCAAGTCAATGAGTTATGTTCCTAATCTATGTTTTTATAAATCTAAATCCCAAGGATTATTCCAAAAATCATCTAATACCAAATAAAAATACCCTAACACTAGTAGCACATATTCATTGATTACTTTATATTGTTTGAACTAGAAACATGCGATCCCATCCCAATGGACCAAATAGTTTAGCAGTCCTGGTAAACTAAATACATAATTATATATCACATTAAATTTGAAAAAAATAAAATACAACAAAATATTTTTTGAAAATATCATTATTATATCAAGAATATCCTTAAATATAATTCATAGTAATATTATTGGGATATTGGGTAAAAGGAAAAAATAACAAAGTTGTGAGATTAGATGCTCATTAATGGAATAGTTATAAATTAAAGTTATTTTAAAATAAATATGGCACGAATAAGATGGTAGAAATAAATGAGGATGAAATAATTCCATATAAACCATCACATAGACATGAAACTTATCCATGCATGACATAAATATTCTAATAATCTCATGAAAATCAGTAATTGATTTCACAATGATGAAATGCATAATATTGTAAATCTTAAATATACCATCGAGGCCTCATGCCAATACATATTACATAAACAGGTAATTCCTCAGCTAATTACCCGACCTATTAGGTATTAATAGATATGTTGATGAATCAATGGGATATGTAACTCCATAACCCACCCAACACATAATAATTCCAAATCATACATCAAATTAATAAATAATACATCATAATCGATATGACTTAGTAATCTTTAACATTAAATTATGGAAGAAATAGGATAATTAATGAAAATACTTTCCCCAGTCAAACTGATCATGAAACACCTAGAGAAATATGTTTGATGGTGTCGTTTATATCCTCAATAAAAATAATACTAATTAAATTCTATTGAAATATATTAAAACACTTTTAAAATACCAATGAAATATTTCTATAGGAAAATACACATTTTCATTTTTAAATCACTTATTTAAAATCAAATAATTTCTCAAATATTAAATAGAAAATTTTGTTTTAAAATAACCATGGAAAATTTTAAAATAAGATTCAAATCACTGATCAGTAAAGATAGTGGGAAATTATATTAATGGTTTGTATGTAAAAAAATGTATTCCTTTCACATTTTCAGTAATAATTAAAAAGTAACTTATTCAAAAAAAGAAAAGAGGATTAATTTTAAACTATTTCTTTAAAAGTAAATAATGGGTAAAAATAAATGTCAATAGTTATAGGGTAAAATTAATAACATTATTGAGATTTTTTAAAAAAAATAAGGATATGGAATAAAAATAATTTTTGATCAAAGAGAGATATAAATCTAGTTTTCAAAAAAATGTACTTTCGGTCTCTTGAGTACTTAAAGAGAGGAAAACGAATATGAAACATTTAATATAAATAAATAGCTATAGGATAACAAAACTCTAGGGATTATTGCATAATATGTGATAAAAATGTATCATAAAAAACCTAATCATAAACAATCTCGATGAATAATTATATATTAACATCAATCTCTAACCACAAGTTCAATATTCTTCGAAAGTGATCAATCCTCCTTTATAATTAATTAAAATTTATTATAATTATATAAAAAATTATTTTACATAACTATAATATCATATACGATCTACTTATAAAATTCAAATCACATATATTAATAATTATTTATTTAAATCGTCATTTATGGCTGTTAACTTTTTCGTTGTTCATAATAATTTAGGTTCGATAGTATCAATCAATTCATCTTTTTCTTGGTTATATCAAATATATTATTATAATATTTACATAAATATTATAAAAATTCAGTATATTCATATTTGAAAAAATTCATGAAAGGTAGATATAAAAAAATTAATTACACCATTCAAGGAGACAGTAGGCTATACGTATGCATGAATATTGTTTTCACTTGGCGATGGATTTAATTAAAGAATGTTAAATAATAATCACCTCCAAAAAAAATTATTATATCCTTTATATAATATATATTAACTAAATATATTCCAATTAACATCCATTTAAATTGAAAATGAAAAACATATCACATCACTTCATGGAGATGATAATCCACACGTACACACAAGAGATGTTATCATTTTCCAAAGGATGGATAGGTAAGAAATAAGATATGATATTATATTTATTGAATTAAAATTATATAGTAAATATAATATATTAAACTTTAAACCCATTTTGATAACCAACCATGATAGGTTGTCATGGAAAATGTATTTTGTCGCTACATGGAGGCGGTTGTCCACACATACGCATGAGCGATACTTTAACATCCCATCTGATGGAAAAGAGGGATAATAACACTGGTTCAATAAGCATAATAAAATATCACAATATTGATATTAATGAATTTTTTATTTTATAATGACTACCATAGATTTATATATGGAATATGAATAAATAAATTGAAAGTAGTCATGTAACATGATTACATTTTCTTCCGCTAGACTCATTTAGATCCTTTCATAAGGACCCTTGAATAGGTATTTGAAGAATATAAAACCTCCAATTAGAGGATAGAAAAGTTAATAAAATAATTATTTATGTGTTGGATAAAATATAAGGATAAAAGTGGTGTAATGAAGAGAGAATAGAGGCATCCTTTTATAAGTACGAGAGATGACACACATAGAATTTCATAAAATATTAAAGTAAAGTAATTTCATACTAAAAAAATTAAAAACAGATAGATATTCTATGTTTTTTATAATATAAGGTTTAAATATGGACCCCTAATAGCATTTACACAAGATTGACATGGAAAATTCCCTTTATCTCTTCGTTTAACCCCCAATAAACCTATTTTAACCTTAACAATCATAAAAATATTATACGATTTATTATGATGAAAAAATAAGTTGACCTTAATAAATAATATAATTTATTTAGATTCCAAATTTTAAATCCATTTTATCAAATTTAATTATTTTTAGCGGTAGAATTTAATTTAAAATTAATCTCTTGAAAAACTATGAAAAGAGGTTTTCCAGAAAAAATGTTTTCTTAAGTAGAAAACATGTGATACCGAAATACAACATAAAATTGACTCAAATGACAGAAATTAAATTATTAATAATTTTAATTAATTAAATTTAATTTGAATGTTTTCTAACAAAATTGAAATTTGTAAATTCATAAAAAGAAAAGAAATTTTTTAATAAAAACATTAATTTCTCATTGTTCGTCTAAAGGATAATCCTTTTAGAAAATCCTCTACTATTTAGTCTAAGATAATTTTGATATTATTATTAAAAAAAATTATATCTTTTTTCAAATATACATTGAAGAATATAAACAAATTAATTATGTTATTTTCTCATAAAATAAATTAAAATAATTTTTGGATAAAAATATATTTTTTAAGTGTGTACAGACTTTTCTATAACATAAATTACTTATTAATTAATATATTTTATTTCTCTAGATTTTTAAAAAAAATTATTACTATTCATATAACCAATTTTACATCTTGGTTATTATGTTATACTATATTACTTTTCATTTAGAATCAGGTTTCATGTATCATAAGATATTGAAGAAATTATATTTATTTGAAGAGAAATATATTATAAACTCTTTGGGTGTTACACATCATTTTCATAATTTTTTTAAAAAAATGACTAATATATAACCAAAATAAAACTAACTTACCTTAAGAGTAACCCACCAGTAAAAGATATTTCAGAAAATTATTTGGATAATTTGGTTAGAAACGTTTGGAAATTTTCGTGTCAAAATGATTTTTTCTAATGTTGTGAAGTAGATTTAAATAGCTAGAATGTTTTGGAAAAATATTTATTCTCTTAAATGTATATTTAAGAGGGGATAAAAATTTTACCTAATGAACAATTTTTTCATTAATATACAACACGCCTATCCTATCAAATGTAACAATCTAGGGAGTTTTACCATTCCTTGTATCATAGGGGAATGCGAATTCAATGATTTCATGCTAGACATGGGAACTTCCATAACTGTAATTCCATGAAAGGATTATATTTATTTTTAGGATTGAGGTAGTATGCTTTCTATAAATATTATTTATCTATCTAATTGATGTAAGAAAAAACAAGTAAAGTTATTGAAGATGTTTTCGTTCAAGTAAGTGACATGAATTTACATACTGAATTTTATGTTTTCTATATAAAAATTGATAGTTTTAGTATAAATGAAGCACTGATACTTGGATGGCCATTTTTTGAATCTAATAATTCAACCATTAATTTTCTTAAAAGAACATTTTCATTAAATTTTAGAAGTGAATTAGTTCATTTTAACATTTTATGTCTATGAAACACCAAATGGATGGTCATTAATCTTCTCAAGTAAACATGATAGATTGAATTTATAATAATTTGTGTTGGGAATTTACAAGTAATAAATCAAAAATTTTTCCCAAAATTGAATGATATATTTTGGATGAAAATTAATTAAAATATTGTGAAATTGATTAATGTGAATAGAGAATAATTGTTGAAACCTATCTTTGTAGGGCTTCTAATTTTAAAAATAATGCATAAAAAATAAAAATATTTAATGAAAATCAGTCAAATGATGAATTTGTTTATTTTTTAATGAATATATAAAATTTGGATATCAATTAAATGTTGAGTATGATGATGTTATAAATCATTTTACATGAAATACTGGAAGATTTTTTGAATCCTTTTATCTTTTTAATGAAATAACCGAATGCTGGAAATTTGCTGAATTGAATTTCTACATTCAGGGAAAAGGTGAATATTTTTAAAGTAAAACAAGTATTGAGTGATATTAAATTAAAAAAATACCTGAAATTTATATTTTTAATAATATACTAAATAAATATTTTTTTGAAAAAAATAGTTAAATAGAATGTTGAGCAACCTATCATTGAGTAGCATTAAACTAATTTGTCAAATGAAAACATCCCAGCTGAGTTAGATATAAAACCAAAACATAAAAATATAAAATATTAATTCGTAGATGAAATGAATAATTTTTTATCATCATTAAAAATGGAACTTCAAAATACCAAGAGAACCCAATTTTATGATTCCTTAGAACACATGAGAAAGATTTAAGATGAAATTTATCTTCTTTATCAAGAATAAATCCTTAAATTTTCATGTAAAAAATTATTTTTGAGGAGAATTCAAAATATATAAAGAAATTTTAATGGAAACTTAACCCAAAACTTCTTGACGTATTTAAAAAAGGTGACTATATTGTTGGATACCTAAAAAATCATTTTTCCAATCTCAAATAGAGAATGGGTGAGTCCTTCCATGTTGATCCCAGAAAGATTTGTTTCACAATTTCATAGAATGAATTTTATATTCCTGTTCCTATTAGGATTATAAAAAAAATATTGTGTGTAATTATTATAAAAAACACAACCTAGTGACATTGTGATACCATTTTATTCTTCCATTTCTCAACCAAGTGTTTGAGATATTAGGTGGAAAGCCTCACTATTGTTTTCTTGATAAATTTTATACTTACCTTAAAATTATTATAGCACCATAAGATAATGTTAAAACAACATTCACATGTCCTTTTAGATCTTATAAATATATAATTATTCTCTTTAGTTTTTATAATCCCCAAAGGAATTTAAAAATATATATTATTAGTATTTTTTCTAAATTTTTAAAATGTGGCGTGGATATTTTTATTGACTAATTTGAGGATTATATCTCATATTTTGCATGTAATTTGAAAAATATGGATTCTATTCTTGATACATTAATTTATAATAATATTTTTTTAAATTAGTTAAATTTTAATTTTTTGGTAGATAAAGTAATTTTCTAATTTTTTTGTCTAAAAATATATTTTAACTAGACCAATCTATTTTTAGCATCATTTATTCTCTTCTGTATGAATATATATATATATATATAATTATGAGATAATTTATTATAAATTATTTATAAAATGACTTTAATAATATTTCTTTTGAATTTTATTGATTTATCCAAAAATATTCATTATTTTTATTTAATGAGAGTTGTAACAAAATTTTATGGAGATAAAAAAATCTAGAATCTGACTCATTGTTCAGCCACTAAAATTAGAGTTTTTTCCTTTGAATTAAGGATTGATGAAACTGATTTTTCCTTTAAGGATATTTTGAGTCACAAATTTGAAAATAATTCTGATATAATAACATGTAAATTTATTAATCTAGATCAATATCTTGAAAAATATGAAAATAATGAGGAGGATATGGTGGAAATTTGATTGGACAAGTTTTGATGTTATTTGTTAGCATTTAAACTGATTGTTTTCATTCGTTATTCCAAAATCAGAGTCTGAGTGATCAAATATGATGGAAAACATAGTTTTTTTAGGTGGGTATTTCTTTATAAGAGTTTAATTTTGAAATAATGGATTATAAATGGAGATAATGTTTTTGTCTTATAATTTAAGTATAATACCGACAATTTTAGATGAAAAGCTTCTAATCTATCCATCCATTAAAGAAACATTTTCTAATGAATAATTGAATTTTACTAAATATGTTAGACCATTTGTTTCCAATATTATGTGTTATTTAGATTACAATAAATTTCCCCAATCTTTTTTTTTAAAATTTAATCTTGTAAGTGAATCAAGGAAATAGATTTGGTATAATCCTTAATTATGGTACATTGGATGTGACTAAATAATTATGATATTTATTATAAATTATGATTTTCAATCAGTCTTGGATTTTTTCAACACATCATGAAATTTAAGATGTAGTAGATAAAAAATAACATCTATGAATGCTCTTTACTATGGTCTATATTGGATATCAATTTTTAATGATTCGTTTGAATTATGTAGAATATTTGATACTTTTTAATTTCAATGTATCATTTTAGGATAAATTAAATTCCCCAAAAAAACATTATATTTTCTGATGTGTTTTATGTTTTGGATACAAATTTCATGGGACTATTTCAAAATTTTCTTGGATATATTTATATTTCAATTGTTTTGTTATGTGTCCTTATGGGTTGAATCTAATCCCATTAGAGATGATGACCTAAAATTTGTCATTGAATTTTTGGGTGGAAATCCATTTTCTAGATTTGGGTTGTTGATGTTTATAATTATTGTTTTAGGTAACCAATTCTACAAAATACATTTGAAATCTCATTTTAAGAAATATATATTTCATCACAGGGTATCTACACACTATTAACCATATTTGAATGTACTGGATGATTTATCAAATTGAGAAATCAACCATATTTTGGAAAAATATGTTAAACTAAATAAAAAATGTTACTGTTTAAGATAATTCGATTCTCTTAGGGATTATAAGAATAAATTTGAATGAATTTATTTCAATGTAACCATTCATTTTTGTTTATGGGAATGATTTTCACATATATATTGAGTTAGAATAAAAATATTTTTGGTATATCAATACCTACAACATGAATATATTTTCTATTGGAGAAAAAAGAATATTATGAATTATAGTTATATAAGAGATATGAAATAATTCCTATGAATAATACAATTTTTACAATGAGAAAAATGTTTTCTATGATGAAATTATCACAAAAAAAGTAAAACAATAAGGATAAAAAGTTCTTTTTTTTAAATCAAGAATTATTGTTTTCCATTTTTATTTCATTCTAAATTTTTTTAGACCATTCATTACAAATAATTTTTCATTTTATTTATATCATAATTAAATAAGCAGAATATGAAACACTATAAAAAATAAACATGTACATATTTAATATATTTAGAAAGAATTTTTATGTTCCTATTGTGGAATATGTTAATCTTTATGATTCTAAGTACAATTCAACAGTGGGTTGAATCCATCAAATTCAATTGTTTTTAAATTTGTACAATAAAGATATGAATTATCTTAATAGGTTTTCAACCTTTTATTTAAATTCTTATATTTTACATCATTTTTATCTATATCATGGGAATGTGATTTTAGTTCTTAAAATCCATTACAGGTCCCCAGCATGGGATCCCCATATCCTGTGTTTTCTTTTTTCCTTCCCATGACTTACATAAAAGGAATATAAATTTGGTTATTTGGGACGGTTTGATTCACCCATTCTAGTGTTGGTACAACTTTGTTGTAATTTCTCATTTATCATTCACTGATGATATAATTTTCATCAAGATTCATGGTTGTAATTCTATTTGATGTTTTAAGTTGATCTTGGAAAAGTATATTAGTCTAATTGGATAATGCGTCAATATGAACAAAATTTTTGTCTTTATTCAAAATAATTGTTGATGACAGACATGGTATCTTGGGAAGGTCATTTCTAATCAACTACCTTAGAACCCACCACTCATATTAAAGATTTCACATTCACCACATTTATAGAATTCTCAAAAGAATAATGGGAATTGTTCTTAATTATTATACATACTTTTTATCCATTAGTGGATGAATAAATCTAGTGAATAGTGGATTATCCTCTATACACAAGCATTTTCTCTCTACTTGTAGTGCCTATAAGAGTTCCATCAAAAATATTTAATGTATACTCAATAGTTTCATTTTGGTCTCTCGGTAGAAAGTGCATCACCATAGCTGTGCTCGACTGACCAAACTGATTGGGGATGGAGTTATTGGGCTTTGGTGCCCATTGGGTAAAATGAGATGTATATAGGCTAAACCTGTTTGGGAATCCATTTTAGGTATCTCCCCCAAGGATGAAATTGTTAAGAGGAAATTTTGGTATTTTCTAAATCAATGGATGTATTACGATTATGGGTCCCACCTATGTAATAATATTTAGTTGAAATTTCATTCAATTATAGAAAACTCCCATTTGATTATTAGAAGAGGAGACTTATCTATTTAGAAGGATAAACTTGTGGCTCTTAATATATTCTTACAAGGGTGTCCAATCCAATATATTAGCTTCACGAAGGTTTTCCCCACCATTCTCTAATCAAAGATGTGATCAGTAGTGATCACAACTTTGTGTACCAAAATAACCATATTGAGAATTATTTATATTAACTTATCTCAAATACAATCCCTCTAGTCAATTAAGCGACAAATTATTTCTTAAGCCACTACATGTGAAAAAACATCAGTATTTCTTGGGTCACAATATATTGGATATATCTATTCCTACCAAAATAAAATTCCTACTATTGAGGATTCTAAAATAATCTATTTCAATTGTTGAAAAAATTCAATAAATTGGTATCCCCTATACATTCAAATGTGTTTTTTGTATGAATTGAAGAGTGGAATCAATGCATCCCCTCTTTACTGAAGGCGGTTAGGGGAGGAACATATTGGATTTCCTAGGGGGTCTCTTATGGCTAAACCATCAGTTTTTTATAGTCAAATGGTTCATTCCAGTCTATATTGAAGATCTTGGGGCTATGAGTCTTTGCACTTAGGGGAGGCATATTCTCCTCATTAGCTAATGGGTTCCTTGGCTTGTAGATAACAACACATGTTATCTTGGATGTAAAGCTTTAAATTATTTTTTTGAAGGTATATTCTTTTTATATATACCTATATTCTATTTTTTGAAAGGAGATGAGTGTTTCAAATATCATACAGGTTCTAGATTCATGGACTTTTTCTACAGTTCATGGGGACCATAATTGAGTTCAGGGTCCTTGGGTGTGCTAGAAGCTGTCTATATGTGGTTTCAAACTAAACACTAATGTATCGTCTGTGAAAGGTGTCATGTATGATGGGAGAATTTTTCTGTATTCTTAGGACTCTATTATTTTGGTATACTCTTACATATATGGTAAATGATTTTATTTTCATGTTGACACTCAATAAATTATCACCAAGATATCAATGTATAGGGAACACAAATTTTTTTCTTTATATTTGAAGAAAACTCAAATATGGTGGTTAATAATATCATGGATAAATTTGAAATCCCTTGCAACAATTCCTTCTCTATCCAAACCTCAAGAAGCATTCATCATATGTGTATAAAAAAAATTCACACCCAATGAAATGTTAATATAGAGATTGATATTATTACTTCCAAAGGTGGATGGGTGGAGGGAATAGTTATTTTTCCCAACACTGGATCGATTCCTTTTGATTGTGTTAATATTATATGAAGGTATTCACTTGGTTTTCACCCTTCGATCCCTCTTTATTTTTTTCTGATTTTTTAATATACTTATAGATGAATAAAAAAATATATTATTTTCGAGTCATAAATATTTTATTTTGTTTTTTGATATAAATTATTTAAGAATTATTGTATTTTACAGAATTAGTGTAGGTGACAAATATCCTCAACAAAATTGGGGAAATTTTCATTTTATTTTTATTTTTATGTTTTTCATTCTGATTTGTTTTTATTATTTCATTTTCTTGTGTATTTTTTCATTTTAACATGTTTTTGAAAAAAAATTATGTTAATATAATAACTTTGTAATATTTTAATGCCATGTTATTCAATGAATTCATTAAACCCAGGGAATTGATTTTTTTTGTTATTGAACTAAATCTTATAATAGATCCAATATTGGGGGAAATCATGATAATAATTTTGAAATATGGAATCCCATGCTTCAAATAACCATCCCCCATTTGAAATCACTTACCTGAAAGGATTCTAAACCCATTTTTAGATCTTCTTTACATTTACTAGAATTCAAGAGTAAACCAAACCTTGTTTTCTTAAGAATGACTTTGTTGAGTTTCTATCAAGACCATAGAGATTAATGATTTAGTCTTGAAATGATTTTGGAAAATTATGTGATTTAAAAAATTACCTTTTTAAAGGAACCTTTAATTTTGGATTTCGATTTTAATTTAATCCTTGAGAGCCCTTAAAAATCCAAAAACATCCTATTAGGAAGGCACACTATAAACCAAGAAGTATCTATCAAGACGTCTCTATGAAGCGAATTTAATGATCTTGTTAAACTAAAGTGTGGGAGTATTGATATCATGTGTTTGAAATGATAATTTTGTGCTTATTTTGGAGGAAAATAAAAATCTAATGTAGAATTATTGTACTATTCTTATATAGTTCTGCTAAATAGTATTTTGAGTTGATTTTGTATAATTGAAACTCTAAAAAGTAATATTTTGTGTTGACACTATTGTAAAAGAATAATTAAATATTTTTTTAAAGATTAAAATAATTGTTTTCATTCAAAAAGTTGAAGGGAAGTCACCCCACTATTTAGAGATTTAGAAAACCACAACTTCCATCAAAAATTTAAACCGTGTAGAATTTGAAATTAAAATAATTAGAAAATTAATTCATTTTAATGAAATTGAATGTATTAAATTTTTATAATAATATAATTAATTGGGTATAATCTTCTTGATGATTTAATGATGTTTAAATATTTAAAATGTATATGAGGATTATTGAGAAGACCATTCATGAGTGTAAACTAAATCATTCTTTTTAGCTACAAAATAGTCAAGCCCCCTTTATATTATTCATATATTTTAGCATATAATACCAAAATACAATAATCCTTGAACATCCCTAGAAATTAATTGGGATTACTAAATTCCATGAATGATTGTTTTTAGATCCACCAGCCTGTAAAACCTATGAGAACCCTATCATTTCATCGAAGGAGTAATGTTTTCTTGATGATTGATATTTATGTGATGAGAGAAAAAACATGTTGAGGTATGTTTTTTATTTGGACGGAATGATAATTTATGTAGAAATAGACTAAATGAACAAAAGGGAAAATTTTAAATAATATTTATTGAAGTGTTATGATAATGTTGTGTTCTTTGGTTGTTTGATTTGGTTTCTCTCTATGTTTTGTGTTTGTGATTTACATTGGTATTTATTTTGATGATAAATTTTCTTTGAGTCTATGTTTTATGAGTGGAAAATTAATAGAGCTAATATTTTCATTTTTATTATGTGATTTTAAATGATTTAAATCCCACAATTTTATATGTTGGTTTTGAATTACATCATTTTTTTTTGTTTTCGGAATATTTTTGATCAAATCATTAAAATGGAAAATTTCATGGTTTTTATGTATTTTTAATCATTTTTGGAATTATTTGAACAATCCATATTTTTAATTTCAACTCTGCAAATTTGTTTTCAAAATATTATTTATATTTTAAAATATAAAATTTGGATATTTCTAGTGAGCATTAGTTGTTTTTACTTTCTTTTATATGATATTTTTTACAGGGCTGCATAATATATTTTGAATCCTATTAATTTATTTCCCCAGATTCTAATACAATTTTTTAACCTAATAAAATATTTATTCCATGTAAGGAATTTTTTGAATAGTTTTGTAATATATTCCAATCATGTAACATTTATTTTCATTCTGTATGATGTGATCAATTTCCAAAAATAAGATTTTGTATGATGTTTTCCAGTCTCTATGAATCTTTTAGTCCCATTAGATATTTTATAATCTGTTTAAGGATTTTAATGATCGTGTATGACTTTTACCCACTAATAATTTTTTTATCTTTATAAGTCATTCAATTCACATAAAATATTTTTTAGATATCACATTACTTTTGGATCCTATAAGATATTTTATCACATATGAAATTTTACTTCATGAAATGTTTGGAAATAGTTCATGAAAAAATGATACTTCTACGTTTTCATTGTTACAAATAATTTAATAAAATTGTACTAAATTTAATAAATGCATAAACAGTCAAGGGATATATGATTTTTTAAAAACAAATAAAATATTATAAGATATGTGAACACCGATTCAAACCCATGCTCGAGAATAAGGAATGGTAAAAATGATGTTGCGGCGAAAACATCTAGTTTGATAAATCATGAAAAGTATTATAGGTACATGGAGCTTTCATAAGGAGAGTCTTGATGGTTTTAACCATTTTCAAATAATTCTACCTTGATTGTGGGAGTATAAAGAAGTCCCAACCAATACTTGGTCTGGTGATGCAAAATCTAGAGTAGTTTTTATTATACTATAAAAAGTTAGGGATTTTCATCGATGGGAAGAAGATAAATAAAGTAATGAGACATGATTTATTCATTCCAGGATAAACAACCAAGTATTAGTGGCATTGGAGACCTGAGGATGATTAATTTTGTTTTTTAAGATTTAATATATATTTTGGAATTGTCTTTGGAAACTATTTTTTTGAACGAAGAGGTTCATATTCCTTCTTTAATTCCCTTTCCTCTAATATTTTTTGTTGGTGTTTTTGTAAAATAAGCTCTATCACTATTTAAATTTATTAGGAGATTTATGGCCTTTTATTATAATGATTTTAATTAGGTTTTATTTTTTAGTGGTCATCAAGTAGTTGAAATCATTAAATAAGAGGAAAAAAAATATTACCTATGTCTTGGTATGAAAATAAAATATAATTTGGTGTTCAATTAGAGGTATTTGGATGATTATTAAGGGATTTAATTAAATAATTCAATTATACAAGGAATTAGGAAGTGTATGAAATTCAAAATTTTTCCATTATTATTGCTTTCTAAAAACATATTTCTCACAATTTCTCAATAATAGTTGAATTTATTTTCAGAAAATTCTATATATATTTATTCTTAATTTAGTTATTTTATTCATTATTTATTTTTCATCAAAAGCATCAAATACTCACACTTATTTAATTTTTCCAAAACACAAAAAATGAATATTTTGAACCTTTTTCTACAACCACCTAGATACATCACCCTGACACTAATTTATTTCATTTCTTAGAGAAATTTTATTTATTAGGGTTTTATAATTGAATACATTCCCTTATAATAAAAATAAAATATTTTTAAAACTATTTTCAATATAATTTATAATCATAAGATAGAGGTACATTGAGAAAGATACAGAATAAAAAGAAAAAGTGTTTGAAATACATGATCACCAATGTAATAAAGAAAGCGGCAATGGACACCCAAATTTACATGATTCGATCCAATCATACCAATGTTCATGAAGTTGGAACATCATCATTCCACTATGAAAATATTTAAGAGGATAACATTAAGAATGAGTGGTATGGAAAAACAAGACTAAATAATTTATTCTATAATCAAGTTATTACAGATCTAGGATTTTTTAGTGAACACAATCTTGATATATAAGCATATTATCATACCATCGATGTTCAAACACACACACACACACATTATATATGACTTTAATACTATATATAAAATATAGTTTAATAAAAAACATTTAACATTCTCAATGGAAGTAATCCATTACTAAAAATAAATTTTTACATCATTAATATGTATTTTTAATATATGGGCATCAAAAAAAGTTTCCACCCATAAAATTGTTTCAATCAATGTTATTTGTAATGGATCATGGAAAATTTAGTGCGATTAAATATTTGTAGTGATGGAATGTCAAATTAGAATAAATATTTTTAATTCTATTTTGTCCGTGAATGAATATAACAATTTGTTTCATAACATTTCAAAACTATTTTATTATTTACAGTTATTTCACTTCAATCAGAAAAATTCAACATTGATAATGACATATCTATCCATTACAAAATTAATTAAAAAATAAAAAATAAAAAATTTTATATTTTAAAAAACAAAAAAATCCATACCTATTCCTAAACAAATTATTACATAATAGCTTTATAAAACCAAAAATAATAAAAGAGTCGCAATGTAAAAGAGAGATAAATTGTGGGTGAATAATCTAAAGGTGAAGGGAAATTCATCCCTAAAATATGTATTTTTTTTACATATATTTAAAAAACATTGTAGTATACTACTGCTACACTTTATTCTCTCTAGTAAAACTCTATATGGTCTCATCATGAAATATTAGACTCCCTTCACATATTATAGTAGAAAATGATTATGATACCACATTAGTTCAGTTTTATCCCCCTGATAATATCATTTTATTAGTATCATAATAATCAATTTTCATAAATTGTGAACCAATATCGATCACAAGACCTTTCTCAATACCAATCAAAATATCCCATCACCATTTCTCATCCACAAAGAATGTCTGGAATGTGAGTTTCCAATATTCATACCTACCCTCAATATTATTTCAACTCTCTCGAAAATGTGATATATATTCCTCATAAAAATTTTATTAAATTTAATTAATTTGAAAATAATTAAAAAATTAAATAAATTTATATTATGTTAATTAAAAAAAGAAATACTAGTATTGATTTGTTCTTGTGTATCACCAATAATCTTTCTAGTAATACTGTAATGATCCATTACTTCCTGGGAATTCCACTTTGGTTTCTATACTGAGGAATCCTAGAGAAGTTATGGGTGTTGGAGTTGTGATTTGGGCCATTCTAGGAGCTACCACACCATCGGAGTAGGATTTGTGGTGACAGTTTTGAAGCTAAGTTCATGGGTTAGATGTTTTTTTCCATGGACATCCCTTGTGGATTTTCATTTGGTTGTGTTGTTCTTTGTGAATTCAAGACTGTAAAACATATTGTCTTTACATTTTGGTGGCCTTATTAGCTGGATTTTCACCCTATATAAAATGAGAAGTTTGGAAAAGACCAGCATGTGTATGGTGAATAGTGTGGTACATTGGGGGATCACTTATTTAACATAAGGAGCCGGTGCTCATCACACCATTGTATTTTCCATGGTCACATTAAAAAAATGAATATTTCTTCTTACATAATAATAGAAAGTCATAGTGGCATGATTAGAATTTGAAACAACTTTCCATACAATATGGTAAATGGCATGGTGTCTCTTAAATGTTTTAAATGCAGTTTTTAGCAGACATGAAAATCGAAGGAGTAATGAATATTAAAGTCAGAGAATTTTTTTTCACTTTGACTATGGCCATCATGGTAATTTTGGGTGTTCACATTTCTATGGTGGAGTCTAGTGTATTTCACCTATAAATGGAGGTCATATCTACCTTGGTTCCATTTTCATATTTCCCCTTTAATCCATAACCAGATTCTATCCCTGCATTGAACTATCTAGTGATCTCTTTGAGTAGTTTAACCCCTTGAATAATTATACCAATGTCTTGTGGATGGAGGTACAATCTCCCCACTTATTTTACCCATTTTCATTACTATAGTCTTTTCGATTGGTTAAATTTACTAGGAGTTTTTTATTAGTTTTTTGTAAAATATGGAATTATAATGGACTACTATATATATGTTCTAATGGATTCCCCTTCTATCTTGGTGGATTTTATCCCCTTGATTCGTCTGATATGGAAGGAGGTTCCCATTTAATCTCTTATCGAGGAAGGGGATTTTATTTATCTACCTTTTATATAAATTTAGGGGATTAGTATGAAATTTGATTCTGTTGAGTGAATAATATTAATTGGAATAAGGAAGATAATATACTAGAATAATAAAATATATGGGAACGGTATGGTGAGAATTTGTTTTTCAATTTTTTTTATATTCTTTATTATTCTTTCTTGATATATTCATGTTTTATAATTATACCTCATAGTAATGATTTGAATTTATTATAACCTTTTTAATGGTTAAATAAATAATACAAGTAAATGGTATTTATATGTTGAATAATAATATTTATTCATTCCTGGATATATGTCACTTGGTGGAAGTATTTTGTGGGACCTGGGGGCTTTGTTGTGTTCAGCTTGGTAGTCTCAGTTGACTATTAATCGATAGCCTAGGTTGTGATATGGAATCTTGACATAGTAGTTTGTTGGTAGAAGAATAATATTAACTTATAAAATGATATGGTAAGACTTAATGAATTCATTCGTCTGAATTTAAATTAATAATTAAATGGGTAAATCATTATCGAATAATTTTTTAATAATTAGGAATTGAACATAGTTTTTGTTACTTTGTATTTTTTTGGTTGCTTTTTTTGAATTAGATGTAGTTCATGGGGTTGTGATATTAATAGTGAAAAAAGGTGGTTGTGGTAATGTTTCTTGTGTGATCACTCAATCACAGTCTTGTGTGGGACTATTATATATCTTTATTGTTTTTTTGAATTTTATACGCACTCCACATGAATTGGATAATATGAACCACACCTGGAGACCTATGTGGTGTATTCCCAAACATACAGATTAGGCTAGATATTGATGGATGAATATCCCCTTTCAATTGTTTTACATTTAGTAACAACCTATGTTAATACTTGTTGGGGATGATGGGAAATGTGGTGGCTGTTATACATGGTCAGAGAACATGAGGTTAATGTCATATGCATTCATGATACCCAACTACTCTGGTACTATGATTTGAGATATGTGTTTGGTGCCTCAATATGTGATATGTGGTTGGTTTTCTAGTGAGGACTGCATGGGTTGGTATGGAAAGAATGTTAACCAACCATTATATGTAATGAAAACATGGGATAACAACTAGGAAATAAGATTTTAGGTTATCCTGTGATTTGAAAATAGGATGTTAATCTATCTAATTATACTAGGGAGATTTATGAAGCATTCACGGTAGAGACCTAAGAGAGGTACATTCATCTTAATTCCAGGAAATTAGTTTCGAATGGGGGGGGGGGTGTTCTCGGAATGTATAAATGAATTTATTAAATTAATCCAAATAAATCAATTGCTACAAGACTCAAGTGTTCCTTATTTCATGATAGAAATTTTACTTTGTCACTAATCTCATTTGTTCTGTGTCAAGGAGGCCTGGTAGGTTCAACCTATTGATCAATGTAGGGTTGATCCTGACCGGGGGGATGATTAGTGGCCACGTACGTTTCACTCCCCAACATCAAATCCTAGATAATTATGATGTTAGTATCTCTGATATAGAGATGAAACATTATCTGGAGTAGTTGGAGGCCATTTTCTTCATGATTCAAGATCATGCCGATTGTTGGGATCCCCTCATGGTTATCTAGTTGAAGAGAGAAATATTTATATGGTGGTCATTATACGTTAGAGTGAGAAAGGTGACCAATGTATTGTGGAAATAATTTGAACAGTGGTTCAGTTTTTAGTTATTATCGATGATGATGATGGTAAAAAAGATGAAGTAGTTTCTCTCACTGCAGTAGGGAAGCATGAGTGTTTAGGAACTAATAATTAAGTTAAAAGAGATTGCATTATTTTCAACTAGTGTCTTTCTAGATGATGAAACATAAAAATTATTATTTAATATACTATTGTTCCCTTCCCATTATGTTTTTATTCACCCTATTTACATTTTTCACTGTTTTTAGAGGCATAGAAGAAGGATAATGTGATAGAAGGGGTGCATGAGTGAGATGAAACACTCATTGTCAAGAGTCATCAGGAAACTTTGAAAATAATGGCATAAAATAGATGGTTATAGATAATGGTTCAGTTGAGGTTCTGATTTATAGGGAAATGATAACAACAGTTAATATCATGTTTCTTATGGGATGAAATTTCCCACGCATTTACTTATAGTTTTCCTATTTTTATCATTGGACGTGGATTTGGTAGAAATTATTAGTAGAAATTCCCTTCAACCATAGAGATTAAATAAGTTTTGGGTGGTCAGGAGCCCTTCTATCCAAGGATGAAGCTAACACTGAGGCTATTTTAGTCATTAGGATATTTATCTTATGTCTAGTATCCAATTCAATTGGGGTTTTTCTTAGCAAGAATGAGGCATATTCGATATATGGAAACCACATGACGTACCTTTCTATCGGGAACCAATGCTAGAACATGGACATGAAGGTTGTTTGAAGTAAGGTTGTGGAACCAATTATGTTCATATTTATATGATAGAGGTTGTAACGCCCCGACCCCAGCTACCCAGAGTCGGTGCAATAATTACATAACATTGGCATGATCACAAGAAAGATCAAATCTCGAAAGACCGATTGGTTTAGTAGCCTTGGAAACACTAGATATAATCATAAAGTTTTACATTACATTTCAAAGTGAAAAACTACTACAACAACAAAGTCTTCATATCAACACTATTAACCCCTCATAATATCCCTGCAAGTCATTCAAAAATTACTTCTTCACTACCTGGGAAAAATAAAACATAGAAAAGGGGTGAGCTCAAATGCCCAGTAAGGATAACAATATAGCGGAACATTCAAAATAAGCATAAACATTTAAGGTAATGAATTACTAAAACAAAAGCCTTTTAAAATTGAACTTCAACATAGTATGGCAAAAGTAAAATGAAATAATGCCATTTACTTGTTCACATGGATATTCTACTAATCGAATAATCACATGCAATATCAATAACCACTTTCATAATGTTGGAATGCATAATGCCAGACTATCATAACCACATAGCCAAGGCCTCGTGCCAAGACTACAAATAAGATTTTGTCAAGGCCTTGTGCCAAGACACTAGTTTGTCTCATGAGACTTACCGATGCATCGAGGAGCTATAGCGGGCTCCACCCGTCACTTATTAAGTCCAATGCATTCCCATATGAAAAGGTTTAAACATAACATAAACATTCGTATTAAAACTAGCATACGAAATGTCAATACTTTCACCATAAACTATGAATGGTATAAAATAGCACATCCACAGTCAAATATATCACAAAACTTTCAATACAATATAGAAGTTTTGTATCATAATAAATCAACTTCAAATAATCTTAAAATCCATCAAAGGATGTTGACATAGATGAAATCAAAATTCTTTTAAAAGAAATATCTCCTTTTATTTTGAAATCATTTAAGATCCATATAAAATAAAACATTTTCTTTGAAAATATTCTTATAAGCTTGTAAGGGAAGCTTTGAAGATTTTATAACGGCGTAAAATAACCGCACCCGCCGTATAAGTTAAAAAAAACATTCTTACCTCAATTCTGTCGAAAAGGTTAAAAAGGACCTTGTTTTGAAAACGACAGAAAGATTCCTTTATAAACCTCTTATAAAAAGTCAAACAAGGGTATAAATGACTTTAAACCATATTCTTGTAAATAGTAAAAATGTTTTGAAATACATTTCGAAGAAACATGGATGTGGATGATAAAGAGATCCCAGTAGATTATTACATATAAACAACCTCGGATAATGAAGAGATTGTGAAATAACCCTTACCTTGTACTTTTCCTTGGTTGGGGTAGGTTAACCTCCTGTATAATGGTGAAATAGTTGTTATTAAATTATACAAGAATCATATATATTAATATGATATCATATATGATCTTTTAACATTGATTTGTTAATAATATCTTAGAATTATCGTCGTTTCGGGAGTTAACTTACTCATTTTCTTTTATATGTTTTGTTACATAAGCCATGGTTGTTGTATCTTATTCATATCCAGAATGATATACAGTCCTTAAACATCATTTTTAAATCATCAAATGATAATTATACTTGAATGGATACGATGGAGAATGAATCTCATCGCGTTCGTGGAGACGGTAGTCCGTACGTACGCACGAGCGACAATATCATTCTTTTGATATTAAAATAATATATAAATGGATGGTATATCATATATACAGAATCATTAACATTTTATATTTATTATTTACATGAGTTACACATCATTATTATACCCATCCAAATAATATTATATTGAATAACAATTACACCACGACGTGGAGACGGTAAGCCGTACGTACGCACGTATGGTGACATGTTATTCAAAGGGTGGATAGAATACTGAATATGATTGTACCATATTTATAATAACATCACAGTATATGTGAGATACTG
Source organism: Viscum album (assembly GCA_963277665.1). Classification (NCBI taxonomy): domain Eukaryota; kingdom Viridiplantae; phylum Streptophyta; class Magnoliopsida; order Santalales; family Viscaceae; genus Viscum; species Viscum album. Next base: position 1,928,972,059 of record OY728159.1, read on the forward strand.
GAGTTATTATTTCAGAATGGTAAGAACAAATGAAGAAGAAGTGGAAGAAGAAATGAACTTAGAAAAGGGTGGTGAAATCATTACCTCTTCTTCGGGTTCTTCCTTTTGATTTGATCAAAAGGGCTCCTTAGGTTGGCTTTCTGATCAAACTAAGGCCTCTAGGTTGTAGTGAGGGATGTTGGGAGAGTATTTGGGCAGAGTTTGGCCGAACCAAAAGGCTTTGAAGGTGTGAAGAAATGAGAAGGAGGAGTGCCCTTTTATAAGAGGGGTTAGGGGCACCTTTGGAAAAGTTAGAAATATTAATTTATAATAAATTCATATTCGGTTTACAAAGGCTCAAAAGTTGACTATTCAACGGATGAGGTGGGGATAGGTCGAAAACAACTCATCCAATAGAATTTAGACAGGTTTGGGTACTTATATTAACCTTATCTTTAAGTATTAACTCTAAGTTAATTAGTTTCACTTTTACAATGTCTCTTTGTATTTTTATATAATATGGTTAATAAACTTACTATATATATCCAAGCGACCCCCAAGTGGTCCATTAATGAGGAACCTATCATAATATAAGTCTCTTGGCCGAACCTTAGATTTTTAGGAATTTAATATCAATTAATAATATAATATTTGTTTTAAGAACTCTTTTATGTCAATTTTGACACTATTCAATAGTTGATTTTTGTGAAACTCCTAACAGATTGATTACTTCTAAAAAAGTCAATTACATCAATACTAATATATCATATTATCATAGAAAATTAGTTTAATTAATTAAAAGTTTCATATTATAATTATTTGGGTATTTATAAGATCAATTATTTTTATTTTTCACTATTTTAGTAATTACTGCATCATCATTGTGTCATAAATAAAATAAATTATATAATGTCTAAAAATTATAAATAAAATATCATTATGTAGGAAATCTTTTTATCTTTCTAATGAATATTTATAATCGAAAATCCAACATGTATAACCCTATGTAAAAATTGTTCTTCTAAAAGATATAAGCTTATGGCATTTTTATTTTTATTTTAACTTTATTAATATAATGTGTCATTATCACTTACAAGTGGATCCATGGGGTCCCAAAATAGACCCAAAGATGCCCATGGTCGACCATGTATCAACCAATAGGGTTGAGACACGTTTTAGTGTAATTTAGTATTATTATAATATTATTTTTTTAACCCTTATTTACCGGATTTACCCTTAACCATGGTAAATAAAATATTTACCGAAGTAATTATTCAAAATGTCTAAAAATAAAAGTTACCTATTTACACAATTTGGACATCCTGATTCCAAATATGGAATCCATTTTTCTAAATTCAAAACACAGAAGTGGCAGAAATTAATTTAAAATTAATTCCCGCTGTCAAAACAAAAAGCGTGTTTTTAAGAGATAATAACTATCAAAAGATTGACACTTGTTTATGTTCGGTTTAATTGTAAAATTATGTCCAATGACCAACATTATATTAAATGGTAAAAATATATTCTAAATATACTTTAAAACCACTCAAATTCACAATTTATCACTATTAATTATTTTGATTAAAAAAGTTGTTTTTAATTAAAATTTAGTAATTTTCACTATTCATCAAAATCTGAAAGTTATCCGAAAAGTTCCAAAATTTCACCTTAGGCTAAATTCGATATTCCGAATCCAAAAATGAAGTCCATTTTGAAATATAGAATATATATGATTTCAAAAAGTAGGTATTACTATTCACAACGGCTAGTTTAATTAGTTGTGGTGTGTGTTAGAACTCGAGGTTGCGTACAACACACGCTATCACATTATTCGAAGGGAAACGTACCGTAGAAGCTTGGGGTGTTACATTCTCCCCTCCTTCAAATAATTGCGTCCTCGCAATTTCTAGGGTATTACTGCATAAAAAGACTCGGGTGGTTCTTCATCATAAGTTCCTCGGGTTCCCACGTTGCCTCTTCCATCTTATGATTTCTCCACAAAACTTTTACCAGACGCGTCGTCCGGTTTCTCAGTACTTGTTCTCTTGTATCAAGAATCCTGACGGGCTCTTCGCAATAAGACAGATCGGGTTCCAGTTCTAATTCTTCATAGGTGAGTACATGCGTTGGGTCAGGCATGTATTTCCTCAACAGAGATACGTGGAACACATCGTGAACTTTGGAGAGACTTGGCGGCATTGCCAATCGGTAAGCTACAGCCCCAATTCGTTCTAGAATTTCGAAAGGTCTGATGTACCTGGGACTCAATTTACCTTTCTTACCAAAACGTATGACTCCCTTCCACGGAGATACCTTTAGGAAAACATGATCACCGACTTGAAATTCCAAATCCTTCCTTCGATTATCGGCATAGCTCTTCTGCCTACTTTGAGCTGCTTTAATGTGATTTTGGATTACCTTCACCTTTTCCACCGTTTCCTCCACCAGTTCTGGGCCTACAAGTTTTCTTTCACCAACGTCATCCCAACAGGTTGGTGTACGACATCTCTTTCCGTATAACGCTTCATATGGTGCCATCTGAATACTCGAATGGAAGCTATCGTTATAGGAAAATTCTACTAGTGGTAAATATTGATCCCACATACCCTGAAAGTCAAGTGAGCAAGATCTCAACATGTCTTCTAAGGTCTGAATAGTCCGTTCTGATTGTCCGTCTGTCTGAGGGTGGTAAGCAGTGCTCAAATGAAGTTCAGTATCCAGGGATTTCTGAAGGCTTTTCCAAAATCTTGAAGTAAAACGGGGATCACGATCAGAAACAATCGATAGGGGTACTCCATGAAGTCTCACAACTTCATTAATATATATTCTTGCTAGATGTTCCAGGGGTAGATCTTCTCTTATAGCAAGAAAATGTGCTGACTTGGTAAGACGATCAACAATCACCCATATTGCATCATTCCTTCTAGGAGTCTTTGGTAGCCCCATGACAAAGTCCATCGTAACATTGTCCCATTTCCACTCCGGTAAGGGAAGAGGTTGCATGACTCCTCCAGGCTGTTGCCTTCCAGCTTTCACTTGTTGACAAACCATACACCTTGACACAAAATCAACAATCTCCCTCTTCATGTTGTCCCACCAAAAATGTTCCTTCAAATCCCTATACATTTTGGTGCTCCCAGGGTGTATAGAGAAATTGGAACTATGAGCGTCATCCAGCAATTCCCTTTTTAGATCAGGTATATTGGGAACACAAAGTCTCTTCCCGAATTTCAAAATTCCACCTTCATACGCAAAGTCTCTCAATCTCCCATCATTCACAGCTTTAATCTTCTTTTGGAATTCTTCATCATCAGTCTGAGAACTCTTAATCCTTTGTAGTAAAGATGGTTTGGCAACCATTTGAAAAAGCATTGATGTTTCACCTTCCCTGGTTATTCCCATGTCCATCTTCACTAGCTCCATGAAAATTGGATCCCTTTCAATTCTCATATTGTTCAAAACTCCATGGTCTTTTCTACTCAAAGCATCTGCCACCTTGTTTGCCTTCCCTGGGTGGTAGTGTATCGTGCAATCATAATCCTTGAGTAATTCAAGCCATCTCCTTTGCCTCATGTTGAGTTCTTTTTGTGAGAAAATATACTTCAAACTCTTGTGATCAGTATAAATCTCACATTTTTCACCATAGAGGTAGTGCCTCCATATCTTCAAAGCAAATATCACAGCTGCTAACTCAAGATCATGAGTAGGATAGTTTTGTTCATGAATTTTCAACTGTCGTGATGCATAGGCCATAACTCTATCATTCTGCATAAGGACACAGCCAAGTCCTTTCTTTGATGCATCACTATAAATAACGAACCCATCATTCCCCGATGGTAGAGTCAATATAAGAGCATTGACTAATCTTCTCTTCAGTTCTTCGAAACATTCTTCACACTCTTTTGTCCAAACAAATTTAACCCCTTTACGTGTGAGCTTCGTTAATGGGTTAGCCAATCGGGCAAAATTCTGGACGAAACGTCGATAATAACCTGCCAAACCAATAAAACTACGTACCTCAGTTATACTCGTAGGTGCTGGCCATTCTTGGATTGCCTTGGTCTTAGAAGGATCAACAGAGATTCCATCTTTAGAGACAATATGGCCAAGAAAAGAAATCTCCTGAAGCCAGAATTCACACTTGCTAAACTTCCCATATAATTCATGCCTCCTCAGAGTCTTCAAGATAATGCGCAAGTGATTTTCATGATCTTTGTAGGTTTTGGAGTATACCAAGATATCATCAATAAATACCACCACAAATTCATCGAGATACTCCTTGAAAACTCTATTCATCAGATCCATGAATACAGAGGGTGCATTAGTCAATCCAAACGGCATTACAGTAAACTCGTAATGCCCGTACCTGGTTCGAAATGCTGTTTTCGGAATGTCTTCCTTCTTTACACACAACTGATGGTATCCAGATCGAAGGTCAATCTTTGAAAAGTATTGAGCTCCATGCAGTTGGTCAAATAAATCATCAATACGAGGTAGGGGATACTTGTTCTTTATCGTTATAGCATTGATCTCCCTGTAGTCGATACATAACCTCATAGATCCATCTTTCTTTTTAACAAAAAGAACAGGGGCTCCCCATGGAGAAACACTAGGGCGAATAAATCCCTTATTACTCAATTCCTCTAGTTGTTTCTTTAGTTCGACTAACTCTACAGTGGCCATTCTATACGGGGTCATCGATATAGGCCTTGATCCAGGAATCAAATCAATGGAAAACTCAACTTCTCGTTCTGGAGGATGTCCAGGTAAATCTTCCGGAAATACATCTACAAATTCTTTCACAACAGGTACACCCTCTATTTGAACATTCCTTTCCTCACCGATAGTTACTTCATTCTCTTCCTCCCCAATAATTGAATTAAGTTGAGCTACTGGGGGTGGATCTAAATAAGAATTAGGTGGTGACGATTCTGCTCTAAAAATAAGGTGCTCCTTATCATTATCATCAAGAATCGTAACCTCTTTCTTCTTACAATAAATCTTCGCATCATAGTCCGAAAGCCAGTCCATACCGAGGATTATATCAAACTCAATCATAGGTATGACGATGAAATCAGCAGATAAAGAAAATTTATGTGCTCTAATGGGGACTGATTCACAAAACTTTGTTGCAACGATACTTCCCTTAGGAGTTTTAACTGACAACTCCCTTATTAAATCAAATTGGAAATATCTAATTTTCTTAGCAAACTGGGAAGATATGAAACAATGCGATGATCCAGAATCAAATAATGCATTTGCTAAACTTGAGGAAACCATTAAATTACCTGCCACCACGTCTTTCGGAGCTTCTACCTCAGCAGTAGTGATAGCATAAGCCTGGCCTTGATCCCTTGGCCTTTTCTGAGGTAAGTTCTCCTGACGCTTAGGACATGCATTTGCATAATGCCCCATCTCCCTGCAATTGTAGCACTGAACGTTGGTAGCTTCCTTCTTCCCCTTGCAATCATGAGCTTGGTGGCCTTTTTCACCACACTTGTAACAGACTCCCATTCCCTTCAGGCAAGCACCGGGGTGTTTCTTCCCGCACTTACCACAAGATGGATATTCAACCTTTCCCTTCTTCCCCTTATTTCCATTCCCAGATTGATCAGCAGGTCTCTTCTTCTCTTGCTTTGCTTTAAAGTCATAAGACTTAGAGAATTCCTTTTCGGTCTTGATAGCACATGAGACAATGTCTTCGTACGATGAAAAGGATTGTGAGACTAATGCTCGACGGAGAAATGGTTTTAACCCATCAAAGAAACGATCAATCTTACTTCTTGGGTTGCGAATATAATCACCAGCGTACCTCGCTAATCTTGTAAAGTTAGCCTCATACTTTGTGACATTCTCATCCTCCTTTTGTCTCAGACTTAGAAATTGTCTTTCCATATCTGCTCGATGGTCGCGAGGAAAGTATTTTTCTAAAAACAGATCTTTGAACTCCCTCCATTCCATATTTGATACTTCATCATCTTCCTTCGTATTTTGAATCAATGACCACCATTGATCAGCATCTCCAGTGAGGCGGTAAACTGCCATGATAACTTTTTCCCTTTCACTGCTCCCCAAAGCCTGAAATATTTTCTCTAGGGAAAATATCCATTGCTCAGCTACTAAGGGATTTGTATTCCCATTGAACGTTGGTGGTTGCTGTCTCATGAATCGATCTAACATTGATCCTCCACGCTGCGGATCAGGGTGCTCCATACGGGTAAGGTTATTATTCATAACCTGAGTAAGTTGTCCCAGTATGGTGATTAGTTGATCAGCACCAGTTGCATCACCAGCCCCACTATAATTATCTTGAGCAGGAGGGCAATCCCTACATGGAGTGCGTGCATTGATACGGTTTCCATTTCTTCCACTAGGCGCCATTTCTAAACAATGGCATAAACTGGATCAGTTTATGAATCAAAATACATAATCCCATACTTATAAAACACTTAACATAAATTGAACTATTTATGGATATAATCCATAATCATAAAAATGTTTTCTTTGAGGAAGTATATACTCATAAACCCTTCATAATGATTTGTAACGATAGTGAGAGTTATCCTAAGCATATCCCCCGGGAGTGTCGTAACCAAGAGTGCAGCAAGGCCCGTTGTCGTGCACCAGTTCCCGTTCGAGTCTAGCTCAAAGCGGTGTTTTCGGGTTTTACCCCTAGGTACATCTGTGCCAGAGCCTCCTCTACCTGCTCGTATCCAGACAGGGATGTATTGCTCGGAAAACTCCCAAAATCTCTACAATACCAAAATTCTAGGAAGTTCTTCTATACTAATCCTCAAAGTTCATCTTAGGTCTACGTGCTCTAATCAGAGTTTATCTAAATCTAGTTTCCAAGGTTTGTACTAAACTTCCTCTGATACCAACTGTAACGCCCCGACCCCAGCTACCCAGAGTCGGTGCAATAATTACATAACATTGGCATGATCACAAGAAAGATCAAATCTCGAAAGACCGATTGGTTTAGTAGCCTTGGAAACACTAGATATAATCATAAAGTTTTACATTACATTTCAAAGTGAAAAACTACTACAACAACAAAGTCTTCATATCAACACTATTAACCCCTCATAATATCCCTGCAAGTCATTCATAAATTACTTCTTCACTACCTGGGAAAAATAAAACATAGAAAAGGGGTGAGCTCAAATGCCCAGTAAGGATAACAATATAGCGGAACATTCAAAATAAGCATAAACATTTAAGGCAATGAATTACTAAAACAAAAGCCTTTTAAAATTGAACTTCAACATAGTATGGAAAAAGTAAAATGAAATAATGCCATTTACTTGTTCACATGGATATTCTACTAATCGAATAATCACATGCAATATCAATAACCACTTTCATAATGTTGGAATGCATAATGCCAGACTATCATAACCACATAGCCAAGGCCTCGTGCCAAGACTACAAATAAGATTTTGTCAAGGCCTTGTGCCAAGACACTAGTTTGTCTCATGAGACCTACCGATGCATCGAGGAGCTATAGCGGGCTCCACCCGTCACTTATTAAGTCCAATGCATTCCCATATGAAAAGGTTTAAACATAACATAAACATTCGTATTAAAACTAGCATACGAAATGTCAATAATTTCACCATAAACTATGAATGGTATAAAATAGCACATCCACAGTCAAATATATCACAAAACCTTCAATACAATATAGAAGTTTTTTTTCATAATAAATCAACTTCAAATAATCTTAAAATCCATCAAAGGATGTTGACATAGATGAAATCAAAATTCTTTTAAAAGAAATATCTCCTTTTATTTTGAAATCATTTAAGATCCATATAAAATAAAACATTTTCTTTGAAAATATTCTTATAAGCTTGTAAGGGAAGCTTTGAAGATTTTATAACGGCGTAAAATAACCGCACCCGCCGTATAAGTTAAAAAAAACATTCTTACCTCAATTCTGTCGAAAAGGTTAAAAAGGACCTTGTTTTGAAAACGACGGAAAGATTCCTTTATAAACCTCTTATAAAAATTCAAACAAGGGTATAAATGACTTTAAACCATATTCTTGTAAATAGTAAAAATGTTTTGAAATACATTTCGAAGAAACATGGATGTGGATGATAAAGAGATCCCAGTAGATTATTACATATAAACAACCTCGGATAATGAAGAGATTGTGAAATAACCCTTACCTTGTACTTTTCCTTGGTTGGGGTAGGTTAACCTCCTGTATAATGGTGAAATATTTGTTATTAAATTATACAAGAATCATATATATTAATATGATATCATATATGATCTTTTAACATTGATTTGTTAATAATATCTTAGAATTATCGTCGTTTCGGGAGTTAACTTACTCATTTTCTTTTATATGTTTTGTTACATAAGCCATGGTTGTTGTATCTTATTCATATCCAGAATGATATACAGTCCTTAAACATCATTTTTAAATCATCAAATGATAATTATACTTGAATGGATACGATGGAGAATGAATCTCATCGCGTTCGTGGAGACGGTAGTCCGTACGTACGCACGAGCGACAATATCATTCTTTTGATATTAAAATAATATATAAATGGATGGTATATCATATATACAGAATCATTAACATTTTATATTTATTATTTACATGAGTTACACATCATTATTATACCCATCCAAATAATATTATATTGAATAACAATTACACCACGACGTGGAGACGGTAAGCCGTACGTACGCACGTATGGTGACATGTTATTCAAAGGGTGGATAGAATACTGAATATGATTGTACCATATTTATAATAACATCACAGTCTATGTGAGATACTGGAGTTATTATTTCAGAATGGTAAGAACAAAGGAAGAAGAAGTGGAAGAAGAAATGAACTTAGAAAAGGGTGGTGAAATCATTACCTCTTCTTCGGGTTCTTCCTTTTGATTTGATCAAAAGGGCTCCTTAGGTTGGCTTTCTGATCAAACTAAGGCCTCTAGGTTGTAGTGAGGGATGTTGGGAGAGTATTTGGGCAGAGTTTGGCCGAACCAAAAGGCTTTGAAGGTGTGAAGAAGTGAGAAGGAGGAGTGCCCTTTTATAAGAGGGGTGAGGGGCACCTTTGGAAAAGTTAGAAATATTAATTTATAATAAATTCATATTCGGTTTACAAAGGCTCCAAAGTTGACTATTCAAAGGATGAGGTGGGGATAGGTCGAAAACAACTCATCCAATAGAATTTAGACAGGTTTGGGTACTTATATTAACCTTATCTTTAAGTATTAACTCTAAGTTAATTAGTTTCACTTTTACAATGTCTCTTTGTATTTTTATATAATATGGTTAATAAACTTACTATATATATCCAAGAGACCCCCAAGTGGTCCATTAATGAGGAACCTATCATAATATAAGTCTCTTGGCCGAACCTTAGATTTTTAGGAATTTAATATCAATTAATAATATAATATTTGTTTTAAGAACTCTTTTATGTCAATTTTGACACTATTCAATAGTTGATTTTTGTGAAACTCCTAACAGATTGATTACTTCGAACAAAGTCAATTAAATCAATACTAATATATCATATTATCATAGAAAATTAGTTTAATTCATTAAAAGTTTCATATTATAATTATTTGGGTATTTATAAGATCAATTATTTTTATTTTTCACTATTTTAGTAATTACTGCATCATCATTGTGTCATAAATAAAATAAATTATATAATGTCTAAAAATTATAAATAAAATATCATTATGTAGGAAATCTGTTTATCTTTCTAATGAATATTTATAATCGAAAATCCAACATGTATAACCCTATGTAAAAATTGTTCTTCTAAAAGATATAAGCTTATGGCATTTTTATTTTTATTTTAACTTTATTAATATAATGTGTCATTATCACTTACAAGTGGATCCATGGGGTCCCAAAATAGACCCAAAGATGCCCATGGTCGACCATGTATCAACCAATAGGGTTGAGACACGTTTTAGGGTAATTTAGTATTATTATAATATTATTTTTTTTAACCCTTATTTACCGGATTTACCCTTAACCATGGTAAATAAAATATTTACCGCAGTAATTATTCAAAATGTCTAAAAATAAAAGTTACCTATTTACACAATTTGGACATCCTGATTCCAAATATTGAATCCATTTTTCTAAATTCAAAACACAGAAGTGGCAGAAATTAATTTAAAATTAATTCCCGTTGTCAAAACAAAAAGCGTGTTTTTAAGAGATAATAACTATCAAAAGATTGACACTTGTTTATGTTCGGTTTAATTGTAAAATTATGTCCAATGACCAACATTATATTAAATGGTAAAAATATATTCTAAATATACTTTAAAACCACTCAAATTCACAATTTATCACTATTAATTATTTTGATTAAAAAAGTTGTTTTTAATTAAAATTTAGTAATTTTCACTATTCATCAAAATCTGAAAGTTATCCGAAAAGTTCCAAAATTTCACCTTAGGCAAAATTCGATATTCCGAATCCAAAAATGAAGTCCATTTTGAAATATAGAATATATATGATTTCAAAAAGTAGTTATTACTATTCACAACGGCTAGTTTAATTAGTTGTGGTGTGTGTTAGAACTCGAGGTTGCGTACAACACACGCTATCACATTATTCGAAGGGAAACGTACCGTAGAAGCTTGGGGTGTTACAGAGGTGATAGTTATAGAGGGTCCAAAGTTCATTCAATGTATGATTAGTTTACCATCTACCTGGGTTTCTACGTTTTATTTTATTTTAGAGCATCACACTTCTTTATTGGACTCACATTGGCCCTATCACTGAGACTGGATGTAGATAGGATTGAAACACCCCTCTTGTTATACACATTAGTTTGAGTGGATGAAGGATTATTAAATATGTGTTTGGGATTCATACTGATGACATGGAAACATGATTCATTAGAATATTTCATTCTATAAGAGATAAGACCATACAATTTCAATCTTGACATGGGTTGGTTGAATTTCATTCATATTATGGTTAACTATTTCTAGAGGAGAGTTGAGTTTTTTGATATAGAAGTATGATGTGTGGTGTTCTAAGGGGATAGAGGTTACCAGATTGGAATTAGGTTAGTAGAGCCCCATGTTTCCTTGAATTCCTATGTCATCAATAGATTTTGTTAGGTTTTAGAGGGTGTGAATACTCAAAAATCTTTTAGATCTTCTAGATGTTTTCTGTGAAGATTTTAATACACTATGACGTTGATGAAATGTTGACTTTAGGATAGAGTTGTTGTCAGGTACAAGAATACTTTCATTTTGTCCTTATAGAATGGAACCCTCAAAGATGTGGAAGTTGAGGATTCGTATTGGTGTTCAGATGTATTAAATAATTATCAAAACTTTTGTATATTCATTGGGATCTCTCTTTTTTTCACAACTAAGGAATATGTATGTATGAGGCTGTGCATAGACCACCAAAGGATGAATCACCTGATAATCAAGAATCATTACCCTCTTATGATAATTAATTACCACATTGAATAGTTAAGGGTAGATATATTATTTTTTAATATATATATATTGTCTAGATATAATCCACTGAGTGTGAATAAGGTATACATTGCAAAAACTACCTTCCATTTCAGATATCGGCACATTGAGTTCATATTTATGATGTTCAGTGTCATAAATGTGCCAAATTTATTTATAGGACTCATGAACTCTATATTTTTCTATTTCGTGGACTAGATAGTAGTTGTGGTCATCATTTAAATTTTGATATACTTGAGTTTGGAGGAGGATTGAGTTGTGTTTATAAGTCCTTAGAACTAGCTATCATTCTAAAATAAAATCGAAATAAATTGTTCTGGAATCAAAAGGGAAAATATGATTCTAGAAGAAACTATACCAACATAATGTTATGAAACATATAGGAAATAATATTCACCTAAATCACCACACTAGGTTGAAAAATATCACTTCAAAACTATTCATTGAAATGGTAAAAAATTCATGAAATGTAAGTAAATATATCAAGTAAAAGAAATATTTTATTTTATATGGATTGGAATGATTATCGTACATCCTTGAGAGAATCATTGTAACAATATATTTCTCAAAATAAATATTACAACTTGTATCACTATAAAAAGTTATTCAATATGTTTTCAAGACACTTTAATGTTACAAACAATGGTGGCCCCACCCCTATTAACAGAGAGTATCTTCTAGTCATACAGTTGCACCAACCTTTGAAAAGTATGCGAGTCCATCCATTCCAATTTTAAAATAACGGAGAACCTATAGAATTCTTTAATGTGACTACCATCTCTGAAAAACCTGCAAATAATTCTAATAAAAACTAAATATTCCCATATTTTGTATGTATATTACGAAATTATGTAATGACATGACCTAATGATGACCCCATCAGGATAACTCATTCTGAACTATCTTCTTTTATGAAAATTTTACTAGTGTAATATTGAAAAATATCTACATATTCCATAACATTAGTGAACCAATGAACTTATAGAACCACTCCTTATACATTTATCATTTTGATCAACTAATTTATTCTTCACATTCACAATATTATTCTACATGAATTGCTCTTTTGAGAAAACCTCATCATCACCTTCTAATTCTATTGAATACAATTTTACACTTTCTTCCATCAGTCCACATCATTCTTACTAAGGATTTATGTTTCCTCATTACTTCTTGATGCAAATGTTTAGTTAACATATCCACAAAATTCTATTATCAAGCTACCTTTCATAACTCTAACAAACCATCTTCCTACATTTTCTAGATGTAATGGTAATTCTGATAAATTTTTTTTGTTCCAAAATGAAACACATGATTCTTAAACAAATTAATTATAATATCCATTCCCATGAATAATAAACCCTTCCAATAAATAAAACTAGGTTCATTAAATGAACATATTACCCATTGAATCTCCTCTTTTGCTTCAGTAACAACTAGATACCCTTCTTCTGTTATAGAATTTGAAATCACTGATTGTAATCTAGACATCCAAAGTACCATGGTTTCTCTAAAAGTGTTTGTAACACCCCAATATTCTACGGTATGCTTCTCTTTGAATAATACAATAGCATGTGTTGTACGCAACTTCGAGTTCTAACACACACCACATGTAATCAAACTAGTCGTTATGAATAGTAATACCCACATTTTGAAATTTTATAAATTTTATCTTCCAAAATGGACTTAATATTTGGATTCGGAATATTGAAAATATCCTAGGGTGATTTTTTTTGTATTTTTCTGAAAACTTTCAATTTTTGATGAATAGTGAAAAAACACTGAGTTATAGTTTAAAAACGAATTTTTATTTAAATAATTATTTATTTTATTTAAATTTTACTATGGTCAAAATAGATACATAATACCTATATAAGTTCAATTTAATTCATTGGAGTTAGTTTAGAATAATTTTTGATATATAAAAATTTAATTGAACTTTTCACCGTCTTTTACCCACCTCCTAGGAGAATTTGGAAATTCACGTAAAACATTATTTTACCGCTTCTGTGAGTAGAATTTCTAAATTCCGAGAGAAATGGTTCATATCAAAGTGTAAAATGTGTTTTAATAAGGTGAAAATAATTTTTGGTGAATAGTTACTTTTTACTTTTATTTACCACGGTTAAAAGTAAATTGGGTAATTAATGGTAAAAATGATATTAATATTACCCTAAAACATGTCCTAATTCTATTGGACAAGTGAATCTAGACCAAAATGAAACTTAGAAATAATATATTATCATTTAGGTCCACTTGGATTAGATTAGGACATTTATTATTATTTAATTCAATGAAGAGTTAAAAGAGTTAAAATCAAAGTTTAATTACTAAAACATTTTTAATATAGGGTTATACATAAAATAAATTAGATTATAAGTATTCATTAATAAGAAAAAAATAATTCATACATAATGGTATTTTATTTATAATTTTTAGACATTATATAATTTAATTTATTTATGACACAACTGTGATGTAGTAATTACCTAATTGATGAAATATTAAGATAATTGATATTATAAATACCAAAATGAATGTAATTTGACACTTTTAATGAATTAAATTAATTTTATAGGCTAATATGACATATTATTATTGGTTATATGAATATATTTTGATGTAATAATGCTTTTATGAATTTATCAAATACAAAATATCCAATAGATCCAAAATTGACATAAAAGAGTTTTTAAAACAAATAATATATTATTAATTCATATTCTATTCCACAAATTCTAAGGTTCTACCAGAGGACTTATATTATGATAGGTGTATCATTTATGGACCCCTTGGGGGTCTCTTGGATGTATATATTAAGTTTATTAACTATATAATATAAAAATACAAAATGACATGGTAAATGTCAATCTAATTAATAAAGAGTTAAAACTAAAAGATAAGGTTAATATAATGACCCAATCCTATCTAAAATATATTGGTTGAATGTATTTCGACCCATAACCACTTTATAATTTTAATAATCCTCTTTGGATCCATTATAATTCGAATATGAATTTATTATAAATTAATACTTAATGTTTTTTCTAAAGAGCCCATCCTCCCCTTATAAAAGAACACCACTTCTACCCAATTCTTCATACCTTAAAAGCCTTTTTGTTCGGCCAAACCCTACCAAAATACTCTATAAACATCCCTCACTTAAACCTAGAGGCATTATTTTTATCATAAAGCAATCCTAAGGGGCCCTTTTGATCAAATCAAAATGAGGAACCCGATGAAGAGGTAATGATTTCACCCCCCCCCCACTCTTTCAAGTTCCCTTCTTCTTCCATGTCCTTTTTCTTTGTTATTTCCATTCTAAAATAATAACTCCAGTATCTTATATATACTGTGATGTTATTATAATTATATTACAACCAAATTCATTATTCTATCCACCCTTTGAATCATTCCATCATGCGTGCATACGTACAGCTTACTGTCTCTACGTCGTGGTGTAATTGTTATTCAATACATTATTATTTGGATGGGTATAATAATGATGTGTATTTGATGTAAATAGTAAATATAAGACGATAAGGATTCTGTATATATAATATAACATCCAGTTTTATATTATTATAATATCCAAAGATTTATATTTTTGCTCGTGTGTAGGTACGGATTACCATTTCCACGACGTGATGAGATTAATTTCCAAGTTCAACATTCATTGATTATTATAATAATATATATTACTAATAAGTATTTAATATATGCCATAATAATGATAATGGAGATATACATATTTATATATATAAGTATTTATCTAGTTACATATATCTTATTTATTTACTTTCCTTCAATACTATATGAAAATAGAAACAACGTTTATGCATACGTACGAACTACCGTCTCCATAAACGGTGTTTTCCATTTCATATATATGTCTATTATACATATTTATATTCTAAATATATATGATATATAAATCATGTTTTATATTCTGGATGTATTTAAATCGCGATCTATGTGATACAATCAAGAGTAACATGTTAAAACACGTACGATAAAGAAAGCAATTACTACCCAAAATATTAATATAACATGGAAATTATTATTAATCGGGTATTATAAAATCATAAATGAATAATTTATGATATCATAAACATTAATATGGTACTAGTATAACTAAATAACATACTATAGTCTTCATACAGGAGGATAAACGTACCCTCGACTAAAGGAAAGTGCAAGGTAAGGGGTTTTCATCCCACTCATTATTCCCGTGAGATTCATGCCATATTACCACTATTACATTTTGTGTGGTGTATGTACTACTGATAATTGTATTCTTTGTGTAATAAACTTTTATTTATTTGTATTTACATATTCAATGTATGATACCTCTTTCATGGGTTTTATGTTTTGTATGTTACCAAATTGGAAAGGGTTATTTTCTCAGTCTCATTATTATCCAAGATTGTTCATCTGTAAGTATTTTTTGGGACATACTTATCATCGATGACCATATTTAATAAAAATGTTTTCAAAAGGAATTTTTTAAGGTTTTATGGTAGGGTATATCATCATTTTAAATGTTTTAATGATTTATCCTTCTAATCCTTTTTAATTAGTGTCCATGTTTTCAAAATGATTTTAAGGATTTATACATATGGACATGGATTTTTTTAAATGACATTTCATTTCAATGGTTTCAAAGTGGTATGGGACACTTTTATTCAAAAATCTCTTTTAAATGAATTCCTTTATAAATTTTGAGACTTTTAAAAAATTTCATGAAAATGGGGTATTTATCTCAAATCATTTTACTGACCATTTTCATCTATGTCAACATTCTTTGATGGATTTTAAGCTTATTTTAAGTTGATTTATTATGATACAAAACATTCATATTGTATTGAAGTTTTTTTGATATGTTTGACTATGGATGAGTTATTTTAATGTCATTCATGGTTTATGGTTAATTTATTGAAATTTCGTAAGTTAGTTTTAATATGAATGTTTATGTTATATCTCAACCTTTTCTTAAGATTAATGTGTTGGACTAGTATGTTCTGGGTTGGGGTCCGATTACAGCAGACCCTCCGGGTTGGTGTCCGTTTATTAGAGGCACTCTGAGTTGGTGTCTGGTTATTAGAGACACTCCGGGTTGGTGTTCGGTTATTAGAGGCACTCCATGTTGGAGTCCGGTTACAGAGGATCTCCTGGATGGAGTCCAGTTATAGAGGCTCTCAGGGTTGGGTTCCGGTTAGAGTTATCCATTATGTCTTGGAACGATCCCTTGACACAGAAATAAATGTTCAACATTATGCATTCCCTCATTATGAAATTAGTTATTACATGTGATTTTTCAGCAAGTATAATATCCATGTGAATAAGTAAATGGAATTATTTCATTTTCTATTTTACAGATTATGCTGAAGTTCATGTTTAAAAGGGTTTTGTTTTAGTTATACATTTTCGTAAGTGTTTATACTTATTTATGAAAGTTTCCATTGTAATGTTATCCTTAATGAGCATCTGAGCTAACCCCTTTCTATGTTTAATTTTTCCCAGGATTCCAAGAAGTGTATTGTGATTGATATGCAGGGTTAAGCTAAGAGAATAATGGCATTCACGAAGGATTATTTATGTTGTTTGTATGTTATGAAGTGTAATGTAACATTCATGTATGTAATCTATTTTCCAAGACTGCTAAACTGATCAGTCCTTCATGACATGATTCCTTGTAATCATTCCAATGTATTAAAATAATGCACCAACTCTGGGTAACTAGGGTCGGGGCGTTACAGAAACTAATCTTTTTGGCACTTCTCCTTCCATAACTTGTGAGAGATCAACCCAAATTAATAATATTTCTGATATGAATTACTCTAGATAAACTTCCAAACCTTATGTTCTTTACTCCAATATTAATTAAGGAATATTGATTATTTCAATAGATTCAGAGACATCTGGATTTTCCAGAACATGTATTATTTCGGAACCACCATTTAGATAAAATTGGAGTAAAGTTTATTTTTTATCCTCAACATACATCACCTTCATATTTTGATAATTATATAAGATATACTCGTTGAATATAACAATCAAATTCTTAAAAATTTATTATTTTCATTATCCCAATGTAAAAAACTAATATCTTCTTCTCAATAGTATATGAAGAAACATGCCTGAGATTTAGAATCTAGTACATCCCTTTGTTTTTAATCACCATGTATATTGGATAATATTTTAAAAAATACAATTATAGCAACTTATGTTACATTTAAGATCAATTTTCTTTTAGTAATTTCAATCCAATAGCTTCTTAAGGGATCCTATAGATTTTTTATGTTGTTGTGCCTACTGATTCCCATAAAAACTTCTTAGGCATTCTTCAATATGGAAGCATAATTATTGGTCTCCCTATCAATTTCCTATACATTATCTCAATAATAGCATTGTGGTTAGGTGTTTCTAAAATGATATTTTCATCAAGATTACTATTTTATTTTAGTAATTCTAGAATCTCGTTTTTATATACTCACTACAATTTTTTGATCATAAACACTATAACTTTATTCTAGTTTCCCTTTCCACCATAACCTTTTATTGAACAATGATCTTTAAAACATAAATTTTATGTTTCCGAAAGTATACCATACTTATCTTGTGGAATCCTTAATGAAGTTAATAATGTACATATAGTTTCCCAAATAAATAATCAGGGTAGATCCCCAAACATCTACATGAAATAATTCTAGCTTCTAAAATTTTTGCATTACATTGGAATGTTTTAAAGACATATTCCATTTCTTACCATGGATACAATTCTCACACCTTCTAAAATTTGGCGGATCCAACTTAAATATTACCGTTTCATTTGGAATATTTATAACTACCTCACTATGGTTCCCAATTCAATTATGTGAATTTTTTTAAGATCCAAAAGAAGTCATTTCCGAAAGTGTTGCTCCCACATCCCTTTCGGTTAAATAAAATGATCAATATTTTACAACTATGGATATGATAAGATAACCCCATGTAATTTTCCATAATCCAACTATAAATATCATTCCAAATCCATATTTATCTAGCTAACCGACTCAAATCACATCCATCAAAATTCATGAAACATGTATAAACTCCTTTAGTATAGTAATAATTCCATTCTTTATATTAATTTTAAATTCCCCCTTTCCCACAATATCAACAGCCTCATCCTCGACATGATGAACTTGACCAAATATTCCCGACACAAAATTTGATTTAAACCATTTTCCTCAAATTGAATGGATTGTATAAGGCCCCAGCCTTAAACCTTACTTAATCTTGAGTTATTACAAGATTACACATTGAGGATCTTTTCAGGTTTAGAGTTTTAGAGAATTAGATCATGAAACTTGCATTACATTCCACATTTAAACAAAGTGGTTACATAAAAGACAATATTCATTCTTCCCATCAATGGAAACATATTGAAAATAAAACATGGATTCTTTCTTGACACATCCTTGACACTTTCATCACATCATGTACCTTTCCCTTGACCTGTGAAAAACATTTAAAAAACTTGGGATGAGCATAAAAAGCTCAGTAAGGGTTATAAAAATATTTAAAGGAAACATGAGTTCATATATACAAAAGAATGAAATCATACTTAAACCATAAAACATAGGCACTTTAACATACCTCATCAAACAATGAATAAATCATAGAAATCATAAGACATAAAGGTAACTTGAGGCATTCATAAAATTCTTAAATAGGGAGTAACCCTCTTGGTTACGTTTGGAATACCCATCACAGTATATTCCCTAAGTCTCTTCGGAGAAACCTTAACGTTTCACTCCTTCACGTTACCCAATGCCTTGGAGAGCTATATCGGGCTCACCCACCCTTAGTTTATCACGGAACCACCCGTCTTCATAACAATTCCCAAGAACCTCAACATAATCGTATCACATAAAACATGCATAAAGGAAACATAAAATTTCCACCTTTCAATCACAAGATTTCAATACATCACATTGGTATAAAAACATTATGAAAACCATTTTCAATACCAAAATAAATGAAAATTAAAACATGGTATTTATTTTTCTTTTAAAAAGAAGGTATGGCTTGTAGAGGAAGCCGAAACTCAAATAACGGTCTCGGCGGCGGAGAAGTCGTTGTCGCCGCATACGTATGACAAAAACATTCCCTTTTGTCATTTAGTAAAAAGATTCATATAAAAAAGATTCATTTTGGATAAACATAAAAGTCAAAGGTATTTATACACAGTATAAAAGAAGGTTGTGTATAAAACAAAATATGCCTCAATGAAAGGAGATTGAGACGAAGTCCCATTCCACCTTGAAGCTTTTAACATTTTAAACTATTAATATCCATATAAATAAATCATTAAAACCATTTTGAAAACATGGATATTAATAATAAAAAATCATTAAAACATTTAAAGTGATATTTTTGTTAAAGGGATTTTACCAAAATTAGAGATACTTGAATACAATAATTGAGGAATAACATTTAATCAGAACTTTATAATATCATGATAATAAATGGATTCATGATATAATATTTCAAAGGACAGTATATACACCATATAAGAGTGAATTGGTGCATAACAACAATGAAGTCTCAATAGAGATGTAAAATGTGATGAAATCCCTTATAAAGAAGGTATCCATAAATTAAGGATAAATCAATCTCATAATTATGTGTGAAAAATATAAATACACCCAATATAAGTGGATATTGAGTGTAAAACAATCCAAGGTCATTCACACATATTCAAAGGATGAAATATTCAATAACTTCATGTTGAACCCAAAGAAATCGAAATTGGGTTAAGAAGTTCCCTTGGTAAAATTCGACAGCCTAACAGCATCACATAAAATATTAGAAAAAGAGTTGATGAGAGAGATAAAGGGTATCTCATCACTTGGACATAAAATTTACATCAATAAGGATATAGAAGAACATATCCCAACATTACAATATGTAAATTAAAAGACCCAACAAAATAAGTCTTTTAAAAAAGAGGAGGGTGAAAGGTTCCCTTACTGACTTGGGTATCTTTCAAAACATACACCCCATGAAAGAAGGACAATAAATCATTGATGTAAATACTCATAAACGAAATTATATTACTCAAAGAGTAGAATAATGGGATGTAAATACACCACTCAATGTAAATTGTAGCCAATGTAGCATAAATCTCACGGGAATAAAAGTGAGATGAAAAATCCCTTACGAAAACTCGGCAGCCTAACGTCGCCACATAAAACTTACAAAAATGGATTGATGAGATAAAATAGGGTATCTCGTCATATTAACATAATGTTTATAGAAATAGGAATATAAAATAACATCCCCCAACATAACAAAGAGGAGCTTAAAATAAGTGACATAAAGGAGAGTACTTAAAAAGAAAGAGAGAGGTTAGATCTCTTACGAAAATTCGGCAGCCTAACGGCGCCACTCAAAACTTCCAAAATGGATTGATAAGAGATAATAGGGTCTCTCATCACATGAACATAAAAATTACAGTATGTTTAATATAAAATAACATCCCAATAACAAGAAAGATGAGCTTTAGAGGGAATGACATAAAAGAGTGTACTTCAAAAGAAAGAGAGGAGTAGGATCCCTTACCTCGGGTCCCACTTGACTCGATCATTCTTTAATGTCCTGAATAATAAACATGAGTTAATTTAAACATTATTAAAAATATTTTTCTAGTTCATTATTCCTTTTATATCACTTATTGCGATGTTATAAACATTATGTAATCATTTATGTTAATAATGTTTGTTTTGTCGATATTTGGTACATGAGTCAAAAATGAACTTGTTTGAAAAAATATTTCCCATGTAGTTATAAGTAAATAATTTCCAGAATAGTATTAATGATTAAAATATCATATATATCCAGTAAATATTCATTTCATAATATTCCATATCATTTGGAGATAAAAAAACGAAAAGCACCATTTATGGAGACGGTAGGCCGTACGTACGCATGAACGCTACATTCATTTTTTTGTCATATTAATGGAATTAAAACAAAATGAGAGAGATATATATATGATATAATTCCAGAATGATATCCCTAATTTTGATGTAATATATTACATATATATCAATTATATATATGTACTTATAATATTACATAACATTTTGAGATAAGAAATGAAATGTACCGTTCATGGAGACGGTAAGTCGTACGTACCCATGAACGCTACTTCCATTTCTATTTCATATTTAATGAAATTAAAACATAATGATACATAATAGTATTTTAATTCCAGTATGGTATCATATATAATATAATTAAACATATCCTTTATACGTACCACATATGGTATTAACGAATCAAATCACTTTGAGGGGGCGGTAGTCCGCACTTCCTTAAATGAAGATATCGCGTTTACCCAAAATGGAAACCATAAAGGTATTACCAAAATGAAAAATAAATAAGCTTAAGGAAAACATAAACATATTAGATATCATATATAAATATAGTTTCATCTTAATGGCCACCTTTGAGGGTTTTAGAAGAATGTTGAACAATCATCGTTTCGGGAGGCAGAAATTCACCATCCACAGAAACAGTATGTTCTTTAACCATTAGATGTTGGTGTGTGAAAGTGTAGCGCTAATACTTATTATAACAACATCCTATTATATTGATGATACTGGAGTTGTTACAAAATAAATGAATAAAAAGAGTTTAGGGGGTTGGAGAAGCAAAATAAAACAAAAGGACTCAGGTGAAGGCATTACCTTAAAATCGGGTAACTCCCTTTGGTTTGAGATCAAAGGCTTCCTTGGGAAGACTTCTTCCCAAAGTGAGGATTCAAGAAGTAAGAGAGGTAAGTGGAGAGACAAAATGGGCAGAGGTTGGCCGATCCAAAGGCATTGGGAGTGTGGGTAAGGAGGTAGAGGTGGGGGCCTTTTATAAGAGGAGGGGAGGGGCACTCTTGTAAAGTTACAAAATGTTACTTTATTTTCAAAAGATTTTCGGATTTTAAAGGTCCCACATTGATTTATTTCGAGGGTAAGGTGATAAGGGTTAGAAATCAAATCATACAATAGGTTATGGAAATTTTTAGGTCTTATATATTACATTATCTTTCCATTTTATTTAAATCGTTAAATAATGAGGTCATCGCTGTATCATCATGATTTCATAAATAATTTAATTTATTTAATGTCTAAAAATTATAAAAAAATACTTTGATGTAGTAAATCTTATTATATTTCCAATTAATATTTATAGTCAAAAATCCGATTTGTATAACCCCATGTAAAAATTATTTTAGTAAAACATTTCATGCTTGTCTCATTTTTACTTTAACTTTAAATAAAAAGATATTAATGTCATTTTCCAACCAAAGTGGCTTCATGGGGTCCCCAAGTTGACCCATGGGTTTTCTTGGTCCTCCATGACACATCCAATGAGGTTAGGACATGTGTCAAGTTCATTTCATATTATTAAAACATTATTTTTACCTTAAACTACACTAATTACCTCTAATCGCGATTAAAAACTTAATAAGTTACTATTCACCAAAAAATTATTTTTATCCCATTGAACAAAATTTTACTTCTTAATGACAACAATGTATGTCAGATTTTTGAAATTCAAAACACAAAGATGGCAAAATTTAATTTAAACAAAAAAATCAGTTTTTATAAGTACCACTTAGTGGTTTCACTATTCATCAAAAATTGAAGTTTTTCAGAAAAATCCCAAAAATTCACCATAAGCTATATTTGATATTCTGAATTCAAAAATGAAGTCTATTTTACAAAATTCAAAACATATAAGTCACATTAATTAATTTAATAATTAATTCTCGTTGTCAAAGCAAATAGCGTGTTTTTATGAAACAATAAGTATTAAAAGATTGACACTAGTTTAAGTCTGATTTCAAAGTGAAATTAATTCCAACGACCACTATTGGATTTAATGGTAAAAATATATTCTAATTTCACTTTAAAACCAATTCAAAAGATAATCTAATCATATAAATAAATTATATTAAAAAGTGGTTTTGAATTAAAATACAACATTTTACACTATTCATTAAAAAAATAAACTTTATCAGAAAGATACCAAAAACTTACACAAAGTAAATTTTGATGTCCCAATTCTTAAGAAGAGTTTTATTTGGTCCAAAAGGATTTATAAGAGTGAACAAAACTATATTTAATGATGGTTCTCCATCAAAAGGCGATAAGTGAACCTTTAGTGAAAACTAGGGCATATACGCCTAAAATTGAATTCTTTCCGTATTTTAAGCCTTTATATTTTATTGGACAAATGTAAAAACATTTAAAAACATATATAATCATATTTTAGTTATTTATATCCATTCCCTCCAATACAACGGCTACATGTTATCTACCATTTGAAATAATATTATTTTATTATTAGAGTGCAACGTAAGATTCCCAAGAAACTCGTTGTTGCATGTTGGGTATGCCATCGAGCATAGCATCCCCTTTAAAGTCATATTAATATTTTATTCACAAATATGGATAAATATGAAAATGTCATATTCTTTATTTACCTGGGGTGTTATATCCTTCCCCCCTTTTGGGAATTGCGTCCTCGCAATTGTTAAAATTGAGCTTGGAAAATCCTTGAAAGTCCCACATCAGTACAAGAGTCGGTAAAACAATAACTTTAAAAGAATGGGAGATAAGTACAAATGTCACCCGAGTTAACCCATACTAGGATTCCAAGTATAAAAATATTGATATGGAGGAGAAAACAAAGGGTCATGTTCTGATGGAGAGTGATAGTAAACATGTCTAGGAGAAAGTTAACCATAAGAAAATCACAAACTTGTGATGGGTCAAACGGTATTCGATTCCCCAGTAGGAAAAGTTAATAGACAACATTTTTGTTTTAAGTTACTTTTTATTGAGGAATTTATTCATAAGTAAACATAATCACTTATCATGTTGAATTTAAACTTTTACTAGATTCCTTAATCAAACTCATATTGTTTCCAAAAGACGAGTATTTAGGGAGACTTGTTCGCATTAAGAGTACTATAATCAACTTATAGAGAATCACCTAATCCACAAAAGGGAACTATATACTTCCCATGTCATTATACTTTAACCAAAACCAAAACCAAAAAAAGTTAGTACAAGATTAAAAAATCCAGAAAAGGATAACCCTTTATAAAAAGAAAATCTATTCTTAATCCCCAAAATTGTCCAACAAACCCAAAGTTCAACGAGGACCATTCGATAAAAAATTTGTCCATAAAATCCTTCAAAGTAAACCAATCTAATATTGAAACCCAAATATTTGAAGAATTTAGTCACATAGTCTTCCAAGTTAAATCGTAACATTTATCTCCAAACAACATCAGTTGCTCCTAAAGTCTCGTATTGAAAAGTAATTAACCTAATCACATATCCTCCATGATAGGTCAATCATTTTCCTAAATAACCCAAAATCAACTTACTCTTAATTCATAAAATCATATAACTAAAAAGAATCATCCAAACTAACCAGAGACTTCACGTAGTCCAGTGTTAGGCGATAAATACCAGTCGCACATTGGTTGTGGGTTCGATTCCCACAACTTTGTCCGACGCGACGGGTTGTCACACGGTCTACGTGTTGTCCTTTTTCCAAAACTATATAATTCTTAAATCATTCCCCAAATAGAGATAAAATCATCAAAAATGATCATAACATATTTTAACCTCAAGTTTATCTCATGCCTTTCATTTTGCAGCATATCATATAATAACCCATAATTACCTCAAAAGTAAGGATCATATAAACTCTAATGGTTACCTTTATAATTATTACCTGAACTTCCACATCGATTGGTAATCTCGTACATGAGGCATTACAGAACATACCAAGGTTCAAGTGGTTGATCATGACTCCTTGATATTTGGTTTAGAACAACCACAAGTATCCTCATTGAATCCTCTATTTTATCTAGTCTCTTAATCAGAGAACCACCATAGTTTCCTTCAAACCTGTTGTCTCTTTGGTGCCCGCTAGATCCATCCATTCACTAAAAACAGAAATGCCAGTGTGAGTATATCAACAAAACCATCATGTACTAATGAGGAAGGTAAACACTAAGATATACTTACTCATTCACTTTATCTAAAACTAGGACTCTTGCTGAAATCCTATCCATTATGGTACTGTCACTTATGCTTAGAGAATACCCTAACCTTATCTAAACCGACCTTTGATACAAACAATAAGGCCCCAGCCTTAAACCTTACTTAATCATGAGTTATTACAAGATTACACATTGAGGATCTTTTCAGCTTTAGAGTTTTAGAGAATTAGATCATGAAACTTGTATTACATTCTACATTTAAACAAAGTGGTTACATAAAAGACAGTATTCATTCTTCCCATCAATGGAAACATATTGAAAATAAAACATGGATTCTTTCTTGACACATCCTTCACACGATCATCACATCATGTACATTTCCCTTGACCTGTGAAAAAAATTTCAAAAACTTGGGATGAGCATAAAAAGCTCAGTAAGGGTTATAAAAATATGGAAAGGAAACATGAGTTCATATATACAAAAGAATGAAATCATACTTAACCCATAAAACATAGTCACTTTAACATACCTCATCAAACCATGAATAAATCATAGAAATCATAAGACATAAAGGTAACTTGAGGCATTCATGACATTCTTACATAGGGAGTAACCCTCTTGGTTATGTTTGGAATACCTATCACAGTATATTCCCTAAATCTCTTCGGAGAAACCTTAACGTTTCACTCCTTCACATTACCCAATGCATTGGAGAGCTATATCGGGCTCACCCGCCCTTAGTTTATCACGGAACCACCCGTCTTCATAACAATGCCCAATAACCTCAACATAATCGTATCATATAAAACAAGCATAAAGGAAACATAACATTTCCACCTTTCAATAACAAGATTTCAATACAACAAATTGATAAAAAAACATTATGAAAACCATTTTCAATACCAAAATAAAATAAAATTAAAACATGGTATTTATTTTTCTATTAAAAAGAAGGTATGGCTTGTAGAGGAAGCCGAAACTCAAATAACGGTCACGGTGGCGGAGAAGTTGTTGTCACCGCATATGTACGACAAAAACATTCCGTTTTGTCATTTAGTAAAAATCTTCGTATAAAAAAGATTCCTTTCGGATAAACGTAAAAGTCAAAGGGGTTTATACACCGTATAAAAGAAGGTTGTGTATATAACAAAATATGCCTCAATGAAAGGAGATTGAGACGAAGTCCCATGCCACCTTGAAGATTTTAACATTTTAAACTACTAATATCCATATAAATAATTCCTTAAAACCATTTTGAAAACATGGATATTAATAAGAAAAAATCATTAAAACATTTAAAGTTATATTTTGGTTAAAGGGTTTTTACCAAAATTTGAAACACTTGAATACAATAATTCAGGAATAACATTTAATCAGAACATTATAATATCATGAGAATAAATGGATTCATGATATAATATTCTAAAGGACAGTATATACACCATGTAATAGTGAATTGGTGCATAACAACAATGAAGTCTCAATAGAGATGTAAAATGTGACGAAATCCCTTATAAAGAAGGTATCCTTAAATTAAGGATAAATCAATCTCATAATTATGTGTGAAAAATATAAATACACCCAATATAAGAGGATATTGAGTGTAAAACAATCAATGGTCATTCACACATATTCAAATGATGACATATTAAATAACTACATGTTGAACCCAAAGAAATCAAAATTGGGTTAAGAAGTTCCCTTGGTAAAATTCGACAGCCTAACGGTGGCACATAAAATATTATAAAAAGAGTTGATGAGAGAGATAAAGGGTATCTCATCACTTGGACATAAAATTTAAATCAATAAGGATATAGAAGAACATATCCCAACATTACAATATGTAAATTAAAAGACCCAACAAAAGAAGTCTTTTAAAAAAGAGGAGGGTGAAAGGTTCCCTTACCGACTTGGGTATCTTTCAAAACATACACCCCATGAATGAAGGACAATAAATCATTGATGTAAATACTCATAAATGAAAGTATATTACTCAAAGAGTAGAATAATGGGAAGTACATACACCACTCAATGTAAATTGTGGCAAATGTAGCATAAATCTCACAGGAATAAAAGTGAGATGAAAAATCCCTTAAGAAAACTCGGCAGCCTAACGACCCCACATAAAACTTACAAAAATGGATTGATGAGATCAAATAGGGTTTCTCATAATATTAACTTAAAATTTATAGAAATAGGAATATAAAAGAACATCCCCCGACATAACAAAGAGGAGGTTAAAAGAAGTGACATAAAGGAGAGTACATAAAAATAAAGAGAGAGGTTAGATCTCTTACGAAAACTCGGCAGCCTAACGGCGCCACTCAAAACGTCCAAAATGGATTGATGAGAGAGAATAGGGTCTCTCATCACATGAAAATAAAAATTACAGTAAGTGTAATATAAAATAACATCCCAATAACAAGAAATATGAGATTTAGAGGGAATGACATAAAAGAGTGTACTTCAAAAGAAAGAGAGGAGTAGGATCCCTTACCTCGGGTCCGACTTGACTCGATCATTCTTTAACGTCCTGAATAATAAACTTGAGTTAATTTACACTTTATTAAAAACCTTTTTCTAGTTCATTATTCTTTTTATATCACTTATTGCCATGTTATAAACATTATGTAATCATTTAAGTTAATAATGTTTGTTTTGTCAATATTTGGTACATGAGACAAAAATGAACTTGTTTGAAAGAATATTGCCCATGTAGTTATAAGTAAATAATTTCCAGAATAGTATTAATGATTAAAATTTCATATATATCCAGTAAATATTCATTTCATACTATTCCACATAATTTTGAGATAAAAAAACGAAAAGCACCGTTCATGGAGACGGTAGGCCGTACGTACGCATGAACGCTATATTCATTTTTTTGTCATATTAATGGAATTAAAACAAAATGAGAGAGATATATATATGTTATAATTACAGAATGATATCCATAATTTTGATGTAATATATTACATATATATCCATTATATATATTACTTATAATATTACATAACATTTTGAGATAAGAAATGAAATGTACCGTTCATGGAGACGGTAAGCCGTACGTACGCATGAACACTACTTCCATTTCAATTTCATATTTAATGGAATTAAAACATAATGATGCATAATAGTATTTTAATTCCAGTATGGTATCATATATAATATAAATAAATATATCCTTTATACGTACCACATATGGTATTAACGAATCAAATCACTTTGAGGGGGCAGTAGTCCGCACTTCCTTAAATGAAGATATCACATTTACCCATAATGGAAACCATAAAGGTATTCCCAAAATGAAAAATACAAAAGCTTAAGGAAAACATAAACATATTAGATATCATATATAAATATAGTGTCATCTTAATGGCCACCTTTTAATGTGTTAGAAGAATGTTGAACAATCATCGTTTCGGGAGGCAGAAATTCGCCATCCACAGAAACAGTATGTTCTTTAACCATTAGATGTAGGTGTGTGAAAGTGTAGCTCGTATCCTTCTTATAACAACATAATAGTATATTTATGATACTGTAGTTTTTACAAAATAAATGAATAAAAAGAGTTTAGGGGGTTGGAGAAGCAAAATAAATCAAAAGGACTCAAGTAAAGGCATTACCTTAAAATCGGGTAACTCCCTTTGGTTTGAGCTCAAAGGCTTACTTGGGAAGACTTATGCCCAAAGTGAGGCTTCAAGGAGTAATAGAGGGAAGTGGAGAGACAAAATGGGCAAAGTTTGGCCGATCCAAAGGCTTTGGGAGGGTGGGTAAGGAGTTAGAGGTGGAATCCTTTTATAAGAGGTGGGGAGGGGCACTCTTGTAAAGTTACAAAATGTTACTTTATTTTCAAAAGTGTTTCGGATTTTAAAGGTCCCGCATTGATGTATTTCGAGGGTAAGGTGATAAGGGTTAGAAATCCACTCATCCAATAGGTTTTGTACATGTGTAGGTCTTAGATATTACATTATCTTTTCATTTTATTTAAATCGTTAAATAATGAGGTCATCGCTGCATCATCATGATGTCATAAATAATTTAATTTATTTAATGTCTAAAAATTATAAAACAAATACTATGATGTAGGAAATATTTTTATATTTCCAATGAAAATTTATAGTCAAAAATCTTATTTGTATAACCCCATTTATAAATTGTTTTAGTAAAACATTTCATGTTTGTCTCATTTTTACTTTAACTTTAAATAAAAAGATATTAATGTCATTTTCCAACCAAAGTGGCTTCATGGGATCCCCAAGTTGACCCATGGGTTATCTTGGTCGGAAATGACACATAAAATGAGGTTAGGACATGTGTCAAGTTCATTTCATATTATTAAAACATTATTTTTACCTTAAACTACACTAATTACCTCTAATCGCGATTAAAAACGTAATAAGTTACTATTCACCAAAAAATTATTTTTATCCCATTGAACCAAATTTTACTTCTTAATGACAACCATGAATGTCGGATTTTTGAAATTCAAAACACAAAGATGGTAAAATTTCATTTAAACAGAAAAATCAGTTTTTATAATTACCACTTAGTGGTTTCACTATTCATCAAAAATTGAAGTTTTTCAGAAAAATCCCAAAAATTCACCATAAGCTATATTTGATATTCCGAATTCAAAAATGAAGTATTTTTTACAAAATTCAATACATATAAGTCACATTAATTTATTTAATAATTATTTATCAATGTCAAAGAAAATAGCGTGTTTTTATGAAACAATAAGTATCAAAAGATTGGCACTAGTTTAACTCTGATTTCAAAGTGAAATTAATTCCAACGACCACTATTCGATTTAATGGTAAAAATATATTCTAATTTCACTTTAAAACCAATTCAAAATATATTCTAATAATATAAATAAATTATATTAAAAAGAGCTTTTGAATTAAAATACAACATTTTACACTATTCATTAAAAAAATTAAACTTTATCAGAAAGATACCAAAAATTTACACAAAGTAAATTTTGATGTCACAATTCATAAGAAGAGTTTTATTTGGTCCAAAAGGATGTATAAGAGTGAACAAAACTATATTTAATGACGGTTCTCCATCAAAAGGCGATAAGTGAACCTTTAGTGAAAACTAGGGCATATACGCCTAAAATTGAATTCTTTCTGTATTTTAAGCCTTTATATTTTATTGGATAAATGTAAAAACATTTAAAAACATATATAATAATATTTTAGTTATTTCTATCCATTCCCGCCAATACAACGACTACATGTTAACTACCATTTAAAATAATATTATTTTATTATTAGAGTGCAACGTAAGATTCCCAAGAAACTCATTGTTGCGTGTTGGGTACGCCATCGAGCATAGCATCCCCTTTAAAGTCATATTAATATTTTATTCACAAATATGGATAAATATGAAAATGTCATATTCTTTATTTACCTGGGGTGTTACAGAATGAATATCTAGAATTGATGATCAATGATTCCATTGATATGTAATCATTTATCAGTAGATTTAAAAAACTCTCCACTGCCACACTTAACACTCTAGAATAATTCCTTCTAGATATTTTCTTCTAACATGATGATATTTCATGAGAGGTCCAGTTTTTCTATAGTGCCAATATATATTCATGATTTATGAAAGATTTTCTCCACTCCAATCACTGGATTTCCTCTTTGACTACTTATTATTCTTATGATGTTGTGACTATCCAATTAATATCATATTCATAGGAAGACACTTCACTCTCTCCTCTCTAGATATCTTCATTGAGAATAATGTTATGAACATATGTGAACACCAAATCATTCCTTCCATGTGAACTAATCATAATGGTAACTATGGAATCCCATGAATCTAGTATATATGATAACAAGACATTCACCAAAAAAACATCATTAATTTTAAGATTTATTAACTACAACAATATCTATATTAAGTTGAAATCATTTAATAGATCATATACATATCGTCTTTTATAAAACCATATTCTTAATTACATCGTTCGGAAGAATAATTTTTTTAGTATGGTATGTTTATCATATATATGTATAGACGATTCCATTTACTCTACTGTGATTTTATTCATCCAAATGATTAAATACACATTCCGAACTGATGACATTATTATCAAAACAAGTTCCATATGATTCAGTTTATCCCCTTCACCTTTATCCATTGCTATTAGTTTGACTCCCTTCAACGGAATCTATATATCATTATAAATTAGAAAATATAACATTCAAACCTTCTAAAAACTAAAATTATTCCATATAATTTAGTATCATGAGCCTTGAATTTTTATAATTCTATAATACTAAAGAAAATTAACTTCCAATTACAATCAAAAAACATCTACGCAAGAGAATGACACCTAACCTATCATGAAAATAGTAGATCCACCTTGGAACCTTCCTATAAAACAACTATTGATAATATCATCAGTATAACTTTTCCATAAAAATATAATTAGAATAATTCATTATAGAATCACCTTGTGGAATCCAATTATGGAAGGAACAATTCAAATATAATGTTCATGAACCTGGAAGAAATAATGTTCACCTAAATCACTACACTACGTGAAAAAACCTCACTCCAACCATATCTCTCCCAAGAGGTACAACATTGATGCATTATAAGTAAATTTAAACAGTAGAAGAAAACTTTTAGTTTTTTAGTTTAGATTTATATTTCAATATCAATGGGATAGAAATTAATACATTCCATTTCTATAGAAGAAAATTACAACATAAATCTATATAAAATAAGTAATCACATTATGTTCGACACACTTTCATCTTTCAATCATAGGTAGAATCACTTATAATTATAGAGAGTAGATTCTGGTATTATAGTTTCAATAACCTTTTAAATGAGTCGTATTCCATCATTTCCACTATTGCCACTACTGATCACCCCAATAATTATTCAATGTTACTACAAATATCCTATAAACTATAAAATAAAATAGGGGAAAAACATTCCCATCTTCTAGAAGAATATGATAAAACATTCACAAACCAACTGAATGAGCGGGAGTGTATTCGTTCCACTATTCCCACTACTGATATTCTATAGTAATATTCAATGTGTCTACTATCTCCTATAAACAACAAAAACACAATCAAGTAAAATGAAATTTCCTATATTCTATAATTATAATAAAAAACATCTATAATGTCATTAATGAATTCTGATCCCATTGAATGAGTTCATTTTGAACTATCTCCTTTTAGGGGACATCTTTTAGAACACTATAGGAAAAACATCACTCCTTCCATAACATCATTGAACTAAAAAAATCTCGAACCACTAATTATGGTAATCTATTTCCAATAAACTAAAGTAGGTTTCAAATTAATAACATTCAAGGAACCTATGGATGATTTTTAGAGACTTTTTAACCACTAGCTATATAAAACATTTTCCATGTATAAGTTCTCAATGTGATAGGAGTACATCCTTGGACATGTAAGGATTAGCGGTAGATCTAGTTAACGTTGAGGTTGTTGGTTCATAGGAATAACCCAAGATCATGGAAGAGGTCCGTAACTTTCTTGGTCACGTTATTTATTATCAAAGGTTTATG
Source organism: Viscum album (assembly GCA_963277665.1). Taxonomy (NCBI): domain Eukaryota; kingdom Viridiplantae; phylum Streptophyta; class Magnoliopsida; order Santalales; family Viscaceae; genus Viscum; species Viscum album. The sequence goes on from OY728159.1 coordinate 1,929,005,177, forward strand.
TTTTACTTCTCTTGGATTGAATCCCTATTAAATTCCTACTATTAGAATTACTAATCCATCACTTACAATTTTCAATTGTAAGAATTATTAAAATTATTTTTTAAGAAGTTGATAAAATGAACATTTATTCAGTTTCCTAAGGAATATGTTATATTTGAAGTGTTTTGTGACATTTCTTGTTTTTATTTTGGCTTTTCCGTGATGAATAAATTAAAAAATGTATATAATTATTCAAGGATTTTATCCCCCCATGAGCATAACTATTACACAAATGACCTAAATATACTATATCTGGTGTTTTCCTTGATGTCATGGAAACATTACCTCATTAAAGAATGATTTATGGTCATAAAAAATCACAAATATTTTTTGTTTATCCTTCCTTAGTATGACATGAATATATGATAGTGGTTAGGATATAGTTTCTCAAAGACTAGTACTCCAAGATCATATTTATAATAGTATAAGGAAATATAATTGATGAGTTATGTAAAATTTGTGGGGATTTGTTTGAGAATCTAAGGATTCTCAGAGAGTGATGGTGGAGTTAAAACTTATGAATCTCTGAGTAAAGGTGGTTGATGATAGAAGATACATGTTCTAGATGATTGTAGATACCAATTTGTTACATGAGGAGGAAGAGTATCATTGGTGGAGGTGATGTGTGATCAAATCATTATTGGTGATGCCTCTATAGGATGGTGATGATATGGCTAACATTAGCTGGTTTTACAAGGAACGAGGATTCTTTCATAACTGATGTGTGAGATAATCCTTCATGAGTTTCATATATTACCCCTTGTGATAAACCTTAATGTATCCAATATGTATCATGGATTTTGGAGGTAGTTTTAGTGGCCTAGGATGAATCATTCAATGGTAGAGTTCGCGGTATGATGTGTAGTATGCTATTAGGTGAAGTAAAAAATAGTGTCCTTGGTGATTTTTTGTACCCATTGGAAATCCCCAACTGGATGGGGGAGGAAAACTAAAGGGATTTAATCACTAGGATACCATTCCATTAAATAAAATATGATGTTATTTGGATGATCATGGATTGAATGATGAATTGATCTCAATTTTTACCGATTTGGGAGTCAGGTAACATGGATATTTAAGAAATATGTTATGTGTATAATGTTATGATGTTTAATAGAGATATGAGGAAAATAATTTCCAACAGATACCCTTATATTAATTTTTCAGTTTGGAAGGGATTTCAATAAGTCGTTTTCTCTCAGTTACAACATAGTACTAATTTCTTATCCTATAAGTTTTACAAGAGGGAACCAAATAAAAAATGTTATAGGATATTATAATATCATGTTTGATTTTATTTTGATCATGGGTGGGATAACATCCATTCTATTGTTTTTCTTATAATAACTTCAACTTTTCAACCATCGATATAGTCTCCTTTGAGGTATTGTATGAGAGGATATGTTGATCTCTATTGAGTTTGAATAATATTGGAGAGGAAAAAATTCATTATCTCATTGTGGTGTATGGAATGATGAAGAATATTCCGGTGGTTTTTATAGGTTAAAGGTGGAATAGGACTATCTATGGATTATTACAATCGATGGTGGATGGGTTAGGACTATGATGTTGTGGACCATGTTTTGTTGAAGGTGTTCCCACATAATGGACAAGGAAGGTTTGGTCAGGGGTATATGCTACCACCCATATTTTTAGACCATTTGAGGTGTTGTAGAATTATGGTGTGGTGGATTTTCAGTTGGTTCTACCTCCATAGCTGAAAAAAGTTCATGAAGTTTTCCATGATTCCCAGCTATACTATTATCTTAATGATGATTCCCATGTCATCAACTAGGGGAGTTGGTTATCAAGGATGATGTGATTTTCATGGAATGAATGATCATGATTCTGAACTATTGGTAGAAAGTATTTTGATGGTGTTCTATCACTTTGTTTTGAATCTAGATAGGCATGAAATTTTAGAGGATATTACTTGGGAGTGGAATTTTCAGATGAGTTCCAAGTACCTAGAGTAGTTTGTTCCTTTATGTTTGTCTATTTTGTTGGTAGGTTTTTGTAACAGTTATTTGAATTCTCACCGTAATGTTTGGAGATCCATTTTTTTAATTAGAGTTACAGTTTTAACATTGTTTGATAGGTATCTTCCAGGGGATTGTTGATATTTGAGTTGTTGTTATCATGATCTAGGTTTATTTTGATTCTTGGGGATTGTAATTGATTGAGTGGTATCTGATGTAATGTTTTGAAGCTTATTAGAATTACTTTGTGGTTCCTCAAGGATTGGGGGATTTGGGAGAATTCCATTAAGATTTTTGGGGGATTGAGTTAATATTTCAGCTATTCTGGGGGCCAACATGTCATGGAATTGTTTTTGGTGTTTATCGTTTTGGAACTGGGGTTACATGTCATCAATTTTGGTTAGCTGTGGTCAACCCTTGGGAATTTACTATCGGCAATATAGTTCTTGGAGCACCATTTATAGTGAAAATTATTTTCTAGTTGTTTTAGAGGCCACATTGGTTGGGGGTTAACCCTATATAAAATAGGTAGTTTGTAAAGTCCTAATATGGTTATGGTGTCATGATTGTCAATTTAGGGGCTCATCAATGTAATACATGGAGTTGGATCTCACAAATATTTTTATTTGGTGTAGTGAGTTTTAAATTATGAATGATTTCTTCTTCCACCATGGTATGAGGCCATGGTGTCATACTGGGAATTTTATATACATTACACCACACCATGGTAAAAGTCGTGGTGCCATTTAATGATTTTAAATGATTTTTTTTAATGAGGATGTGAATTATGGGATACAAGGATCTGAAATCTTGGTAAACCATATCTCTCATTGAATTAAATAACCATGAGTGTTTTTGGTGTTCTCCACATCATGTTCAACCCTAATGAGCTTGACCTATAAAAGGGGGGTCGACTCTACCTTGGTTTTATTACCCAATTTCCTCTTCAATCCCTAAATGACTATTAATCCTCCCTAATCCTCTATAACCATCCCATTTATGTTTATAATCCCTTGAATAATTAGATCAAAAAATTGTTGATCTAGGTGTGATCTCTCCACTTATTATTTTTCTCGACTTCTTTCAATTCATAAGGATCACAATATTGGGAGGCTCTATTTTGGAAATTTTTTATATAGGGTAGATAATGTCTTGAAATGGATTGTTTTTGGAGGGATTCCTATAAATATTGGTGGAGTTTTCCCCATTGATTATTCCATTGTGGGTATTGGTTCTTTTTGAAGATCCAATCATAGTAGGGGATTTGAGTTTCTCTCATTATTTTCATTTGAATGATTACAATGTTATTTCTCTCCATTGGTTGACCAATATGAATTAACATAATTAAGATAATAAACCAATGAAATGAAATTTATGGAAATGATGCGATTAGCATGTGGTTACATATTTTACTTATTTTTGAGTGTTGTGGTTTCTTTCTCTATGAATTTTATTGCACTAAACCTTATAACGATTGATTGATTTGATAATACCCATTATGTGGTTAAATAAATAATATTGGTAAGTGAAGATACTAAGATGAGTATGCATGTTTGTGCTTTCCTTGTCCACTGTGTCTTGGTGGAATTGTTGTTTGTGTCTTGGTGGCCTTTGTTGGGTGTGGCTTGGTGGCCTTGGTTTTATGTTTCTTGGTGGCCTTGGTTGTCATTAAGTTGATTGATGTAGTGGTTTACTGGAAGAATTTATTTTTGAATTGAATAACATAAACTTATATAATGATATGGTAATGTCTAAACAATTTTTTGATGTGAATTTTAATTAATAATTACCTATTTGAATCATAGTGGATAAATTGTTACATAAATTAATCAAGAATGGAACCTGAGTTTTTTCCCTTTTTTAAAGCGCGATAGTTGGTTATTCTATATTAGATGAAACAATTGGTTGAATTATATTAGAAGTAATCAGATGGTGGCTATGTAAGTGTTTCTTGTGTGAACCCAAAGAAGTGGTCATGTGTGAAAATATTATATATCACTATTATTTTATGAATTTTTTATACACCCCAACCGAGCAGGAAAATATTACCAACACATAGAGTCCTTGGGGGTGTTTTACCTAACATATAAAATGATTTGGGTACGGATGTCTTGCCACCCCTCTCTGATAACCTTCCATTAGAAGTATATTCTGGTGATACAAGTGGTGTATGATGAGATATGTGTTTTGGGTTATACATTATAGGATTAGGAAATAAGGGTTATGTCATATGTGTTCATGATACCCTACTACCACTATTTCCTGATACATGATATACAAATGGTGTTGTATGATGTGATATGTGGTTGGTTCCATGAGACATGATACATAGTTGGTTCTGTCATTGGTGGATATGTTATTGATGGGATAAAAGGATATCTTATAATTGGTTGAAAGAAGAAAATCCGTGTCTATTTATTTTGGGGAACTGATGACTATATTATTCCAATTATCAATATATTAAAAATGGATGTGTAAGTTGGTGTGTTAGCCTTAGTGGGGCTGGGTGGATAGTTGACCAATGTAGCTACTACTTAGTACTTCTATTTTTAATGGGTAATTTGTATTTTATTTTCACATTCTCACAAGAGACTATCAGTATGATCCCACCAAGAATACTTGTAATGATCACTATATATATATATATATATTAGAAGGACATTATTTATTGAGATGGATAATACTAGCTAGAATCATGGATTTTTTATTGTCATTGGAAGAGGATTTTACATTTGAAATTTTTTATTTTTCAAAATATTGCAATCTGTTTCATTCATTCATAAGGGATAATTATTCTTTGGGATTTCGGTTTTATTCGTTTATAGTATGGTGTATTTTTCAGTGGTTTTATTTTATGATACTAGGATATTGATGGAAATGTCTCCCATTTCAGTGTTTTACACCCATTAATCTAGTATCCAGCCCATGGACTACTAGCATAGAGACTCAAGGGTAAATCCTTCTATTCATTGCTATTGTAAGAGGGTTACTGAGGGGGGGGGGGGTCAGAACAAGTAGGATAAATGTACATCCTCTAGTACACATAAAATTTCATAACAAAATTATCAACCAAAACCTATATATATATTCAATATCTCAATTTAGTATAATATATATATATATATATTAATAATCATTGTAAAAAACAATCGTTTGTGGTGTAGACAAAAAGTACGAATCCCAACACTATGAGTGGAATACTATCTTTCTTCACTCTATTGAAAGTGAATGATATAGAACTTGAGACCGATGCATCCTTTGATAATCATCTGATATGTTTGTTGGATTACATTGATAATGTGTTTCTAGGAAGAACCATTCTATTTTTTCATGTATTTTGGAAACATAGTCTTGTTTATACAACACATGGGGGAGTGAAGAAGATATACTAGCTTAGTGTACCTATCTTTGTACCACATAATAATGGAGATTCTCGGGAGTACATCTGGATTATCAGATCTTATATGGTGTGGATATTTTAAAATCCTAACCTTTTATGGATATTTAACGAGCACAATTTTAGGTACCTTATTTTTTTTGAGTCTATATTTTTTTATTTTTTATTTAGGGATTCTTTGGGTGAAATTGGACAATTTTTGAAGGAGTAGGGGAAATAAACGTTTAGCGCATGGTTTCCCCCAACAGTGTAGCCAGGCCAGCAAACCATTTGAAACCAAAAAGAGGGGATTCACATGGTTGGATCATAGCTTTTCAAACATTTTTTCCTCCAAGTAGTAACTATGATACCCCTTGGAGGAGGCACACAGTTTTGGAAAACTGTGTGCCCCATATAGGAAACTCTATTTTTAGAAAATTAAGCCCCCAAAAAATAGATTAAAAATTATCTAACCCCCTATCATCATCCTAATTTGAGAAAACTCAACCCTAAATGTTTTATATAATTTTTAGATGCATAAAGACAGAATCAAAGGTCTTATTAACACAATTTTTGATTAATCCAAGACTAGATTGAAGATCTTCCCCTCTCCTAGTAAGACATTATCATCATGTTTTGTTTCCTCCCTCTCTTCCATATTTTTGTCATCTTTTTAAGGGATGTTTTACTCTATTAGCTATGTATCTAGATCTAATCTTTCGTAGATCTAATCTTTTTTATCATAAATCTATTTTTTGTATCTAGTGTTCATTATTCATTTTGAAATTGAATGTTCAAATTCAATTTGGGGGTTTCTTTTGGATAGCGTTCATCATCAATATTGTGGCTGGTTTTCTAAATTTTTAATCCCATAGTGTTGATTTAATTACATGTATATAATTGAAAAAAATGAAATTTCCTTGATTGGGAAATAGCCTTAGATTCTGAATTGAATTAGATTAAATTTCAATGTGATAATAAATCAGGTTAAATTTGGGGCAGTTTGAGATCAGTTGAATTGGATTAATTAATTAGTTGATTAATTAATAAAATATTGTGATTATGGAATTGATGGGATACATGGATTTCAGAATTGGTAAATTAAAATGGGACTACATAATTAGGTAAATTTTGAGATATATAATTGATTGATAATGAGAATACGAGGATGTTTAGATTAACATTGATGGGTTAATGGGTTATGTGAATAAATGTTTTTAATTGGTCTAATTATGAATTTTTCATATTATAACCTATGTTTAATGGAAAGAGTTATTATTTTTTTATATAGTGAAAATGTATACAATAATGAGAATGATTGATAATAAGGTTAATGATGCATGACCTTGATATATGTTAAATTATGATTTGTTTGATATTGTTCTATTTTTTGATAGGTGTGATAAATGATTGCCGGAAAAGGCTTGAGGATCTAAATACCCATGTGTGATAAATTTGTGTGGGATAGGGACTGAGGATCCAAATACTCATCTGTGACAGAAAGTGTGGTACATGGAATGCGGCTCCAAATTCCCATGTGACATTGAGGCGTGGGACCAGGACAGAGGATCCAAATACCCCTGAGGTTTTAAAAATTGGGTTCTATTCCAATGATATTGAAATTGGTCTTTTAATAATTTAAATGAAATGATAAATGATAATCATGGTATGTTGATATGGTTTGTAAACCATCACGAGCCAAAGAAGGTATTGATAGTTTAGGTGTCCTCGGTAACCTGGGGGTTTATATGGTTAAATAAAGACTAAATGGATATATAAATGGCTTATTTTCTCATTACAACTACCTAAAATATTACCGACTAAATTTTATTTGATATATTGTTACTGGTGGCCAACTAAGTTGTACTCCCACCTTACCCGGGATGCCTGATAAGAAACCAAATAGACTCCATGTTTGAAGGAAAAGATAAGGAAATAATTATTCTCATAGATGTCTGATATGGGATATATGTTGGATGAGGGAACCCGACCTGGTATTGGGACCCTCTTGGTAATTTTTAGGGTATTTATGTTGGGTTTTTCATTTGACACATGACATGTATTTGGAATGACATATCAAATTAATTGATTTTGGGTATTGTATTCTGGTTTTGGTCTCTTGTGATATTTGTATTTTTTTGGTTATGTTTACTTCATTTAGATATTTTTTATTTATTTTTATATTTTTATACTATGATAAAGAGGGTATAGTCTCCCCAAGATCGATATTAGACCCTCATTGGTTGTCAGTAGTCTTTGGTGTATGGGGAACAAAAACTGAGGTCAAAAGATCAATCGGATTGGGGAACCAGTGTGTGACACATATGCTACAACTTCACAATACAACCTTGATATCAATAATAAACGAGTCATCCATTTTATTAATGGATTCACTACCTCCTCAATAAAAATACTTTTCCATGATTAGGATTAATTTATCTATTAATAGAGTTGGTAACTCCATTGATCACATGAGTGTGGGCCCTCTATCTATATAATTGGTAACCCTCGTGATGAATCGGGTGTGAATCCTATATTAGTAGATTTGTTATCCCCTTGATTATAGGGGTTGGGATCATCTTTCAATAGAGTTTAGTTTTCCATGATGATAATGGTTTAGGTTCACTGATGGTGATTTTGGTTTCCCCCATTGACCGACAACTATTTTCCCTAATAAGGTGTGAGCCCTTAACTATAGATCCATGATTAGTGAGTTCTTATATGGAACATAATAGTAAATTTTTACCTCTTGAATTACAACGAAGTAATAGGAATTTAATTTTTCTAATAAGATTTTCCAATCAGTTTCTATCATTTAGAGAATGATGGTGGTGGCAAACATAATGTTAGTAAGAAGATACATGAGTAGATATTATTGATTGGTTCTTTTCTCATTTTTATTTTTGATACAACCTTTTTAGGGGAATTTTTCATGATATGTATATATAAAATGGATTATTATTTTTACATCTATTATCTTCCAATTATTATTATTTATCATTACTTTTTATTTGATTATTATTTTCATAGTTTTGATACATTTATAAATATGAGAATTACATTTTTTATAGTCATGTGTTTGATTATTATTTTTTCCACTTTGGGAGTTTAATAATGATGTATAATATAACTCCAGACATTTTAAAAGAATTTTATTCATTTTCTTATCACGACCTCTGATATTGTTCACTTGTTTTTTAAGGTGCCAAACATTTAATTCTGAGAGAAGATGCATCTCCCAAGATAGGAGTAGTGATAAGAATATATGAGCTTTTCTACATGAGTATACCTATCTTGAGGATATGTTAGTATGTAATATTTAACTTGTGGTCCATATTGGTTTATAATGATATAATATTTTAACTAAGGTCATCTTAGCAGAGCATGTCCTTTTGATGGTGTACATCTCATCAAGTAGTCATTTGTCTATATTTTGTGGAAGATCTCACTATATAGTTGTAGGATAATACTAATATATTATTTTTGATATCTCAATAATTTATATAAGTTTTTGGGTCCATAGGATTGGTTTATGATCAATAAATTTCTGGATAGTGCTATCATTGGATCCGGAAAAGTCATATTAGGGTGATCCTAAAATTTTACGATTATCCACTTCGAATGGTGGTGGAATGGGTCACTGATGTGTTGATGTCTAGTTACATTAGGAATTGATTAGGTTGGTGTATCTTGTGAATGTTATCATTATATGATTTTGTGAAGGATTAAAAAAACCCAATAGGTTATTTAAAAAAATATTGGAACCATACTAATGATAGGAGTGTGGATGTTTGTCTCTTTTATATGTTTTGGCGAAGGTTGAATGTCGATTTTGGTGTTACCCATATAATATATAGGATAGACATAAATATAAGGCCTATTCAGAAGATGATGAGAATCAATGATTGATCTTAGGGAAAAAATTACCGTAATCTCTTTAAAATAGGGTTATCTTTTCTTAGTTATGTTCCCCAAGTATGGTTTTATATGATTATATTTTGATGATGTGACAATCATTTGGGAATGAAATTAAATATTTCTGTTATTAGTAATCTCATATAAGATTCATTTATTAAAAAACATTTCAAGTTTATCTTCCTTCTTCGTGGTTCAACTCTAGGTTGTGAAGATGAAATAAATATTTTATAGGGATGGTATTTGATGAAGACCCCCGAACAAGATTCGAGAAATGTTAGTTTTCAGGGGTGTTGAAACAATACCTTTAATAAACTAAGCCTGTGTTCCATTCGTTGTGATATAGGTATCACAAAAAAGGATCCCTAAGTGATTGTGATTAAAATTGGATGTGTTCCCATTTTTTTAATTATAGGTTCTTGAATTATAATATAACTTCAGATGGGGGAGGTGGTCGTGCGAATATGTGTCGTATTTTCTAGTGAGTTATGACCTTCTTGATTTTCTTATCTAGATTTATATGTTTTAAGGATTAAAATTTTTAAGTTAGGGTTAATTTTTAGTCTCTAGTTTTTCTTGGTGTGTGGCATAACTCATTCTTCAGTTTTGGAGCCATTAACCTATTAATGTGTAAAATGGTAAATTCACAGTGGTAAAAAATTTTAGAAAACATTTCCAGTGATTATATTGATCTCAAGATACAATAATTACACATGGTATGTAAATTGGTAATATTTTTAGATAGTTTAGTTTTTTTGGATATTTATTTATAAATCGATAATGTAACAGCCCGAGATTTTATGAAAAATATTCTTTTTAATTTTATTAATGTCTTGTGTTGTACGCTACACCAAAATGAGATTGCACAACACGCATCCTTGACTTGCCTTGCATTACACGCAATCGCAACCTTCCTCGATAGCGTGTGTAGTACGCAATACTGAGTTTCACGAAACAACGATATGCTATTAAAATATTATTTAAAACTAGCAGTTATGAATAGTAATAACCACTTTTTGAAATTTTGTAAATCATAATGGACTTCATTTTTGGATTCGAAATATCGAAATTAGCTTAAGGTGAAATTTTGGTGATTTTCGGATAACTTTCATATTTTGATGAATAGTGAAAATTACTAAATTTTAGTTAAAAACAACTTTTTCAATCGAAATAATTAATAGTGATAAATTATTAATTTGAGTGGTTCTAAAGTATATTTAGAATATATTTTTACAATTTAATACAATGTTGGTCATTGGATGTAATTTCACATTTAAACTAGACATAAACAAGTGTCAATCTTTTGATAGATATTGTTTCTTAAAAACACGCTATTTGTTTTAACAGCGGGATTTAATTATAAAATTAATTAATGCAACTTCTATGTTATGAATTTGGTAAAATAGATTTCATTTTTGAATTCGGAATATAAAATATAGCTTAGGATGAAATTTTGGCATTATTCTGAAAAACATCAATTTTTGATGAATAGTGAAACTACTAAGTGGTAGGTTAAAAACTGAATTTTGTATAAAACTTAATTTTACCGCTTCTGTGAATGGAATTTCGAAAATCCGACAGACACGGTTGATATCAGTAAGTAAAATGTAGTTCAATGAGATAAAAATAATTTTTTGGTGAATAGTAACTTTTTACTTTTTTTACCGCGGTTAATAGTAAATAGGGTAACTAAGGGTAAATATGATATTAATATTACCCTAACACATGTTCTAATTCTATTGGATAAGTGTAATTCGACCAAAAACAACCTTATGAATAAAATATGACCATTTAGGCCCACTTGGATTAGATTAGGACATTTATTATTATTTAATTCAAAGAAGAGTTAAAAGAGACAAAATCAAAGTTTATTTACTAAAACATTTTTAATATAGGGTTTTACATAATATAAATTCGATTGTAAATATTCATTAGGAAGCTAAAACGATTTCCTACATAATGATATTTTATTTATAATTTTTAGACTTTAAATAAATTAATTTATTTATGACACAACGATGATGCAGTAATTCCCCTTTTTAAGGAAATATTAACATAATTGATGTTATAAATGCTCAAATGAATGTAATTTGAGACTTTTTATGAATTCCACTAATTTTCTAGGTTACTATGATATATTAATGTTGATTTAATTAACTTGGTTCGAACATTTAATTCTGTTATGACTCTCACAAAAATCATATATCAAATAGTGTCAAAATTGACACAAAATAGTTTTTAAATCAAATATTATATTATTAATTGTTATTTTATTCCTAAAAATCTAAGGTTCGGCCAAATGACTTAGATAAGGATATATATATTAATAATAAACAATTTGGGGTTCGTTTGACATGTTATAGTAAGTTTATTAACCATATAGTGAAAGAAAACAAAAAGACATGGTAAAAGTTAAATTATTTAACTTAGAGTTAAATTTAGTTGATAAGGTTAAAATAATACCCTAAACTTGTCTAAATCTTATTGGTTGATAGGATTTCGACCCATCCCCACTTTAGCTTCGAAATAAGACCCTTTGGAACCATTATAAACCGATTTTGACTTTAATATAAAATAATATTTTGAGATATTCCTAAGGTGCCCCTCTCCTCCCCTATAAAAGGACACCTCCTCCCCCTCCTCCTCACACCAATTTGAGCACTCAAGCTCGGCCAACCCCTGCCAAAATCTCTTCTCCACTTCCCTAGCAACATCCTAGAGGTTCTGGTCTTCCTCAAAGACAAATTCTAGTGCCCTAAGAGGAGGTCTCAAAGAGGCACTTCAAAGAAGAGGAGCTTCGGACACGAACAAAGCAAATCGGACCTAAGGTAAGGGAAATATCACAATCTCATTTTTATCCGAGATTGTTTATTCGTAAGTATTTACTGGGGTGTATTTTATCATCCACATCCATGTTTCATAAATATGTAACATTATTTCCATCCACTTGCAATAGTTTAAATCCAATTTTACCCTTAGGTGAATTTTTAGTAAAGAATATGAAGGGAATCTTTTGTCGTTTTTCCGTACGAGGTACTTTTTGACTTTTCCGACAAAAGTACGAAGAATGTTTTTTTTAACTTATACGGCACGAACTGATTTCTACTGTTTTATAAAGCCTTATTTTCATGAAGCTTCCTCTAAAATATTTCATGACTATTTTCAATAAAATATCTTTCTTTTAAAATTGCATGATGTTTTGTGAAAAGAAATTTATTTTGAAGAAGAAAAGGATATTTTCCTCAAGAATTCATTTCAAGTGTTTTATCAAAATTATTTTCCATCTAAGATAATAAAGGGTTCTGTTTCTATCCACATTTTTACATTGATTTGACTATGTTGTGATGGAATTATGTTTATGAATTCCTTTATCTTATATGAATGGTTTTATGATGTCATGTTGTTTAAGAATCCCATTTTTATTACATGGGTTATGAAATGATGTATGATTTATGATTTTGTGGCACACATAAGAAAGGATTCATTTAGAGATGGGTGGGACCTATATCTCCCTCCAATGCATTGGGTAAAGATTTCATATCTCATGAGATAGACATGGATGGAATGGTAGGTTATACCGGTTCAGTGAAACAGGACTGAAACGAGGGTGACTCGATTCAGAAAGGGACTTTGTCCACTAAGATAGTCTTGGCATTGAGTCTTGACTAACAAGAAATGATTCTCTATGATTATGTGTGTATGCCACAAAGTTTCATGTTTTAAGTTATGATTATTGGGATTACATTTCACTTCTATGATTTATCCCATGTTATGATGTTATGAGCTTTTTTGCAGGTTAAGATTTCCAAAAGCTATGTTCTTATATATATGATGTGATTGATATTTCTTTTGTTTACCCTTACTGAGCATTTGAGCTCACCCTTTTATGTTTTCTTTTCCCCAGGATATAAAGAAAGGTTTTAGGTAAAAAAAAGGGATGACCTTTATGGGAGATATTGAAGAACTTTCACCACGATTAGAAGATTACGTTCCGAGTTTCCAAAGACACTAAACTATTACGATCCTTTAGTGTGTGTTTTTGTTATGTACTAAGTATTCCGCAAATGTAATGTAATGTCAATGTACGTCAAGCTTCGGGTCTCTACAGTTGGTATCAGAGGAAAGGTTTAGTCAACCTTTGGAAACTAGGATGCGAAAACGTTAGTGAGATCCCTAGAGATATTTCTAAGGTATGTCTAGGGATGTCCCTAGGGATAAGTATACGTATAGGTTATAGTAATAGAATTACGCTAACGATCATAGAATTAAACCTAAGATGTTGGATATTGAAGGTACTCCCCCTTTATTATGTTGTTTTCCCTAGCATGATTTTTGCCTCTCACACTATTCTTTTTGGGTTTTAGACGATGACTGGAACCCGAAGGAACCGTGTTGATCAATGCAATGGACAATGCAATGATTGCCCTCCTGAGCAAACAAATGTTATGGGAGATGGAGTGAAAAATCTTATTGCTATACTTACACAAGCTATGAACCATTCTGGACTTCCAAATGAGCAGAGAAGGGAACAATATTCTATTGAGTCCTTCATGAGGCAACGTCCACTTTCTTTCAGTGGGTCTTCTGATCCACTTGTGGCTGAACAATGGATCAGTACTACTGAAAAGATATTTTCAGTTCTTCAATGTTCTGAACATGATAAAGTCATCTTAGCAGTATATCGTTTGGAAGGTGAAGCTGATCAATGGTGGAATCTTATCAAGAATACGAGGCCAAGAGATGAAATTGAGTCCATGGAATGGGACGAGTTCAAGAACTTGTTTTTCAGTAAGTACTTCCCTCGTATTCTTCGAACAAAGATGGAGAAAGAGTTTCTTGAACTGAAGCAAAGGGACGATGAATCTGTTGGTACCTATGAAGCAAATTTTACAAGACTTGCAAGGTATGCTTCTGGTATTATCATCCAACCTGAAAGTAAAGTTGATCGATTTTTCAGTGGCTTAAAACCAAGTCTTCGAAGGGCATTAGCTATAAGAGACTTTAGTAGCTATGAAGAAATTGTGTGTTGTGCTATCAAGGTAGAAATGGAAGTTGGTGTTACATATCCATCTCATGGTTTTGACAAGAAACGAAAGATGGAGTTCAAGGAGAAATCTCAGAATAATGGTGAAAAGAAGATGAATGTTTCCTTATGCACAAAGTGTGGAAAGAAGCATGGTGGAGATTGTCTTAAAGGGACTAGAAAATGTTTTAAGTGTGGAAAAGAATGTCATCGAGCAGCTGAGTGTCGAAGTAATGGAAAAAGGGTTTCTAATGATGTGAATAAAGCAAACACTGCAGAGAACGCACCACCAACACTTCAATGCTTCAAGTGCAAGGAAATGGGGCATTATGCTAATAATTGCCCTAATCCAAGGGCCAGTGATGATCGACATGAGCAACCGCTTAAGGCAAAGGACAAAGGGAAGTCACATGCGATCACCATTGGCGATGTTGAATATGATAACGATGTGGTGGAATGATTAAGTGTTTATGTAATGGGATTCCAAAATAATGTTGTATCATGGATTATTGGAATATTTATGTATTGGTCTAATGTGGTATTCAAAGTGATTGAGATATTACGCGCATAATGAAGGGAAAACGAGAAAACAAAATGTTTAACAGTATTCATGAGCTCATGATTGATATAAGGACTAAGTGATATCATGGTTTGAGTATATAGAATTTTGAGGATTTTGGTATGTGGAATGTGTTAACTTTTAACTGCATTCAAGTTTTCACTAAGGTTCAATGAGTATTCAAGAGAATACATGATTAAGGACTTTAAATGTTTGGAATGTGACCAACAAAACATATCTTATGATATATGGGGTTCAACGATGGTATTAAATCTCTGGTAATCGTTTTCACTATGAGAGTGGACTCCAGTATTATGGATAAGCCTAAAGATTGGAATGGATTATTGTTTGTTTTTCGATATTATCGATGGGATGTTATAGTAATATAGTTTTAGAAAAAGGACAACCTGCAGGACGGGCGACAGCCCATCGCTTCGGACAAGGCTGTGGGAATCGAACCCACAACCGAAGTGCGACTGGCCTTTATCGCCTACCACTGGCCTA
Organism: Viscum album; assembly: GCA_963277665.1. Classification (NCBI taxonomy): domain Eukaryota; kingdom Viridiplantae; phylum Streptophyta; class Magnoliopsida; order Santalales; family Viscaceae; genus Viscum; species Viscum album. The sequence continues at coordinate 1,929,020,572 of OY728159.1, forward strand.
CAGGAAGTCCCCGTTTAGTAGAAACTAGTTTTATTTTATTAAGCGGTATGATATATGAAGTATAAGTTCATTTTTGGAACCATATACGATTAATCTCACTATAAGATGGACTTATAACTTTTGCTAACCCTTTGTTTGAAATAGATGGAATGACCCATCCTTCTATCACATGATCTGCTAACACTTCACGAATAACAAATTCAACTTCATTTATTTAAGAGATGAAGTGGAAATTGTTAAAGGCGCGAACAACAGTGAGATTGTACCAAAATAAAGTAAGTATTTATTCTAATTCAAATTCTTTAACTTTAGGGAAATGATCTTGGAAACCAAAAATGTTGTCCTAGTTCTCTTATACTTGATGAATCAGATGGTACCTTAGATCGTCACAAATTTATGGATTTGTGATTACTGGCTTTTCCATAGCCATGTTCTCTACCACTCTCCATCAGAACATGATGGTTAGATTTCTCTTCCATATCCATATTTTCACCTATGTGGAAACCCAGTGATTAGTTTATTTGGGTAACCGTTACGTTTCACACTTTTGTTTTTAAAGATTGGTTTTGATATTCCTTTTTACGATGTGGGTTTCTATTAAATAAACTTTCGAATAGTAAACCATTTATAACCCCGACGAATTTCGAGGGCGAAATTCATTTTAAGGGGGGTAGAATGTAACAGCCCGAGATTTTATGAAAAATATTCTTTTTAATTTTATTAATGTATTGTGTTGTACGCTACACCAAAATGAGATTGCACAACACGCATCCTTGACTTGCCTTGCATTACACGCAATCGCAACCTTCCTCGATAGCGTGTGTAGTACGCAATACTGAGTTTCACGAAACAACGATATGCTATTAAAATATTATTTAAAACTAGCAGTTATGAATAGTAATAACCACTTTTGAAATTTTGTAAATCTTAATGGACTTCATTTTTGGATTCGAAATATCGAAATTAGCTTAAGGTGAAATTTTGGTGATTTTCGGATAACTTTCATATTTTGATGAATAGTGAAAATTACTAAATTTTAGTTAAAAACAACTTTTTCAATCGAAATAATTAATAGTGATAAATTATTAATTTGAGTGGTTCTAAAGTATATTTAGAATATATTTTTACCATTTAATACAATGTTGGTCATTGGATGTAATTTCACATTTAAACTAGACATAAACAAGTGTCAATCTTTTGATAGATATTGTTTCTTAAAAACACGCTATTTGTTTTAACAGCGGGATTTAATTATAAAATTAATTAATGCAACTTCTATGTTATGAATTTGGTAAAATAGATTTCATTTTTGAATTCGGAATATAAAATATAGCTTAGGATGAAATTTTGGCATTATTCTGAAAAACATCAATTTTTGATGAATAGTGAAACTACTAAGTGGTAGGTTAAAAACTGAATTTTGTATAAAACTTAATTTTACCGCTTCTGTGAATGGAATTTCGAAAATCCGACAGACACGGTTGATATCAGTAAGTAAAATGTAGTTCAATGAGATAAAAATAATTTTTTGGTGAATAGTAACTTTTTACTTTTTTTACCGCGGTTAATAGTAAATAGGGTAACTAAGGGTAAATATGATATTAATATTACCCTAACACATGTTCTAATTCTATTGGATAAGTGTAATTCGACCAAAAACAACCTTATGAATAAAATATGACCATTTAGGCCCACTTGGATTAGATTAGGACATTTATTATTATTTAATTCAAAGAAGAGTTAAAAGAGACAAAATCAAAGTTTATTTACTAAAACATTTTTAATATAGGGTTTTACATAATATAAATTCGATTGTAAATATTCATTAGAAATCTAAAACGATTTCCTACATAATGATATTTTATTTATAATTTTTAGACTTTAAATAAATTAATTTATTTATGACACAACGATGATGCAGTAATTCCCCTTTTTAAGGAAATATTAACATAATTGATGTTATAAATGCTCAAATGAATGTAATTTGAGACTTTTTATGAATTCCACTAATTTTCTAGGTTACTATGATATATTAATGTTGATTTAATTAACTTGGTTCGAACATTTAATTCTGTTATGACTCTCACAAAAATCATATATCAAATAGTGTCAAAATTGACACAAAATAGTTTTTAAATCAAATATTATATTATTAATTGTTATTTTATTCCTAAAAATCTAAGGTTCGGCCAAATGACTTAGATAAGGATATATATATTAATAATAAACAATTTGGGGTTCGTTTGGCATGTTATAGTAAGTTTATTAACCATATAGTGAAAGAAAACAAAAAGACATGGTAAAAGTTAAATTATTTAACTTAGAGTTAAATTTAGTTGATAAGGTTAAAATAATACCCTAAACTTGTCTAAATCTTATTGGTTGATAGGATTTCGACCCATCCCCACTTTAGCTTCGAAATAAGACCCTTTGGAACCATTATAAACCGATTTTGACTTTAATATAAAATAATATTTTGAGATATTCCTAAGGTGCCCCTCTCCTCCCCTATAAAAGGACACCTCCTCCCCCTCCTCCTCACACCAATTTGAGCACTCAAGCTCGGCCAACCCCTGCCAAAATCTCTTCTCCACTTCCCTAGCAACATCCTAGAGGTTCTGGTCTTCCTCAAAGACAAATTCTAGTGCCCTAAGAGGAGGTCTCAAAGAGGCACTTCAAAGAAGAGGAGCTTCGGACACGAACAAAGCAAATCGGACCTAAGGTAAGGGAAATATCACAATCTCATTTTTATCCGAGATTGTTTATTCGTAAGTATTTACTGGGGTGTATTTTATCATCCACATCCATGTTTCATAAATATGTAACATTATTTCCATCCACTTGCAATAGTTTAAATCCAATTTTACCCTTAGGTGAATTTTTAGTAAAGAATATGAAGGGAATCTTTTGTCGTTTTTCCGTACGAGGTACTTTTTGACTTTTCCGACAAAAGTACGAAGAATGTTTTTTTTAACTTATACGGCACGAACTGATTTCTACTGTTTTATAAAGCCTTATTTTCATGAAGCTTCCTCTAAAATATTTCATGACTATTTTCAATAAAATATCTTTCTTTTAAAATTGCATGATGTTTTGTGAAAAGAAATTTATTTTGAAGAAGAAAAGGATATTTTCCTCAAGAATTCATTTCAAGTGTTTTATCAAAATTATTTTCCATCTAAGATAATAAAGGGTTCTGTTTCTATCCACATTTTTACATTGATTTGACTATGTTGTGATGGAAATATGTTTATGAATTCCTTTATCTTATATGAATGGTTTTATGATGTCATGTTGTTTAAGAATCCCATTTTTATTACATGGGTTATGAAATGATGTATGATTTATGATTTTGTGGCACACATAAGAAAGGATTCATTAAGAGATGGGTGGGACCTATATCTCCCTCCAATGCATTGGGTAAAGATTTCATATCTCATGAGATAGACATGGCTGGAATGGTAGGTTATACCGGTTCAGTGAAACAGGACTGAAACGAGGGTGACTCGATTCAGAAAGGGACTTTGTCCACTAAGATAGTCTTGGCATTGAGTCTTGACTAACAAGAAATGATTCTCTATGATTATGTGTGTATGCCACAAAGTTTCATGTTTTAATTTATGATTATTGGGATTACATTTCACTTCTATGATTTATCCCATGTTATGATGTTATGAGCTTTTTTGCAGGTTAAGATTTCCAAAAGCTTTGTTCTTATATATATGATGTGATTGATATTTCTTTTGTTTACCCTTACTGAGCATTTGAGCTCACCCTTTTATGTTTTCTTTTCCCCAGGATATAAAGAAAGGTTTTAGGTAAAAAAAAAGGGATGACCTTTATGGGAGATATTGAAGAACTTTCACCACGATTAGAATATTACGTTCCGAGTTTCCAAAGACACTAAACTATTACGATCCTTTAGTGTGTGTTTTTGTTATGTACTAAGTATTCCGCAAATGTAATGTAATGTCAATGTACGTCAAGCTTCGGGTCTCTACAGATAAATATATATTTATCCAACTTGTGACATTGTCAATATTTCTTATACAGAGTACCATTTGAAAAATTGACCAAAATAGTTTTGAGGGAATATATTATTTAATATAGATGGTGTATAAAAATTGTCTAGGTTTTTGGCCCTAGACATGGAATGTTTCAATACATTAACCAAATACATGGGGGGATTAAAAAATTTCTCTATAAATTATAAATTTTATCCCTATTTTTATAGAAAACAAAAACTAATGATTTAAAATAATTTGATTTAGAAGAAATTCAGTTTTTTGATCATTTTCTTTAGGTTATATATGATGAATTCATGAATCATGGATAGTTATTTGAAGCATTAATTTTATTCAACAATATTGGGGGCCTTTTAACAACTATATCCTCACAATTCTTGTATATTGAATAAAAATTATTGTTATTGAACTTATTATCATATCTTATATTAATAAAAACCTATTATAATGTTATATTTTTTTAATCTTCTAATTTAGTGAAAAAATTTGACGTTGGTTTTTATGAATAATGAATGGGTGACCTGGTAGAACATTGTACACTCTTCCCCTTTTCCCACTAGAACATATCTCCAATATAATGTCTCAGAACAACTGATTGTGGAAGGTTATATAATATAAAGGGAAACTAATATTTAATCCATAACAACCCCTCTCTCCACCTATCATTACTCCCATATTCTCTATCATGATGATGTAGATTGGTGATGCACTTTCGATCATTGGGATGGTGGATTATAGGTGTTAAGGGATGTATGGATGGCATTATGTAAGAATATAAATGGATATTACATGGAGATATTGATTCGAGATGATTTCATATGAATAATTATTTTTTGATGAAAATATTTTTAGTGTGGTATCATCCATTTAATTAACTATGGTTTTTATTGACTTCAGTAGAATGGAGAAAGAATGACATGTACAATGGTAGAGGATAGGGAAATCAAGATAACAATGTTAAGAATTCCCCAAAATGGTTTCTACTAAAAATATACTTGCAACGTATTAGAAATGTTTTAAGGCACACCTAAAACCGTATTTTTATCATGATTTTGTTGGGTTTTGTTTTGGTATTCATTGAGTCAAAAATTTTAATTTTTTGATGTTCATTGTGTGTGCACAGTTGGCACACTGTTTACCCAAACCATGCTACATACTATTGAAAAATGTGAAAACCAATATATTGAGGTTTTTCAAAATTGGTTCTAAATTTTACAAACCATGTTACCAATAAAGATAAACCATGTATCCATATAATAGGGGGTGCATGGTTAGGGAACATGGTTTCTCTACCCATGTATCCCTACCAAGATAACCATGCAGCCCTGCCCAGCTAACCTTGCACGTGACACTTAATTAAACTGAAAATTGACTAAAAATTTCCCAAACCCATATTTTTACCCAGGATCAGGACTCACATGACCTAATATTAAATCCTAGGTCTTTGGGGCCCCGAAGAACCAATTTAGGCTCATCCAAACCCCTTAAGGTGTGAATTTAAGTTTGGTTATCATTGTCCAGTCCTTTATCTGTATGTTTCCTCTTCTTGTTCTCAATATCCCGCTCTCTTCACTTATCCTTCCTAGATATATTTGATATCTGTGTTGTTTTATGATGCAATACCCATTGTTTTGGATCCTTAATCTGGATTTTTTTCTTGGATCATCGTTTCCGAAGTTCTTTTTTGGGGTTTCTGCTTAGGGATTTGTGATTCGTGATCCCAAGTTATGAGGTTATATTTAATATGTTCCAATTAATTTAACACTAGATTTCTTGATTTAAATTTAATTTCATTCAATTGGTTTATTAAAAACAAAATTCCGTTAGATTATGAATTTTAATTTTATTTAGTAAAATTTGGTAAAATCTAAATATTCTATTGAATTGGGAAGTGTTGTGTAGTTTGATAGGAACTACAAAATTTAAATTTTGGAATTTAAATTTTTAAATTGAATTATGAAATTTATTTGTGAATTTTATTTCAAATTAGTATTTTAGAATAATGGATTAATTTTTTTGATAGAAACTCATTATATTTATGCAATAAGTGGCACGATTTAATTAAAATCCAATTTTGTTTTTTAAATGGAATGTTGAATATTGAAATGTAATAATGGGTTAAATTTTATTTTGAGTAGTTTAGAAATAAATTAAAAGTTATTTATTGTTATTATAGCACATGAAATATTAGGTAGTATGTGAGTTTTTTTGGGAAACACCCACAATATTGGAATTTCCTTAACAATGGATTGATGCATTACAAATCTAATTATTTTTTCACATCATACTCCCAATTGGGATGTCTAAAATTCCTCTTTACCAGTGTCGATGGACATGTGTGAAATTTTTTTTTATTATCTTATGATATTGTGAGGATCCGATAACTTGGGACTATCATACTTCTTGGAATCTGTCTATGTTTCTCATCTGTTTATACATCATATATATGCCATTATTTATAATTGTTTTACAAATTGTTCGTGAAATTATATAAAATATTATATATAAAATATTTTTAGCACATTTGATTAATTTATTTCCATCATTTTAGTTTTAATTATTTTTTTTAAAATTTGATTTTAAAATTAAATATATATTTATTTTATATTGAAATATTTATTTGGTTACTTAATTATTGCATCTTATTTTGGAATCCTTCGTGAGACCCTACTGGGATTTTAGCTCAAACCATACTTGTGCCTTTGGGTGTTTTTAGATTATCTTCTTACAGGTTGAAGCAAGGGTAAGGTACCTCTTGGTGGTGGTTCTCGTTGTTATTCCGTGGGCGTGCAGAGTTATTTCTACTGAGAGTTGTGCTGTTATCCTTTTTTCTATCACTTTGTGATCGTACTTCGTGTTTGTTTACCTATTAGAATTATGGAAAAGTTCTCCCACCGATGTTTTTTTGTATGAATACTGACTTATATTAATTTCTTCCATTGTGTTTATGAAATATTTGGTCCCAATTTCATTCTGTTTTATAATAGGTTCTTCTCGCCAACCCATGGGGATCAATAATTCCCTTTGGCATTTGTCAAGACTGAACTGGTTATTATGGTACCAGGGTATCTGGCTGGTTGATGAAAAAGTGGTATTAAAATTGTATGTTAAGAATATTACATTGATTTCAATATGCTGTTGTGTAATATTATCAGTACATAAGGGATGGGTACAATTGAGTTCATGTCCAGCTCTCACCATAATGATCCTTAAGTCACTAGGGGTGGTTTGGGAAATTCATCGTGAGGATTAGTTATAGTATTTTCCCTAATTCTGATTAGGGAAAATTGAAATCCAATTATTTTTGATTGATTTTATAGGATTAATTTCCCTTCTTGATCTATTTGAGTGTTAATAAAACATATTTAATCTTTTTTATAGATGTTTTGTATCATCATGACTCTAAAAATATGTGAAAATAATGTCTAGGTGGAATATTAAAAATAAATACACAGTGACCAAATCATCTGATTGTCCATAATTTATGTCACAAACCATCCCATAAGGCCCTATCCCATGACAGCCCCATGGCAACCTCCAATATGTCGGGTTATGGTGACTAGCATAGAGTAGGAATATCCCAAAAATGGGAGGCATTTTCCAAAGTAACTGTGTGCAACTCACATCCCCAATCCCAAAATACAAAAATAAAAAAAAATATGTAGAAAAATAATGCACACACTAATATACCAACAACAAAGTATGATAGGGAATTAATGTGAAGTAATATACAACTGGTCTAGAGTAAAGTCCCACCAAAAAGAGTCTACAAACCACAATGTACAACCTATAAACAAAAGTACTTGGACTAATGTCTATAGTCACATGAGCACACATCGTTTTCTTGATTACTCTAATCCCCACCTTGTCTTGTTCAACCTAGGACATTATCAATCCGGCGATCATTTTCCCATGACATGACTTGGGCAGGAATGTCCCATGTATGGGTGAGTAAATTAATACTCAGTAGGAAACCCCTAATGCAGAAAGGAATACGATAGAGGAAACACCATGAAGATAATACCACACAAAAATACCACAAAGGGAAAATACCACAAAAAAGATATAGTCTACTAAACATAGGTATTTGTCTATAGCACATATAATAAGAAAACCTATGAATAATAAAAAAGGATTACAGGCCTCAAAGTCTCATCCACTTCCATCTAAGAGGTTCCTCTTATAGCATGATCATCCTGAGAGATCTCAGTCCTCGAGCTATCTGATAGATGCTTTTCGAACAAGTCTACCAATGGTACCCAAGAGAACACTTGGATATGGAAAAGTGGCATAGTGTCCCTGAAATATCTAGTCTCACTAAGACATGGAGTTTTAGTAACACACAAAGTATCTGTAACACATAGAGTGTCGGTAATACATAGAGTGTTGATAAGTGATGCGTCCCCCAAGGCAAGTATTAACCAAGTGATAGCAAAACTTCAATCACTAAAACTGCATGAAGCACACTCATCAAGGACTAGTCATGTGGAACGAAAATAATCTCATATCAATACATATATTGGGGTTCTTCTGAACCTAGGGATCATTGGGGGGAATCATCACCCTACTCAGAACATTATCCTAGATTGGGGATATAAGCGTGTGTAATTATTGGTCACACCTTCTCTAAAAAGCATATATAAGGTACCATCAAGATAAGTGAGGGCTGACTGGGCCACTCGGGGAGATAAATGATCTAACCCTATTGATTCAACTGTCGAAGACGGGCTATGACAACTCACATTGTAATACGTGACATCCTCTATGATGAGAACATGATCCTACATCGATCCCTAAAAGGGAAAGATCAAGGGTAAACTCTAAACCTTTTATTATCCAACTAAAAACCTACCAACCCATATTAAATGGACCACATTGGAAAATGGTTCCCAATTCTATACAAAAAACATCAAAAGAAACTTCCATTTGATTATTATGACTGATTTAGTGAAAAAGTCAGACCTGGGAATTGCCTGACTCGTTGACCGAACCGAACCAGTCAGGCCGACCGGAAATGGCCATGTTCAACTAACCTCACCCAGTTTGGTTTGAACTAGCATGAAAAAATGGGTATATCCCACAGGGCCATTGGAGTGGCCTGACTCACATTATTTGGCTCGCACGCGTGGGGCAGTTTTATTGGACTGTACGTGGTTCGGCGGACCGCGTGCCTCTACATAGTCATCGTTATGGTCTTCATCATTCACTTAACCCGTAGACTTGATACCATGAGCTCATCCAAAATTTGGATCAAATTCATTTCACATGGCTACCTCCACTGCAACTCAGTTATGGCCCCTTCCATGGGCCACTGGTTCTCCTTCGGTGCTTAATTTTTTGAAATAGAGGCACACCTGTGATCCTCAGGTCACGTTCTTCGTTTGGCCAAGGCTTAGATCAACATTACGATTCATCTTAAGAAAATAGTTCGAATTAAAATATCTACCAAATCACTTCTATACATCTGTATTTTTCATTGTTGCACCTCCATCATGCCAAGATGATCCCAGATCTGTGATATCAGATTGTTTCACCATGGATCGAGTGCACAACGATCGATTGATCACAATATGTTGAGTTGTGGGACAAAAAAATAATTCCTAGGACCAATAAAGAATGAGGGAGGAAATAATAAATATACTAAGAGGAACATACGTTGATCAATGTTCAGGTCACTCATGGTTCTTTTCTATTAGAATGAAAATCGAAATCCAACAAATAATCACAAGATCATTCTACCATCAAAACCCAACCAAGGTAAATCTCATCATGTAACAATGATAAATGCATCTTCCAATCTATTTGTGTATTAGTCCACATTCCTCACAGAATTCATGAACAAGGAAAAGAAATAATATCCAAAAAAAACACTATCACAATTAAATTCATTCACTAATAAATAACAGTCTCAACGTCATTTTCGTGGGTGAAGATCCTTTGAATCCTAAGTTCGACTTTGATCATCGATTCACAATCTGCCACTATTCATCACGAGATCTATGTCTCCATGCATCATTGGAATTCAAAGGTTATGGTGATAACCCTAAATTATCTGAAAGATATTTATTAAATTAAAAATGTGTCCTTGTGTCATTAATAATATATTTTTATCAAAATATTTCTATGATGTATTCATGCACAAACTATCATTCACAGCCGGGCCACACTGGCCGATGTTAGGACCCGAATAAGGAAAAAAACCCTTTAGAAACTCAATGTTTTTCTCCAATTTCCAATACGAGTTAGCGTTTTTGATTTATTAGTATTTTGAAATAAAATATGTTTATTTAATTATATTATTTCGGTTACGTCCCTCATGTATTTTTCTACAAATGACCTGCGCCGACCATGGTATGGTCATTCCTAGGGTAATGCCTCTATTCTGAGTTCAATGATTTCCCTAGATTTATGTTTCATGAAACCATTGAAAAGTTATTTCTCCTTTTAATGTAATTCATGCATGTGTTATATTGAAAACATATCTTTTTTTCATCAAATCATTCCTGGCACACCAGACTAGAGAATCACATGCCATCTCCACGTTTGGTCATGTAATTTTCCCAAATAATTTCTACAAATAAAATCCTGAAAATATGAGTCCTTAAATTCTCCCCAACTTGGGTATTTACGTCCACGAAATCCAAAACAATGGGCTACTAAAAAAATTGTGGGTACTGACCTCGAAGATGAGCCTCCCAATCCTATGTGTTCTTATAGAGATTACCCTACTTCCACCGAACATGCACTATATAAATCAACAACATAAAAAGGATCCCCTTATGCCGATCCTTGTTCTCCCTTGGTTACTCAATAAACTACTCCCCATCATCAAGTTTCATCTCTCACCAATAAATGATGTGTGATGGATCATTCATGTATCACCTCTGTTGAGACATGTGCATGATTTCGTGTACCCGGTCCAACTGTAGGGGTATAGCCAAGTTGTAAGACACCTCACCAACTATAGGGCATATTAGGAATGGGGTGATGAAGCTTAAAGATAGATTTCTATTCTGGGCCAAATCTATGTGTCCTACATCGAGGAGAGACCCAATGGAATACATGGTCTCCCATCTCAAACTCTAAAGGCCTTTGTCACCTGTCAGCATAAGATTTATGATGGTGTTGTGCAGTCTTCATCTAATCCTAGATGAATTGATCCTTCTCTGTAGTCTCCTACACTAACTTCAATCCCATGAGTGCTAAATCATTTTGGTCAATCAATCAATTTGGTGACCATCAGGGTTACCCATAAAGTTCCTTGAATGATTCCATACCGATGGTGGAGGGTTATCTATTGTTGTACGCCAACTCCACCAGAGGTAGGACATCCTCCAAAATGTGGCCAAAATAGAACATGAAATACCAAAAGCTTAATCTTAAGAACCCAAATGATCCTCTCCATCTATCCATTAATTGGGAGATGAAATACCGTACTCATGTTCAATTGAGTACAATCACATCATTCCATACCTTCCAAGACTGGGATGTGAAGTAAGGATCATGATCTGAAATGATAATCGATGGAACTCCATTAATACAAAGTATCTCTTGCACATAGATTCTTCCCAAGATCTTTATTGAACTCTTCTCTCGGATAGGTAGAAAGTGGGCCTAATAGGTGATTCGGCCAACAACCAACTAGATGGTATCATTCCCCCTACAATTACATGGTAAACCCATCATGTATTCCACTGTATCCCATACCTCATCCATTTAGGCACCTCAAGGGGTTGAGTCAAACCCACTGGAACCTGATGCCTAAATGTCATTTGTTGATAATTAAGGAATTGATCCACAAACATAGAAACTTCTTTCATCATCCCGGTCCACCAAACTAATGTCATAGGTCCCGGTACATCATTTCCCTGCATGGCTGTACCATTAAAGGGGATGAATGAAACTCCATCATAACCTCATCTTCCAATGCCTCTGGTATCATCATTCATCCTCTGAAAAGATAAATGTTCTTCCCAATTTTTGAATATCCATCAAGGGCATTCCATGTAGAGATTTGAGAACCTAGGGAGTCACAGTGAGTATCCCAATGTTATTCCTCCATGAATCATCGTAGGGGTGGAGGGTTGAAAACCATTAATTGGAGATAAGATAATCCTAGTACATCCACAATTGATGTCTATAATGAGGATAACAAATGTGATTCCTCATTCTGTAACAACAGTCTAGATATTCTATTAAGAGTGATTGCTACCATGTTCCCCTTCACAGGAGAATAGAAAATATCTATGTAATTGTCTTGGAGGAACTCTTAAAGTAGCCTATATCTCAAGTTCGAATTCTTCTAAGATAAGATACACTTGAGACCCTTATGATTGTTGTAGATGATAAACTTCTCACTCATTAGGTAGTGTCATCACATCTGCAATTCAAAGACTACTGCTAATAACTCAAGATAATGGTTCAGGTTGTTTAGATCATGAGATTTCAACTAACATGAACTATAAAAAATCCATGATTTTCGCTACATCAAGACACAACCAATCAAAGTTCATGATGCATCATAGAACACTACATACTCAACACCCTCCTCTGTAAGACAAAATATGGGAGCACTCATCAAACTCCTTCTCAAACATAATTAGTCCTCTCGGAGTGTGTCCAGGACCATACGTATGTTCCACACATGCTCCTTATCAGACGTAGAGAACACTAGGATGTTCTCAATGAAGACCACATGGGGCTTCCCAAGGTGAAACACTGGGTCTCACGAAGCCCTTCATCTACTAGTCCCCCAACCGCACTCTCAGCTCATGAATCCTTGCTGGAGATATCTGATATTCTGATGTAGATATTGGTGTCTTACTAGGTTGTAGATAAATGAAAGAAGTCTAACTATCGATGTGGTGGTAATCTTTGATTATCATCAGGTAAGACATCCTTATACTCTGTTACCATTATAGGAAACTAATGACACAAAACAACCAATGTACTAAGGGTCAAGCTAAACAACTTAAGAGTAATCATCTACACCCTCATATGTTTGAGTCCATACTAAGCTATAAGGATATCCCTTTTGCTAATAAAAATGGAAATATAGTTCTATTATCATGGAAGAACCACACCCTTTTCCTAAAATAGTCAATCTGAGCATGAACAGTTGATAGTAGTACATACTAAGAATGACATCATAAGGCCTTAACACTACTACCAAGATATCTCAACTGAAACTCTCACCATTAATAGTTATGTCACATTTTTGGAACTAGTGTGTGATCATTGAGTCTCCTCTGGTAGGTGACCTTAATAATTAGGGTCATCTCAATGGTGTAACCAAAATCTCTAAGTACAAAATAAGAAAAGTGACAGGAAAGGAAATCTCCATCACATGGGTCTATCTACCACCCCAATGGTAGAAAGACCATGATCATACCTTGAACCATCCCTAGAGTCCTGGGGTCATAAGCCTCAACAACAAGAAATTTTATCATCCCATATCCTCCATCACATTAATTTTTTTATAGATCACGTGGGGGTGGAGGTGGTATAACATCAAATTGTTGGCCACCTACTACTACTTCCCCAGATCCTCTGCTACATATCCCACCCAATGGATCTATCTTCTCCTACCGCTCCCTCATCCTTGGTGGTTTATCAACTACCTCTCTGAATGTAGCCTGGACACTAGGACAATATCAATATGAATTACCCTTACCATAAAAACCATTGCAACTCTTCTTCCTCAAGGAACTAGCATACCCCTAGAACCTCTGGAAAACCTATTGTTCGCCAGCTTAGGTCGTGCACATGATACAGGTAGTTCATACTGACCCTGAATCCCAAGGGATCGCTAATTCAGAAGCCTATGATATGTGCTCGAACACCGCGTATCATAATCGAGTGCCAAAATATCTTTGCACGAAGTAGTTTGGAAAGGTGAATCTAGCTGAACAACTAGAAATGGTCTATGTACTGATAAATAAGTGAAACCTCTACCTCCTGACCATCATGAAGAAAAAAAACGCTTCATGAATTTCTACCCTTAAGGAGGCCTTGTCAAACATCGGTTCAAAATCCAGAACCTATTGTGAAACCTCGTCAGATGGAATCATGAATACATCCAGTAAGAAAACAAGATGTATCATGGTCAAAAGAGTATACTTGGGGAGCTGACTGATTAAGGACATGGAAAACACGACCCATTCATATATGATTCAAGTATCTTTATTTATTTCCCTACAACCAGTGTTTTCATGTACTGAGTTGAAAAGTAGGTGTGTAGAGTCCTAGTGTATGGATACATCAGCCGCTGCACTAACACTGGATTCCCTGGCCTGAAAGACAAGCTCTAAACACTTAAAACTATTTCCCCAAACCAACCTCATAGACTCCACATCCTTAAGTATAATATAAACACCTCTGATTCCACTCTATCATGTCCCGTCTTATAGGGTCCCATTCCATGACTTCCCAAAGCCTTCCACTGATAGGTCAGGGGCTGGCGAATACCCCCGAGTAGGCGTATCTCACAAATGGGACACATTCTAAAAAGTACCTAGACACACACACACACACATCAAAGCTCAAAAATGATGAAATGTAAAAGCACTATTTACAAAAATCATTCATACACTAAGACACCAACCATATACTACGAAAGGGAAGTAAATTTCAGTAAAGTACCACTGGTTCAGAATAAATCCCACCAAAAAGACATTGTAAACCACAAAGGGAAACCTTAAAAACGGAACTAAGACTTCTATCTATAGTCATAGGTGCACACCTATTGTGTCTGATAAATCTATGTACCACCTGGTCCTATTTTACCTAAGACTCTATCAGAGGGTCGATCATTGGCACAAGACACAACACGTGTGGTCAAAGCCTGTGCAGCGGTGGGAAACCAATACACAGTATGACACCCTGAAAAAACAAAGTAATACCACATAGGAAACACCACAAAGAAGATAACACACAAAAATAACATAAAGGGAGAAACGACTAAGAAGATATAGTCAGATCAACACAAATATATATTTCCACATAACATATAATAATAACATCAGATTATTCTCATAAATGATTCAAATCCTCAAAGTCTTATCCACTTCCAATTATGTGGATCCCCTCATAGCATGCTCATACCTAGATATCTCACTCCTCATGATATATGATAGAAGCACATAGAAAAGGATTCCCAAAAGTACCAGAGAGAAAACTAGGGCCAGAACAAGTTATGTAGTCTCCATGAGATATCTAGTCTCACTAAGGCATGTAGATTTGGTAACACATATAATTTCCGTAAAACTGAGAGAGTCCATAAGTAATGCAACCCCCAAGTCAAGTAGTCACAAAGGCAGAGCAAAAAATCGACCACTCAAACATCCTAAAGCACGCACATCATGTCTATTCACATATAATTGAAAGAATCTATTCTTCATACACAGATAGGGGGTCATATGAGCCCAAGGCTGTTTAAGGGGACTCCTCTTCCAACTGAAAAAATTATCCTGGATAGGGGATAGGTGCATGAGAAAATATTGGTCACACCTTCTCCACAAACCCTATCTATGTTACCATGAAGATAAGTGATGAATGACTGGACCTCTCGTTGCAATACATGCTCTAACCTGCTAAGTCAACTATCGAAGTTGGGTGGAGAAAACTCTCTTTAGAATGCATGTCATCACGTATGATGGGAACGAGATCCTACATCAAACCCTGATAGGAAAAGATGAATGGAACACTCTCAACCTCTAATTATACAACTAAAAACCCACCACACCATCTTAAAATAAATGACTAGTCGTAAGGGTATCAACAAAATAGATATCTCATCAAATAGACCTTTTTTGGAATGTTATGACTAGTATAGGTAAAAAGTATGACACAGTTATTGTATAGGTCCGACCCAAGCTTCCAGGCCTCACCTAACCCACTAGAAGACCCGATCTACTTTGGCTGAACCGACCTATCCCAGTTCAGCTGACCCAAACTAGACTGGTTTAGCTGACACAACCCGAACTGGTTCTGCTGACCCATCTTGGTCTGGTCCAGTCTAAACCGGGCCGACCCAATTGGTTCGTCCCGTTGGGATGCTAGAGCGGCCTCAATCACCTGATTCGGACCATGTGCAAGTTCATGTATTTTTTTGCACCACACATGGTTCACCAAACCACATGCCTTCACTTGGTCAATGCGGCACAACTGTGTTCATCTTGGTGGACTGCCGCATTTACCTACCCCATGGCCTTTCCGCCACATGCACCTTCAAACCGTAGCTTGGTCATAGTTCATGTGGCCACCACTTCTAAAGCATGCCACAACTAAAGCCCACCCCAGCCTACGACATGTGGTCATCATCAGTACTGGTCGATGGAGTCCCCTTGTGGGGGGCACTAGTACTCCTTCAGGGCTTCATTTTTCAAAACAGAGGCACACCTACGATCCTCGAGTCACTTTCTTCATCTCCCCAGACTCAGAACAACGTTACGATTTAGCCTAACAAAAAACCACTAAAATGAAAATATATTATGAAGTGTTTTGATCTGTTCATCATCATCATCTTCAAAAATATTTCATGGCATGTCGATCCAAGATATGAAATATTAGATCATTGAACCAAGGATTGAGTTCCCAACGATCGATCGATCACAATATATTGAGTCATGTGCCAAAAATAGGATGCCTGCGATGAACAATGTATGGGGGGAGAAGATAATAAATAAAAAAAGGAATGGACCTTGATCGATGTTCGTATCGATCATGATTCATTTTTTTTGAACGATAATCGCAATCCAACAAACAATCACACAGTCATTATCCCATCAAAATCCTACAATGGTAAATCTCATGCCACAACAATGATAGATCTAAGATCCAATATGTTTGTTTATTTGTCCATCTTCATCATGGAATTCCTAAATGGGGAAATGAAATCAAATCACAATTGCCCTACAATGATTTGGTTTGATTGCTGACAACGAACGGTAACTACGCCGTTGTCGTGGGTCAAGATCATTCGATTTTGAGGTTGGTTATTGATCTTTGATCCATGATCCACCACTGTTCATGAAGATAGATCTATCTACTTTCCTTAGAGGAATTATAGGGTTATGGTGATAACCCTAAATTCTTCAAAAAACATGTATTAAAATAAAATGACTCATTGCGTGAAGAATAAAATATTTCTATTAAAATATTTTAGTGACGTTTATGTCCAATAACTATCTTTCATAGCCTGGCTACATTGGTTGTTGTTAGGACCCTCCTAAGGAAAACACCCTCTTATTAACTCAATAGTGGTATATAATTTCCAATCTGAGTAACCATTTATATGTTTTTAGGATTTTAAGATAATATATTTTTTTAATTATTTTATTTACAGTTACATCCAGGGTGGATTTTTCTATATATGACCCACACCGACCAAGGTTTTATCACTGATAGTATAAATCTTTTGTTTAGTGTTCAACTGTTCCCTTAGATTTCTAATCCAGGAAACAATTCAAATGTTATTTTACTTTTTAAGAAAATTTTAGCGTGTGTTCGATTAAAAACCTTACATTTTTTAATCAATAGTTTTGGGCACACCGGGCCTCAGAATGACATGTCTTCTCAGTTCATAGTCTTAAAATTATCCCAAATAATATCAAAAAATAAAATTTAGAAAATCCAAGTCATTAGAATCTTTTTAGGTTATCACATGTGTTGTCCAATCTATTGGACACACACCTGCACCCATTCCAATTCAGGATCCAACTATGGAACTTCTAAACATTATTTTTAGAAATCATGATCAAGAGTTACTACGCCCAAATCCAACAACGCTATATAGATTAAATGATCCTAACTAGGATGAAGACTAGTTAAACACTATTTATTGCGTTTTTTAGTTCTTGGATACACCTAATGAAGTCACGGATAAGTGTGCCACAATCATGCTGGAATGGCCTAGCAAGATATAGTGGGACATGATGGTGAAATCAATGAACTATGAGTTATTATAGAAGAAATAATTAAATATGATTTTCATCGAACACTTCTATCCAGAGTGGTTGGTGTTGGGCAAGGCTAGTGAGTTTTCAAAATTTAGTAGGCTGACAGGAACGTGACCGAGTATGAGAATCGTTTTGAAGAGATTTTGTAATATTCACCTGAGATAGTATCTAATGAGAATATAAATACTCGAAGGTTTGATATGGGACATCGATCTGATATTTTTATTAGGTTTTATTTATGAATATGCCTTCTTATATTGATTTACTGGATATATCATTTACAGGTGAAGTTGACATGAATGCTATGTAAAGGTTTATAGATGTTCCTTTTTCTCCTAATGGATGTTCTATGAGTTATTTAAAAAAAGAAGAAGCGTCATGATTATCATGATGGTTCTCAGAGGTAGGATTTTTATATACCACCTACATTTCATGGATGAGGACAATTGAAATTCTACAAGTGTTTCAATATAGGGAACTCAAATAGGGTTTTCACTCAGGCACCTGAGGTATGTGGTTCCTACAAATGTTAAGTTAACTTCCAGAAGTTCATCCATATCTATTCCACTCTGCATAGTGGAATGGTATCATTAGTACCTACCAAAACAATGGTTAAATATGATTATTCATGAATAATGAGGTTCAATCCAGAGGCATCCGGAATAAAGCTTCTTCGGATAGTAGAATAGTCTCCATAGGAAGCATAGATGGGTGGAAGTACTGTGAGATATACCATCATAATAGAAAAAATATTAGTGAATACTATATTTTATACTCTTGAAGCTAATAATTTTATATAAAATATTATTATTAATATTCTAAATCTTCCTCTGAAGTTGGACATTACTACTCCCCATAGTACCAAGAGAGTGTAGGGTCTCTGTAGGCCCACTTGTGTTTTTTACTTTATAATATGTTGATATTTCTTGGGATTTTCATGTTGTTAACATGAATACTATTGAAGTATTTTTCGGGATGGATTGGATATTTTCCAATAATGCCTAGAATGATTGTAATAATATATGGGACTACCTAACTGTTCCTAGTGGGGTGTTGTGTCTTCCAAGGAGAATGAGACCCAAGGTCGACTAGTGCCAGAAATTATTATCTAGATTTGGTGAAAGAAATGTGTACGCTTTATTTTTATCTAGAGTTATAATCTTTGAGAAATGACCTCCCCCCATTATTTCTTGAGTTTTTAAATGTTTTTTCATTTGACATCTCTATTTTTCAATGGTGAGGGAGGTAGTGTTTTCTATTGATTTAATGATTGGTACTAAACCTATGTTTATCAATTATTAACACATAGAACTAACTGAAATAAAGGAGATTAGACTCATTTGGATGATCTTTTAGAGAGAGTATATATACGCTCGAGTGTGTCACCTTAAGTGACACCTGTTCTCTTTACGATGAAATATGAGTGGTCACATTGCCATTGTGTGGATTACTGAAATGTCAATCCCTATTTGATAAAGAAAAAGAATTTGTTCCAATTTATTTAGGAACTATTTTACCACTTCAATGGGAAGAAGTAGTTCAAAATGATTTATCTTCAGTCTGGTTACCATTAGTTGAGAAAAAAAGATTTTGAAAATAAAAAAGAAGTCATTTTAATGTGGGTATGACCATTATGAGTACCTAGTTAGTCCATTAGTTTTAACCAATTCTCACATAGTATTTATGGATTTAAGGAAAAGGAGTTTCCAAGAGTATAATGATAATTTTTTGGTGGTCTTTATGGATTACATCCTTGATTACTATATATACAAGGAGGAGTATGCTCTTCATCTTAGAGAAGTTCTAGTTGTTTCAAGAAATCACTGACTCTATGAAAATCATTCAAAATGTGAATCTTGGATTCGAGAAGTGAATTCATTAAGACACATAGTGTTGGAACAAGGAATTTCAGTTGATCTTGAAAAGGTTAAATCCATTATTATATGGGAACAACCATGATTGTTTTTTGATATTTGGAGAATATTGGGATTAGGTTGATATAATCACTAGTTTGTAAAGGACTTCTCAAAGGTAACTTCTTCGATGACTGCTTTAAGTCAGAAGGGGTAAAATTTTCATCATATGAAATATTTCAGAATTATTTTGTTGAGATGAAATGTCTTTTGACTATTTCTCTGGTGTTAACTCTTCCAGATTTTGTGTAGGGTTGCATGGTCTTCTCTGAAGTATCAGGTTCAGGTTTGGGTTGTGTTGTTTTTCAGGGTGATCATGTCATTTTTTATGGATCACATCATCTTAGGAAAAATAATAATAATTATATAACCCATGAGATTAAATTCATTGTTTTGATTCATGAACTTAATAGATGAAATTATTATCATCAAATATAAAGTACTACCATGTACTAGAACCATATGATATTTATTTGTATGTTATCTCAAAATGATTGGAATCTTTACAAAGGGGCCATGTGTAGAATAACTACAATATCTTGAATTTGATATCGACTATAACCATAGGATAGTCAATGTTATCATGGATTCATTTATTAGGAATCATACAACCCCAACTACGAAATAATCATTATATGAATGGAACTTGATGAATCTTTTTACACAGTTTCATATAGGAAATTGGGAATCCAGGGCCATGATTTTTTTGTCCAGTGTTTAGTTCATTCCTTCCATTTTAAAGATTATTCTTGAACAAAAAAATCAAAATGATGTGTTTCATGCAATTAGAGAAACTCTTTATGGTAGAGAGACCATTACTATCTAGTAATTCTCCAAAGAGGGAATTCTATGTTGTCAAAATATTTTTTTGTAATGTTAATTATTAGGGAATATGTGATGGGGTATTTCCATATTTCATAGTTGGATGTGAACCCAGGAACAATAATGTTGTTATATGAAATGTTAAAAATATTCTGGTTCCCAGGTATGAGACGAGGAATTGGTAACTTTCTTTCTCATTAGTATAAACGATAGTAGGTCAGGGATCAGCACCATAAAACTTTTGGTTTTATTCGACCACTTATAGTGATGAAAAAGAAGTGGGATGAGATATCTATTGAATTTGTAGTTTGGTTTCCTCATTCCTTGGGAAATAATAATTCGATATGGGTTGAGATTGATCATCTAACTAAATCGGCTCACATTATACACATTTGTAACACAACAATGATTGAGAAGATAATAAATATCTATGTGAAAGAGATTGTTTGTTTGGAAGGAATTTCATTTGATATAGTCTCTGATGAGGATAATCTATTTACTTCTGGCATTTGGAGGGTCCTTCAAGACGTACTAGGATCTCAGGTTCATTTAAGAAAGACATACCATCCGTTGCGAGATGAAAAACATAAATAAATATATAGAATCTTTAGGATGTGCTCTTCCATTTAATTCTTGACTATTATGGATCATGGGATGACCATCTAGATCTGGTTGAGTTTTCATATAAAAACAGTTACTAGTATTTTATTAGAATGGATTATTTTGAGGCATGTAATGGGAAACCATTCAAATATCTTCTGTATTGTAGAAATATCGATGATAGATCCTTGGTTCAAGAGGAGATATAAAAGATTTAGTATATTCATAAGATAATGTTGATTACACATATATGGTCAAAATCTTATTGTCATCATCATCAAATACCATTGGAGTTATCAATTCGGGATGATGTTTTTTGAATGATTCTCCCCCTTTGGGTCATCAAAATATTGAGAGGAAAGGGAAGCTTTCTCCTATCTTTTTGGTACATTTTGAGGTTTTTGAGTATGTGGGGAAAGTGTTTAATTATTTATCACTTCCACCATAGCTGATGTCGATACATATTATGTTCATTTTATCTCAGTTAAAAAAAGTATAATTTAGATCCATCTCATATTTTGAGATGGAATGATCTGGACATTGATCATGATTTATCCATGACGAAAGTTCTAGTCTGGATAGTTTATTCTCAAACCAAGATACTTCATTGGAGGGAAATACCTTTGTTTTGAGTTCCTTTGAAGCACAATTATGATACTTATGATTAGTGGGAGAGAGAGGCACTGATGATAGAGCATTGGCTTCATCCTCATAACATGGAATATTCTTAACAGGCTTTATGTGGATAAAATTTTTCAATTTTGGGGAGGTTGTAACATCATTTTACTATTTTAAATAACTCATAAACCCATATTTTTATCATAATTTGGTTGGTTTTATTTTGGGATTCCTTGAGTGAATTTATTTAAAATTTGGGAGTTCTTGGGTTCAGTACAGTTAGTGGATAGTTTTCCCAAATAGTTCACCCTTCTAGTACAAACTTTGAAAACAGAGAGAGTGATGGTTTGTATGGTCTGTACAATTTTCGAAAAAACACGTGACTCTAAGGAGAAACTATTGAACACTACACTAGGGGCACATGGTTAGGCACAAATTTTTTCTAACTATGTGGTCATGCCTCATAGACAGTGTGTGAAACTTTTAATTAATTCGAAAAAATATAAAAAATTCACCAACCCCTATTTTAACCACAACATAGGCTTACCTCAGAAGAATATAAAATACTAGGTAATTGGAGCCCCATGAACCAATTTTGACTCTTCCAAACCCCTTCAAACATGGATAAAAATTTTGTGATGATTTGTTGGTCTTTTCCTAGAAAGTTTCCTCTTCTCGTTCACTATCTCCCCCTCTCATTTCCTCTCTTCCCTAGGATTTATGAGATCTTCAAATTATTAGAGGATCCAATCCCCATTTTTTTAGATATTTAATCTAATTTTTATTCTCATATAATTTTTACCAATGTTATTCATTGGATTTCCCACTCAGGGATTTGTGATTCATGATCCCATGATCCTGAGGCATGTGATTCTGTTTATTATTTTATATTTTATTTCACCCTAAATTTGTTGATTTACCTTTAATTTCAACCAATTGGTTTATTTGAAATCCAATTCAATTAAATTAGGGATTTTAATAGGATTTGACATAAATACTATGAATCCCCTAATTCACTGAAAATATGGGTGGGTTTTGAATTTGATTGAAATCATGGAATTTAAATTGTTAAATTGGATTGTGAAATTGATTTATGAAATAGAATTAAAATTAATATTTGAGAAAATTTGTTTAAATTATTTTGATAAATACCCATCATTTTATGGTAGAAAAGGCACGATTTTATAACAAACATATTTTAATTTTAAATTTATAGTGGAATATTGAAACATAATAATGGGTTGAATTCTTTTTTGGACAGTTTTGAAATAAATTACACATTATTGATTGTTATTAGAGAAAATGGATGGCTATGTATTTTGTGAGTTATTTGGAAAAGAACATCAAGTCGTAATTTCCCTAGAAATGTATTGATGCTTAACTAATATATTTCTTTGGAATATCTTACTAACCATTGGGATGTTGATGAGTCAACTTGGAGAATTTTTTAGGGATGTGTGTGAAAATTTCCATTATAATCATATGAGAGTATGACGATACCATAAACTAGAACTATTATACCTCTTGGAAAATGACCATGTTTCTAATTTGTTTATTCGTGATATATATTCCATTTTTTAAAATATTTTACACATACCTCGTGAATTTATATAAAATATTTTAAATAAATTGTTTATTAGGCCATTTGTTTAAATAATTTCTATAATTTGAAATGGAATGAATGATATGTTTTAAATATTATTTTTAAATTCTATATTATTTATTTAATATTTAAATATATATTTGGTTAAATAATTCTGAAATATTATTATGGATTCCTTGTGGGGACCCTACTTGGATTTTAGATCACACCATAATTGTTCCTTTAGGTGTTTTTAAATTATCTTCATCCAGGTTCAAGCAATGGAATTATGCCTTTGGGAGGTGGTTTTTATTGTCAATCCTTGTTATTTGAGAGTTATGTCCACTAATACATGGGTTGTTATCTTGTTTTCTAGTACTTTGTGGTTGTACAATGGTTTTTATTACCTATTAGGCTTCTCGTATAGTTCTACTTGTGGAGTTTTATAATATTAATATTGGCTTGCATCACTTTCTTCCTTTTTGTGTCAAATAAATTCCCACATTTATTTTATTTGATGTTAGGTGTTTTTCACAATCTAGTGGGGATCGAGAATTCAATTCGATCCATGTCAGGACCAGTCTAGTTATTCAGGTACCAAGGAATCTAGGATGGCTCAATATAGTACTTATCATATACATGTTGACTCATACTGCATGTCATGCCTTATTATTCCCAATAACTATGGTTACCAAAAACGATTTAAAATATCACTTATTGTATAGTTTCAAAATAAGTATTTTTTTTATTACATAACACTTGAACCTAAATGGAATATTACAAAAATAAATTTCTTATCATATGGTACAATATGTTATGTCATATTGTATGACATATACGTTAGAAAGCGAATGTATTTATGATTTTTTGTAATATCTTATTTTTAGATATGAATATATCATATGTCATTTGTATAGATATAAAATACATTATGAGATTTTTGAGTTGTAACAATTTCTATGGTTTGGATAAATTTTTAAAAAAATTGATTCATAAAAGGATGTAAATCTCTTATGTGATTTCCTATGATTAACTAGATATTTCATAATATGAAATGTATTGAAGAATTATTAGTTTAATTTTAGATTAGAATTAACTATAAGAAAGAATGGAATGCATATATAACATATGGGTAAGTTCACAGTTTGAGGAACGTCCCTATAGCCTATATAAAACAGGACAGTACATTGGATTGGAATATACAATACTCTTAAAAAATGATGGCCAATACTCTATCCCACCAAATTTTCTCAACATTTTTCCTATTTTACTTTTGAAATACTAGAATATCATTAAGGTTTAAGGAACCTGACCAAAGTATTTGGGTGATTCAGTGAAATCCATGGATACACCATGAAAGGTAAAACCTTTTTATTATTCCATAATGGTTTCATGAAATATATATTGAAGTAAATGACAATTTTTTTACAATTTAAGGTATATTATCTTCATTTCCTATACCATTTGATTTCAGTTTCTATAGAATTGTATTATTGGGTTCATTATATATTTTAGATTCCACTACATTGATTAATGGTTAATCATCCTTTATAAACCAAAAAATGGAATCAATGATTTTCAAAAAAAAATCGTGAAATTATTTGAGAAATATAGACTTTGAAGTCATATTTCATGTCATACTACTAATTATAATTAATGATTTAGTTTTTTCTTCAACCCAGTTGAATCATGGATTATTATATGTAATATCATAGCCAACAAATTCGAATGAATAATTTTTTTTATTTTTCATTATAAAACCCTATGATTTTAGTTTTTTTTCCTATAAATTAATATTATCTTTGATATCATGTACTATAATAAACACTCAGCGTAATGGAATCACAATGTTATTATTTAAATATGGCCGTTATAACTCGACTACTAGATTAGAGAATATGAATAAGAGGTACATAATTATGAAATACATATATAAAGTTTCAACTAATTAAATTTTCATGGTTAATTTATAGGAAATATGTTCTCAATTGATAATTTTAAGAATTAAATAATATAAGTTTAAGAATAATTAATCTATAAAAGGTGAATTTTTCTACAAATGTGGGTTTTGGTTAAATTTTCTATATATAATTTGAAAGATAACTTAATGTTATTTAGAGTGTCAAATTTATATAAAAATTATATTTTATTCTTTATAAAGAGTTAATAATTATTAATACATTGAGTAAAATTTGATAGAAATGATGGAAAAATAATTTTATGGTAAAAAATAAATATGTTTCAAAACATTATTTTTATGTGCATAATGATTTTAATATTATGAAAATAAATTAATCTAAATTGGTTAATTATTTATATGAAATTTATTAATAATATATTACATAAATTAATTTAACAACCATCTAATGGTTATTACATGGAATGTAAGGATAATAAAGTCATTTAACGATTCAAAAAATCATTTTTTCTAAAAACAATTTGTACTAATTTTTTATACAGAAATTAGAATTATTTTATAATTTTTTTAAAATATTATTTTACAAAATAAAATAAATTTTTCTATTTATCATATCAAATTTATTTTAGGGTGATGTTTAATGATTTTTCTGAAATGGGTTAATTTTTAGTGAATAATGAAAAATAATGCTTAGACAAAAACTATAAATTTTATAACGTAATGATGATGAAATCATGATTTATGAATTCCAAAAAAATTATAATTTTTTTTACTATATAAAATAAATCAATTATAAATTTTTTTAATTTTAAAACCTATTCTCAACTTTTCGTTACATAACTCATATTGTATTCTAATGTAAAACTAATTATTGGTATTTTTCATTTATTGTGTGGTAGGAAGGTTCCATTATGTTTTTAAATGATTCAAATGAAAAAAACCTTAAAATTTTAATAATAATATAATAAAATATTTTTAATCACCTGTACTCTTGATTTACTAGCCTAAGTATGTATAACGTTAGTTTTTTCACATAAATAAATACTTTTACCCAGAAATGAATTTTATGAAATTTGTTATATTATATTATAAATTTTTTTATTATTTATGGAAATTGATTCTTATAAAATGGATTCCATATTTACCATCAAAATGTTTAAATTTTGTAAAGATTTTAATTTCATATATAACGTAATCAATTGTTACCATGGTAACATTTTGTCTCTACGGTAAGGGTAAAATTGGTTAATGAGGAGGTTAAACTAAGATATGATTCTAAAAATATTTCCAAAACAATTATAAATGTGATTGGTTGAGTGAATTTAGAACTTAATATTTATTATCATCAAAATTACCTTTACTTGGGTCCAATTTCCCACAAAAATGTATTTATATTATTTCTCAATTCCAGTGTTTGCGAGAGTGCTACTCTACTCAGTTATAAAAATGAACCTCATCACCACAATTCTATATACACTATGATCACTCTTTCATCACCAATATCTCCCAAACTAAATTCAAAAAACTCATATATATATTTTATAGATCCTGGAATAACCATAATATCAATCATACAAGTATTAAGTTTTAATAAAAAGGATTATTTAAAAGGATGATTTTATCATGACCACCTCTATTCCAAGGTGACCCTCTAGGGATGACAATGAAGTAAGAGAGATAATAACCCCTGATACACCCCACCATTAGGCCCTAAGATTGTGAATACCACTGATTATATTAATAAAGTCACACATATAGGAGGTATTATCCTAAATAGATAATAAGAATCGAGATATAGGATATCATCCACCAAAAAACTCTATATGATAACAAGGAAAATTCAAAATATCATTAATTTCATGTAATGTAATGTGAATAGAAATAAAAGTTTCAAAATAATGTACCAAAAGAAAATCCTATACGGGAATATCAATAAATACCTAATCCAAGTTAAAAATGTCCAATTTGGTCTCAAACTCCCTCCAGATAACCTAAAAATAGTAGATATATATATATCATGGTGAGAAAAACATTTATACATAGTAGGATCATAGCCATTAAATATAATTAAAATATAATATGAGTATACTAACTTCCTAGTGAATAATTGATAGAATCCAAAAGAACCTATCAGTTCATTTGTTCCCATCCTCAATAAATCTCACTCACTAAATAATGTATCCATGTATAATAATTTATGAAGAAGAATATTGATATAAGTTCTCCTCACATCACTTCCCAAATTTTTTTCTCTAACATCCCAACATCATAAATCTTGGAATCATATTAATTTAGTATTCATAAGCCTCATACCATCACAATAATTATCCAAATAGGCATAGCTGAGCTCTCAACCAGTTTCACATACATCACATCCTCATCATCCCATAGCCACTAATTTAAACTAGAATAGCAGGGTATTGTAAACATGAAGGACATCAACCACATTCTTTCATATTTTTATAAATTAACTCCACTATGAATCTCATGATCCTCTCATCAATAATCACATATATTGAACTATATCCTCATGAAATCAACATCTATTCATAGAAACCAATTCAAGAAGAGAGAGTGGGGGGATAAGGTGTATCAATATAGCCATCCCATATACTATAGATGTTTGGGAGAAAAAACTCAATCAAAAAAACATTTGGAATAAGTGTATACACATGTATCATGGGGGATTAATATATAAATCATTATGAAAATACAATATATAATAGTTACACACAATCAAAACCTATGGTTACACACAACCTAACAACTGTATTATTACAACCTATGAATCACCATGATCACATGGAATCATCTCTTTTATAATAGTGTCCATCCATCCAAACCCACTTACTGAGAAATCAAGAATACATCAATTCCATAGTTAGCATTTAACCATATTAATTACTGACCACTTACATATTCTTTTACTGTCTACCTATATATATTTTAAACTAAATTATCTGATTTACCATTCCGTAATTCATTAATTTTTAGCCATAAACTATCTAGTCCATCCCAAGTTCATTTAATGAGAACTTACCACATTTCAAGGATTCCATCACTATCTGGAAAATACCAATCCAAATCACAACACCATTAACCATTACCATATCATCTCTATAGTCCCATATCAAAGAACATCTGCATAACCATGACCACCACACAACCACATCACACATCATCACCATACACAAATATGAAACAAACCATTACATTAAATAAATTAAGAAATAAACCCATCAAAACTCAAAATGAAGCCCATATAATTACATATCACCAAAATAAATACATTAAATATATTCCACATGAATTTGGATACAAAATAATTTTGAATTTACACATAGTAACTTAAGATATTGTCTTTACAGGATTTTCAATTTTCATGTGAGGTTATTTACACAATAATATTTCAATAAACAACAACATATGAAAAATATCAACCACATTTCAAATTAAATACCATTTATTAATAACTTAATTTCTTAGGATATGTTCACTCATAAGTAACAAACCTAAGTGCCACATTGACTAAATTGCACCATCCTGTATTCTAGAGGTTGTCGACAAGTAGAGGGGTGTATGGTGATATTTTGTTAAGACTATACCCTCATTACCAGGGTAGAGGGAAGTGTTGTAAATAATGATTAATGTAGTAGAAACCATATAATTACATATAAAAACAATACAAGGTAGATTAAATGAACATCTAGGTAACAATAAATAATAAAAATCCACAAGGATTATCTTGTACTGAAGATTTCATGTCTATACAAAAATAAAACAGGAAGATATATAGAAGACAAACAATAAATATCTAATAAATGGAAAAAATTATAAAAACATATGTCGATGATAATCCATAGAACTGTTTAATTAATACACTATGAACATAACATCCTAAAAAATAAACCATCTAGGACTAAGAACCTTACATTATCCCTAGCTGTATCCAAGAAATCTTCATAGGTACCAAATGATGGCTTGGATAGGGTGAGAGTAAAAATCAGTAGGGAACCACCAATTATTTATAATATAAATCCAGTTTTTGAATATAATATGAAAAATTGTGAAGGTATATTATAAAACCTATGAATAGAAATATATATATCAAATTGGGTTCCTCGTGTGATTCTGGGATGACTCTAACTGCTCTGACCTTAGTAAAATTTCTACAAACATGAGTGGTTTTAGTATTTAATTCGACCTAAAGAATACTTCTAGGACATATATATATATATATTTAATTATCATGTAGGATCCAAGGTGAAACCATGGAATACCTGACCCTAAGAGGTTGACCCAACACCTAGAAACCAATAATGAAACTTTGAAATCGTGGTATGAGTGAGTCTTGTGGATGATCCCAAGGAATTACTTCATTAATGATTCTAACAAAGTCTGAGGAAAGTTTATAAGGTATTATTAGGATATATTTTATTTTTAGCCTAAGAAAGAAATCCATAGAATTATCTATTGAGGACATCAATATGAATCAAATTAGATAATTAAGGCACTATATTTATAAAAGATGAAGGCGAATCTTTAGTGATAAATCATGTTATTCAGTAATACATTTCATTGATGGAACATTAGTGTGATATATCAATTTTTATTAACACAAATGAATTATATGGGGTTCTATGAGTTCACCCAAGTAATTTGGGGTCCATAATCTGAGTCTTACTCAAGGAAGTATATTCTTTTAACTGTGATATAGTTCCATATCATAGAAGGTCTAGGTCAAGGTTTACCCAACCCAAACCCTTAGGGTGATTTCATTTATATTAACTTGAAAATTAAACAAACCTAAGGGGTGGTTCATGTTGAGGTCTCCAACCAAGAACAATGAAATTAGTTATAATAGAGGGATAGGTAAATTTTTGGGAATTTAATTTAATGAGTTAATCATTTTATATCAAACACACAAAAAGTCTTTCATGCGGAACATTAGAAAAAATCATAAACATCAAAGACATTAGGGAAGTGTAATAGACATCCAATATTAGCCTCATAGAAGACTTATCATATAGTATTAGCCTCATATTTAGGATGGATTGAGGGATAAAGAAACACCAAAGAAACTCCGAAGATTGGATAATATAAGATAGAACAGAGATAGTTTGAAAGATAGTGAAGAAAATGAAAATGGAATGTAATGAAGTGATATACTCACTAGACAATTGTTGAATCAAAATCTAGAGGGATTAGTTTTACCAAATATGATAGGATAAGGAAAGATAGATCATATGGTGGAGTTTCTGTGTGAATAAGGACAAGAAAGGGTGGATTAAGGGTTAAAGGGTAGAGGAGAAATTTGGTAAGTTTTAGCCTTCTAAAGGGTTACATAGTTTGTTTGCATTATTTTCCAAAATTGGGAACTAACCATGAAACCTACTATCTAGGTGAATACCCCCAAAATGGTTTATTATCATGGTAATACTATCTATTCTTAAACAATGAGTTTGGAACTACCCTAAGGAGAACACCCCATGTACACTAGGAAAATGATTAGAAAAACCATGTGCAAAAAAAATCCTGGTGTATTTCAAATTAATTAAAGGGTTTTCACATTCATACAACCTCTGTTGAAAAATTTGGATAACCATTATCGTCCCATTTTGGTCACATAGTTTTGTCGCATTGTTAACTTTAGTTGATTTCTAATATTATGCCTTAAACATTCATTCAAAATCCAAAAATCTAGTCCCTGACCCAAGATCAAGCACTCTTGGGACCCCAATGACTTCTTAATACACTACCCTTCAGGTAAAAAGTTACTTGTACACTAAAAATTAATGTATCTATACACCAATGATAATCTAGGATCTTAAAGCCTCTCCACCTTAAAAAAACCCATCCATGATTTTTCCTTGTATGGAGGGTTGAGAAAGATCTAAAAACAACTATTTCCCCTAAGAACATATATAATCATTTTTTTTCAGGTAGTTTCCTCCACACATACATTCTACCATAGTATCAAAACTATAGGAACTAACCTCCCTCGAAGATACTTCATGATACGATCAGAAATATAAACTGGGTACTCCTCAAAATAATCATCAATGTCATACCCAACCTCTTCAGAGTCAAGGAAATGTGTTTGGTCCAATACCATGGTACATAAAACCCAGTGAAGGCATATGATCTCTTATATGTAAAGTCTCACAAGTTTATCTAATATTAATGTTTCCCATATACAAAATATTTGGGAGACCTTTGTCAGTTTTTCAATATTTAATTATACTAAATCATTTCCTTATATTGAGTTTGGTAAGCCCATCACAAAATCCATATTGAGTTCATCCCATTTCCATTCCGTACTGGGAAATAGATATAAGATTCATATAGGTCCCATGTGTTTAATTTTCACTTTCTAACAAGTATATCACTGAGTAATGAAACATGTATTATCATTCTTTATCCCTAGCCACCAATACTGGTTGTGTAAGTAAGAGTAAATATTAGTGATTATAGGATTTTATTCCTATTTATATGTAATAAATTATCAAATAAAATCCTCTCATATGTCTGTAGTTACTTAGAAAAACTCATGGATATGAAGTTTATCATCCTCATCGATAGTCAGACTAGGCTATGGGCCCTCACTAGAAATATAATCCTTGACGACCATGCATTCCAGATCGAAATGTTTCCTCATGTTTTCTCGATCCATAAGTTTTGATGTAACTGATAATCCCATAATAAAATTTTTTACGTTATACATTTGAACTTATAGATTCATTTTGTAATGAATACCCATAAAATTCCTTTCAATACTAGCTTCTTGAAGAATTTGTATATGATTTTTCTAGATTATAGCATCAGTATATGGATTTCCCTTCACTTGAATATAATAAAGCTTAAAATTAAACGGTTGGGGATACTAAACCCTTCTTCACTTTTTGAGGTTTGAGTCACGTTGACTGAATATGTATTCAGGGATTTTATGGTGTGTGTATACAATTAATGATTCCCCCTGTAAGTGATGTCTCAAAAAATATAAGTCATGAACAACACCTACAAACTCGAGGGCATGCATTAAGTTATTATGCTCACAATGCCTCAAATGACTAGTCCCATATTCTCTGACTTGTTCCACTTCCATAAAAAAAGCTACCATCATGAGTCCTAATGCAATAAAGAAAACATCATAGCCTCTTCATAGATCAGGTAAAATTAGGATTGATACTAATATTTTTCTTCCATTCAAATCCTAAAAGGACTTCTCACAATATTCAAACCACGTAAACCTTACACCATTCCTATCTTAGCCTCTAGGTAGAGTTATAAGTCATGAAAAGTTAAAAATATTGTTTGGATGATGAGTAGCTATTTCCAAGAATTCCAGATATCAAATAATTTCTTAGGATTCTACTGGGAATCAATGGCACTCACATTCTTTAGATCGACATATACTCCTACTTTTGATATAATGTGAACCAAGATGTGAACCTTTTCAGTATATAAGTTTCATTTTTTGATCATGTGATAGAACCTATGCCTCTCTCTATGTACACAATATGATGTCATAGTGTATATCCTAATCATTTATAGATTGAGAATATCCCCAATATATCACCCCCATGAGAAACCATGATGAAATCTAGGCACAGACAAAAAACATGATTCCTCAAGGATATATAGGTATCTAATGAATTCGTTAGACCAAAACATAATTTCTAGATATTTATAAAGGTCATGCCTACTTCAAAAAGGATTACATGGTATATAAGAGGCTATCACCCTTTCCTGATGATATCCTGACATCAAATCAATATTATTGAAGACCCAGGATACTTATTGGTGATCAAAGTGATACTCTGTACATGGAAGTTGGTACTAGTTCTTAACTATAAGCTAATTCAACTACTTTTTTCCATATATAACCTTAAATAACCATCCCCATTCTAGGAAAAAATATTGGAGAACCCCAAGAATATGTATTGGGACCTTTAAACCCTTTAGATTCTTTCTCCACTAATTACATCTTATGTTTTCGGAACCTAGTAGGAGCCATCTTGTATGGTGGTATAGACACCGATTCTTCTCATTAAACAGGTTCTATGGTTAACTCTACCAATCTACCATATAGTATCCAAGAAATGTAATTTGGGAAAATATATCGGAATCATCCCACCTTTATAAGAAAAATAGACAGCCGTAATCCGTAATCATCCGGAGAAAGACTTTCTATAAGTGTGAACACTCTTCCTAGCCCATCACATTCAGGACCATATCGACTTTGTTTTTCCTCACATTCTCCCATATGAACATAGTAATCTCCCTCATGGGATATAAATGAAAACCTCTAGAGATAATAGTCAATATGTTCATCATAGGTTACTAACTAGTCTATCCTAATAATTATGTCAAAGCATGTCATTTCAAGGATGTAAATGTTCAATAATAACCCATGTTCACGAGGGACACTCCTAAAAATTGTGCATGATTTCTGACTATACCGCCAATGGAAGTCACCAAACAACATCAATGAAATAAATTATAATTTAAGGTCTAGGTTAACATTTAGGATTTTAATTTAATTATTTAATCATTTTATAAGTAACACACAAAAGTCCATAATGTAGTACAACATGAGATGCTATAGGGAAGCACAATAGACCACCTACTTTTGCCCCATAGTTAACTCTCTATTTTGAATTTTCCTAGTATTTGGGATGGAATGATAAAAATATGAAACAAAAAAAATAGCCAATATTTTTTCATATTAGATATAATTTCGATTGTTTTAAGGATAATTAGTAAAACGGAGAATGAAAGATAATGAAGTGATATAATTACTGAGATTCATCCAATACAAATGAAAACGATCCAGTAGAATTATTGATAGATGATATCCACCAAATACTAGAGTAAATGGAAAGGAGAGATACTATGGTGGAGTTTCTATGTGAATATGTACAAGAAACAGTGGAGAAAGTTTTAAAGGAAAGAGGGGAGATTTTGTAATTTATATCCTTCTAAAAGGGTACACAATTTTTCCTCATAGTTTTCCAAACTATAAACTGAACATGCAACCTATAATCTAAGAACATACCCCTAACATGGCTCATGGTCACGGTTTTACCAACAATTCGTATATTATGCATTGGGAACTATTCCATGTCCGACACCATGGGTAGACTAGGCACAGGGTTAGAAAAACAATGAGAAAAACATCCATGATGTCTTTGAAATTAATTGTAGTTTTTCACACCCATGTAGCCTATGTTGAATTATATTATCTAACAATGCTCCTCAATTTTAGGGTCAAATAGTTGAGGTTAATTTTTATCACTAGTTGTTTTCTAACAATGTTCTTTACCCTTTCTTTCAAAATCCAAATTTCTCGACCCAGAATCAAGATGAAACACTGTTGGAACCTCCATGACTACTTTGTAAACTTATATTAAGGTAATTATATTGAAATAGAATTAGAAAATAGATCCATAACCCTTTAGAAACATAGATCTTATAACAACCCCACCTTAAAACAACACATCCCTGAGTATTCCTTGTAAGGATGGTTGAGCAGTATCTATGAATAATTTTTTCCCCTGAGAATTTATATCAACCTATTTTTTATAGGTTTTGTATTACCCATGTCCATGATTACATAGAATCAAAACTAAATGAAATAGTCCCCCCTAAGATAATTCAGGATATGATCAATAACATAAACTGGATACTCCATAAATTAATCAACAACCTCTTACTTGACTTCTATAGAATCAATGAAATGAGATGGGTCAGCATATTGAGGTAGAAGATGAGAAACATGAAAGATATTGTTCATTTCCCAAAAACCATGAGGAAGAGATATCCTATATTCTATCAGGAAATCTCTCTCTAAAATCATGAAAGTCTCAATGAATCTATTCAATAAATGAAATTTCCTTTGAATTTGTTGATGACCTTATCTAGGAGAGACTCACAAGAAGGCCCGATCCCACACATCATTCTCTATAGGATAATGATGAAGATTGGAATATGATATTTCCTAGACCAATCTATAGGCATATATTTCTAGAATAACTATACCTAGTCTAATGTACTTTGAATGATACCAGGTTCTAGTAGCACTACCTCCCAAGCCATTAATTATCACCGAAGAGAACGATAAGGATTAAAATTGAGTGAATCGAATGGAACCATTTGGATAGACACATGAGAGCCATTGTTATAAGAGATAGAAGAAAGAGATAAGTGATTTTACCATAATCATAAGAAATTGAGTTCACATTCAAGGATCATGTCATCATGTACCTATACCGTGAACTGAAGTAGACCATCAGTTAGTGTTTGGTATGCTATATATGGAAGAAGCTGTAATCCTATGGCCTTCTTTAACCCCTTAAAAAACCGAGCTGTAAACTAAATTACGTTCTCTAATATTATGGTAGATAGAATCCCATAAAGTAACATAATATTTTATAAGTATAGTCTCAACTGTTTAACTACATTAAATTTTTCTTGTATAGGAAATAAATGGGAGACCTTCATCATCATTTCAATAATGATCCATATAAAATCACTAACTTGTGTTGATTTTAGTAAGCCCAGAACAAAAATCCATATTCATGTCAACCAATTTCCAATCCATTATAGGAAATAGATGTAGTATTAATATAGTTCCATAGTGTTATATATTCATGTTGGATATTAAGGATCACATCCCCATCAATAGTCCAACAATGTTGTATGTCCTCACCTGACTATTTTTTCCCTAGTACCATGCTTACAGTATATAAAAGTTTCCTCATGTTTACTCAATCTAAAAGTTATTAATTGATAAATAATACCTTCATTTTTTTTCTCTATGACTTATGAACTTATAGACTCATTCTAAGAAGAATATCCATCAACTTCCATTCATTATTGTCTCCCTGAAGAACTTGCATTTCACTTTTATGGCTTAGATCATCAATAAATGAATTTGCCTTCCATAGAATGAACTAATGATAAAAATAAAAACATTGAAGATATTAATTATATCTTTATATTATGAGGTTTTATTTAAAATCATTGAATATTTATTTGAGAATTTTGTGGTATGTGTACACCATGAACCATTAAAATATCAAGTAACGTATCAAAAAATTTAAGGCATTCACAAAACATGCTAACTCAAGGTCATGCATCATGTTATTATGTTCATGTGTCCCCAACTGACAAGACCCATCTGCCATGATTCATTCCCCTTCAATTAAAAACCTCCAAAATTGATTCCTAATTCATCACAAAAAACTTTTTATCCTCTTCCCATCTGAATTAAATTTAGGATTCATTCTGATGTTATTCTTCCATTCAAATCCTAAAAGGGCATCTCATAGGATTTAGGCCATGTATGCCTTACACCATTTCTGGTTAAACCTATAGGCGGTTATATAAGTCATGAAAAGTGAGGAATAATGTTCCGGTAGGAAGTATCTAGACCTAAGAAAAATTTTTATATCAAATACATTCATAGGTTTCTCCATGTATACAATGGATCTCCCCTTCTTTGGATCCACACATACTATTAATTAAAATATAATAATACTCAATAAGTGAAAATTTTCGACAGAGATGTGGAATTTTTTTATATAGGCATAAAAACTATTATATGTTCGTGTACTCAATATGATTTCATTGTTTTTCATGATCATGTAAACTTTGAGAAAATCCACAATATATCACCCACAAAAGAAACCAGGATGGAATCCAATTGTCGGAAGATAACATGATTCATCAAAAACATAACTATAGATGGTGAATTCGTTATAATAAATGACATTACTAGATATTAACAAAGGCCATGCCTTCTTAAAAGAAATTTACATGGCATATCCAAGGGTATAAAGATTTCTACTTAATTTCCTAACCTGAAATCAATATTTTTGAAGACCGTGGATCCTTAGAGGTTATCAAAGAGATCCTATATATATGGTTTCCGATACTAGTTATTTACTATTATATGATTAAACAAATAATTATCCATACATAATAATTATTTCACATCCTCAATCCTAGTGAAATGTATTGGAAAACCCCAAAGATATGTTTTGGGTCCTATAATACCTTTAGATTCTAGGACCTCTAATTACATTTTTAGTTTTTTGTAAATAAATAGGACCATCCTTTATGGTGGTATGTACACTGATTCTTCTCCTAGAACATGTTCTATGGTGAGAAATAACACTATCTCAGGAGGTATCCAATAAAATTCAACAGGGAAAAAATCTCAGAATAGGTCCACCACTAGGGAATAAATAGTCAACCATACTCCTTTATCATTAGGAGAGAGACTTTGTATCCGTGCCAACGCTCTATCCATCCCATGATACTCATGACCATCTTGAAGTTATTTATCATTCCATTCACCCTTATGGATATGGGTATCCACCTCTTGGGATATAGATGAATCTTTCTAGTGATAATAGTCAATATGTTCATTATAAGTTACTAACTAGTCTATACCAAGGACTATGTCAAATGATTTTATCTCAAGGTTATAAATAATAAATAATAAATAGTTTCCTTTGATCATGAGGGGACACTCCTTACATCAGTGAATGATTTCTGAATGAACTCCCTATGATGTTTCTAGATTCATTACCACAAGAGTACTCAATATTAAGTATATGGATCTCTATTACTACCATATATATAAATGAATGTCATTTTTTTGACAATAAATATGATACTATTGTCAAGGATACTATGATATCACGTGACATATTAGATGACATGATACTCGACTTATAACAACCCAAGATTTTCATACATGGATATTACATCTTTTTAGATTAATATTTATTTCATTACATAAACACACAACCAAGGATCATAATAGTTTAGTTCATTTGGAAAAATGAAAAATGTATTCTAATTTTTTGAATGATTTTCAACATCTCCCATAAATATCATCCCCTTTAGTAATCCTAATTAAAACCATTTTTTATAACTTGAGGAAAGAAAACAAAATAAAGATTGAGATAAAATGCTCAATAAGGGTAAACAAGGGATATACATGAGCATTTCATAAATATAAGGGTATGTGAACATTCGACTAACATTTCCAGATCATACCTTTTACATCAGAGATCATATACAAGAGTAATGTAAGAAAGATTGGAAGTTCATAAGCCATGAATCATAAGGGAGTCAAAATAATAAATCATGGAATCAAAACATAGAAATAATACATGGATACATAGATGACACAGAAACATGTAATATAATTTCCTATAAGTCTAGATAAATTGATTAAACATTCAAGGGAAATTCATGGGGGCCACATCTATGAGGAATGACACCACAACATTCCCATTCAAAATCAATTCCTTATAAGGGATTGAATTTCTCTTCATCGCAAAGTAGATCAAGACCATAAACATGTTCCCCAAATTGTCTCATGAGATATAAATATTTACCCAATTAATAGGTGAGAGATATAGGTTCCACAATTCCAATAATGAAAAACAAACATATGTATTCCAAAATAACATAATTCATTAATCATATCAGAACCCATGTAATGAAATGTGTTTAATAAACATCATTCAATCATAACATAACCCATGGAAAAGAAATGGGTTTCATAAATAATATTTCTTCATAAAAATAAATCACCCCTAGTAATAATAGGGATAAAATACTCAAAAAATACCTCAGTTTAATCATAAGTAACAACAAATAATGTCATCATAGATGGAAACCAATATTTACAGACCATTTGATTATAATTCTCGAGAAATATATCTTATCTTTTCTGAAAAAATATTATTTTTATAAAATTCCACAAAAATTTAAAATAAAACATTTTATTTGAAAATAAACTTTTAATATTATAAGGGAATATTCTAGTCATTAAGGATTCATGAAATCATAAAAATCTATTTATTCCATATAAGTAAAAAAACAATATTTTCAAATTTTTTTTGGAAAAGTCAGAAAGTAAATCGTTTGGAATATTAAAGAAATATTCCTTTAATGATGTTTAGTAAAAACTAAAAAATAGGGAAAATTTAATTTAAAACTATAGATTAAAATTAAAAGTAATTTTGATAAAATATTTATGAAGCATGGACATGGAAGAAAAATATTTCCTAGTAGATACTTACATGAAAAAAAACCCTAAATAAAAATGTTATTGTGACTTGTCACTTTATATTTAGTAGAATTGTATGCCCCATGAAATAAACAAACATGGATATGAAAATACCATAAAATTCAGAATAATCCTCTTAAAGATAGTCATGTGAAGTATATACACCATATAAAAGAAACAAGAAGAGTATAAGGCATGTGTCCCACAGAAATAAAAGTGAGGCAAAAATACCTTACCTCTACGAGTCTCATCGTAATCATTCATGCATCATTTATAATAAATATTAGCTTATTATAAATATATGATAGAACCATAGTCATTTTATATAATATGATTTATTTATAAACTTATGTTACCTATTTATTAACAATTCACTGTTAAATTCATGTTTTAGTAAATAACTGATTTTTTTCGCGTTTGTTTTGATTAAATATATTTTTTATCCACTTACTTATATAATGATTTAATAATATACATAATTATATTTATGGTATAAATATCATATATATGTTTATTATATATTTATTCATGGTGATTCATAAAATTTAGAGATAGAGAAGAAAATACACCGTTGATGGAGACGGTAGGCCGTACACACTCATGAAAGAAGTTTTAATTTTCATATCATATTGAAAAAAATAAAAATTATATGATATATTATAATTAATGAATAATTTTTATCTTATATATAAATTTATATCATTTATTTTCAAAAAATTCATATTTTTTACCAACCATGTGAAATATATATGAAAATGGAATTACATGGCATCATGGAGATGGTACATAATACATATACACGAGCAGTGTTATAATTTAACAAAAGAATTTGGTGATAAAAAGGAAATTTAAAATTATCATTCCAAAAGTATTATTATTTAATAATTATAATATATAAACATTATACCCATATGCACACATGATCAATGCATTAATTTCATGTTTGATGGGAAAGTGGATGAATAGTGGTGTATTCATAATCATAATAAAAATTAGGAATATTTAGGAATATGAATTTATTATTTTATTATATATATCAATGATTTATATGAGGTATAAAAGAGTTGAAAAAGAGAGTGAGCGGTGAGGAAGATTACATCTTCTTCTAAATGACTACAATAGATCTTCTCTAAAGCACCATAGATATGGTCATTTAGGAAAAAAATAACCTCTATAATGTGTCTAGGTAAGTATAGAATTTAAATTAGAATATTTTGATAGAGATATATGGCTCAAATGGATATGAAGAAGTGAGGGAGGATGTTTCATTTTATAATTTATAATAGGGGAAATTTTATAATTTTAAAAAAATATAAATTCAGAATAAATTAAATATGAATTTAAATACCTCCAAAAGGATATGTATTCAATGACATGCAGATATAGAATAAAATAAATTTCATAAAAATTAGTATTTTCACTTTTCATCAAAAGATAAAACGTTTGAGAAAAATACCAAAAATTAACCATGGGCTAATTTTTCAATTATGATTTCAAATATGAATTTTATTTTTTAAAAATATAATTTATAAAATTTATAATATTTGTTTCTAATTTAGGTTAACCATTAAAAGGCTACAAAACTACATTCAGAAAAATATATAATTTTTTCTTAAAATTGGAGTTATTCTTATCTTATGACTATCAAATCTGTTGGATGTACATAAAAACATTTTATTGAATTTTTATATAAATATATATATTTCTTGGTGTGGCTAACACTATTCATTCCCTCCAATTTATTGACTATGCTATTATTTAAATTTTTAAATAATTATAATAAAATGTTATTTCGTAAAGACTCAGTATTTTATATAATAGAAGAGTGACATTGTGTCATATGAAATAAAATCTATGAAAAATATAAAATTATGTAAAAATATATTTCTTAAAAATATAATGATTTTACACTCTTCCCCCATTAAAATGAATTTCTCCCATGAACTTCATCGGGGTCCTTAGTGGTTTAATACTTGAATGCTCCATTCATGGAAACCCACTTAGTAAAAATTAATACTAAAAATACCTTT
The DNA here is from genome assembly GCA_963277665.1 of Viscum album. Classification (NCBI taxonomy): domain Eukaryota; kingdom Viridiplantae; phylum Streptophyta; class Magnoliopsida; order Santalales; family Viscaceae; genus Viscum; species Viscum album. Next base: position 1,929,062,130 of record OY728159.1, read on the forward strand.
ATAAATGGAATGTTGGAAACATAACGTTTAACCCATGTAACTCATTAATATGTTTCCACATAGGATAAAATAGGTGCTAAGTGAAAATGTGGACATAGTAGGGAAAATTAACTATGTTTCTCTAATGGAGAGGGATTGTCATGATCCATCCACCCGACCCCAGGACTTGACATACCCCATGACCACCTCCTGAAGGCCAAGGGTTGGTGACGAGCGCTGAAGGCATCAACATGAAAGTGGGAGGCATTTTCCGTAGTACCTGTACACACACACACACACTCCCAACCACATCGCACAAAATGAATGGGCGAAATCATGTATACTGAAACAAGTGTTGGTCACAAGTACAACTAATAACAAGTGGGCCAAAATTCAAACCCAAAAACAAAACTGAAAACCACAATGTGAAAAGGGACTTGGGTAGCCATCCGCTGAAAACAACAACTGATGGTAAGAGTTGTGTTGCTACTGGAAGCTGAGGTAGTATGTTATGTCCGCCTAATCCAACTACGCCCCAGCTTCTCCTAGGACACTGAGTCCTCCAACGAAATATCCATCATCTACACAAGACACAACACATGCAGGTGAAGCCCATAAATTAGTGAGTATCACAAAACTCAGAAGGGGATCCCAGTCCACTACGGAGAATACCAAAAATCAACCACAATGTAAATCCACAAAGTAAGGACAACTCAAAGCAGGTACAATCTAATGCATAACATAAATGTTCATCGGCTATAGTTATGAACGTTTCATACTTTTGAGGGATTCATCCCTGAAGAATCGATGCTCATTTTTTGGTTCGCTAAGGACACACATAGTTTTTCTCGTATTATAGGCCTCTAAGGATCCATTAGGATACGACTCGTCTGCTAGGCCACTAAGTATCCACATGACTGCTTCTCGACCCATCGTTCATGAATTAATGGTCACGATGTCCCACATAGAATAACTCAATGGACCGTATTGTCATAAGGGTTCCAACAGAATAGATGGAGCATCAAACAGATGCCTGGTATATAAGATATTAGAATATTTGAAACTAGGGGCAAGTTGCGTATGGACCTGAATTAACCCGGTTTGACTGACCAGACCAACCCAGCTCGGGGGGTCCCTCATACCCATATTTAATCCTACTAGCCCAACTTGACCTAGTTCGGGTCAGGGTAGGTATGGTCCCTCCTACCCAGTGGGCCTGACCCAATGGACCGGGCTGGGACTGGACTAGTTTGGCAAGGGGTCGAGCCCGCCGGGTCATCCGGTGACCTTGTCTAATCCGGCCTAGAATGAAGGGCTATGTTTGGTCCTCCAGTGTGGGTCTGGCCCACTGGGCGTGGGTCTGGTCTGTTGGCACGGATCCAGATCGGCCAGCTGGCTGAGCGTGTAACTTGACAGTTGAAGCCTCTTCTTCCAGGGGTGGACCAGTGGTATGTGCTCGAGACGCAACGATCACTGTGTGCCCTGTTTGTCTGAACGTGGGCTGCTCCTTCCATGTGGCATTGTCCTTTAACCGTATCTAGTGCCTGAAATGGGGAACTAGATGCAACCTCACATATACCGTGGTCAAGCGACCGTGGCTCACCAAGTCTCCTGGGTAGCTAGGACACGAGTCGTCGCCTCCATACGACGCTGCTCCTAAATGCCGCTGTGGGCCACCAAAGTTGATTCGGTGGTCTGTTTCTCTATCCACCTACTATTGCAGGCCTCTTGGGTCACTTCTATATGTGTATTTTCCCAAAATGGATCTTTCCACAGATTTGAGGATACAACCATAAAAAATTCATGTGCAGAGGGCCACATACCTTGTTCGTGTCAGGCGACGACATCCGTGTTAGAGGTTTAAAATAGTGGAAGGTCCGGGGACTTCCATTTTTTCCACATAAAAATTAATCCCAAATGGAAAACCCAAGAATAAACCCCCTTCTAGAATACAATATCCTCATATTAACTTGTTCTTGGGCTAATCCATGTTTTTGGTTTAGAAAATTAATGGAAAAATCATAAAACCAAAATCAAACCCCCTACCTCATTGATGTTCATTTCTGTGGCGCTTCATCCTTGAGGTTCCAAGAGGTCGCTAACATTCATCATTCTTCGAGTATCTAGGTCGATGACATCCCACTAGCATTCATAATTCTTCATTAGGGAGGAAATCTATCAGAGGTTCATCGAATAATTCTCATAGTTTAATCCTCGTTCCACCATCGCGTCAACTATTAAAAACAAAACATGTTACAGCATTTCTGTTATGTTGTGACGTCGTGTTGTTATGATGCTACACATCAATAAATCTTCATTACACTACGTGTTAACGATCCTTTAATGAGTTCCATTAATGTACTCTATCTCTACCTCACTACTGCACCATAGTGTCGTTGTGTCACCGCTCATCATTGATAAAAGTAATAAAAAAACTTTTTATGTAATTTTATTATTTTTCCTAAAAAGTATGAAAATTAACATTTTCATTCGGCCCTTGTCAGCCAATGTTACGTCTTTTCTAGGAGAATCAAGGCATTATGAGTTCAATGATGCCCTCAGATTTCAGATCTGAGCATCAGTTCAGAAGATAGAAAAACATGCTCACTCCTTTATTTAATGTACCTTAAAAAAGATGGAATTTCTGTTTCGGGCTCACTGGTCCTCTAAATCACATGTCATCAGAGCATATAGTCTCAAAACAAATCAATTTAATTTAAGAAAATACAAAAAAAATCGGTGACATTACATTATCCCCGCCTTATGGATTTTAGTATCCAAAATATAAAACAAAGGATAATAAGGCAACTGGGGGTGCTAAGCATGCATTTAAGCCTACCACTCTCATGGGATCTCCTAAAATGTCTCATGTTGCCATATAATGTGCCCTAGAGGAATCGACCATCCATGAAGGACCTACTTAGGTTGATCCTTTATCTCCACTGGGAACTCCACAAACATCACCCCGTCATCAATGTCCAGCACACCCAAGCTGACGACGTGTGACGAATCATGCACAAACCTCTTTAGTTCCGACACGTGAAAAACATCGTGAACCTGGTACATCTCTGGTAGAAGATCTTGGTTGTACGCCACCTCACAAAATCTATTGAGAATATGAAAAGGTCTGATGAACCTCAGAGATAACATTCTGCCCCACCCAAATATCCACAATCCCATTTAGGGATAGACACAAAGGAAAACAAGTTCTCCCTCCTCGATCTCCAAGGTTCTCCATCTCCTGTCGGAATAGGAATTTTTTATGTTCTATGTAGTCCTCATCCTCTCTTATATTACCTACACGTTCTCAGTGGTAGATCATATAAAATATGGACCTAGGAGTGCTGACTCCTTTCTGTCTGAACAACATAGAGGTGATCTGCAAGGCCGCATGTACAAGGCCTAGAATAGTGCCATGCCAATAGTGGACTGATAGTTTTTGTTGTATGATAAATTTAACTATGGAAGGTGGTCCTTCCAACAAACGACATAATCCAAGACACAAGCATGAATAATTTCCTCCATGGTCAGTATGTTATGATCTATACGACTATCCATCTATGGATGAAAAGCTATGTTCAAGCACAGTTGAGTCTCAAATGCATCATCTAATCCATTCCACAACCGGGATATAAAGAATGAATCACAGTTTGAGATGATCATCAAAGGAACCCTGTGAAGCTGCACTATCTCCTCGATGTAAAGGCATCCCCAGCCGTTTACTGGTCCCATCTCCCAAATGTGTAGTAAATTAGCCGACTTGTTATGTTGTTCAACAATCACCCAGATAGAATTATACCATTTGGATGTACATGGAAACCCCATGATGATGTCCATGAACATACCATCCCATTTCCACTCTAGTACGTCAAGTGTATGAGCCAATTTTGCTAAAACCAGATGCTCATCCTTCACTTGTTGACAAGTGAGGCATCGTGAGATGAACTCGGCCAATGCTTTCTTCATTCATGGCCACCAGTTCTGACGTCAGAGGTCCTGGTACATCTTTTCCACTCCATGATGTACCACAGAGGGGGATGTATGGAAATACCTCAACACATCCCCAGAAAATGCCATTGGTACTATGGTACACCCTCTGAAGAGGATGAAATGCTATCAAACTATTGAAAATGCATCAGGAGAATGTCCTGAGGATAATTGAGCAGTTTGGGATTAATAGTCAACATCTATCAGTAGCGAATCCCTGAAACACTGTAAGAGTGGGAGAGTAACAGTCATCGACTGGAGGTATACTGCTCAATCATCATCCATGAAGGATCTCTGAAACATGGCTAGCAGCTCTGTCGCTTCACTTAGCTGCTGCAAACAGGTCCTCCTAATAAGTGTGTCTGCTACTATGTTCCCCTTCCCCGGAGCATAGACTATCTAAAAGTCATAGTTCAGGAAGAACTCTAGCCATCACCGCAATCTCAGTTTTAGTTCCTTATTGGAGAAGACATACCTGAGACTTTTGGGGTCGGATTAAACTGTAAACCGTTCAACCATTAAGTAGTTCCATCACATCTCCAAGGAAAATACTAATACTGCTCACTCCAGTTCATGGGTCATGTAGTTCTGCTCATGCTGCCTCAACATCTAGGAGTCGTAGGTGATCACCTCTTGCTCCTAAATTATGAAATAACCTAGACTAGTCCCTGGTGTATCATATGAAACTATGTCCTCAATGCACTACTCTGGTAGTCTCAAGATGGGGTAACTAGTTAGTCTCTTCCTCAACATCGGAAAACTCTACTAGCATTTCTCCATCCACACGAAGGGATGTACCTTCCATGTCAAAGACGATAAGGGTGTTGCATCTCTAGAAAAGTTGATCAAGAACCTCTGATAGTATCCAGCCAACCCCAAGAACCTCTGCACCTCAGTCAATCTTCTAGGGGGATCCTAAGAAAGCACTGACACTATCATGGGTGGATCAACTACCTCCCCAGCCTCCATGATGATGTGTCCCAAAATGCGGACCTCCTGAATCCAGACATGGAACCTCAAGAGCTTACTATAAAACTGGTGGTCTTGGAGTGTATCTAGGTCTATCCATAGGTGTGTAGCATGATACTCCTACGACATTCAGTAAACCGAGATTTCACCAATGAAGAATACCACGAAACGATCATGGTAAGGCTGGAAGATCCTGTTCATTAGTCCCATGATCACTAATCAGGAATTGTTCATGAAAAAGGGAATCACCAAGAACTGATAGTTTCCAATCTAGAATCTAACATATATCATTTTTATGTCTTCATCCCCTACATGAAGCTAATGGTAGCCTGATCTGAGGTAGATCTTCGAGAACCACCTTACTCCGTTCACCTACTCGAAGAGTTCATCAATCCTCAGCAATGGATACCTGTTCTTCACGGTCACCTGGTTCAGGCACCGAATGTCTACGCACAACATCAAACTCCCATATTCCTTATTGGTAAACAACACTAGGTTTTCCCATGGGTAAATCTTGATCCTTACAAACCCCTACTCCGGCATGTCCTCTAGCTGAACCCCTAGCTCTCAAAGCTCTATGAGAGCCATCAAATATTCCAGTGTGAATATCGATGTCATCCTGGGGAACATGTCGATGAAAAATTATACATCTCTATGAAGAGGTAGTCCTGGGACATCTTCAGGATAAACATCCTTGTACTCTTCCACCACTATAGAAAATCTTGGACTCCTATCATTCATTACAATGAGTGTGAGGCTAACCAACTGGTGAGTGATTGGTTGTACCCTCCTTTGAGAAACTTCATCCTGTGCAGCAAGGGTTTCCTTCTCATCAGTGAAGGAAAAACTAGTCCCATTTTAGTAGACACACCACATTGTATGCCAAAAATAGTCGATCTGATCATGGATTATGGATAACTATTACATACCCAAGATGACGTCATAAGGCCTAGAATATGCCACTAAGTGATCCCAGTCGATGATCTCACCTCCTAGAGTATGCTCACACTGCCGGCACCAGTGTGTAATTATTGAATCCCCTCCCATTGGAGTCTCTATCCATAAGGATTGATCAAATGGATCCATAAGAATATTTGAGCTTCGAATGAGAGCTGTGGAAAGGTCGGAGTGAATGGTAGTTGTGTCTATATGAACTCCAGAAAGGGTAGAGAAGACATATATCTTACCTCAAATCAACATCGGAGCACCGTGGTCATAAGTCTTTACTCCTTGAAGCTATGTTTTCCCATGTCTATGTAATCCATGAGGTCTGGGTGGACCATATGGAGGTGGGGGCACTAGTACCTCAGACCATTGCCTACTGCTTGCTTCTCGGCATGCTCCCATACCACTTTCTCCACCTTGAGTCCCTCCCCACTTGAAACAGTTACTCTATCTCAGAGATCCTTATACCTTCTATTGATCATCTACACGGTGGGTCAGGCAGTCATGATCCATGTGTCCCTACTCACCACATGAGTAGCAAACCCTGCTCCTCTGCTGTCTCCTGTTGTCCAAGAAGCCTCGCACCACTGATCCGAATTCCTGGTGTTGCCTACCAGATGATCTAGCCCCTTTAGACTTCTATTCCATCTATGAGATCCCTTCCACAAATGGCTCGGCTACCTATCACTTGGTGGTGGAACCCACTATCAGTTCCTAATTTGGAAGGAAGATCTCTACTATTAGAGATCGCTCCATCATGCAACCTATGTGGGGATTCTAAGGGACACCATGGATGACCTGATCCTGAACATGAGTCCCTGCTCAAAGGCTCAATCCCTTAATAATGGGTCTCCAAAAATGTTTGTAGAGTAGTGGGAATGCTTGGTGAACTTCCTTGAGTAATCAGCTACTGACATTCTGCGATGTTGAAGGTGAAGAAGCTCCTGAATGTGCATCAAGTGTAAAGCCATGGGGAAGTACTCCTCCAAAAAATTGGCTCAAATTACATCTAGATAAGGGTTTCATCATCATGTTTCTTAATTTTCGGACTCCACCATGTCCCTATCGATCCCTAAAGAAGTATCACAACTATGATCTCTATCTGGTCAAATGGTGTTCTCACAAAGTGGAAGACCTGCATCCCCACCTCCATCCAATCCTTAGAAACCAGAGGATAAATCTCATCCTTAGACATGGGAGGTCTCTATCATTGAAACTGATGAAAGGAACAGATTCTACGCACATCATCTTTCGATATCTCCGAAGGTAGATGCTGAACAACGAGTGTTGGTAACACTAGTGAACCACCGAGTGGGGACTTCTCAAGAACTGGTCCCTGAACGGACGCCTCCCCCCAGGGCAGGTTGTCCTCTGGACCATGTATCGGTACCCTAGATGGTTGTCCTCATAGAGGTATCCTGATATGGATCATGATGGGGCATGATCAATAGATTATACTTTGTAAGATGAATCATATACAAAACAACATTAGGAGAAACTTTTGCTACTAGTGTTTTTACACATTGAGCCGAAAAGTAGAATTTGTGGTCATGGTGTGTGGATACGGCGACCGCCGCTCAAAAACTAGACTCAAAAAATTTAAAACTATTTCCCCAAAATAAAAAAATAGACTCTTAGTGTCTTAGGTAGAACCTATCACCTCTGATAACACGTTTTCATGACCCGTCACCTGGGGCCCAACCCGTGTCCAACCACAAGACCGCCTCTTGATGCCATTGGTTGGTGACTAGTTCCAGTGGAATCCACCTAAAAATTGGAGGCATTTTACTGAGTACCTGTATGCACACATACCCCCAACCATATCCCACAAAATGAAAGGGGGAAACAAGTATACTGAAACATGTAATGAGTACAATTACAACTAAAAACAAGTGGTCCAGAATACAAAGCCAACAAAATAATAAAAAAAACAAAGTGCAAAGAGACTCAGGTATCCATCTACTAAAAACCTCACATAAAAGTAAAATAAGTGTAGAAATTGGAAGATGTGGTAGTGTGTCAAGTCTTCCTGATCATACTAGGCTCTTCCTTCTCCTAGGCCACCGAGTCCTCCGTCAAAATTTCCATCATCTTCATGAGACACAAAATGTGAGAGCAATGACCACGTAGGGGGGAGTAACACAATTCTCAGTAGGGGACCCCAGTACACTATAGATAATACCTAAAAGAAACCACAAAGAAAAGGCACAATGTATGGACAACTCACACTAGGTACAATCTAAAGCATATGAAGAAGGTTCAACAACAAGAGTGATGAACATTTCGTACTGTTGAGAGACTCATCTCTGATGAATCACTGCTTGTATGCTGGGTCACTAAGGATCCACATGAATGCTACTCGTCTTCGAGGCCACTAAGGATCCACATGGTTGTTTCTCATCTTCTGGGATAATAAGGATCCACACGGAACCAGCTTGTCTACCGGGCCACTAAAGATCCACAGGGCTGCTGGTCTTCTACAGGGCCACTAAGGATCTAAATGAATAATTATTGATCCATCATTCATACATAAACTACCACAAAGTCCCACATAAGATAACCCAATGGACCTTATCATTGTATCAAATCCAAAAAAAATACACGAAAAATCGAACGGATGCCCGATCTATAAGATATTATCATTTTGTAACTAGCAGATGGTTGTGTCGAGGGTCAGTCTGACCCTGTAGGACCGAATCGACCAACCCGGCTTGGGGGTCCCATATAACCTTGTTTTAATTCTAATGGCCCATCCTGACCTAGTTTTGGTTAGGGTAGGTACTGTCCGGCCTAGCCAGTGGGCTAGGCCCAATGGGCCTTACTTTGGCAGACCCCGTTTGACAGGGGGTCCAGCCCGATGTGTCACCCAATGACCCGGTTTCATCATGTCAAGCCCGAAGGCCATGGTGTCGGCCTACTAGACATGGGTCCAGCCCATTGGGCATGGGCCCGGTCCTCCAACACATGGTACGACCCTTCCGTAGGGTTCTGGCCTCATGGATGGGGGCACGACCTGCCAGCTGGAGCCCGGTTCGCTAGGGAGCGGATCGGTGGGTTGCGCTTGGGATGTGGTAGCCCCCACCACATCCCCTCCCTACTTGAACATTGCCAAAAAAGAGCCACCCACATCTTCCATGCGGTGTCCCCCTGGTGACGCATCCACTGCCTGACACCAAGTCCCGTCCACCACGGTCGAGTGACTGTGGCTCGCCAGGTTGCCCGGGTAGCCCAGATGCGGGCCACCACCTCCATTCGCCGCCAATCTTCGACGATCCTCCATGGCGTCACGACCTCCTACAGTCGTGGTGCATTTAAAGGTGCATTGTAACACCCCTATATTTCATAGTACTTTATTTCTTCAATGTAATTCAATAACTAGCACTACACGCTACACTGAGTTCAACGCACCACGACTTACCAAACTAGTTGTTCAAAAGAAGTTATGAATAGTATTATCTGAATTTTGAGCATTATATAATCTTTATAATTTTAGAATCCATATTATGAGTTTCTTAAGCATAATTTAATAACAATTACATTTTTTTATATAAAAGAAATATTTTCCAAAAAATGAAATTTTATCACCTTTTAATGGAGAACCCTTCTTAAATCTAATATTTGAAACTTTTATATATTCAATTTGACCAAATAAACTTCTTCTTTATAATCATGACATAATAATTTATTTTCAATAAATTTTTGGTGTTTTTCTGATAACTTCAATATTGGGGTGAATAGTGAAAAATACTATATTTTAACTGAAAAAACTATTTAAATAAAAATAATTTATAGTGTTAAATTATAAATTTTAATGGTTTGGAATTACAAATAGATTATATTTTTACCATTTAATCCAATTATGGTCATTGTAAGTAATTTTACTTTGAAATTGGAAATAAATAAGTGTCAATATTTTGATAGTTATTATTTCTTAAAAATACTCCTTTTAGTTTTAACAATGGGAATTAATTTTAAAATAATAAATGATAATTATATGTTTTTAATTTGGTAAAATAGACATCACTTTTGTATTTAGAATATTGAAATTATCCTAGGGTAAATTTTTGGTATTTTTCTGAAAACTTTCAATTTTTGATGAATTGTGAAGAACACTTATTGTTTAAAACCAACATTTTATTTAAATAATTATTTATTTTATTTAAATTTATTTTAGGTAAAAATAGATACATAATACCTATATAAATTCAATTTAATTTAGTGGAGTCAGTTTATAATAATTTTAAATATATAAAAATTTTATCGAACTTTCTACCGTCTTTTACGCACCTCCTAGGAGCATTTGCAAATTTACATAAAACATAATTTTGATGCTTTTGTGAGTTGAATTTCAAAAATACAACAGACACTGTTAATAACAAGGAGTAAAATTTGGTTCAATTAGATAAAAATACTTTTTGGTGAATAGTAACTTTTTACTTTTATTTACTGTGGTTAAAAAAATAGGGTAATTAAGGGTAAAAATGATATTATTATTACCCTAACACATGTCCTAATTCTATTGGACAAATGTAATTCGACCTGAAACAACCTTAGGAATAAAATATGACCCTTTAGGTCCACCTGGATTTGATTAAGACATTTTTTATTATTTTATTTAAAGAAGAGTTAAAAGAGTTAAAATCAAATTTAAATAAATAAACCATTTTAAATATAGGGTTATACATAAGATAAATTAGACTATAAATAATCATTATAAAGATAAAAGGATTTCATATGTAGTGTAATTTTAATTATAATTTTTCGAGATTAAATAATTAAATTTATTAATGACACAATGATGATGCCGTAATTACCTTATTAATGAATGAATCAAATAAATGGTATTATAAATATTAAAATAAATATAATTTCAACGTTTTTATGACATCCAAAAAATTTATTGGTGGATATGACATGTTAGGATTGATTGAATGTAATTTTTTTTGAATTAATCATGGTGTTATTATTTTATCAAAAAACAAATACCAAAGAGTGTCAAAATTGACTCAAAATAGTTTTTATAACAAATATTATCTTTTTAATATATATAATAGTCCATGAAATCTAAGGTTCGGAAAAATACTTATATAATAATATATATGACATTAATGAACCAATTGGGGTTCTATTGGAATTTTATAGTAATATTATTAGCCATTTAATATAAAAATATAAAGAGACATGGTAAATGTCAAACTATTTAACTAAGAGTTAAATCTAAATGTTGAGGTTAATATGGTAACCTAAACATTTCTAAAACCTATTGGTTGAGGTTTTTTTTGACCCATCCCTACCTTAGATTTTAAATAATTCATTTTGGAACTATTTGAAACCGAAAATGAGTTTTTTTATAAAATAATAGTATAAGTTTTTCCTAACGTTCCCCTCACCCCTCTTATAAAAGGGCACTTCCCCTTATCTAAAATTCACGCCTCCAATGCCTTTTGGCTTGGCCAACCCCTGCCCAAATATCTTCCCAACTATAATACTTTTATCCTAGAGACCTTCCATAGGTCAGAAATACATCCTAAAGATCCCTTTTGATCAAATCAAAAGGGAGAACATGAAGAAGAGGCAATGAAGTCACCACCTTCTTTCAAGTTCTCGTATTCTTCCACTTACTCTTTCTTTGTTGTTTCCATTATATAATTATAAATCCAATATATTATATATACTGTTATGTTATTATAAATATGGCACAACAATATTCATTATTCTATCCATCTTATGAATGATAATGTCACCATGCATGCGTACGTACGGCTGACCGTCTCCACGCCTTGGTGTAATTTCTTATTCAACACTATTATATGTGGATGGATAAAGTGATGTGTAATATGTATATAAATAATGAAAATAATATGACAATGTCTCTATAAAATTATAATATACCATCCAATTCCACACATTTTAGGAAATGATATTGTCACTCCTGCGTACGTACAGATTATCATCTCCACGACGCGATGAGATTCATTTCCATGTTCACCATTTGTCGACGATTAACAAAATATTTATTACTAATAATTAAGTAATATATGAAATAATAATTCTACTGGAGATATATATATATTTATATATTTATTTATTTACTTACATATATCTTATTCACTTAGTTCCTTTCAATACGATACGAAAACGGAAAGAGCGTTTATGCATACGTACGGACTACCGTCTCCATAAAAGGTGTTTTTCATTTCATATATATGTCTATTATACATATTTATATTCTAAATATATATGATATATAAATCATGTTTTATATTCTGGATGTATTTAAATCTTGGTCTATGTGATACAATCAAGAGTAACAAGTTAAAACATGTATGATAAATAAAGAGATTATTACCCGAAATGTTAATTTAACATTGGAATTATTATTAAATGGGAAGTATAATGTTATAAATTAATCATGTATGATATCATAAATATTAATATGGTTCTGGTATATTTGAATAACATACTTCAATCTTTATACAGGAGGTTAAATATACCCTCGACTAAAGGAAAGTGCAAGGTAAGGGTTAATTTCACAATCTTTTTATAATCCGAGATTGTTTTTACGTAAGCATCTACTTTGAAATATTTATTATTCATGTCAATGTTTCATAAAATAGTTTTCAAAGGGATTTTTTTAAGGTAATTTTTTACTAAAACACCATTTGAAATTTTTTAAAGATTTATTGTTCTATATCATTCTCAGTAATGTCCATGTTTTCAAAATGGTTTTAAGTATTTATTTAAATGGACATGAATGTTTTAAAATGTTAATTACTTTCAAAATTTTCAAGTTTGTATGGGATGCTTTGATTCAAAAATGTATTTAAATGTCTTCCCTTCTAAATTGTGTGAATTTTAAATGTTTTCATTAAAGAGGGATACTTCTCTCAATGAGTTTTACAAATCATTTTCATCTATGTCAAAATCCTTTATTGGATTTTAAACTTATTTGAAGTTAATTTATTATGATACAAATATTCCATATTTTATTGACAGTTTTGTGATATTTTTTACTGTGGATGTGTTATTTTTATACCATTCATTGTTTATGGGTAAAGTATTGACATTTCAAATACCAGTTTTAATACGAATGTTTATGTAATGTTTAAACCTTTTCATATGAGGAATGGATTGGACTTAGTAGGTGACGGTTGGAGCCTATTATAGATCCTCAATGCATCGGTAGGTCTCTTGAGAAAAACTAGTGTCTTGGCACAAGGCCTTGACAAAATATTATTTGTAATCATGGCACAAGGCTATGACTATGTGGTTATGATAGTCTGGAATTATGCATTCTATCATTATGAAAGTGGTTATTATTATTGCATGTGATTATTCGACGAGCAAAATATCCATGTGAATAAGTAAATTGCATTATTTCATTTTATTTTTGCCATATTATGTTGAAGTTCAAGTTTAAAAGGCTTTTGTTTTAGTTTTATATTGCCTTAAATGTTTATGCTTATTTATGAAAGTTTCTACTATATTGTTATCTTTACTGAGCATCTGAGCATACCCCATTCTATGTTTTATTTTTCCCAGGATATGAAGAATTATTTTATGACTGACCTGTAGGGATTGTATACGGGGATATGAGTGTGGACTATGGAAACTATGTTGTTATAGTTTTTCAAAGTATCATTTATGTTGTGTTTTATTTTCTAATGTGTAATGTAATGTACATGTATGTAATCTATTTTACAAGACTTTTAAACTGATCGGTATTTTGGGACTTTATTCATTTTAATCATCCCAACGTTTTAAAATAATGCACCGACTTTGGGTAACCGGGGTCGGGGCGTTACATTTAGTATCATAGAAAGTTTAGAATTAAACTTGTAAACTAGATTTAGATAAACTCTGATTAGATCACATTACCATAAGATGGAATTTGAGGATTAGTATACAAGAACTTTCTATAATTTTATTAATATAGAGATTTTGTGAGTTTTCCAAGCAAATAAATCCCTGTCAGGATACGAGCAGGTAGAGACGGCTCTGGCACAAATGTACCCAGGGGTAAAACTCAAAAACAATGCTTTGAGCTAGACTCGAACGGGAACTGGGGCATGAAAACGGGCCTTGCAGCACTCTTAGTTATGACACTCCTAGGGGATATGCTTCGGATAATTCTCATTTTTTAACAAATCATTATGAAGGATTTACAAGTATATACCTCCTCAAAGAAAATATTTTTATGGATTATATCTATAAACTATTCAATTTATGTTAGGTATTTTACAAGTTTGGAATTATTCATTGTAATTCATAAAATGACCTAGTGTATGCCATTGTATAGAAATGGAACCCAGTAGAGGGAATGTGAACTCTAGAAATACATATGATCCAAAGAGTAAGAAGGATTATATCTTTTACAGTTTTAAGCCAAAATATAGAAGGGAAATAGCCCACCATGTTTATCAATATATGAAGAAATAATATGATGTGTTAATAAGATAAGTAAAGAATTCACTGAGTCCTATGGCTTTGAAGGGATGTAGGAGAAGAAAAGGATGGAAGAGAGAAATATGGATAAAGGGAAGAGGGAAAAGAAGGATTTTCCAATATGTGATAAATGTGGAATGAATCAACTTGGTAAATTCTAGAAGGTAATGAGAGTTTTTTATAAGTTTGGATAAAAAGGATACAAAGTACGTGATTTTAAGGGCAAGAAAAAGTTTTGAAATGTAAAATGCTTCATCTACAAGGCTTGAGACACTACGTGAATCAATTTCCCATTCATAAGAGTATATCGCAAATGATGTTATTGGATAATAATAAATAAATTATACTACCTTAGATGAAGAGGAATGACTAGTGTTCTTATGTTGTTTTTATAGAATTATTTAATTTGAGTGTTTTATCAACAGTATACTGGTTACATGAATTATGGATATAAATAAGGATTTTACTACGGTACTATTTTATTGAGGATTTGATATTATATGGTTCTAATAAAAGTGACATAATAGTAAGATACACTTTTTGGAAAATACATGGTTGAAGTTACGGTAATCCTTAATATGGTCCTGATAATGAGGTAGTGATTTTGGAATGAGAGATGATTGATTTTGGTAATTTAGGATGTTGCGGTGTTGTAATAGAATAAATGATGACAGCGTTCACATGTTATTACTTGGAAAAAAATATCATCATTATGTTTAACTTCATTATAAATTTTGGTCTGAGAGTTTGGATATAGGTATTTTGGATAATTCTAAAGGTAGGAATGGATTATGTTTGAAATTGGATAATATTGTTAAGGTTATTTTTTGGATTTTTATAAAAAAGGACAACTTAGAGGTCGGGTGACAACTACTCGCGTCCGGCAAGTCCGCGAGACTTGAACCCACAACCGATGAGAAATAAAGGTGCATCACCTACGACTGGACTACGTGATGTACTGGTTTGTATAATTTAGTTTTTTTAAAATAGTCTGACAAATGAATTATAAATTCATTATTTTTGGAACCTTATACGATTTGGATAAATAGAATTTCTTTTCTTTTTGAAATCATTTGGAGTGAAAGATGAGTTTGTGGTAGGAATTAGTTGAAGGATGAAACTATACTTATCAAGTATAAATATATATGTATATATATTTTCTCTTATTAAGACTAAATTTTATTAAATCAATTTCTGATATGGGTTTTCCCCCAAAGGTAATTTCCATTTTCAACCTTTTATTTTCGAAGAACAATTTCAAATTGTGAGGACACAATTTATTGATGGAGGGAAGAATGTAACACCCCAAGATTTCATAGCACGTTATTTTTTTTCATTGTAATTCAATAACATGGACTACACATAACACTGAGTTCAAGCGCACCACTACTTACCAAACTACCCATTCAAAAGCGGTTATGAATATTATTAACTGAAATTTGAACTTTATATATTACTTAGAATTTTAGAATCCATATTATGAGTTTCTTAGACATAATGTTAGAACTAATACTTTTTTTCAGATAAAAGAGATATTTTTGAAAAAATGCAATTTTATCATCTTTTAATGTAGAACCCTTTTGAAATCCAATATTTGAAACTTTTATATATTAAATTTGTAAAAATAAAATTCTTATTTAGAATTGGGATATAATAATTTCGTTTCAATAATTTTTCAGTGTTAATTGATTACTTTCATATTTTGGTGAATAGTGAAAAATACAATATTTTAACTGAAAAAACTTTTTTAATAAAAATAATTTATAGTTTTAAATTATAAATTTTAATGGTTTTTAAGTATATATAGATTATATTTTTACTATTTAATCCAATACTGGTCATTGTAAGTAATTTTACTTTAAAATTGGACATAAACAAGTGTCAATCTTTTGATAGTTATTATTTCTTAAAAATACGCCTTTTGGTTTTGACCACGGGAATTAATTTTAAATTAATAAATTCAACTTATATGTTTTGAATTTGGTAAAATAGACATAATTTTTGGATTCAGAATATCAAAATTATCTTAGGGTGAAGTTTTTGTATTTCTCTGAAAACTATCAATTTTTGATGAATAGTGAAAAACACTGAGTTATTGTTTAAAACCGGCATTTTATTTAAATAATTATTTATTTTATTTAAATTTATTTTAGACCAAAATAGATAAATAATACCAATATAAATTCAGTGTAATTCATTGGAGTCTGTTTATAATAATTTTTGATATATAACAATTTTATCGAACGTTTTACCGTCTTTTACACACCTCCTAGGAGCATTTTCAAATTTACATAAAACTTAATTTTACCACTTCTGTGAGTTGAATTTTGAATATCCGAGACAAACTGTTAATATCAAGGTGTAAAATGTGGTTCAATAAGATGAAAATAATTTTTGGTGAATAGTAACTTTTTACTTTTATTTTCAACCGTTAAAAGTAAATAGGGTAATTAAGGGTAAAAATGATATTATTATTACCCTAACAGATGTCCTAATTCTATTGGATAAATGTAATTCGACCAAAAACAATCTTAGGAATAAAATATGACCCTTTAGGTCCACATGGATTAGATTAAGTCATTTATTATTATTTTATTTAAAGAAGAGTTAAAAGAGTTAACATGAAAGTTTAATAACTAAAAAATTTCAAATATAGGGTCATAAATAAGATAAAATCAACTATAAATATTTATTATAAAGCTAATAATATTTCCTACATAATGGTATTTTATTTATAAATTTTAAATATTAAATAATTAAATTAATTAATGACACAATGATGATGGAGTAATTACCTTATTACTGAAAGAATCAAATAAATGGTATTATAAATATTAAAATAAATATAATTTCAATATTTTTTATGACATACACGAATTTTATAGGTGAATATGACATGTTAAAATTGATTAAATATATTTTTTTAATTAATAATGCTGTTATTATTTTATCAAAAAACAAATACCAAAGAATGTCAAAATTGACATAAAATAGTTTTTAAAACAAATATTATATTATTAATTTGTATAATAGTTATAAAAATATAATGTTCAGAAAAAAGACTTATATAATAATATATATGACATTAATGAACCAATTGGGGTTCTATAGAGATTTTATAGAATGTTTATTAACCATATAATTGAAAAATACAAAGAGATATGGTAAATGTCAAACTATTTAACTAAGAGTTAAATATAAAAGTTAAGGTTAATATGGTAACCTAAACTATTATAAAACCTATTGGTTGAGTATTTTTCGACCCATTACCACCTTAAATTTTAAATAATTCATTTTGGAGCCATTAGAATCCAAAAATTAATTAATTATAAAAAAATATATTTAGTTTTTCCTAAGGATCCCCTCACCCCTCTTATAAAAAGGAATTTCTCCATCTCTCAAATTCAAACCTCCAAATCCATTTGTCTTAGCCAACCCCTATCCAAATATCCTCTCAAATATCCTATATTCATCCTAAATTCCTTTCTTTGGTCAGATATCCAACCTATGGATCCCTTTTGATCAAATCCAAAGGAAGAACTCGAAGAAGAGGTAATGATTTCACCACCCTCTTTGAAGTTCTTTAATTCTTCCACTTACCCATTCTTTGTTGTTTGTATTCTAAAATAATAACTCCAGTATCTTCTATATACTATGATGTTATTATAAATATGGAACAAAAATATTCATTAATATATCTATATTATTAATGATAATGTCACCGTGCATGCGTACGTACGACTTACTGTCTCCACGTCATGGTGTAATTTTTTATTCAACACTATGTTATTTGGATGGATATAACGATGAGTAATATGTATATAAATAATTAAAATAACATGATAATGTCTCAGTAAAATTAATATACCATCCAATTCCATGCCTTTAAGGAAATGATATTTTCACTCGTGTGTACGTACGGATTACCGTCTCCAAGACGCGATGAGATTCATTTCCACGTTCACCATTCATCGACGATTATAAATATATATTACTAATAATTATGTAATATATGACATACTAATGCTACTGGAGATATATATATATATGTACTTAAATATATCTTATTCTCTTAGTTCCTTTCAAAACAATATAAAAACAGAAACATCATTTATGAGTACGTACGGACTACTATCTCCATAAAGGGTTTTTTTTCATTTCATATATATGTCTATTATACATATTTATATTCTAAATATATATTATATATAAATCATGTTTTATATTCTGGAAGTATATAAATCTTGGTCTAAGTGATACAGTCAAGAGTAACAAGTTAAAACACGAATGATAATGAAAGCGATTATTACCAAAAATGTTAATTTAACATGAAAATTATTATTAAATGGGTAGTATAAAGTCATAAATAATCATGTATGATATCATAAATATTAATATGGTTCTGGTATAATTTAATAACATACTATGATCTTCATACATGAGGTTAAATGTACCCTCGACTAAAGGAAAGTTCAAGGTAAGGGTTACTTTCACAATCACTTTATTATCCGAGGTTGTTTTTACGAAAGTATCTACTGGGACATATTTATTATCCATGTCCATGTTTTATAAAATAGTTTTAAAAGAGATTGTTTAATGGGACATTTTAATAAAACATCATTTTAAATGTTTTAAAATTTTATTCTTCTAAACCATTCTCATTAATGTCCATGTTTTCAAAATGGTTTTAAGGATTTATTTAAATAAACATGAATGTTTTAAAATGTTAATTATTTTCAAAAGTTTAAAAGTTGTATGAGACACTTTGACTCAGAAATATATTTAAATGTCTTCCTTTATAAATTGTGTGACATTTAAATTTTTTCATGGAAAAGGGATATTTCTCTCAAAGAGTTTTACAAATCATTTTCATCTATGTCAAAATATTTTAATGGATTTTAAACTTGTTTGATGTTGATTTATTATGATACAAATATTCAATATTGTATTAATGGTTTTGTGATATGTTTGACTATGGATGAGTTATTTTTATACAAATCATGGTTTATGGGTAATGTATTGACATTTCATATGCCAGTTTTAATACGAATGTTTATCTTATATTTAAAACTTTTCATATGAGGAATGCATTGGACTTAGTATGTGATGGGTGGAGCCCACTATAGCTCCTCGATGCATCGGTAGGTCTCATTAGACAAACTAGTGTATTGGCACAAGGCCTTGAAAAAATATTATTTGTAGTCTTGGCACAAGGCCTTGAATATGTGGTTATGATAGTCTAAAATTATGTATTCCATCATTATGAAAGTGGTCATTGATATTGCATGTGATTATTCGACTAGTAGAATATCCATGTGAATAAGTAAATGTAATTATTTCATTTTATTTTTTCCATATTATGCTGAAGTTCATGTTTAAAAGGATTTTGTTTTAGTTATACATTTACTTAAATGTCTATTCTTATTTATCAAAGTTTCCGCAATATTGTTATCCTTACTGAGCATCTGAGCTCACCCCTTTCTATGTTTTATTTTTCCCAGGATGTGAAGAAGTATTTTATGACTGACCTGCAGGGATAGTCTGAGGGGATATGAGTGTGTACTATAGAGACTATGTTGTTATAGTTTTTCTAAGGATCATTTATGTTTTCTTTTATTTTATAAAGTGTAATGTAACGTCCATGTATGTAATCTATTTTCCAGGACTCCTAAACTGATCGGTCATTCATGACATTATTCCTTGTAATCATGCCAATGTATTAAATTAATGCACCGACTCTCGGTAACTGGGGTTGGGGCGTTACATGAATCACCTCCCTCCTCCTGCAACCACCACCGTGGGCCACCACCACTGGCCCAATGTTCTAGTAGTTTCTTCTGTGGGCCACCAGAGTTTCTATGGTGGTCGGATTCTCGATCCGCCTACACCTACGGGACTTTAGGGTCCCGCCATCCCTACCTTATCCCAGAATTCATCTTGCCTCTAATTTGATTACATGACCACGAGTAACACAAGATAATATGAACATGATCCTTGTTCGAGTAGGCCCGTTACCTCCACGTTGGGGGTTTAGAATAGGGGAAGGTCCGTGGACTATAATTCTATCAACAATAAAATTTATCCCGAATGGAAAACCCTTGATCAACACCCTCCCCCAAGAATGCATGATCCACATATTAACCTATTCACAGGGTATTCCACATTCATGGTTTATAAAAAGAATGGGGAAATCATAAAACAAAAATCAAACCACTACCTCATTGACGTTTGTTACCGTAGTGCTTTGTCCTCGAGGTTATAAGAGGTTGATGACGTTCTTCGTTCTTTGAGGTATGTCGATGTCAATGACATCCTTCCAGTGTTTCTAATTTTTCATTGTGGTGGAAATTTATCAGAGGTTTGTCATATTATCCCCATAGTTTAATCCTCATTCCAATAATGTGTAATATTTTTTTTAAAAAACATGTCACATCGTTTTTTAAAAGCTGCGACATCATGTCGTTACACTGTATCATTTATGAAACAGAATCACAGTTTCACATCATTAAAGAGTCATTATGCTATGTGTTAATGAGTCATGAATGAGCTCCATTTATGAGTTTATTTTATGCGTTGTAGATACACCGTAGTGTCATAATGTCACCACATGTCGGTGAGAAAAAGAATAAAATAACTTTTTAACTATTTTTATTTTTTTTCATAAAAATTATGAAATCAAACCTTTCCGTTCACCTCTTTATGGCCTATTTCAATTCCTCTATAGGAGAATCCCGTCATTCTGAGTTCAATGGTGCCCTCATATTTTTGATCTGACCACCATTTAAAATGTTATAAAACCTGCTCACATATTTACTAAATGTACCTTAAAAAAGTTCAAATTTCTGTTTTTGGCTCACTGGGACTAGAAATCACCTTCTTTTAGATATCGTAGTTTCAAAATAAATCCATATAATTTAAAAAACATTACATGGAAATTCCGGGACATTGTAGTGATAGTGAAAATTTTCATGAAAAGGTTAATGACCAAAAAACAATAGACCAAATATGATTGAAAATGGTCATTCATATCATAATAAAGGATGATAATAGGATGTAATTTTATTTGAAAATCTATTTAGAATATATAAATACTTTATTTCATCTCATAAGTATAATCTCACTCTATTATTTTTCCTTGATAAATTTAAAGCTAATCACTTACTCCAAAAAAATATGAAGTTGAAATCGTAATGCCTAAAGAACTAGTGGATCATGAGATCCATAATGGGGTGATAAGTAATCTGTTATGTATCTCTTGACCATCACACTAAAATTATTAGTACATGTTATCAAATATTAAAAAATCCTCATATAGAGAGATAATAATGTATCTCTAGATCCTCATCTGAAGTTTCACATAAACGGTTCCATAAATGATTAACATTGTAACCCTTCTAAAATATGAAATTACAGAACCTAAGAAATAAGGTCACTAAATTTATAAAAAACAACATATAATTTATCCCCCAAATATCATAAGGTGTGCTTTTGTTTTTCACAAACCAAAAATTTGAATTCCTTCATCATATATTCTCTTAAAACATGCAAATTACCATAAATCCATATTCAAAACGTGCATTATTTCTAAATACAAATACTATTGGTTATATGTCCTAAGTCCAAAAATCTCATTAACTCCATCCGTAATAGCATAAACCACATTTTTAAAAAATCCTTAATCATTTCCAAGGTATTCTGTACCGTCCAATATACTTATTCATAACCAATATATCTTTATCCAAACACCATTATCTCAACATTGGGTACATAATAAGGGTTCTTTAATCATTTGTTTCCCATGAATATCCATTTCCATTAAATAAATTTTCATAATATTCATCACCATTCAACATTTCTTTTTTATTCTTTAATGAAAAACATATACTAAAAATACAGATATATTTCATGATTTGAATAACATAATATTTTAATTACAAAACCTATACAATTAAATCTGTCAACATTATTCTTAAATGACTAATTAAGCTTCATCATATTATTCTTTACTAGAATATGAAATATGAATTATGTCTTAAGTTTCTTCATCCTCAATCTAATCAGGATTTTTATGATTAATATAAAAAATACTATTAGAACATTACATAACATTCACATATCGTTTGCGATATCTTTATCTATAACATTATAACCAATACCCGTACCACCTTTCTAATTCTATTCAAGATATTTTACCCAAGGACATAAATTTTCATAATTAACATACATCCAACAACAAAAACTTTAAATGTTATTCATTTTACTTCTAGTTCCTTCTATTTAGTATGACCATAAATGATAGTGTGAGAAACACTATTCATTGCAGAAAAACACGTAATATTGAAAAATTACTTATATGATTCCTAAATCAAGCCACCTACATTTAAATCTATGACACCTTTGTCTTATTCTTAGAGAAATCCCTAGATATTCTGCTAGAAATATCCCTAGGTATTTCACTAAAGTTTTCTCCTCCAAGTTTCCATGGTTGGAAAAACCTTTGATCTCATACCAACTATAACTAACTAGGATTTTTATACATGGATATTACATATTCTTCTATGAATATTCATTTCATTACACAATCATATTCCTAAGAATCATAATAGTATAGTGAATTTGGAAACATGGATCAAATTATTCTAATTTGATGAAATATATTTATAATATCCTATAAAGATCTTCCCCCGTAGAAATTGTAATTAAAATTGATCTATATAACCTAGGTAAAGGAAACATAATAATATGTAAGCTCATATTCTTAGAAAGTGTAAATAAGGGAGATACATGAGCATAAAACAAAAATAAAAGTATATGAACATAGTCATAAAATTTTATGATTATAACATTGGTATCAAAGATCATATACATGATTCGTGGCCTAAACATTGGAAGTGTAGAAGAATTAAATCATAAAGGAGTGAAAATCATAATCCATGAAATCACAACATAAAAATAAGACATTCATTGGTGGTAGACACATAAAAATTGTAATATAATTCATTATTAGTCCAGTTTTATTTCCAAAACATATCATGGAACGTCATGGGTGATGAACCTACCGAGAGGGACACTCCACTATCCCTAGTCGATGTCCCTTCCTTATAAGGGATATGGTTTCCCCTGCTTCCCATATTGGATATATTCATTTGACTTATTTCCCATCATTATTTCATGAGATATAAGTCATTAACCAATTAATTGGAGGGATATATAGGTCCCGCCCATCACATAAGAAAAAAAATATATGTGTGTGAAAAAAGAAAATAATTCATTTATCATATCAGAACCCATGGAATGAAATGTGTTTCATAAACATCATTCAATAATAACAAACCCCATATAAAAGAAATGAGTTTCATAAATAATATTTCATCATAAAAGTATACCAACCATAAGAAATATATATATAATATCCTTGAAAAATATCCTGTTAAATAAAAAGTAACATCAAATAATGTTATCGTAGAAGGAAAATAATTTTGGGAGGTCACTTGAAAATAATTATTGAAGAAATTATCCCTTCTTCTTTGAAAGTGCTTTATTTTCCTGAAATTCAACTAAATTTTAAAAGAAAAAATTTAATTGAAATAACCTTATAAACATATAATAAAATCTTCAAGGGGTTAAGAAATCATGAAATCATAAAAAATCCATTCATGCCGTATAAGAAAAAAAAAATCTTTTCAAATTTTTCTTGGAAAGGTCACAAAGTGCATCATTTGGAAAACGAAAAAAATCCACCATTCACTATGTTTAGTAAAAATTAATATATGTGTAAAAATTACATTAAACAATTTTAGAAGAATAAGAAATATATTTTTAGAATTTTTTTATGAAACCTGGACATGGAAGATAAATATTTCCCAATCGATACTTGCATGTTATCAATCTTGAATAAAAATTAGATACTGAAATTTATACTTGTCACTTTATAATCAGTAAAACTGAATGCCCCATGAAATAAAAAATAATATAAATATAAAAAAATACAATAATATTCAGAATAATAATTATAAAATCCAGTAAGGGGAATTATATACACCACAAAAAAGCAAAAGTAGTGTATAAGGTATGTGTCCCACAAGAATAAAACTGAGACAACAATCTCTTACCTATTGTATTGACTCTCATCGTACTCATTAAAAAATGATTTATAATAAATATAGGTTTATTATAAATATATCATAGAACAATATTCATTTATATAATACCATATATTATTCAATTATGGCATTATATAACCCTTTTATTAACAATTCAATGTTATAATCTTGTTTTAGGTAATAAATAATTTTTTTGTTTGCGTGTGTTGGTATTTGTTATATTTTTGTCATCTTATTTATATCATTAATTCATAATCTCCAGAAAGAAATTCATTATATAAATATCATATATATATATATATATTCAGCATATATGTATTCATGGTGATTCTTAAAATTTAATGATATGAAATAAAATACATCGTTGGAATTATTATAAACATTATCATTTTGATTAACAAGAGTTAAACCATTTTTATTTTAACTACAATAACAAATTATTTAATATGAAAACATTATAATATTAACTTATATGATGTCAATTTTACATAGATAGTAAATTAATAAAAAAATTTAAGTTATCATAATCAATTTTTCTTGAATATATTTTTTGGAATAATTTAATATAACATTATTTTCCTTAATTATCAATAGTTTCAATTTTGACACTCTTTATTACATTGACATCTTCTAAATCTAATCAACTAGAAAAATTCAAAAAAATCATTTAATACACCCATAATATGTCATATTCTCTTATAAAATTCGAGGATCACCATAAGTAATTCAAAATATATTTATTTTTGTAATTTCGAAATTCATTTATTTTATTTTTTACAGTTTTTGAATATTTTTAATATCATAATATTATAATTATTTAACCTAATTATTTATTGACTACAAATAATAAATTAATTAATATAATGAATTTAAATAATTTATATTTTTAAATAATAGTTATCGTCATATATAGCTCCTATAAACCCAATATTAAAAATATTATAGTTATTAAAAACATGAATGCAACAAATTTGACTTTAACTTAAATAAAATATTATAAATTTCATAATTATTTCGATGTGTCTCCAAATGATCATTAATTAGAGAATTAGATGATTATAGTTTAGATATACTGAACAATTAATATTTAGTTATGTTTTTTGGAATTTTATTGCTTCATTCATTTTAATTAGAATTATTTTAATGCTATTGCATTTGCTTGCACAAGGACTACATGAGTGTTGCAGAATAATTAAAGGTAACTATTCCAAAAATAAAACAAATTAAATTAATATAATAAAAATAAATAAATTAATATTAAAATAATCCTTTATATTATTTAATAACCTAATTTTGTTTCTATATAGACACATAAGAGATATTTAAGACACATAAAGTGACGTTTTGTGTCTTTTTTTTATTTAAATATTATATAACTCAATTTTCTGAACAAGTGACCATTAAAAAGTCAATTTTTATTCTCAAGTGTTAAGGGTCAAACTATCTTCTTCTAGTAATTTTTTTGTAAGAGTCGTTTTAGAGTAATTATCATTTTATTTTTAACCTAAATTATCCAATTTACCCTTTATTATGGTAACATAATTTATCATGGTTACTATTCATATTGGAAAAAAATAAAAGTGTCATATTCACTAAATTATCATATTTTTAATATATATTTGGAATCCAATTTTCAAAATTAAAATCCTAGAACCTGAATAATTAAATTTAAAATAAAACCGGTAGAACACCATGAAAAATATTTTTTTAGGAAAATACCATTTTTAAAGGTAAAATGATTTTATAATAAATTCATGCATAAAATATTTTTCAAAAATCATAATTTTATTATTTTAAATTAAAATGTGCGAATTAAAATTTCATTCTAACCCATAATATGATTTCAATATGTAAATACATTAAAAGAAAATTTTGTTTTCAATAAAATTAGTATTTTCATTATTCATCAAAAGATGAAACATTTCAAAAAAATAACAAAAATACCCCTAATCTAATTTTCAAATTATAATTTCATGAATGAAGTTTATTTATTCATGTATAACTTATAAAGGTATAGAAAACTAGCTCTAAGAAAGGTGTACCTTTAAAAGGTGATAAAACCACCATTAGAAAATTATATCTTTTTAAAAGTAAAATTGGAAATTTTCTTATCTTATGTCTATAAAATCTATTGGATAAATGCCAAAAAAATTAATGAATATATATATATATATATTTCATAGTGTTTTCAATATTTTTTATTCTCCCCAATTTAATTTTTAGGTTATAACTTTATTGTTGAAATTAATAGTATAAAATTTTATTTCATTGGAACTCAATGTTATGTGTAACAAAAGATTAAAATGGTGTATCATGGAATGCAATATATAAAATAAATAATATTATTTATAAATATATTTCTCCAAAATATTTTTAGGTTACAGTACTCCTCAGACATAGGTTACACTTTAGGTAACTGGCTAGATCCACAGCCCTATGCTATAGCCTAACCTCTCTGAGTAGGTCTGCTCTACTGACACAAAAAATAAAAAAAAATTTACTTCCTCAAACTCATCCACGTAATCTTATATTATAGTTTATGTTAATCTATCCCTTATCTTATCGCAAAGCTACTGATCCAAGACGAGATTGAGGAGATGGTGTGGATTTTTTTCCCCTAGGGACTAGTGTGGTTCAATAAAATATCTAAAGATAGGCCAGTTTTCCATAGGCTTGATAATTAACTAAATTTTTTTCACACTTAAGATCCAAATTTACATTCCTCCCACAATTATGGAATACCATATATTTATTATTCTATACAATTTTAATGCCACTATCATCATGATGGAAAAAAATGTGACACTTCTTTCTGCTGGATAAAGCACTTCCCAACCTAGGGGTTGAACCATTTTACCTTGAAACTTCATATTTCTTTATAATTAACTTTGAAATTAGAGAAAAATAAAACAATCAATATATTTTTGTGGTTTTAAAGGCCTCTATATGTTTAAGTGAAGGTTTCCAAAAACCACCGCTAATGTTGGCGTCGACATCCGACTCGCTTCAGTTCCATCCATTTGGTGTCAGTTTCTAAAAACCATCATAGAAACCATGTTTAGAGATTGTTTTTTCAATTTTAGATTAGGTTTTTTATAACAAAAATTCTTGAGAGTATAGTGTAAGTTTAAACCACTTCAAAAAATTAATTTTAAAAATATAGTGGCAGTTTAAACTGCCACAATATATCATATTTAATAAAATCATAGTTGCAGAATCAGCTTCCACAAAATAGCCAAACTAAAATCAAATTAGTTGGACATATCCAAACCAAAATACATTCAGTTGAATTTTTAGTGTTATATATATATATCAACTTTCATTGAATGTTTTAATGAGGTTAATAAAAAATATGTATTAATCCACTCATTAAAACTAAGACATTCAATAAATAGTTCCCTAAAATTCTTCAAAAAATAGAAACCAAATCAAACGACAACTAAATACCGTAATACTATAATATAGAAGTATTTTAAATACAAAACACTGATCAAAGACTCATAATCCACAGAAATGTTTTTTTATATTTTATCAAACTTAGGGAATATTCTTACATCTATTGAAACTAATTTTTGAAATATTACCTTTATCTATCATGGTCTAAAATCATTCAAAAACACTAAAAATAAAAATTTTATAACGTAAAGGGTCTTGGGATCAATCAACTGGTATTAGAGAAAATAGATTCCATACCATGTGATAAATCATGATATTATTGGGGAATTAAATAGGAATAGATTAAGACCATGAAGAAATAAGTTTCGTTCTTAATGTTCAATGTTGGAAGATGTTGTGATATCAATATATATTTAGGGGACATAATCAAAAAAATGAACAAGAAAATGAATGAAAAAGTTGATATAATTAATGAAAAAAATTATAAAATGAAGTTAAGAATGGAAGAGGGTAAAATCCTTGAATCAACCAGGTCTTTTCATAGATAATGGTTTAAAGAATAGGGGATGAAATAAATTAATATAGATCCTAGTAAAAGGCTATACAGAACTTCTAATAATTATGTAAATGGTTATGAAATATATTGTTATAGTTTTAAATTTGTTCTAAACATATTGTAGTAAAAATGGATAGAAATTCCATAATCAAATTCCTATATTTTATGAATCTTACATTGGAGTGTAATATGTTCCAAATAAAAATACAATATATCCCAATAATATCTATCCATTTTTGGGTTGAATTTCAGTATTTTTCAAGTGGGGAAATCCTTACTAAATTAAATGTATAGCATGTTAAAGAAACTACTTCATTAATTAAGGAATATGTGTTTTCCATTATTATGAAAATAAAATTAAACAACATATAAATGTTATTTTCAGGTTACTCAAAGTCTATTGAGATGAATAATTTTTTGACCATTATGTTTTTAAGCTAAAAAATAAATATTATTAGGGAAATGTGTCAAGAATAAATTATATGTTTAGTTAAACATCATCAAAAACCCCATTGTAAACCCTAATCACTACTAGATAAAATTTCATCAACATCCTCTCAATCTATATCTCTACTTTCTATTAGTGACACTTCTCTGAAAATTATGTTTAAAATTAAATAATTATGTATATTTGAATTTAATCATGAATGAAATAAAAGATATTGTGCTAAATGATTTTGAAATTATTTGATTCACCTCCTCAATACCAATAATCAATGAAATATCAGTATGGGTAGATCTAGTCTCCTTCTTATATAATTTAATTTACACTTTCTATAGAGAATCGACCATTTCATCTTGCATATTTATATGGGCACCATGTTCCTGAATTTTGTTTTTAATTGCAACAAAATATATCTATATATGTAAAGGTAGGGAGTAACTTCGACGAAGAGTGGTTGCTACTGAAATCCCTGATGGCATGAAAATGTCATCAGAAGGTAATGGTCCCAAACCTATCCCTCACACTCGACCAGGATGCTCCTTCCCAAGGACATGACCTACTTGATCAACCAGGGAGACTGAGAAATATCATGTGGGATTGGAATCCAATAGTTCTTTTATTATTTCCCATTAATCAAATATCATCAATATTTGAAGCAATAAATATTAACATAGTGAAAACTAACAATAAGTTATATTTAATGAAATTTGAATTCATTACACAACATATTTGGAAGACTCATTAGCATAACTCCTATCATAATTGGTATAAACATCCAACCACTATTCTATTAGAGACACACAGTTCCCAAAATTATTTTACTACATTAAAAAAGGTAAATAATAAATTTAATATATATAATAGATAATATTTTCTTATAACTATTTTAACTAACGAAATTATTTCCATAGTTGAACTACATCAGGAAAAACTCTTTGACTTGGTAGTGTGAGTAATGATTTGTTTAGCTCAATTTGATGCGTTTTTCCTTGAATGTTACTAAAAAAACAAAGATTTTAATATTAATGTATGGAATGTCATCCCATTGTCATATTCAGGTATATATGTAAAATTACATTTAGATAATTATATATATTTCAATAGAACTTGATTATCATGATGATGATTATCAATAAAAACTATCCATTTCTCTACAGGTAACCCTTCAGGCACCTTATCATATTACAGCTGACTGCTCAATGAAGTATCATTGAATTCATTCCTTAATCTTTATTTAAAATCCTTTCATTTATTACCCAATATTTTTAATTTCCACTTTCATGCGATCAGGTTTTATTTAATAACATGAAAAAAATATCTATACAACGGGATTCATTTTTCAAATATTATAATTTATTTACATAATGAAATTCTATAAAACAAGAATGTATTAAAATTAAATACATTTTTGAATAAAAAATATTATTTTCCATGTATGAGGAATATTCCTCTAATATATATAGGAAATCTGAATGGTAACCAACTCCACTTCTAGATGGACTAGAATATGTCTAAGTAATCCTACGTCATCATTAGTTGGGACACCATAACTTTCAAATGGGACAATTGTATTCATTCTGTTAATATTATTGACATCTGAACTATTCATATTTTTTCCATAGTAACATTTTTTTCATATTTTAATGGTAAAATATTTAGTATTATAAAATAAGTGAGATTAATTTATTCACATTAAATTTGTACCTATAACTATCACCCTCTAATATCCTTGTGAGATGGAATATTCCCTCACTTTCGAAGTAGATAAATGTAGAGACACTATCTCAGAAACTGATGGGATACTGACAGAGGCTGTGCCAGATGCTGATGGAATAGAGGGTGTAAGAGAGGGTAAAGGGGGTGGATAGAGGGCATCCCAAATGCTATATAGAGGGATACCTGTGGTACTAATATATCAATGTTGTTGAGGTAATTCCGACTGTGAGTTGAATGGGATTAGGAAATTCTTCCACCATGTCATTCAAGTCATTTAATCAAATAAAATTAACTGCAGTACAATTCACCCAAACTTATTGTATTAATTGGATTTATCCTTGGGATTACAGGGCATAATAGCCAATTCATAATCTTAACTACTATCACATCCATCTTTCAATTTCCCACTATCTTACCCCAGAGTTCAAATGATAATTTCTAAATAATCTATATAAAAAACGTGAAAATCATGATATGGTGTATAATAAAAAAACCATGTAAATCACATATCTTACTTCCATTCACCTATTGAAATACATCCCTTTTAATTAATGAAACTCAAAAATTACTCATTTTTATATAATAAAATAAAAAATTAAAAATTAAAAAGTTAATGGGAAACTACTTCATGGTTCTTGATTTACAAGATGAAAATTCCATAATTTTTTAAAAATGGATTTTTTATTTATAAAATAGTTGAAGTAATAGAAATTTTTTTTCTAGATTTCTATAATACTATAACATCAGTGAATTCAATATTAAAAAAAATATAAAATTTAATGAACATATCAATTACTCAAAATCATAAACAGAATCAAGAAATAAATATATATTATGATGATAGGCACCAATAAAACCATTATATAAGGAAGAAAATTTGATAAAATATAGGAATCACAACATGATAAATCATGTTTCTTCAATTCTTTTAAGTAAAATTCATTTATTTTAGAGAAAACTTTGATAAAAATTTTATAAATCATATTGTCTGTTCCCATTTATTTTTGATGTAAAATGAAATTAAATTAGGAAATTATTCTTTTATGTAAAAATGAAAATCATGGAAAATAATGAATTCTATTGAAAAAATTATCATTGATACAAAATATTACCTTTATTTATCTTATAAATATTTTTTAATTTGAGGATCATAGGAAAATATAATGGGGTAGTAAAACCAAGTACACTAACTATTTGTTTTAATGAATGAGGTAGTTAATTTTAATGTATGGGTATATGGTTTTCAAATGGTTTACTTTATTTATTTATGTTATAAAATACCACTGATAAAAAATCTATCATAAACACAAATCAGATTCCTAGTTATGTGAGGAACCCTAAAACGAATTTTTAAATGTTAATTAAACTTCATAGATACATACCTTCATTTTCAAGAATCAATTTAATAACATTATGATGTCAAATCAATGTTATCAAATGTTTTAGAGCCCTATATATGGGTTAAACAAATATTTTTTTTTCAAAGACAAAAAATATAAAAAAAATAATTTGATTGAATTGAATTCATATATACAAAAACATAATTTACTAAACACCATTAAAAATATATAACACTCATAGATGTAGTATGATATGAGATTAAGCAATGGAAATAGAATAAAATTATAATAAATTGAGAATAATCAAATTAAAAAATTCTATCTTAAATATATAGAGACTAGAAATAATAAAACTAAACAAAAAAATAAAACTACGCTACCCTATACTTGGCTGAGTGGCCCGAAGGCCTTTTTTTATTATTTTGATAATCCACCATTCAAGGGGTGAGGTGTAACCTTACATGTCGTGAAGGCTTAGAGATTGTTATAAGACTGGTAGGTCTTAGAGGAAATCACCCAGACTAGACAACTTGAAAATGATCCTCCCATAACATGTCATTATATCATCACTCCCCCTTCGCAAGGCTGGTTAGCTAGTTGTCATGTGCAGAGGTATACATGCCTGGTACCACCGGAAATTCCAAACTCTCTTGTTCTTCTAATTTTGGTATGATCTGCTCTAGTGATTGTTCCTACTTTTATCCTCATCTGTATCATTTCACCTTATAGTTGGATTGGTAATTCTACATATCATGTGGCCCAAGGGCCTTACGGTGGCCTAAGGGCCTTGAGGTGGCCTGAAGGCCTTGACAGACAACTGGCCCGAAGGATTTGGGTGGCCCGAAAGCCTTGCAGGACACGAGGACCAAACTGGTGGCCCATAGGGATGAATAGTCCAAGTGGCTACAGTACCGAATAGTGCATGCACAGTGTCTGCTACAGTGCCCTCTACATCACTACTACAGTACTGAAAATTTGTCTCAACATTGATTTGATCTCAGGTCTCTTTGATGCAATTACCGAGTCCTCACAAATTAGGATGAGGCTCATGTGCCACTATCATATACTAGAAATATTATAATCTAACTAAATTTATTTGAATTAAAAAATTTCATCCAAATTTTACTTAACCCAATCCACCACTACTCCATTTGAATAACACTAAACAGATTTTATAATTGTAAAAATAATCCATTTTCATAAGCAATTTAACATATAAATAATCTGCCCAAAATATGAAATTTCTATTTATTTATACAACTCACAAGAATTTCCATACTTTAAGGATGCATTTACATAAAAAAATTCCCTTTATAAAATGAAATTTGGGCCATTAAAATATTTTTTAATTTATTTAGTTCCAAAATACTCTCCAAAAATAAAAAAATAATAATATCATGAATGACTCTCAAATAATCATTATAACATAAATGAATTTCATATGAAAGTAAAATCAACCTTTGTTTTTGAAAATTTCATTAAACACAATTTTATCCTCACTGGTAATTCCAACAGAATAAAACTAGCTCTTAAAGCATCAATTTTATTACCAAAATCTCATCAAACAATTTAGTTACATAGAGAAATCAATTAATAATCAAGAACCCAAAAAAAATCTTTTAATCCATGTTAGTTTCATGAAGGAACAATAAACCATTATCATGAAATCCATATATACACTAATTTTTATAAATAAATCATTTTGAACATCGAATAAAAATAAAAAAACACTCGTGATTCTAAATATAATGGTTTTTTAATTTTGAAGCCTACCTCGATCCATGGTTTTCAATAATAATAATTTTTATAAAACACCATTAAAATAAGGAGTTATTCATATGAAATTGAGATAGGGGAATGTGAAGAAGGGAATGATAAAAAATACCAATAAGGTAGAGCATACCACTAGGGTGATAAATTATGGGGCTTAAGGTTGACATTTTCTCCAATATGGGATCAACCAAAGCCAATGGATTGAGGGAGGCAGAGGGATAGGGAGAAGGAGATGGATCAGGTGAGGTAAAAGGAGTTGATTCCCAGTCGAGGGACTGGTATCATAGAATTGGTGAGGGATTGAGGGGATTTTCATCACAATGCTCAGGAGATACCAGGGTGCTGGCGATAGGGGTAGAACGATGGTGTTAGGGGTCGGTGTTGGAAGGGGGGGGATGAGATCATGGGAGTGGGGGTGAGGTGGATCTTGAGAGATTTAGAGTCGGGGGAGATGCATATTTTTATTAAAAACAAAATTTTAGTGGTGGTTTTAAAAAATAGTCATGAAATCATTTATGTTTTTTAGCGGCGGCTTAGTAAACCACTGAAAAATCACTACGAAACATTGATTTTGTTTTAGTGTGTCTTGATTTAAAATTTTATTGATAATTTATAATCATAATATTTTCACCTATGATTAGATAACATACACGATTTGATCTTCAATGCATCTCTCTTTGGATTACTCATCACCAATAATTGTTGGTGAAAGGCATTGGAGTTCTATGAAGTGAGACGAATAGTATATGATAGACATAATACCATGATCTAGGTTAATATATTCCTTATATTGATTTGAACTCATAATTTCTGGTAACAAGTAATGATAGAAGGTGGTCTAGAAGTCCAACTACACCATGCTCCAATACCGATCTTTCTAATGTTATACATCCCACCACCACTTGGTGGATCCACAAAGAATGTAATCTATAAGATTAATACAAATCTATTATGGAATATATTGATACATAAATATCAATATAAAAGCCAGTAGACATGAATTAGTTTCCTGTTGGACACATCCACCATGGAAGCAGGTGGCTGCAACTACTGGAACCCCCTCATCAACTCTAACATAGTCCATTTAGGTCTTGGATATCCCCCCATAGATTATAATAACCATAAGTAACTATATTGAATATGAGAATCATTTCCCAATGTAGGTATAGTAGGGGTACTGTTGGAAGATACACTAGTGGAACTACATGTTGGTCAGGTGCCCCCACCTCATGAGCCAATTTGTTTCCACATTCTTGGCACTCAATCCAAGGATTTGATGGAGGAATATATCTTCAATTCCAACCACATGACTCAAAGAACAACAATAGGGATGAATTTTTCTTTTTCTTGAAATAAAATACATGCATATGATGTAAGATCCCATACTTCACAGTGGTATTTTTTTGTTTAAATACATTTTTAATCCATCAAAGTTGGATAATGAAATGGTTACCTTGTTTCTAAGGAATATTGGAGTTGTTTTGGGTGTTTGAGAAATTAAATAATGGGGAAACAAGTCATTTGGTTCATGTTTCATGGTTTGCACAGAGTTAGTGAACACCGTGTGTGGGGGGATCCAGACTGTGCAACCTTGGACATAGGCACTTCACATGGTTGGAGCACGGTTAGTCAAACCATGAAGGATTCACATGTAACAATGTGACATGGATCCCTCTAGGATAGTGTCTGGTGCATTGTTGGTGCACGGTTTGGGAAGCCCTGTGACCAAACTGGGCACCCTTCAAAAAGAAAAAAATTATATTTTTTATCCCTTGGTATTTTACGTTTACCACACGATTTTCATAAACTTTCACCCCCTACATCACTAGTGATGTCCCATTTAAAACAAGGCTTCACATGGATCATTTTCATTAAATTATAGGCTTTTTTGAGTGTCGTTGGTTGCATATTGAAGGTTTGGGTATGTTTAATGTTCCTCTTGCTTCTCTTCTATATATTAGGGAATCTATATTTTTTATTTTCCATTAAAATCACCAAAACCTACTTTTTCCATTGTATATTACGTTTGGTCTTAAAAGGGTTCTTGAGCCATGATCTAAGGAAGATGTCAAGTGTGAATTTTCATCAGAATCAAGATAAGTGGTTTATAATTTATGTCCCATAGTTCTGATGTAGATATGTGCATGTGCGGTTGTGAAATTTCATCCCTATTGATGTGAATATGTTTCATTTAGAATGATTTGGTAAAATGGTTGGTCAAACATGGTTAGAAACCCTCACTCTCCCCTTGGGATGCATTGAGTTTGATTAGACCCGATTAGAGCCACCCATGGGGTGTGCCAACATTCCCAAACATGGGAAATTGTAACTTTAATCCAATAATTTCGATGTTATAATGTTGAGACCATGATGAACATTTTGAAATCAAAGATGAGTTGAAAAAGGGAATATTTATTCATGATTCTAGACTTTGATTATTGCATAAGGGATTATTTAGATTAATATGAAATTGTTAAATGAAAAAATGATGTTCTATGTGACTTATAAATTGTACTTGAAGGGCATTATTGTGTAAAATATTGAGAATTGATAATGTAATAAATGGAATATTGTATGTTAACTGATGAATATTAGATAATATTTGGAAATTTTGAATACTCTTAATAAGTTAAGGAATGAGAAAGGGAAATAGGTTAAATTGGCTATGAAATGTATATTGTAAATGTGATAATAGGTTATGGTTTCATCTTGAATTATAGGTTGAATGATTATGAAATTTGAACGTTCTGTTTATTTATTACCTATGGTTTTTGATATTGTATATTTAACAAATGGATAAACAATTATGTGCACATGGCTTCGTGGAGGGGGATAAAGGGCAGAGGCTTCTCCCACTGGTTGGGTATGACTAAGGCTCTAAACCCCACCATTGAATTCATGGGTTAGGGAGTCAGATTGAGGCTCTAGGACACTTATAGTTACACTGGATGAGATTACCTAGACTGAGGGTCCAAGGTCAGTGTGTTATGATAATTTTAGGAATTTTTACCCGTAATGACATAAGGATCTTTACATACTCCCTTATGTGTGATAATTGATGTTTTTAGGCCTTTGCGTGAATGATGTAAATTCCTAACCCATGGATCATGTGTTGATAATGAATTTAGTAATGAAATTAGTATAAGTGAGGAAATTAATTTGAGTGATTAAAATGGTTAAAGTTATTATTGTTGTCCAATTGAACCTGAGTTGTATTTTTTATACTTTTTCATTTATTTCATACTAGCTTGCACTATCTATCTAGAATGGATATTTTTGTAGACACTGTTAGTGGTGGCCTAATGAGTTGTACTCACACCCTAATCTGGCTATCATAGATCACCTGAGATGATTCCATGGTTTTAGGTCAGGAAAAGGGAAAAGGCCCCATCCTAGAGAGTTTAGTTATGCTTGAGATGTTCATGGATGAGGATTCGGACATGGATTCATGACCTATTTTTGTTTTCTCATTTTTTTTGTCCTTATTAAGGGGGGTTTTGAAAAAATTTGTACTATTATCATTACAATAAATATTTTTTATTTAGTTGTAGTTTCGACCATGTTTGGGAAATTGTTTTTAATTCATGATTATGGTTTATTGTTACCTTTATTTCATAAGTTATCTAATGTGTCTAACTATTGTAAACATGGTATAGTCTCCCAACATGATCTATTACACCCTCATTCATAGTCTATAACCTATAGAATACAGAGATGCACACTTCAGGTCATGTGGTGTCCTGGATTGAGGCACCAGTTTAGTGGCTCCTAGGTTAGGGGCATTACAAAGTGGTACTTGAGAAGTTATTTTTTGAGGTTTTACTATTTGGGATGGAATATGGGATATTTGGAATTGTCGAAGATAGGGAATGAGATCATGCAGGGGAGTAGCTAACCCAAGTATGATGGAACACCCGAGTGCCTGTGGTGGGGATTTTTTGTTCTTGATGTGTGAAGTTACAGTTGAATGATATTTCACCATTGGTTGATGTACGTATTGTGTGATGTGACCATTTTATGATATTTTTGTAATGGTTGGAATGGTGCGAGATTTTTCATTCAAGCATCAGGATATGAAACTAACTATTTAGTTGGAATACATCCTGATAGGGGAACATGGGATGGGTGTGTGGGACATGAAGGGTAAAATGAATATTTTTTCATGAAAATTTGATCAAAATGGTAGCAAATAAAGATGATGTAAATGAGTAAATCTAAATAGTTTGAAAGAATGATTAAAGAGTTGTGTCTAATGAAACATTTAAAAAGTATTATAGGGTTGGTTTTAATAAGTTGTCAAAGTGATAATTTATTAAATGTTTTTCTAATGAAATACTAGTAACTTTTTATGTTGGTTTACTCTAGGATATCCAGGAACCGCACTAGGGATGGTTGAGGGTAGTGTTCTAGATGTGGTGATATCCTTTTGGATAATTCTTGAATGGGTTGTTTTTAGACAGTGGATAACCTATTTATATTAAAATAGTAGAATTTTATGTTATATGGTCTATGATGTATGTTGAGAATTATAGATAAATTCCATAATGACTTTTTGTTATAGTTTTGCGATAAGAGGAAATCAGTGAGAATTATTCTCCAGAAGTGGGTCAAGAAAATCACTTGAACTAGGGTAAAATATATGATAAAAGATTATGTGATAAATTTTCTTTTTTTTTTTGAAAATTAATGATCATAACCCAAGGCGGGTTGTGATGAGTATGTTTGAGCTGACTATGGATTTTCAACTGAAACATACTATTACATTAGCTTGTGAGTGTTGAATTGATGCATCTAAGTTCTAGATAAAGTTTGTTCAGAGAATTATAGATCACATATAGACTCACCAAGATAATAGAGTCATGTTGGTGACTTATATGTTGTGGGGTCAGGAAAATAAATGCTGAGATGTATTGTTCCAAACTCAGTAGGATGATGATATTTCTTGGATGTACTTCCAGTAAATGTTTATCATACATTTCTATCTGGAGACCTTGAGATAAGATAAATTTGTAGATTTTCTGTGGTTAAATCAGTGATCTGTGTCAGTGATGGAGTATACTGGTCACTTCACTGACATGAAATTTTTCATTTCATCATTAGTAGGTGATTAAGATGCCACAAAGAAAAATTTCCAGGATGTGATTAGACATTAGATCAAGCCCATGTAAATATCTTCCATTTAGATATGGTTTATGAGGTTGTGGATCTGGCCTTTATTTCATAAGAGAACCTCGAGGAGGAATTTAGTGGTGGAAATCTAGTTCGACTTGTGGGATATAGTGGTATAGCTCCCAAAGGAATGAAGTGTTGTTTACGGAGTTTAAATCTGGGAAATGGTGGATGGAGTAGTCAAAAGAGGTAATTAGTTTCTTAGAGAAGTGACTGAGTATTTTGATATCAGTGAAACTGGTCAGGACACTTAGACAATTAATTCCCTTACAACATGTTGAGTGCCGAGCATGTTGAAGAATAGGGAACCTGAAGAGATTCTATAAGAGCCATCATCATTTGGTCATATATGGAGGATCGAGGCTAATGTCAAGTAACGAAGGGGGTCAGTTACCCCATATTAAAAAGGATGTTGTAGCTCTACTTGTCATACTAGTCTAAATGGATATAAGGGTACATTAGGGAGAGGACATCTGTATTATCAGGGTTATACTGCACCTGGAACTTAGACCAGCACTCTGGGTAGAGGGGTTGGTCAGATTACTATAATTCAGTCGACACCTAGAGGTGTAAATTATAGACTATCAACTATTCGAGGTATGATCCTTGTGGATTCTACTCATGGTAGTTCATTAGTCGATACATGTGGTACATAATATTTTATATCTACTTAGTTCATGGTTGTGTTGGGAATTGTTGTAGATTTTATGTGTGAAGTTAAGTAACTTGATACACCATTACGGATACGTGTTGAAAATATCAGGCAATGTAAGGGGTGTGATCTTGAGGATGGTGGGTACCATTTTCTATGGATCTTGTTAATGATTGAGATTTTAGGGTTTGCTTTTATTTTTGTCTAGGATTGGATTGTTTGGTACCAATTCCACATTGACTGTTATCAGCATTGGGTGACATCACATCTCTGGAGGGAGGCACTTATGTCAATTATGGTGAATAGGATATATGAGCAGGCTGTGTAGGGACAATTTTTCAGTAGTTGGGATAAGTCACAGCCTAAGTGTCATGTATTATGATGGATGATGGGGGAGGGCAGTACCATATATTTAAAAAAAATTTGGATTGGTTTAGGATGACTTCCCTGAGTACTTCTAGAGGATGCTTCTTGAGAGAGAGTAGAGTTCACGATAGTGTTGATGCTGGGAGCAGAACCAGTTTCCTTTACTCTATAAGGAATGTAACTGATATAAATCTAGGAGTTTAAAATTTTTATTTATGAGTTAGATAAATAAGGTTTTATACATACTAGTATGCCACTGTAGAGATTTATAGTGTCATTATCCCAGAATACCAATAGATCATTGAGGTTATGTGTTGATTACATGAATTTGAATTTGAATGTTGTCAAGAATAGATACCCTCTTCTGAAAATCAATAAATATTTTACTATATTGGAGGTGCTACAATGATTTAAAACATTGATTTGAAATTGGGGTATCATCATCTATGTGTGATACCTTTTGATGTATTACAAAATGCTTTTTGAAGCTGGTATGGTTTATATGAGTTTGTTGTGATGCTGTTCAGGTTGACCAATGCATCGTCAGTGTTTATAGACCTGATTACATAAAACATTAACCATTAACTACAAAATTTTTATATGTCTATTTTGATGACATCTTAGTGTACTCAAAGACTCATTATGATCGTGTAAAACATCTTGACATATTTCTGAGTACACTAAGAGAGTGTAGGATATATGCCAAGATATCCAAATGTTATTTTTGGATTGATTGGGTGAATTTATTTGGTTATATAATATCAAAGGAATGCATGTAAATAGACCTAGAGAATGTGTAGGAAATTGTATCTTGGGAACAACTCAAGAATGTTTCTGATGTCATACTTTTTCTGGGTTTAGCAGGCTATTAAGAAGGTTCCTTAAAGTCTTTTCTGGATTGGGAACAACACATTCAGTCTTGACCAAGAAGGAAATCATGTTTTAATGGGCTAGGGATTGTGAGGGTTCTTTTAAAGAGTTAAAATAGTGGTTGACTTCCACTAAAATTATCATTTTACTCGAGCCACATACAGGGGGTACTTTGTTTTTTGATGTATCCGTTGTTGGGATTAGGCTAGTGTTAATGTAGGATTACCTAGTTATGGTGTAAGGGTCATGGAATTTGGTCCCTCATGATTGAAATTACCCTACTTATGATCTTGAGTTGAATGCAATGATTTATTTCTTAATTTTTTGGAAGAAATACTTGTTGGGAGAGAGGTGAATGGTGTATATAGACCATAAATGTCTTATGTACATATTTTCTCATCATGATATGAATCTTAAACAGTGAAGATGGGTTGAGTAAATTCAATGTTTTGACATTAAACAATTTTAAACACAGTAAAAGTGGAACATTTTTGCAGATGCATTGAGTTAGTAAACTCAGCATCAGGATGTTATGTAATCCAGTTCTGAGTGGATAATGATAATGTTGTTTTTTGAGATGCATCTGGAGGTACATGATGAGAATGGGAAGATGAACCTTTAATCCTTGGAAGATGAGTCAACACTTATGATCCAGATCAAGGAGAGTGAGTATGAGGATCCCAAATTTTTTTCCTTAAGAGGAACTCTTAATGGTGAGAAGTAAACATCAAGAGGGAACATTGGAGAAAGTGTAATCATTTATGTTAGTGGTTGTGTTGTTGTCACAATGTGCATATGAGAAGAGTTTATTAGAGAGATTCATGAATCAAAGTGGTGTGTTTACCCTAGAATTACCAAAATGTATCGTGGCCTTCATAGGTATTATTGGTGGCTGGGGATGAAGAAATAGGTTTTAGTTTTCTTAGCGTGATGCCTTATCTACCAGCAAGTGAAGGCCGAGCACTAGTGGAAGAGTAGTTTTTTCATCCATTTCCCATTTTGAATGGATTTGTAATGACATGATGATGTATTCCATTGTGATTATTTCAAGGATTACTTAGCAGAATGATAAGATCTGAGTGGTTTTATATTGGTTGACTAAGGTTGATAATTTCATTCTTATCTATGATACTTTCACAGTGGATCAGTTGGGAGTGTTGAAGGCTTGATAAAAAGTGTAGTTTTGTGGGAAACCTTAGAATATAGTCATGGATCATGATTAAACTTTATAATTTTTCCTAAGGAATGTATTAAAGATTTATTTTTTCTACACATGTGATTTTGAGTATGAATTTTCACCCGTATATGGATATTTAATCAGAGTGTACCATACAGGTGTTGGAGGACATGTTGGAAGAATGTGTCTAAAATATTGATGGATTATTGGAAAACTATGTAGCACTAGATGAGTTTTCCTAGAAAATAGTAACCAAGAGAAGATTAATATAGATCCAAATGAGGTTCTCCATAGTATATCATGTAGATATCTATTGTTTTGGATAATATATGGAAAATCATATTTATTGGGATCAAGTCTCATACAAGATATGTCACAACATGTTTAGCTAATTCCGAAACATTTGAAAATGACTTATAAAAGGAAAAATTCATATGTGTATTTTCATCATCGACCTAATAATTTTTTAGTGGTTGAACATGGGTTTTTTCATGTAACATAATGAGATTTTTTGAAATAGTTTTTTCAAATTAATTTAATATTTTTCATATTTTGTATTAAATTCATCATTAAAAACTATTTATTTTATGTCAAAGAACTATGTATGGAATTCATTTTATAGGACAGAATGTTAATCAGGAACTATATGAAAAATAAATTTTATCATTATTTACATGTTACTCTGAGGGTGTCTTGGTTTACACCCATGAATGACTTTCTGAAATGGATTTCGTAAAACGTAAGACTGAGTTTTACCGAACAATAATATAATATTTTTTTAATAAAATAAGAATAAACAAGATATAAAAATAGTAGTTATGAGTAGTATAAAATAACATGTTAATATATGTAATGTACAAAAATATAATATGTATTCAAAGGTTACCAATTAACTAGAAATGAAAATATAATAACTAATTTAATATAAAAGATAAATTTTTTATTTTTATTCTCCCAAAGTTGTTTTTCGTAATAAATTAAATTAGTTAAAAATAGTGAGTATTATTAATGTAACATATATGTTATATATTAAATTAAATATTTTTTATATTTGTAAAATATATTTTATAGATCTAATAAAAGAAGAAACCCAATATTATACATAAAACACTATATTTTTTAAAATATTGTTTTAATGCCTTTTAATAGAATAGCCATTTTAAATAAAATTTTTGAAACATTTATAGAATTAATATATAAAAATAAACTTTTTATTTAAAATATAAACATAAAACATAGTTTAGGGTAAATTTTAGGTAATTTTTTGTGAAGTTTCATTTCTTTGATGAATAGTGAAAAATATTAAAATTTAATTAAATATGATTTTTGTTCAAATTTATTTTTAAGTTTAAACTAAATTTAACATTGGAATTAAAGTATAATTAGATAATATTTTAATAAATTAATCCATTTTAGATCCCTTTAATAAATTACACATTGAAATTGACTATAAAAAGAAAAATAATTGGGCGTTTTTACATTTAAAACCAACTTTGTCATCCAGTCTGTGGGATTAAATTATAATTAATTTATACTAATTCTGTGATTTAAATTTATAAAAATGGAATAAAAGAATTTAGAATAAGAATAATTTATAATGTATAATAATTTCAACTTTTATTATTATCAATAATATTAGTGAATGTAATTAAAATTAATAACAACGATTATGGTAAAATTAAGATTAATGAGGGACTAAACCTTATTCATAAAAAAATAAATTGCCTAAAAACTTGTTCAACAGCCATTGTATTACAATTGTTTGACCCTATCATATTATTTATTGATGTGGTTCCATTATTTTATCCAATTAAAAATTTAAAAGGGTGTAAGAAATTCTTTTTCCAAAATATTACAAGAGTGCCACTCCGCCTCCACTATTAAAAGGCCTCCTCTCCTCCCACTTACTCACAATTCTCAAGAATCATTCTCTTTAACAAGATCTACCCAAATATATAATAAACATTCAAAACCAAAACCGTTAATCCCTACATTTGGATGAAATAAATCCAAAGAATCCCTTCGGTGAAAACCTAAAGGGGTATCCCAAACAAAAGGTAAAATCCTTCATCATAGTGTTTTTTAGTTTTTGTCTCCACTCCCTAAAATACTTTTCATAAATTATTGTATGAAATCACTAGTATCCTTAATATAATATATTATTTTTATTATAAGGGTTCTAACTAAACATATGCAATCATCCATCTAATGGGTAATGGACATACTATTTATGTTTACATAGAGCTAACACCTCAC
Source organism: Viscum album (assembly GCA_963277665.1). Lineage (NCBI taxonomy): Eukaryota > Viridiplantae > Streptophyta > Magnoliopsida > Santalales > Viscaceae > Viscum > Viscum album. Next base: position 1,929,106,274 of record OY728159.1, read on the forward strand.
AAAATGATGATTATTCATTTTTCATTTACCACATATCATTATAGAAATTTATATGGACACTGTATTTATATATAATATATATATATATTTATAATTTATTTAATCTTCTTTAATTATTTTAAAACTCACATCTTTATACATTCCAATTAGTGTTAATAATATAATTTCATTTGAGGAAGTGTGGACTACGACCCCCTCAAAGCTATTTGATTCATTGAAAAACTACATGGAATGTATTAAGGATGGGTTTATTGAACTTTTATGATATATATGTTATAATAATTATAATTTAATAATGATATATATACATACATATACATATATTTCATTTACACTCTTTATTCAAGTACGAAAATAAAACAGAAACAACATTCATGTGTACATATGACTTACCGTCTCTATAAATGATTTATTAAATTTTATAATTATATATTCTATAGATTATTATAAAAAAATATAATGAATACACATTATAAATATATCATGGATTCAATTCGGGATATCACGATATAAGTATAAGGATCAAAGATATAAGTCATTAAGACACATGCAAAGAACAAAGTAGATATTACCCGAAGTGAAAAATTAACATATAATTGATTACAAAATGTTAATATAAAGACATAACAAAACAATATATAATTTTGGATATAATAATAAAATTTTGTGATATTTTTCCAAAAAATTTATATTTATCATTCAGGAGGTCTGTACGAGTTTGAAGAGAGTCAAGACATAAGGTACACGAATTTCATTTAACTTTTTTATATCCATTGAATACATGCCAGGTTCACTACAATTTTCTTTTGGGTGGTGTACATAATGACAAATAATCTATTATAATATTTTTATTATTAAAGTATTTAGTATTTAAATATAAATTCTATAATATTTATTTCATGGGTTTAATGTATCAAAAGTACCAAAAACAGCCCAGACAATTTTTCTTCAATTTTCTTTCTTTTTGACACATGCTACATTATGTACCAGGATTCTTTTTTGAGGTTTATATAATTCCATTTTAAATGTTATATATTGAATATCAATTATTTCAGGAAATTTTCTGTTTTATTTAATTTGATTTTCTTACATGGGGAGTATGATTCAATGTTAACAATTGGGAAGAGTTTATTGAAACAATCTCATCATTTAACATGACTGTATATGATTATTCTGTCATTTATGAAATAATGGGATTCATATCTAATGAAATCTCATGAGTTTTATTACACTCAAGTTATTCATGATTATCCATTTAGTGGTACCATTTTTTTAATCTTTGGTACATTATATGATCATGATAGTGTTTTTAATGAAGTATAACATTACATATATCTTCAGTCAGAAATATGTGTTCCTTTAAAACCATGTTTTGTAAAATGTTTCCAAAAATATTCTACTCTTATACTATGATATTTAAATGAAATTTTTACCCATGTTTTACCTTTTTAAAACAAAATGATTTTTAAAATGTAATATTCTACTTGTTTTATGGTCAAGGAACTATTCTAAACTTTTTCCTATGAAAAAGTAATATTTGGTACTTATGGATTTACCCGAAATCCTAAATTTCATTCTACTAATGCATCCATTAAAATATTTAAATATACTTTTTAATTAATTTTTTTCTAAAATTATTGAAATTATTTTTTATAATTTATTTTTCATGAAAAGGCATTTCAAAAAATTTCATGATATTTTTATAAGTTTTTTGGAAAAATGGTTTCAAGCATCATTCATTTGTTTTTTTAGAGAAATTAGTTTCAATAAATTTTCAAGCTTATTTCATAATTTTACAAATAAAAAATTATTTTCTAAACATTTTCAATAATCATTAATAAGTTTTAAAGTAAAAATGTTTTCAAAATGTTTTCAAGCTTCTTTGATAAGTTTTCAAATAAAAAGATTATCAAAACGATGTCATGATTTATTCATATGTTTTCATAATGTTTTAAAATGTTATTATTATTATTTTATATGTGTTTCAGGAAAATGTTTTTCCAAAATGATTTGAAGCCTTATTTATATGGTTTTGAGGTATTTTCAAACGATTTTGTTTCCAAAATGTTTTATTCTTTAAAAGGTCTTTTTCGAAGAATAAAGGATATTTTACACAATAAATTATTTTGAAATATATTTTAAAATTATTTTCCCATATAGGAGGACATTTGTTGGTGTTACTCATGAATTTCTTGGGAAATTATTCAATGTTTCAATCCATATAATTTCCCTAAGTGTATAATTTTTGGATAGATTGATTTTTATGAATCATGTTTTCCTTTCACGGGTTATAGGATTATGGAACCTGCTTCTTTTATTAGGTTACAATTTTAAAGAAATGATTATGAAACCTCTATATTTTTTCATAGGTTGGTATATGATTACATGTTTATAATACCGATTTAATTTCATGGGTATGGATATGATTTTTAATGATCATGTGGATTATGTATATATGATTTCACTATGAGATGGGTGTGACCAATATCCCCCTCTAATGAATTACGTAAAGATTTATATCCCATGAGATAGACTAAGACAATATTGGGTTTGATCATTGACTACTAACATGGCCATGGGGGTGAATCATGACTACCATGATGATATGAGGAGTGAAATCATGCTACTAATAATCCCATTGGAGTGAACTATCACTACACATATTGTACGAGGAGTGAAACCATTGTACTAAGATGGTATTGTTATAAATTTCTTAACTACAATAGAAATTATTTAATATAATTATGTGTTTGAAAAAATTACATGTCTTATTTATATGTCATTTTTTCATGGCTTATGTTCTTTATTTCCTTACAATTAATGTCCTATAAACCACCATGCTTTATGCCATGATAAATTTTTATGATATTTGATATGATGGGTGTGACATTTTAATGTTATGATCCCATTATCATTCCTCCATTGTCATGTTTATTCTTACATGTCTCATTTTTACCCTTACTAAGCATCCCAGATGACCCCTTTGTATGTTTCCTTCCCCATTTTAGGAATATATATTTCTTCTATGATATTTATAATTGGGGTGGTAGTCTTTGAGAACCTAGTTGGAGATAATTTGGCTCGCTCATATGAAAATGTTTAAGTTTCCATGTTTCCAACAACATTAAACTTGTAAGATCTTTGGGTGTCCATTTGTAAAAACTTTTAATTATTATAAAACATTTATGTACTGTATATGAATATGAAGACTGTGTTATTATAGTTAGTATCAAAGAAATGGTTTATTCAACATTTCTAAAATAGAATGCAAAAATTTTAGTAAGTTTCTTAGGTATATTTATAAGGATATGTATAGGTATTTCATTGAGGATAACTATAAGTATTATTTAGCAATTAAGAAAATGTCGTGGAATTTTGGTAAGGAATAGAGTGAGAACTTTAATAGAAATTAAATAATTTTTGGATAATACAAGTAGATATGGCACTGGCACATAAATACCTAGGAGTAATAACTCCAACAAGCTGTGTTAGTCCTGACATTGCATAACCTGGTACATGATAAAATGACTTGCTACACAACTAGTTTGAAAAATCTTGGGGTTGTGGTTTGGGAATTCACAAAAACATAATGAAATATCATGAATAATTGAAAAATAATTTTCTTATTAATAACTTATGAGAAACCAATCATGTCATTTATTAAAGAAGTTTTCATGATTTAGACATCCTATAAGTATTTATTTTTCCTGATTATGTGGTTTTCCACTGTAGTAAGTATTTCTCACACTATACTTTCTACTTTTAGTCAATGAGTGTAAAATGAAGGAATTAGTTTAACGATAAAAGTGATGGAATTTTTTTTGAAGATCAGTTGAGTGGGATGGTCACTAGAGTGAAGGATGTTGTGATAATTCCTAGTATGTTTTTAGGGAACATGATTTACAATTTGTTGCTTAACCATCTCTCGAACTCACCAATGAAGAGAATAAACGAGTTCCTTGAGATTTCAGGTAATGGAGATAATGGATGAATGAATATTCAGTTTTCTTTTTTTCAAGAATATAGAAATAATCACCTATGTGATTGTCTTAGAGTAAGAAAAAAGTGATTTGACTATGGAAAATAAGGGCACAAACCAAGTAACTAAAAATGATAAATGAAGGATCCGCTAATGAAATGGAATGAAATATAGGCCACCCTGATAAATAATCCAAGGTAAAATGGTATAAGTGTGGAATGAATGGTCATTTTTCAAATCAATGAACTAAGGGGAAAGATCCCAAAGAGAATCAGCAACGTGCTACAAGTAACAATTATATTGCTGACGATGATGAGACTATAAATGAAACCTGTGAAAGGAAAGATGTATTAAATAAAAGGATGGGGTATTCTTATTATAGAATAAGGATCTAGTATATTAATCAAAGATTCTATATATCTAGATTCAATAAATATATTAAATGAATGATAAAATATACGGGGAGTGTTAATTTTAGGTTTTTTCACTAAGGATTTACATGTTTATGTTAAATTTTTCTGATGGGTTGGTATAGTGATATAATGACATGGTGATATTTTGACTAAGGGAAGGTAACCCTTAATATGTTCATTATGTTAAGATATTGTTTTTTGGGATTATGATATGTGGGATATGAATAAGAAAATTGGATGGTACTTATTACCTTGGAACTAATTAAGTACTTGTTGAAAAGTAGTTTTTTATTTCCTTGATGATGTTTAAAATTTTATTTGGATTTAAGGAGTAGATCCAATATACATTGGAATATGGAAACATCAACATTTTTAAAAATAATTTATGGTAATTCATGTCATTACCATTTTTCAATAGAATAAATGATTGTGGTATTCAAATATATGGAATCTAACAACCAAGAGATACTTGTGATATTTGTGGGATCAATGATATGTTGATTTCACGATCATATTTCTAATGTTTTGTATTTTCATAATCCAGATGGGTTAAAAGGATAACCATTCATGAAAATTTTGATTTAAATTTAAGATGAATTATTTATGTATTTAGATTGTATTAAAAACTTATGATAATATTATATTTATTTATTAAACCCATTTCATGGTTTCCATCACATTTATTTTTTAAATTATATTTGTGTGTTTTAGAAAATTAAATCATGTATTTCGGTTGAAAACCAATAATGTCCAGAAAGGGTTTGGGTCTTGAACCCATGATCGATAGATGATAAGGCTTTCATGCCAATCACTAGCCTACGCAATGTCCTGGTTAATGTGTAATTATTGTTCATTAATATATATTAACGATGAATCATTAGAGTTACATTATTTATAGATATTAATTTATTAACCGTATTTATTTTTGACGAATAATATAAGGAAAATAGTTATAATTTTCATTATTTTAAGGGCCTAAGATAAGATAAAAGTTAATTTTATTACATCAGGTGTCAAAGTTATTTATTCATCATTCATTTCTTCAAGTAATGGAAGAATTGGAAATTTATAAAATCACAACTAATAGATAAATTTTTTATTATATAAATATACCAAGTAATTATATTCCTTATATTCTCAGTAAATAAATGAATTACTCAACTTTAGGAAAATGGTAAAAAAAACAATGTTTTTCTTTCACTACTGGAAATGGGGTTTATCCCCACGGATCTATACCCACTGTTCTTTAAACCGTGGGTATAGAAGGTTTTTTATTATCTATACCCATGGTTTTTTAAAACTGTGGGTATTCAACCCCTAATTTGACCCTTCCATCGGGCTCCTCCTCACTTCCATCGTTCTCCCCCCCCCCCTTGTACCCTAGCCTCCCCCGACCTCTGACTCCCAGCCATGTCCTCCCCTCCACGACCACCGGCTCCCAGCCATATAACCTCCGCCTCTCAGCCCTCTCCTCCCCTCTCCGACCTCCGAATCACGACCATCCGACCTCCGCCTCCCGGCCATCTCATCCCCTCCCCGGCCTCCACCTCCCGGCTCCACCTCCACACCTGACCTGGACCTCCGGTCCTTTGCCTCCGACTCAACATCCCAGCCTTCTCCACGCTACCCCCAGCTCCGGCGACGTCCCCTCTCTCCCCCTCTCGGCTCCCTCTCCTCAGGCAACTTCCCGGCCAATTTATTCCATATAGGTATATAATTTATTCTCTTTATCTTTTTTATTATTTTTAAAAAAATCACTTTGTCTTATATTACAACACAATTTATCTTTTTCATTGTTTATTTAGTCAATAATAATTCATCTTAAGTGTAAATTTAGTATAAGGTCTTGAGCCGACTGACTATCTTTCTGCATCTTTGGGGAAATATTTTTTTAATTTATTTACGTTGTTTGGTCTATTTGGGAGCCGATCTACCTGCATTACTGGACTTCATTTTGGAATCTGGATTTGGGTTCGACTAAACCCTTTGTTTTTTGGTTTTATGGCCTACCTCCATACAGTCCTTTTGATTATCTATCTTCTGTTTGATTTTATAAGGTTTCTAGCAGTAATGTTGACGGTAGGGTTGGAAAGCTTGCACTGGTTATTATTTTTCCATCTTTGAAGTCATTTAAGGATTGTTGAAGTAGTTGAAAGACTATTGAAGCTTAAATTTATCTGTATTTCTACTTTTGCTACATGTTTTGCTGTTTTTTTTGGATTGAATGTTATCTCCATATTCTCTGTTAATGCACTCAACTGGACTGCTGCTGGCCGATCGTGTAGTTCATCTACTTTGAGCCTTTTGATGTTGATTACCCAGTTCTATAAAGCTTAATTTTTTTTGTTTTGTATGTTTCAAATGGTGTTTGATCATTATAACTCAGGATTTATATGTAAACATTTTATTTAATAAATTACTTCCAGAAGGGATTGGGAAACCAATCCATGTCACCTTCTTCAAAAGCAAAATTCATCTTAGAGGAAAATTTTACTTCCTCTGATTATTATTGCAACATCTATTTTCATTTACAATTTTTTATATTACTGTATTTTGTTTTTTGGATATAACTGACAAAGACTACGAATTTAGGATGATATACTAGTGATGAGTTGTATTTGAAGGACATAAAAGTATTGGGAAGGAGGGAATCTAGAACTAAAGTGACATACCCAAGGGAACAATGTTGTCTACTCTAAAATGTCCATATAAACAGTATCTCTTTATGCTATATCTTGGATGATAGATCGCATTAAGGGCATGGGGTCATCAAACATTATTTCTATGTATTCCACCTTTTATCTTCTTTATAAACCCTATATTACAAATTACATAGATTCATTCAATGATAGTTTATTTAAATCAATTTTAATCAAGATGGTCTGTGGGATGCCCTTCGTATGTCAAACCAGAATTCTACTATGTGATCTGTGTTGATCATGCGAGGCATATAAGTATTCTGTATGGTTACTTATTTTCATAACATGTATATTACCTTGTAAAAAACATGCTAGTCGTAATATCTACTACTCTGAGAAATCATAACTAGAACATGTTCGTCTGAATACAAGAAATCCCTTGCGATTTGGAGTTCGTAGGCCCCATTTTCATGTTCACTACATTAACCCTATATTTTTCATCCTATTTTAGGGGATTATATGCCTCTCCGACATGAAAATTCATCAGTTTTCATGGTAGATAGTGTGATATTCTAGGAAAGTCCACCTCCACCAGGTGGAGCACCACCATGATCTTCATCAGCAGAATCAGGATATTCTAAGCCAAATCCAGTTGATATGGGGGACTTATCTCACTTATAAGTTTTATCTAGTGTAGTATTTCTAAGGTTACTCCCAATAATAGGAGATCCTTCTAATATATACATATCTTTATCATATATAAATTATTTATCCCATTATATCTCATTCTCATAAGCTAACCAAGATTCATCATTAAGGTCTACAACTTCTATTTCTTCTTCTTCTTCGATATATTCGTCTTATTATTCTCTAAAAAGAGACTCATTATCATCTGAGTAATCTATAAACTCATTGGGTAAAAGAATTGGATCTACTAGAACTCTGGGTTTAAAAAGATACTCTATTGGTTTAATTGTTTTTACAATTTATACAGGTCATCCACCCATTCCTATTTCCATGGATTATATTTGAATTTCATTGTCTTATAAATCTTTTCAATAAGAAATAATCTATTTGAAGAATTTATCTTACCCTCCCCTTGAGGAACTAATCCATTGTATTATAACAAGGCATAAATTATATTAGGATATGGTATGAAACTAAAACTTTTGGCTGGCTTGCATATCTCAACCATGTGTCTCATTACATATCTTTAATGGCATATTTATAAACTTATCTACATAGAAAAATAAGAAAAATAGGTATAGATGCCTCGGGATACTAAAGTATCATTTTCGTGGGTATATTACATACTAAATAAACTTAATCACGAGCCTATATTCACCACTCAAGTCAACATCAGTGGGTATTCTAGGAGTCCCATTTCAAGTGATCTCATCAAATTCAATCTAAAATTAAAATTTTGTATGGTTAATAGGATATTAACTGTGAAAATATTCATACTCTTTACTATGTGTCACACTCAAACACTTTTCCTAGTTCTTTGAATAGAATTCAAAAACTCCACCATTTATACTTTAATTTTCGGTGTCCCTTTCCTCTATAGGTAATAACTCAAGGTTTTCATAAATATCCATGATTAGATTTAGATAGAAATATCTAAAAAAATTTAATCTAATAATCCCATTATATTTCTTGAATCCTATTCCAAAGCAGTGAACAGATTGACTTCAAACATTCAACATCGCCTTCTTTTTCCACTAAAATTTTATGATCAATGAGATGTGAATTATTTAACGTCACTAATGAACTTTATTTGAAAACTATGATTCTCTATATTGATCATAAAATCATTTGATATATCATATTGTATATGCTTGAAATATTAGGATTCTTGGATATCAATGTTTTTTTCAGATTCTATTTACTACATAGTACTTTATAACATATTCTTTTTTATGTTCTCTTATATTGCTTCACTATATTCTGGTTAATTTAGGGCTTAATCTGAGTATGATGATTGTTACTTATTTGTCTCTATGAGATAAGTTTATGTCTTTCACAGCCTATTCAATCTATTTCTGTTTAGGACTAGTCTGATCATTGGAAATTCTTTTTTTAGTAATGATGATTGAGTTTCTTTTCATCTGCTGCTTTAATGATTGTTCTGTCTTAAAATGTTTATGGTTTTTGGATCTAATTTAGGGTTTCCACTTCTGTTTGGAACCTGTTAGGATGGATCTTTTATGTTACTCTGGTTTAAGTGGACCTGTTCAGCAATTCTGATTTAGTCCTGCTATTCAATTATGAGGTATTCTGCTTCCTGTTTCACTTCACCCACTTTAAAGATGGGATTATTCCTTTCTGTGTTAATTTGAAGCCTCTATGGATGGAATTTTATGTTGTACTTGTATATGAACTTGTTTAGTAGTTCTGATTTTTTGTTCTAATGTTTAATTCTGAGGTTTTGTATTCTTATTTTCATTACACCTGGGGTTTTCTGCTTCATTTTTAACTTTTCCTACTTTATATATGGGATTCTGCCATGCTGTCGAAATTTGAAGCCTCTATGTATGGACCCTTTATGCTATACTGGTATATGGACCCATTTAGCAGTTCTAATTTTTTGTTCTGATGTTTAATTATGCGGTTTTTGATTCATTTTTTCATTACACATGCTCTTTTGATGGTGATACTGCCTTGCTGAGGAAAATTTCAAGCTATCTATGGATGGAGAATCCTATTATTTCTCCTGATCAGAAGGTTAGATCTGGATAATTTTTTTTGTTGGTTAATTCTGGTTTTCTCTAGTTTTTATTCTGGTTTGCGGTTTTTATATTCTGGTTTGCGGTTTTTCTATTATGGTTTGGGGTTTTTATTATGGTTTACAGGAGCAAGGTGAACTCATAGTATCTAGGATAGGTATAGTACCTCTTGGTATAGGGATTTATGATCTATATATAGTGGGTGGGGGCTGGATGCAGGGGTGGGGATGGGTGCAGGAGGGGTGGGGCTGGGTACAGGGGGAGGGGGGCTGGGTGCGGAGTGAGGGGGGATGGGTGCAGGCTGAGAGGGAGTGCAGGGGGTGGGGCTGGGTGCAGGTGGTGGGAGCATGGTGTGGGGGTTTGGGATGGGTGTTGGGGGAGGGGGCTGGGTGCGGGCTGTGGGGCTGGGTGTGGGGGGAGGGGGTTGGTTGTAGGTGGTGGGGGCTCGGTTCAGGGGGTGGGGCTGGGTGCAGGGGGTGGGGCTGGGTGCAGGGTGAGGGTGGGCTGGGTGCAGGTTGGGAGGGAGTGTAGGGGTGTGGGGTTGGGTGTAGGGGGTGGGTCTTGGTGCGAGGGTGTGGGGCGGGGTGCTGGGGGAGGGGTTTTGGGTGTGGGGGGAGGGGGCAGGGTGCAAGGGGTGGGGTGCTGGGTTCAGGGGGTGGGGATGGGTGCAGGGTGAGGGTGGGATGGGTGCATGTTGGGAGGGAGTGCTGGGGGTGGGGGTGGGTGTAGGGGGTGGGGGCCTGATGTGGGGGTGTGGGGCTGGGTGTGGGGGGAGGAGTTTTGGGTGCAGGGGTGGGGGCTGGGTGCGGGGGGGTGGGTGTAGGGGGGCCTGGGTGCGCGGGGTGGGGCTGGGTGTAGGGGTGGGGGCTGGGTTCGGGGGGGGTTGGGGCTGGGTGCAGGGGGTGGGGATTGGTGCGGGGTTAGGGGGGATGGGTGCAGGTTGGGAGGGAGTGCAGGGGGTGGGGCTTGGTGCATGGGGTGGGGTTGGGTGCCTGGGGGGATGAGTTGATCATCACTGGTTCTTCATTTTTCTTGGTTACTATGTTTTAGAGTTAAGTTATGCTATATCATTCTTCTTGGTGTTAGAACTCTATAGCATGGTGTTTTACTTAGCACTGTGGCACAAGAAAATCTTCACCTGCATTAACTGCAACAATCAAAGTAGTTCATAATCCAACCTGGTATCCTTAATTAGTTCTTCAGCACATATTATGAATGTTGTGAGCAATTATTATCAAAATATTGGAGTTTATTATGGGTCTAAAAAAAGTTTGAATGCAAATTAGGATGTGAGGTAGAGAAATCAGAAACTATTGGAGCACATGTCAAAGAAACTAGAAGCTAGACATTGAAAAGGAGGATCAAATCTGGATGAAGGTCATGATGAAATGACAATGATGAAAAATTCATAACAAGAAAATCCATAAAAACCTGCATCAAGTGGTATGTATGTAATTTTTCATCTAATTTTCCACCTTCTGCATTTTATTTATGCTATAGTTCTTATCCATCATTTATTGTGTGTTTTACAGTGGCTTGAATGGAAATATTTGAAAGCAAGACTCTAAACAAGGTGGCCTCTCTTTCCCATGGGATTCTCCTCTGGGAATCTTTAAAACATTTTTAGATTCAGTGGATACTCTATTTATTTTAATATCAGAATAATTTTATTAATTATTAGCTAGGAATTTTACATCCTCTTTAAGACTTTATTTAGATTCAATAAGAGATGAATGATTGTGATTCTTCATCATTAAGAATTTTTTTAGGACTTTTTTGGTAAGAACCTTTTTATTCTTTGAACACTTTGGAAAGCGCTTCTTTTGTTTTAATAGGTTGAAACAATTCATTCAGATTCCATTTTTTTCATTTTGGCTTTTGCATTCTGGTTTCCAAGAGAAAGGTGAAAGCAAAGTGTTCTGGCCTGCTTCTTTTTTTGGGTTCTGGGTGAACACTGCTTCTGTTTTTGCATCTGTTTTTGGGTTCTGTTTTTTTTTGTGCTTTTAAAATGTATACCCAGGGTTCTGTAAACCGTGGGTATAGATGTATACCCACGGTTTATCAGAACCGTGGGTAAGATGAAATATGAGTGGGCTATACCCACGGTTTTCAGAAAACCGTGGGAATAGACCTATTGCGACGACACTGTAGCGGAAGGTTTTAGAAACCGTGGGTATATCCTATACCCACGGTTTCAAGGGCTATACCCACGGTTTAAAATCGTGGGTATAGGTGATATTTCCAGCAGTGTTATACCCAATATTTTTTTAAACTTATGGCATTTTAAATAATCAAGTATTTTGGGATTTTATTCACACAACTATTCATTTTTCATTCACTTTTTCATGATTCATTTCTTCAATCAATACGTACAAATAAATAAAATTTTACTCCACGTCCATGTTTTCACATTCCACCTATGTTTTCCTTTATGGAATCCTAGCTATATGTTTCTTTGTGTAACTATTATGTTTCTATCATTACTGATTTAAATGAACTTTTAGTATTCATTTTTATGATATCTGTTTCTGTGAATGATTCATTAATGTATTAAAAAATTGATATTATAGATGAATTTTGTGTGACTTTATTAAAATGGGGTTGAATATAACCCCCAAATATTTTGTGAATTTTTTTTCAAATTAATTTATTAATTTTGATATTTTTTAATTCACTTAAAATTGAAAATAGATAATTATATATTAAATAATTATGTTTTTCATGCGTTATATGAAACACCAAGTTAATAGTCTACTAAACACAACATAAATTTTAGCTTGATTTACAGGGATAACTGATGTTAGTTTTCATTACATACAACAATGAATTTCATTGATAGATTTCATAGCACGAAAGACCGAGTGTTACCAAACAATAATATATTATTAAAATATTATTATTTAATATAATAAGATATAATATAGTTGTTAAATTATTATTTATATGTAATATTAACTAAAATATTATAATATATGATTTAAAAAAATATAATATGAACTAATACATTACCAATTAATTAAAATGGGAAATTTAACAATCATTTGAATATAAAAAATATTTTTTATTTTATGATCCCAAAACTGTTTTGTATTAATAAATAAAACTTATCACAATTAGTGAGTGATATTATTGTAATATATATGTTATATATAAAATAAAATATTTTTGCTCTTCACCTAACATATTTGATAGACATAAGATAAAGGAAACCCAATTTTATTCATATAAACCAATATTATTATAGAGTTATTTTTACCACATTTTAATAGAGATAACATTTTAAATCCAATTTTTAATGTTTTATAAATTTAGATTTTTTAATATAAACTTCATATTTGAAAGAAAAACAAAAATATTAGGTTAGGGAAATTTTTTTGTATTTTTCTTAGAAGATTCATTTTTTTGATGAATAGTGGAAAATACTGAAATTTAATTTAGCACTACGTTTTAATATAATTTATTTAAAGTGTAAAATAAAATTTTAAATCTAATTTAAAGTTTAATTAGATCATTTTTTATCAATTAAACCAAATTAGGTTATTTTAATCAATATCACTTTGAAATTTTGTATAGAAACATAAAAAACTTCCATAAGTTTTTACTTTAAAATCTCGCATTTTTATCCCATTAGTGAGATTAAATTTAAATCAATTTAATAAACTAATATGATTGTAATTATGAAAAATGGATTCCATATTTGGAATAATTATAATTTATAATTTCTAATAAGTTCAACTTAGTTTATAACCAATAATATTAACGAATGTAATAAAAATTAATTACAACGATTAACGTTAATTTAAGTTAAATCAATTACTAAACCATATTCTTAAGGGATAAAATGAACTAAAAACTTTTCCAAGAGACATTTTATTGACATATTTAGTCCCTATACACTATTTCCTATTATTTATTCTATTATTGGATCCAATTTCATTGACCTCCCAGCTTTTTATTTGATAACATTTCATTACATTGTACAAACATAAGATCTTTTAATTTTGAATTTCATTAAAATAAGGTACATAATACATAAAAACATAAAACATTATTCTAATCCATTTTTAAGCATTAATAATAGGTTCATTCTATGTAAATTTACTACATCTCATAACCTAGGGACATACATCAATGGAAAGGGTGAGCATAAGGCCCAGTAAGGGAAAACAATCGAAACAGTTTACATGTGATCATGAGAATTATCAACAAGAACATGATGAATATCATAAAGTAATGAGAAATAGGAGTATCATATTACTATGAAAATTAATCATAACATTGAAATGTGGCTATAAAATTTAAATGATACATTGATAAACATATCATAAAGGATTGTCACCGAGGTGTCCTAATAATTAATAAGATTATTCACCGATGTATCGTACAACTTGTCATCACTAGAGATTAAATTAATTTCCCAATGAATCGAAGTGATATCAGGGGAAAAATTCATATTAATTAATTAATTTGAGAAAAATATATCACAATAAAATCCTTTATAAAAAACTGGTGAATAATTAAATAAACAAGTTTCATAGAAAAACCATGGCGTTTTAAAAAAGTGTTTAAAGAAAAGATCATTATGTCATTATTAATACATGAAAAAGTAATAAAGGTTTAATTTATATTAATAAAATAAAAAATATATGATTTTGACATATAGGTTAATAACACTAGAAAAAAATGGGTTTTTTAATTAACAAAATAAAATAAGGGAATTTCTTGAGAAAAAGAGGGAAATTTTGAAAAGAAAATTTTTCAGCATAACTGGTATGAAACATGGTTTTAGAAATTGGTAAAAAGATATGGGAAAAGGGTATACAATTTTTAAAATACGGTAATTATAGTAAAGTGACATAATAAAATTTATTTCGGACCATATTTTTAAAACTTTAATTACATACCACATAAAAAGGGATCATGAAAGGAAAAGAGAAGTTGAGGATTCCAATACCTTTAAGAGTAACTCCTAAAACTAGAGTATTGGGATCTTGGGGGTTGAAAAAACCAAGGGAGGAATATGTGGAATGTAAAACTTCTTTATTTTACATATGTATTAAATGGATGTTAATGTAAATGGAAAAATGGGAGGGTATTCATGGAAAAATAAGAGTATTTGTTTTTTAATTTCCTTAGACACATAAGTTGTGGTAAATGAAAAACCATAGACTTTCCCAGGGTATTTTTCCAGGGTATTGGAAACTTGGGGAACATATTATTTTATTTTCATCTACAAGAGACTAAATGTTTTTTATATTACTTATTAAATCATTATAATTTTATTAAACATTCCCAAAAAACCAAATTATATTTTTAATATTCATAGAAAAAATAATGTTTTTTAGAAAATTCTCAAAAATTCAACCAAACCTAATTTAGATGTTTTGATTTCAAAAATTATTTTTTTTATCATTATGACTATATAAATATTATAATTTTATCTTTTATATTTTAAAATCCTTTTTTATTTAAAATAACAGCGGATAGGGTGTGCATTGTGAAACTGCGTTATGAAATTTCAGACACATGAAAAACATTATTTTTTATTTTTTATTTAAATAGGAGTATGTTAACCACAATATTTAATTAAAATATTTATTGTTAAAAATATCATAGTTTATTATGATATTTATATCTTTTCCAAAAAGTACAATTTCTCTGTGAAAAATCAATTTATCAATTTCTAACAAAATTTTATTAAGAAAAACTATACTTAAAATGGAAATGATGGAATAAAAAAAATTTATACTAAGGAATTAAAATTTATGTATGTTGGGACTTGACACATAACCCATTATAAAACATTCATGTGACATAAGGGTTAGGTGTTCGATAGTGATAGTCTCATGGGGAGGATCAGCTAACATCACCCGAGTGGTGAGTTACACTAACTTGAAATTATCTCGTTGGATATTTAGTACAAGTTTAACATGTTTAAGCCCATCAAGTAATTTTTCATGAGAGAATACTAATGGCTCTACCTACCATATAATCTCCTTAAAATGGGATTTGTACCACATAACTCGACTAGTTGAGGCCCTCATATCTTTTTATTGTAATAATTATCCACTATAAATTATATTTTTAACATTGATTATAAAGTTAAAATTATTATTAAGAGTACTATTCCCAATGGTCATATTGACCAACCGTCACATTGTGGTCAAAACCAGATGGTCAGATTTCTATTTATACTCACATCATTATTAATGGGATAAAATTTTGTTGATTCACAATTTTAGGAAATAATAATCATTTAAAATGTTCAGGTCATTACATTCTACCATCCTTATGAAATTTCATCCCCAAAATTTCATCTTTTTCCCTTAGTTGAGAAAGGGATTTGGTACTTATAACTCATTGTTTCCTCTTTTTCCCACATGAATTCCCTATATCTATGGTTCCTTAAAAAAACTTTAACGAGGTGGGTAGTCTTATTGTGTATAAAATTGTATCTATAGTAAAAGATCTTCACCGGCTGCTCCTCAAAAGAGAGGTCATGTTTCAGTTGTACCAGTTTAGGATGTAGTACCTGTGAAGGTACATGTATATACTTCAACAAGATATATATGTGAAATATATCATGAAATTGAACTAGATTTTAAGGAGCTATAAGCTGATAAGCCACTTCTCTAATATGATCAGGTATTTCATAGTGCCCAATGTACCAGGGGTTCAGGTTCCTTTTTTTCCAAAACCACATGACTCTCTTCCACTGTGAAATTCGAAGGAATAATTTGCCTCCATCATGAAAATCCATTCCCCTTTGAAAGTTTTCAGCATAACTCTTCTTATGACTCTGAAAAACCTTAGTGTATTATTCTATGGAATTTAAATTCTCCTTCACCTATTTTATAAGATTAGTCCCTTTAAGATTTTGCCTCACTAACCTCATCCCATCAAGTAAAATATCTACGTCGCTTCCCATATAGAACTTCATAGGGTTCCATTTGAATACTACAATTTAATATTTTGTTTTATGAGAACTAAAATATTGGTAGATAGGGATCTCATCCAACTTAATGTTCTATTGACCTTGTTCTCAGCATGTCCTCTTGTGTTTGAATCATCCTTTCAGATTGATCATCAGTTTGGGGGTGATAAGTCGTTCTGAAATTCCATTCACTACTCCTATCAGGTTAAATACATCTTTATAATTTGGATTTAAACCATATATCATGATTAAAAATGATATAAAGTGGCACTACATGAAACCTCACCACTCCCTTTGAGTAAATCATTGAAATTAGGTCAAGTCAAAAATCATCCTGAATAGAGATAACATGGGAAGTCTTGGTGAGATATTATACTATAACCTATATCAGATTATTTCTTTAGGTTTTATTCATGATTCCTATAAAAAGTATATTTTTATATTTTTATTCTTCTATGTTGGAATTGGTAGTGGATTTAATACCCCTTATAATATATATCGATCTACCTTCACTTATTGAGACACCATGAACCATGTAGTGTAGTCGAAAATCTCCCTTTTCATGTTATCCCACAAATAATGATCATGAAGATCCCTATACATTTTTTCCATGACGTATAGGGTACGTAGAGTTATGAGATTCATCCATCAGCTCCTTATTTATTTTTTGAATATATGGAGCACATTTCCATGAAAAAAATTTAAGCACACCTTCTCGATTAATATTGAACACAGGAAACAATCCATTCTTCACAACTTCTAACTTTATATATAACCAAGGATCATTCCTTTGATATTTCTTGATATTCTCTAATAAATTATGGTTGAGAAATTAGATGTTATAGGTTTGATGATGTCCCTTCCCTTATGATTCCCACATCAAGTTTTACTAGGTCTTTGATTAAAGGATCTCCATGAATCCTCATCTTTTATAGAACAATAGGGTCTTTCATACATAATACATCAACATCATTTTTTCTCTTCTAAGATGATATTTAATTGAAAATACATACTCTTTATAATGATCCAACCATTTTATATATCTCATGTTCAATTGATTTTTTGTGAAAATATACATAAAACTTCAATGGTCTATTTATATATTACAATTCATCCCATAAGGATAGTGCCACCATATCAACATAGATTAAAAACCACAACCAAATCCCTGTCATGCATAGGATTGTTATTCTCATGAGGCTTCAATTGTCGAGTTACATAAGAATCCACCATATCATTTTTCTTGAGGTTTCACCCAATCCCTTTTAGAGTTTCATAGCTGAAAATAAATAATACATCTCGGATAGAGGGCGGAGTTAACACGAGTGTGGTAACCAATCTCCCCATCAGATCTTAGAAATATTCTTCACACTATTTTGTCAATATGAAATTAACAAATTTTTTTGTTTACTTGGTTAGTAGATTAGAAAGTCCGGATTTTTTTTCACAAACTTCATATAATATTTTTCTAAAACAAGGTAACTATGATTCATGGTTATAGTTGTAGGATGAGGCCACTCCCCCTCAACGTTTTTCTTGACAGGATCAAAAAGATTCCATGATTGGTTACATTGTTCCCTAATAAAGGAACTTGTTGTAACCAAAATTTACATTTTCTAAACATTCCAAATATCCACTCCTTTTTTATATTTTCTAATGTAAAACATAGATAATCTTCATGGTCCTCTTGAAGTTTTTAATAAAATATAATATCATCAATAAAAACTAACACAAATTTATCAAGGTAGTCCTTAAATACTCTATTAATGAAATCCATAAATATAGTAGGATCTTTAGTAAAGCTGAAGGGAATAATAAAAAACTCTTGATTCTCATATCTTGATTAGAATGAGGTCATTATAATAACATTTTTAGTCACCCTCAATTGATGATAACCTGATCTAATATCAATCTTGAAGAATAATTGAGCCTCATGAAGCTGGTTAAATAAATCATCAATCCTTAGAAGAGGGAATTTGTTATTTACTATGATCCCATTATGTTCTCTATAATCAATTCATAACTGTATTGATCCATAATTCATCTTCACAACAAGAACAAGTTCTCTACTAGGAGACATAATTGATCAGATAACCCCACTCTCCAAAAGAACATGGATTTTCTTCTTAAATTCCCTTAACTAACCAATATCCCTTCTATATGGGGTCTTTGAAATCTTCTTGGATCCGAGCATGATTTTAGTGGTGAAAACTACCTATCTCTCTAAGGTAGGTCCCGGTAAATCCATAGGAATACATAAATGTATTCCACAATGATAGGGAACTGTTATATTCATTTAGTTTAATTTATTTCTTCATATTCATCCATATATTTCATAAATATTGTTTTAGGAGGTGCTTATAGACATATATCAGGTCGAGATATCTCTCTTTTGAATAAAATTGGAGGATGTCTATTCATGACTACAAACATTAATATTCTTTTGTAGTTTATCTTAGTATTATACTTTGAGATCCATTTCATCCCTAGTATAATCTTTAATTACATCATGGAAATCAATACTAGATTTTCAATGAGACAATGCTCACAAAAGTAAATACTTGTGTTTCTATACACTCTTGAGTATTGGATAATACCCCATTGAGTTTCTAATAATATTTATACTTATATTAATTTGTGGATTGATTCTATATTCTTGAGAACTTAGATGAAATAAATGAATGAATATAACAAAAAAACCAAAAACATACTTTCTATCATTGAGAGAATAATGATAATACCTATCAATACATAATTTTGAGCTTCATAGTCAGCTAACAAGATAGAAAAATCATATACTTTCTCCCTAGGCCAATGTTGAGGCTGATAGTGATTCCCCTCTATTAACTTCGTATTAGGAAAGTTATTGGAAATTTTCTCAAGCTTTCCACACCTGAAGCATTGTACATAAGGCTGGGCCAAGACCATCTGTCCTTTGTTTTTAGTGTTGAGAAAGTAGGGGGTTCTCCCCACTACAACAATTCTAAGAAATATGACCATATCTTTCACACTTTTAGCATTTCCCACTCATGAGAATGAATTTACATAAATCATCATCCAATATTTGTTTCATGTGGAAAGTTGTAGTTTATTTCCTCTAATTACATAATGAAAGATACTCCACATTCTTGGATCTATTGATCACTTCTTTTCATTTGATTTTTGATACCACTGTATGTCACCAAACTCCAGTTGAACCATCAAAGCACATCACACCATCTCTTCATAGAAATCATAGTCTCTATCACATAGATTCTTCTATAGATGGGGTCTTAGTAAATTGAAGAACCTATAATAATTTCTAATAGAATACATGAAAAATATAGGGGTTTAATGAGAATGTCTCATAAATTTAATCTCAGAGCCTCCCAAAGATTCATTTTCCTTCTCCTTCAGCTCTAGGAATTCCTTATCTTTTTTCATTTTCACTGAGTGGGGGAAATATTTTCTAAAAAAAGGTTCCATAAACTCTTCCAACACCATTCATAAATATCACATCTTTGATTCATGTTTTTAACTAGTGCCCACCACAAATAAGATTATACATATAAGCAGTACATAATAAGGGTGAATTTCTCTTGTTCGGAATAATGGAGTTCTGAAGGGATATTTTCTATAGAGCTCATCCACTATTTAGAAATCAGTGGGTCAATTGATCCACTGAAATAAGGTGGTCATGGATAGATAAAGTACTCAACAATTTTTTTCCCATTGAGGTGAATCTAGTATCTCATCTTGATTCATGTTATTTCTCAAACATTGAGTTAGTTGAATCATCATTCTCATTATGTTTTCTGTTATGGAATCCATCAAATGGTCATCAGAACCTAGTCCATTGTGCTCACCATTTACACTGTTCATCCAATTAACCTACATTTTATAAATAATGAAAAACATAGTTAGAAACATGTTTCATGTAATATTATTATTATTCAGAAGGAATTTCATGTCTAATAACATTAGTATGTTATTCATTAACAATCATTATTTTTTTAACAAATCCTTCATAATGGTTCATAAAAATCTTGTGATTAACTAAACATATACCCCAAGAATTTAAAATAGGTGAATATTAATTACCATTATCATGTACCAGGTTTCACCGAGTCAGGCCCAACATTTATTGATGGAGTTGTTAGCCTTAAGTATGTTTGTGATAGAACCACGTCCACTTGTTTGTATTGAGACATGAATTTGTTTTCTCTGAAATAACTTACTTAATAATTCACCAAAATACTAGGTTGTTTTCTTATATTTAAAATTTTCTCTATGGTTATTCCTAATTCTACCAAATTCAAATTTTCACAAATAACTAAACTGTCCTTTGATACAAACTATGACATCTAACTTTTTTATTACATAACTTTTCATTGCATTGTACAAACAGATGATCTTTTAACGTTTTGCTTCTTGGAAAAAAGGTACATAATACATGAAAACATGTAATATTCCTATAATACACTAAAAATTATTTATTGTTGGTTCATAATATGTACATTTATTTCTTATCAAAATCTAGGGAGATACATCAAAGGAAAGGGTGAGCATAAGGAATAGTAAGGGGAAAAAATGAAACAATTTACATGTGATCATGATATTTATCGATAATAACATGAGGAATATCATAAAAGAATGAGAAAAAATAATTTCATAATAAATATAACATTAATAATAGCTTTTAAATGTTTCTAAATTATTTTAATGAGTCATTCATAAACATATCACAACTTTTGTTCACCAAGGTGTTGTTAATATTACCATGGTTATTCAAAAAGAATTGTTAGACTTATCATCTCTAAATATTAAATTAATTACCCAATGAATTGGAAAGACATTGGGGAAATTACATAATATGTATTAATTATGTTGATGAAAACATATGACAATAAAATATTTCATAAATAACCCTTGAAGAATAAAAGAAAAGATTTTCATTTCTAAAATCATAGTGTTTTAAAAAATGTGCAAGAAGAAAAAATCATTATGTCATTATTAACCCATGAAAAATGAATGCCGGATTCATGCGTGTTAATCCAAGAATAAAATATATAATTTTGAAATCAATGTGAATACACCTGGAAAATAAATAGGTTTGGGTATTCACAAAATAAAATTTTATTATTTCTTGAGAAAAAACAGAGAAATTTTGAGAAGAAAATTCAACAGCATAACGGCTACGAAACATGGTTTTAGGAAATATTAAAATAAGAGTTTAAAATGGTCTATCATTCCCAAAATAACATCATTAAATTAAATGTATTGAAAAACTATAAATATAAAAATAGGTTGGAAACATAAAGGACATAGCACATGAAAAAGGAACATTGAAAGAAAAAGAGAAGTTGATATTTTTCTTACATTAAAACGTAACTACTAAAACTCAATGATAGGGACCATAGAGGCCCGAGGAAACGCTGGGAGGACTCCATGGGAGGAAAAAATATCATATATTCAAGGAGGATTAATTTGAAGTAAATTTAAATGGATAAATGGGTGGGTATTTATAGAAACTGGGGAGGATTTATTTATTCATTTCATTGGACACCAAGGTAGTGGTAAATGAAAAATCCTAGAATTTCACATGGTATTTTACCATGGAATTGAAAAATTAAGAAAACCATTATTTTATATTAATTCAAAATATTCAACAATAATTTTTTATTAATTATTAAAATATTATTATGTCAATAAGAAAACAAGAAAACCAAAAATGCCTTTTTACTCTTTATGAGAAAATAATGTATTTTAGAAAATTCTAAAAAATTCAACATAACTTAATTTCAACATAACGACTTAAAAAATTATATTTATTTTATCAATATTTTAATCTAAATTTTATAATATTTAATTTTATATATAATAATCATTTTTATTAAAAACAATAGTTGATAGAAAGTGCATAGTGAAATTTCATATTGAATTTCTAACACTTAAAAAAATATATTTTATAATTTCTATTTAAATATGAGTTTTTTAACCATAATATTTCATTGAAATAAGTATTATTCATAATATCTAATTTTATGATGATATTTAAATATTCTTTAAAAAGTAAAAGTTATATAAAAAAATTCATCAACTTGCAACTCAGTTTTATGATGAAAAACTATTCTAAAAATGGATATAATATAAGGAAAATTTTATTTGTAGAAATGGATTACACTTAAAGTAACTAGGTAAATGAAAGATAAACACTTATAACACATGTATAAAACATAAGGGTGAGGTTTTTGATAGTGATAAACTCATGGGGAGGCTCAAAAAACATTACCATAGTTGTGATTTCCAATAACTTGATCTTCTCATGTAGGCGATTTCATTCAAGCTTAACATGTTTAATCAAGGATTGAGATTGATCATGATAGAATCCATGTGATGCAACCTCCCCCCAAATGCTCTGAAAAATTGGATTTATACAACATGAATCTTTTGGTGCGGGCATCATTTCTCCTTGATGCATTAATTATCAATTATCCATTATATTTAAAATACAAATTATAATGTTAAAATTATTATTACCTGTATTTTTTCCAATGGTCATATTGACCAACAGTCTTATAATGATCAACACCCCATTGAAACATTTCAATTTACATTGAAATCATTATGAAGGATATATTTTTTTATTACAAAATTACAAACAATTTCAAGAAACAATTATCATTCAAAATGATTTGGTTGTTACACATTCAATGTGAAAAATGTGTATGGATTTCCTTTGTCAAAATATTAAATGAGTTCCACTCCTCCTCCAATATAAAAGTTCCCCCTCTACTCCCACAGAATCAAACCTCTTATGACACTTTTTATGAAAAATGATATTCAAAAATAGCTCCCCAAAATCCCTCCCCTCTACCTAGAAGCCTCACTTTTAGATGAAATCAATCCACGGAAGACCTTTGGTGCAAACCAAAAGGAGTTACCCAATGAAGAAGTAACATCATTCCACAAGCTCCATTATTTTATTTTCATTCTCAAATCCCTCAAAAATAATTATAAATTAATTATATGAAGTCACCAATTTAATAAATAAACTAGTATGATCTTATGATAATGGTTTGACCTAAAATTACACAAACAACCATCTAATGGGTAATGAACATACTATTTACATGTACAAAAAACTACCACCTCACGAAATGATGATCGTTCATTTTTCATATACCACCTCTCATGGGGGAAATTGTGATAGATACTATATTAATATATGTTATGTATGATATTTTTAACATATTTATGATTCTTTAATTCTTTTTCAACAAATATGTTTATAGATTGTATTGTGTTCAAATACGATTATTTCTTTTGAGAAAGTGTGGACTATTACCCCTTCATAGAGATTTGATTCCTTCACACACTTTATGGACTGAATTATGGAAGGGGTAAGTTAAAATTTATGATATATATGATTTAATAATTATTCTATAATAATTTCATATATTCATATTAATACATATATTAAATTTAATCTATATATTTCAATATGTCAATAAAACAGAAACAACATTTATGCGTCCATATGACCTACCGTCTCAATGAACGGTGTATTAAATATTATACATATATATTCTATGGATTATTATACTAAAAATAAAATGAATATAGTATTTATCTATATATTGTTTTAAATTATGGTATCCATGATATAAGTATAAGGACAAAATATAAACCAAATTAAGACACATGCGAAGAATAAAGAGGATATTACCCAAAGTGAAACATTAACATAGAATTGCATACAAGAGGATAATATAAATTCATATTAAAAATAAATATGGTATTAGATATATGAATTTCGATCTGTGATATAATTATAATAAATTTATATTTATCATACAAAAATTTTATATGAGTTCGAAGAAAGTCACAACATAATGTAAGATAATTTCATTTCACTTTTTATATCCATGAGAAACATACCATGTTCACAATTATTTTATTTTGTGTGGTATATATAATGTCTGAAAACTTATAATATAATTATTATTTTTAAATTTATATTTATTAACATATCCATTATATGACATTTCTTTCTTGTGTTTAATGTATCAAAATTTACCAAAATCAGAAAGATAGTTTTGTCTCAATTTTTCATCCTTGAGACACATGTTTCCTCATGCACCTAATTTTTTTTTGAAGGTGTATGTAATTATATTTGAAATATTATATCAAGAATATATTTAATTTTATGAAATTTTAATAATTATTTGATTGAATGTTTTTAAATGGGTTGTATTTTTCAATGTTACCAAGTGTTACAAGTTTATTGAAATAATCTCATAGTTTATCAAGATTGTTTATGATTGTTTTTTAATTGATGAAATATTATAATCCATATCTCAAGATATCTCATGAATTTTTTTAATATCTGTTTATTCATTATTATCACATTAATGGTATCATTTTCCCACTATTTCGTATATAAGATAATCAAGATAGTGTTTTTATTGAAGTCTGACTTTACCTCTCTCTTTAGTCGAAAATCTATATTCCTTCCAAACTATGTTTTCTAAAAGTTTTCCATAAATATTTTAATTTGATACTATGGTCCCTAAATTACAATTTTACCCATGTTTTACCTTTCTAAAAAATTGTTTTCAATAAAGGATCATTCTTGTCATTTTTGGGTCGAGGCATTGTTCTAAACTTTTTGAGGTAAAAAAAGAATGTTCGGGATGTTCATATTTACCTTTTGTCATGGCCATGATTCCGATGAAACTTAATTTAAAATATTACAATGTATTTTTTTATAATCAAAATTTTTTCCTATTATATTGGAAATTACATTTTACATTGGGTTTCAAGGAAAGGTATTTCAAAATGTTTTCAACCTTCCATCATAAATTTTCAAGAAAAATAGTTTTCAAAATGATTTCAAGATACATTAGTAAGTTTTTAAGAAAATTGATTTTCAAAACATTTTCAGTCATCATTCATAAGTTTTCATGTAAAAATGTTTTTCATACCATTTTCAACATTCATACAAATGTTTTCAAATAAAATGTCTTTAGAAACGGTTTCATGAGTTCTTTATAATATTTCAAAGTTTTTTAAAAATATTTTGAAGCTTATTTTATATGATTTAAAGGGAAATGATTTTTTAAAAATGATTTAAAACATCTCTCTAATTGTCAAGTTCTTTTGAGAGAAAATGGTTTTGAAAAGATTTTATGTCTTAAAAATTGTTTTTCAAAGAATAAATTATGTTATCTTCAAGAAATGTTTTTAAATATATTTTAAAATTATTTTCCATCTAAAATGAGATCAATTGGTGTTACCCATGAATTTATGTGGAAAATATTCATTGTTTCCATCCATATTATTTCTCTTAATGGTTAATTTTTTCATTGCATGATGTTTATGAAACATTGTTTTCTTTAATGGGTTATATAATATTTAATCCCTAATATTTTAATGGGTTATGGTTTTGATAAATAATTATGTAACCTATATATTTTTCCTTGGGTTATGATATGATTACATGTTTATGATACCCATTTCATTTCATCAATTATGATATGATTTTTGATGATGTTGTTGCACATGTATGTACTATTTCAATATGACATAGGTGTGATCAATTTCTCTTTCCAATGCACTGATTAAAGATATATATCTCATGAGACAGACTAAGATGATCTTGAGAGTAAGCTTTGACAACTTAGATGGCCATGGGAGTGAACCATGACTAGAAAGTTGTTATGTGGAGTGAACTCGTGATACTAATATGGCCATGGGAGGAACCATGACAACCATGAAGGCATGTCAAGTTAAACCATGCTACTAATATGTCCTTAGAAAAAATTCCGTAACAACTATGAAAATGAAATTATATTTTTTTATATTCTTTCCAAAATTCCATTTCAAATTTCTATGTTATGATTTCATGGATTATATTATTTATTTAAATGAGATTAATTTATTATGATCCACTATGAAATATTAAATGATTAATGTTTTTATATTTAATTTGTAGGGTGTGATCTTAAAATGTTATGATGACATTCTAAGACCTTATAATCATGTTTATATTGACATATCTTCCATGTTTACACTCACTTAGAATCTATGACCACTCTTTTTTATGTTTCTTTTCCATGGTTTTTGTTGATATATTTATTCTATTATAATTTTAAGAGGGGTTCTAGTCCTGAAGAACCTAGTGGGAGATAATGTGGGTCTCTCATGTATAAGTGTTTACATTTCCATGCAACCAATCCAAAAAACTAATATGGTCTTTGAGAAACTATTAGTATATTTTTCAAGCATTACAAAAAATTTATGTACTTTCTATATATGTTAAGACTGGGTCTTTATGTTTTGGGTGTCATTTTTGATGGGTCACCATTAGATTCAGAAATTGGGTAAGAAGACACCAAGATATAAAGGGTTGTTTAAGATTATGGAGATGATCAGAATGATGTAATCTCTATTGGATATTTCAAAATGATATAGTGGTATTCATGATGTTTTTCATGTGTCATATCATTGGATGTATCACCCTAACCAATTTATTTTATCTATTTAGAGGATATTTCATTTGATGTCGATGCATCCTCTAAAGAGAATTTAGTTCGTGTTGTGGATCATTGTGATAAAGTCTTTTGGGGTATGATTGTGCCTTTGGTTGAAGTTTTTTCGAAGAATGGTATTGTTTAGGAAGAAACACTGGAGTAATATATAGATATAAATCTTAACTGACACAACATTTTATTACTTTGGAAGCCTAGTGATTCTTGGGATGAGAAGCTTGAGGATGAGCCTTTATAATATGGGAAGGTTATCAGATTACATAATTGGTGTATGTTTTTTTAATATTGTTTTGAATCCATTAATTTTTTCTAATTAAATGTTTACCGCATGTATTAGGAATCTTGGATTTGTTTTGGGGGTTCTGAACATGAAATAAAGGTGAATAGGGCCATTTTGTGTATGTTTCTTGGTTTGGGCATGTGTAGTGAAAACCGTATGGGGGGGTGCAGGTTTCTAAACTGTGAAACCGTGGATAGAGTCACTTCACATGGATGGCACAATAATAATCAAACCATGTGTATTTCCAAGGTAACCATGTGAAATGAACACCTCTTAGAGGGATGCAGGCATGTTTTTGGCGCATGGTTTGGAAAACCATGCGGCTAAACCATTCCCCCTTTTAAAAGTGAGAATTTTTATTTTTTACCTTAAATTATTTAAGCATCCCACCATATGTTATCCCCATTTATTCCTCCTCAATCCCTAGTGATGATCCATTTCAATTATAGATTTCAAATGAAATTTCTCTTCTGGTTCTAGGCCGTTCAGAGTGTTGTTGGGTGCTGATCAAAGCTCCAGGTAAGTCTAAAGCTCCTATTTCTTCCCATTTCATGATTAGAGATTAGAGATTATTTATTCAACTTAAAAATATATAAAACTCTCTTTTTCGGGTGGATTTTATATTGGGGCTTCAAAACATTCTTGGATAAAGATCTAAGGATAAGTTTAAGTGTACAGTTTTAATCAGAATTGAGGTAGGTAGTCTATACATTATATCCCATAGTTTTGTTATATATTTGTGGATGTGTGTTTTTTACATTTCGTCAATCTTGATGCATCTTTTTTTCATTTATATAAATTTGAAAAATTGTTTTTTAAACGGTGATTGGAACCCTTATTATCCTAGTTGGAGTCATTGAGTTTGATTAGATTGGATTAGAGCAACCCATGGGGTGTGCTAATATCCCTAAACATGGAAAAACATAAAATTAATCATATAAATTCATTTTCATAAAGTAGATCCAAATATGAACATGTAGAAATATTATTTGAGTTCAAAATAAAATATTTATAAATGATTCAATACTTTGATAATGACATAAGGTATTTTTTGGCTTAATATGAAATAGTTGAATATAATAATGTGTTCAGTTGTATGGATTATGAATTGTAGTTTAAATTCATATGTGGGTAAAGGTTTTTGAATTGATAAATGTGCTAAATTGGATAATGTATGGTAATTGATTAATATTGGATAATGTATGAGAATATTTGAATATACATAATGGTTTAAGGCACGAAAAAAGGGAAATGGGTTAAATGAGATACACAATGAAAATATTAATTTAGATAACAAGTTAAGGTTTGATTTTTATTTAAAGATTTAATTATTATGGAATGTGAATGTTTTGTTCAATGATTTTGTATGGTTTATGATATGGTATATGTGGAAAATGGATAAGTAAGCATGTGGACGTGGCTTGGTTGTGTGAGATAAGGGACTAAGGCTCCTTCAATAGGTCAGGTTGGACTGAGTCTCTAAACCCCACCTTTGAATGGACAAGTTAGGGAGTCATACCGAGGCTCTCGGCCCCTAAATGATGCATTGGATAGGACTACATATACTGAGGATGTAGGTTAAGTGTGTTGGGATTATTTAGGAAATGGTATCCCTAGTGAGATAGGGAACTTGACTTAATCCCTTATTAATTATAATTGAATGTCTTAATTTTTTTTCAAATGATATAAATGGATAAGCCATGGAACATATATTGATGATGAATTTAGTAATGAATATAGTATAAGAGAGGAAATAAATTTTAGTGATTATAATGGTTTATGTGATTATTATTGACTATTTGGACCCATGTTTTCTTTTATATACATTGTTATTTATTTCATTATAGAATGAACAATCTTTTCAGACTGGATATTTCTTGTAGACACTATTGGTGGTGGCCTACCATGTTTTAGACACACCCTAATTGGGCCTATATTGGGTCACTGAGAAGATTTCATGGATGCAAGATAGTAAAAGGTAGAAGGCCCTATGATGTGAGTTGATTTGGGATTGGGATGTTCATGGTTGAGGATCCAGAAGTGAATTCAAGACCCATTTTTTTGATTTTTCTTGTTGTCCTTATTATGGTGATTCGATCACTTTTGGCCTTGTTAGTATGGAATGACATATTAATTTATTGGTTGTGGATTGTACCCTATTTTGTAAATGGTAAGTAATGAATCTTTCTAGTTTATTGTTTCCTTTATTTCATATACTATCTGCAGTGGCTTACGCTGGTAAATAGGGTATAATCTACCGACATGATCCATTTGACCCACACTACTAGTTGAAAACCTCTAGCATATGGTAAGGGATTCTTGATGTCATCTAGAGACCATGTTTAGAGAACCAGTTAAGTGGTTCCCATTTTCGGGCCACTATATACATACTCACTTCCCAGAACATAATAGCCCAACTTCCCAAATCTATGGTCAAGGTATCGGCAAGATTTTCGGTTTTAATCATAAGAGTTAATTTATATTAGGTTTTGTCACATCCCAGATATGGGTTCCACTCAACGGGTGTGTTTCCCTTGTTTAGTTGATTGGCCAGGATACCCATGGGTATGCCTTGTTTGTAGCATGCTTTGAGTTTTCTTGAGAGAAAAAATATATAATTTCTTTCTTATTTGTTGGGCTCGGCCTGGTTTCTTGCTTACCCTTAGGGAAGTGATATGTTTAGCCTGAGGGTAGTGTTAATTTAGCCTGGGGGAATCTTTTCTTATACCAGTGGGCAGTAGCTTCTATGCCTGGGATCAGGAGACCAACGTATGTGCTCAGTGGCCAGAGTTGTTCTCAGCGTTCTCGTCACCACCATTGGATGGAAAATTCGGGGATGAATTGATTTAAGGGGGGAAGTTTGTAATAACCCGGTTCATAATCTTGAGGTACATGTTTCTTCCTTTCCTTTTTCCTTAAGTGTTTTTGAGAAAATAAGGAAAATGGGGGGAAATCCCAATATTTGTGGGTACACACTGTGTACTTTTCCTCATATGTTGTACTTTTGCTGTGTGGGATGGGTATACAGGGCGTGTAGGCCTGTCAGCAATGAAGGGTGCAAAAACTGATTACATGCTATGTAGTTAGCATATACATGCCGTGTAATTAGTCTGTAGGTGAACAATATATCAGTAGGAGTAGCCGCCAGAGGAACAGTAGTACACACTGGGTGCTATGAAATACACATCATGTAACCATGTCAGTTGATGAACAGTGAGGCGGTGGAAGGTGGCCTCCATATGAACGGTTTAAAAAATAGAATTTACATGCCGTATAATTGAGAGTACACGCCGTGTAGTTATGTTTTTTCACTTAAAACAAGAAGTAGCCTCCAATTTCGATAGAGGAAGATTAGAGCACTGGGAAGTCCAGGGAGAGAAGGCTGGACATTGGAAGAGATCCCAACCATACACCGGGACTCTGATTCCTTCATCGATGATCTCATTTGAACTGCGCGGGTGAGTTCTTCCCTCTTCTTGAACGACTTATTCCAATTCTTTCCTAAGGGGAAGTTATTTGGGTTTGAATGATTTATCATTCTTCCTAGATCTACGTTGTTCTTAAATATTTCAGAAGGTGTCGTTCACGTATATCGATCAGTGGAGATCAAGGTAGGTGGTCTAGTGTTTATTTCCAACTATCGCGTTGTTTATCTGTACTGTTGTGGAACTCTCCCATGTTTGGGGTGTCGTATGGCTGATGCAGTGATTGATAAAATAACTAGAATTGAATTGGAAAATTAATGAATATGTATAAACTATTGTTTGGGATCACTTCCTTGATCTTGGTCCACCTCGCAGGTGATTTTCCCTTGTTTATTCGATTGGACAGGATACCCATGGGTATGTAGTGTTTGTAGCATGATTTGAGTTTTCCTGAGAGAAAATATATATAATTTCTTGATAATGTGTTGGGCTCGTCCCGGTTACTTTCTTAGCCTGAGGGTAGTGTTTTATTTAGCCTAAGGGAAGTGTTCATTTATCCTGAGGGAAACTTTTCTTATGTCTGTGGGCAGTAGCGTCTTTTCTTGAGGGAAATATCTCATACGCCTGAGGGAAATATTCATTGTGCATGTGGCTATTTACCTGAGGGGTTCGTTTCTGTTCAGCTGAGGGTAAGGATTTCCATGTCTGAGTACAATGTTTAGTTTGAGTTATCACTGCGGTGATTTATTATGTTGTACCTACCAAGCTAAAGAACAAGTTTGGAGTTGATAAATAATAAATAAAATGGAAATGTAACTGGTAGCGATAGTAACTTTTTAGTACTGCCTAGTTTACTGTATTTTATTGTTGAACAATTTTGTTTCACTTTTTCACTGATAGTAGGTCATGGGAAATTGGTGGTTTCCTACTGGGATTTATTTCTCACACCATGTCTGGGTCATGTCTTGGGCCCAAATAGATTATATTTCTGTATGTGTCGATAAGGGAAAGGGTCCCTACAAAGGTGCATGATTGTTGTAGAGGAGTAAGAGAGCATGAGACGGAGCATAGTCTTGTGATGCTACTGAGTTCTCGTTTCACTGTTTTAGATTACTTTTCTATACATAGTAATTTGTACTATATTGTATTTTATTGCAATGTATCCGGTTTTGATTACTTTCTTAGACATAGGACATATTTCATCATCATATATATATGACTATTGGTTATATTAGGTTTCAGTACCGTTTTCCTTTTATCTTGAATTATTTACTGCTTTTGCTTTTGATTATGTTTGTATCTTCCTACTGCGCTACACTTTGACAAATGAGGGCATAGTTTCCAACTATAATACCTAGGCCCTCGCTGCTAGTTGGTAGCCTCTGGAATTTGGGGAAATACGCTTGAGGTCATATTACCAACCGGGTTCGTGGCCCCCATTGAGTGGCACCCAGATTCGGGATGTTACAGGTGTTAATTAAATGTTATAGAAAAATAATATTTATGTTGCAATTAGCATACCCATTTAAGGAAACACATTTACTTTAAATGTTTTAATACAGTAAATTCATACAGATGTATGTATAGTTCTAGTTAAATATACTTTCATTCCCAATTTATAAATACCTAATCATGAAAAGTTACCATTGACATTTTATTCAACTGTAACCATGATTTTATTTATTGTCTCAGGTTTTTAGAAGTCCATAGATGATATTTCAAATACACGAATCCCCATTCTCAATTTATTGAGGCATAAAAATTATAAATTACAATTGGTGTCCATTTATTTGCAAAAAACTTAATTTTCATCTCATGTAACTAAGGTTCCATAGAATAAACATATCATAATTATATAGTTAAGGTTCCATAAACAATAAATATTGTAAAAAACCATTTAGGATTATGTAGACACTATAAGTCACTTATTATTTTTTTCCTCTTTCTTCCCAACAAGAAACGCTAGAAAATATAAAAACATAGTGGATGAAGAACACATAATAAGAAATAAGACATTTAGAAAATTAAACAAACATGGCATGAAATAATTTTTAAATATTATTTATATTTTCCTATAATTATGCATGAATAAATAATCCCTTTCCATACTACCCAATGGTTGGAGATCAATAATCATCAAAAAACATCCTATGATATTTTTGTGACACAAAAATGAAAATAGTGAAACTATAATAGGAGAATAACAGAACAATTATTTTCATCCTTAACGATGTTTCCTTCCTCCTGAATATGGGATATATAGTCTTAGAAATAAATTATTAACAAGTTCTGAGACTTTATAGTTTCTTGTACACCAAACAAAAAATATTAAGAGAATAAGAAAAGTAAATCCTATGATACCACTTTGTGATTTCTCAATACCGATTCACTCATGAGTATCTAAGCCTATAGTCCAAAAGGCCAAAATCATTCTTTATTGTACACGAATGTCTTCTAATTAGCAGTAAGGGTGTATGCTAATATAGAGGGAAGGCTACACCCTCTTTATTAGAGAACAAAAAATGGTTGTAATAATAAATAAAGGATTTGAAAAAAAAATATTTCAATAGTATAATAAGATACTATTGTGTAAATAAACATCTAGATAATAATAACAAGTCAAAATATATAAGAAACTTCATATACTTATGATGCCATTTCTATACATAAAAATAAACAGGAAGTTGAGGAGCATACATACTAACAATACATGCATAAAAATGGGGAAAAGGCCAAAAAACTCCCTCCATGAGTATCCTGATCACTAGATGATTTATCTACTACCAACCCACCATTCAAAATAGAAATCCAGTGTCCATGAATGGGAAATTTTCATTATCCCTAGTTATATATATGAATTCTTCCAAGGTTCCAAATTGCGTCCCAAATAGCTTGTGATTAAATCTAATTTGGCCACCACCAATAGTTTCTAATAAAAAATATAAATTTGAATAGAATATTAAATAGTGTGAAATTATAAAATAAATTATTTAATACCATTAATTATGTCATATCAATATCTTAATGGGATACCCCATCGACTCTACCAACTTCGATATAACCCAGATGTTTCTAAACCTGAGATCATTTAGTTTATCCTGGGACCTAAGGTGGATTTATCCAGATTCCATGTATAATAATCATGTAGGATCCTAGGTGAAACTAAGGAATCCTTTTTCATAATAAGCTGAGCCAACTATTAGAAAAAGACGATGAAAATTTCAAAAGGTTTTGAGTGTATTCAAAGGGATGAACCTTGGTCATTACATGATAAATGCTTCTAATCAAGTATGAGGATCAATAAAACGGTAATCTCATTATATACATGATTAGTATCACAATGATATAATCCATGGAATTACATTTCTAAGGACATAAAGCTCAATCAAAATATATAATCGTGAAATTATATTTTCTATAGATGAATCTAAATCATCCTTTACATGTCATGGAATCCATGAATTTAAAAATATTAAAGAACCCTAATGTGTTATCTAACATTTTAGCCACATTACTGAATCATATGGAATCCTATGAGTTCCCCATAGGCATTCTAGGATAGTGATCCAAGTCCTACATAGACTTGGCCACACCTTTAATAGTGAACTAGGTCCATAAAAAACAGTCAACGTACATTTAACAATTAAACATTGGACCTGGTAAATATAAATTCCACTTTAATATTCCTAATGATTAATTTCATTAGGAGATTATCATACAAGAGATAAAATGGGCCATGTGAGTTTATATACCATAATATAATTCAGTTAAAACATTTTGATCAATCCTTTAGTAAAAGAAAACCCAATTACACCCATAGTTGTTTTTGTTTTAATAAAGAAGGATTTTCATGGGAATGTAAATGAACCCACCATGAGGGGTGGTTAATGTTAGTGTGACTAAACTTCAATATTTAGAATATGAATATTATAATTTCAAGGTCAATATCTGGGAATTTAATTTAAATAGTGAAACATTTAAGAGGAAATATATGGAATGTTTAGAAAACAGAAAAATAAAAGAAAATTATAATCATGAGATGATGAGGTGGACAGAGATGAGGATGGAGTGTAATGTTCCGGTTCTGGGTGCCTCTCAGTGGTGCTCCATACCCGGTTGGTCACATGGCCTCAAACACATGACCCAAAATTCCAGAGGCAACCAACTTGAATTGAGGGCCTTTGGCATGATAGTGGGGAAACTATGCCCTCAGTGGCAGTGTAAGGCAGTGGAAACAAATAGATAATAGTAGCAGAAGTGATAATAATTCCATACAATAGTAAACAGTGGTAGACAGGATACAAATAAACAACTGCATCACATATATATATATATATATCAATAATGATACATGTCACAAGTATCTAGGAATGTATCCAAACAAGGACAATGTTGTAATACAATAATAAACGAAGGTACAAGGAAAATAAGTAAATAAATCTAAAAGAACCATAAGACTAAGAAGTGTCCATTTCTATCCAGATCAACAATAATCAAGTACCTGAAGTAGATGGGTGCTTGACCTTATCTATACCTATAGTAATATAATCTGTTTTGGCCCAAAATCAGGACCCAGACAGGGTGTGAGACAAATCACAATAGGCAACCACCCAATGATCTGTGCCTAACAGTCAGTGAATATATATTTCATGCAATAAACAAAAATGAAGAAATAAATAAAGATGTACTCAAATGTAATCAGTCCTAAAGATTCAATCACATTCATTTACATTCATCAATTAATCAACCAAAAGAAAACAAGCAACCCTATAGGATGTTTTTATAGCCTACCCCTTCTGGTTCAACCAATCAATCTCAAGTAACCCTCCAGGGATGTTCTCAAAGCCTAACCCCTCTAGTTAAACTAATACAAGGATACAATGACCTCCAGGGTAATCAAAAATGGTCTATCCCCTTTGTTCTCATGCAAAAAAAAGACTATTTGAGGAAGCACTCACCATATATCCCCCTATAGTCTTTTAACAATAAACTACAGACACTCTGAGGAAGCACTCAACATAAATTCCCCCTTCAGTCTCGTAACGGTAACTATAGACACTCTGAGGGAGAACTCAATGTCAATCCCCTCTATGGTCTCACAATGTTAATTATCGACACTATGAGGGAGCACTCAATTTCAATCCCCCCTATGGTCTCGTAATAGTAACTATAGACATTCTGAGGGAGCACTCAACTTTAATCCCACCTATGGTCACACAATGGTAACTACAGACACTCTAAGGGAGCACTCAAAGTCAGTCCCCCTATGGCCTCACAATTTGATAAAGAATAAAGGATACTCAAGGGAACCCATCAAGTCAAGTCCCCCTATTGACTCACTACACGAGGTTCCTACAGTATTGTGTAAAGTAATCATGAAAAAATGATGTTCAACAACCAAAGTAAACCAAAAAGTACTACTCGGTAAAAGGGATACAAAGAATATCACAACATCAGATAAATAACCCCATCTTAACAACACTAGGCATGGAAATAAAGCATCATAATAGACAAAAATAGACCAAACAGTCAATATCAAATCAAACATAAAAAATCACCTCCATATCATGGAAAAATAACCCTATTTACAAACAATAGTCCTTACTCAAGAAAACAATCATAGAAGGCCTCAATAGTGTTAAATCCCTAAACAAGAAATACCTCAAATTAGGGTAGTGGAAAATTTTGCACATATAATTCAATGAAAAACTTAGGAAAGGCAGAAAACACCTACCTCGGCATGGTACGATCAATATACTCTGGCATCGGCCCTTGAATCGGACTATAAAGACATAGATATACAACAATTTCTAAAACATTCAACCATGGATATCTCACGAAAGAGGATAAATCAAGGAATGAGGCTCTAGAAGAAGGAAAAATGCACCGTGGTGATTCCATCACAATTAATGATGGTTGATTCGGAGAATGGACAATCGATCCGGGGCTCAGAGAGTCGCTCCAAGATGAGACGAGTCAAGAATAAACATTTTTACCAATCAGATGCGACCCTGGTCTGATTTAACAATTAAAAAGAAAAGTACAGAACGTGTAAATTAAAAGTACATTGCTTGTATATTCCTTTACAGGGCTCCAAATTTTGTGGTCTCCAGGTCACCCCACATGGCAATGTACTTGACCATTACACGACCAGTACATGGCTACCTGTGGTAACTGGGTACACGACGTGTACTTCAATGTACATGGCGTGTACTCCCTAAATATCAAGAAATTATATTTTTCGAAAAACACAAGAAACATAGGTTCCATACCTTAAAAGAAGAACCAGTTTCTTAAAAACATCCTCCCTTAATGAAATGCATCCCCGAATTTCCCTATGATGGTGTCAATGAAGAAGAATCCTCGAATTGTTCTGGCCACTACGCTCGCACCTCGGTCTCCCTCAACCAATATTTTCCTATACTCGCCCATGCTACCATATCACATGTACCAGAGGAACACACCGACCATGGAGAAACTTCATGCTTTCATAAAAAATCTGGATAAGAAGCTGTTCAAATGAGGTTTCCACCTCTAACAAAACCTCCTCAAGATAAAAAACATGAGACGAGTCTGAGAAGTAATGTCATAGCTTAGAAACGTTGGAGACGTCATGCATAGGCTATTACCTCTGAGGTAACTGCAACCGATATGCATCAGGCTCGACTCTCTCCAAAACCTCAAATGATCAAACATATATCAACAAAATCAATCCCTATATAATAATCCTCTTGTGTCCCAACCACGGTGTGACACGTAAGAAAACCTGATCTATGAACATGAACACTAGAGGTTTTCCCCATCGATCATCATAATAATTCTGTATTGACTGTGTAGTATCCATCGGCTTGGAAAAAAATCTATATGCTATGTGGTCTCCTGGAGAAGATGATGTCCCCGAATAGATGCCTCTACTGACTCCATCCAACATAAGGGTGATCAGCATAGCCTACCATAAAAAGCATCATAAGGTTCCATCTAAATAGTTTCTTGAAAACTATTATTGTAGGAAAACCCCCCAAGATCTATGTGCTTCTCCCAAAACCTCCAAAATCTAGGATGCATACTCGAGGAATGTCCTCCAGCACTTGAATAGTATCTTCAGACTGGCCATCTATTTGGGGATGGTAATCTGTACTCATAAGTACCTATATACCCAACACCCTCTATAGTCCCTTCCAGACAGGAGAGGTAAAATGGGAATCCCTTTTTGTAACAATGGATTTTGGAATCCCATGTAAACGTATGATCACCCAGATGTACAACCTTCCCAGCTCATCAACACTGAAGGTATCCTTGATCGTTAAAAAGTTTGAAACCTTCATGAGTCTTCCAGTGAAATACCAAAATACATCATTCTCTTGAGGTGACCTCGACAACCCTATCACGAAGTCCATCGTGATATCATTCACCTTCCACTCAGGAATGGGTAACTACTACCAAAGACTAGCTTGTCATTAATTCTCCTCCTCTACCATCTGATAGCTATAACACCTCATCAAAAAACATGAAAAATATCTCTTCATACTAGTCCACCAATACTGATGGTGTAGATATCGATTCGTATTGGTGATTCCTAGATGAACTGCCCAAACTAAGGAATGAAAATCCTGAATCATCTCCTCAAGTAAGTCTGCTAAAACGCATGTTCACCCATAAAAACAAATGATATCATCCACTCGTACTGTCCATCTAGGAATATGGTTCTCTCATGAGACACTCTCTTATAGAACTAGGCCTTTATAATATGATAGGTTCCTCATTCGCACTAGATCAAGTAGAGTAGAGGTAATCGCCACATATGAAAGGAATGTACCCCTATCTATTTTAACATCAAAATGAATCTCAAATAATAGATCCATAAGATACCAGTAATTTTTGGTCTTATGAATTGCTTGTATCTGATTCCTCCTGCTCAATGCATTAGGCACTGCGATGCCTTTCCCAAGCATATACGAAAGGTAAAAATCGTAGGATTGATGGTACGCAACCCTCATTTTCTCTTTAAAATTTAGATCATGCTGAGTGAAGATATACTTCTGAATTTTTTGTTCAGTGAAAAAAAAAATATACTCTCCCAACAGGTAATTTATCCAACATATTAAAGAATGAACAACTAAAGCCAAATCGAGATCATGCATCATGTAATTCCTCTCATGTGGCCTCAACTGTTAGACCCATACACAATGAATCCTCCTCCTGCATGAGAACTACATCTAGTCTGACACATGATGCATCAAAGTAAATATTATAGCTCCTTCCAACCTATAGAAATACAAATTATGTTGCTAAAGCCAACCTCCCTCTGATCTCCTGAACAACTAAATTGTAGGAACCTATCCACAGGTACTTCACACAAATCTTAGTTAGACCCATCAGTGGTGCTGCTATTCATGAAAATTCTTTTATAAAATGTATGTAGTAACCAGCTAGCCCTAGAAAAATCCATACCTTAAATGGGTTCTTCAGGTTATCCTAGGAAACTACTGCTCTCACTATCTCTGGGTCTATTAATACTTCTGTCTCAATGACAACTTGACCAAAGAAGTGAATTTGGACAATCCAAAAGTTTACTTTTGAGAGCATAACATATAACTGATGATCTCTTCATGTACTCAAAACAATAACAATATGTGTGGCATGGTCATGTCAAGTGTGAGTGTATACTGAGATATCTCCCACAAATACTACCATGAAAGAATACATGTATGGATGGAATACATGGTTCATCAGTGCCATGAAAACTGAAGGTGATTTTGTTAGACAGAATGATATAACCATATACTCGTATAGACTATACGTGATTCAAAACACAGTAAGAAGTATATCTAATGGTATAATGTGAAAATAATGATAAAATTATCTCAATTATATATTCAAGAAAACTCGTGATCCTTGAAGTTGATCAAATATATCATCAATCCTTATCAAGGGATATTGTTTCTTGACCATCAACTGGTTCAGCATCCGATAATACACACAAAGTATGAGGGTTCCATCTGCCTTCTTCATAAACAAGATAGCTGAACCCTAAGGGGAAGTTCTATGTCAGATGAAACCCTCTAGTTGTAACTCCTCAAACTACTTCTAGATCTATTGTAACTCTGGTGTATCCATCCTAGAAGGGGGAATGGACATTGGTGTCACTCTTGGAACAAGCTCAATTGAACATTCCACATCTTTCTCAGGAGGCAAACCTAAATTTTTTTCTTGGAAAGACATCCCTGAAACGATCCGACACTGGAGGAAAGTCCAACTATGAATTCCCCTGGTCATCTGGATAAAAAATATAAATCTTTCTTGTATCTCCTCCCAACCCATGATTCTCATGTCCAACTCTTATTTCCTAGACATCCCATTCGCCCTTTTGTATGAAAAAACTATCCAATGGGGATGTGAAATTCACCATACCGAAATAGAAGTCGACAAAATCCTTGAATGGAAATAACTACTCCATTATGGGAATTACATCATAGCCTGTCATCTCTAAGACATAGAGGTCCGAAAAAAGTGACACCCATCAACCTCAAGAGGGGACTCCTTGTAGTGACATAAACTAACCTTCCTTGTCCCCAACAGAGTGTTCAGCACCAATACATAACAAATCGTAAATATACAGAGGACAATGCTCTCCACAATACCAAGTGATATGAAACTATGGGAATCCCCTGTATCAAAGAGTGAATATGGAAAAACTAAGGCAACTAGGATCGTACCTCGAATTGTAGAGGGTATGGGATCCTGCTCCTGGTGGGTCTGCTCCACAAAAAATTTCGGGCCTGTACCGCTGACCTGTGACCTTTCCTGACCACACTGAGCCGATCCACCCTATTGTCGTTGAAAGCCTACCAACTGGATTCCACAGCCATGACCTCCACCTCCTCCTGAATAGTCAGAAAATATATAGTTCCCCAAATGATGGGAAACTGGTGGTGATTCTCATGGACGAGGAATAATAGAGGAACACCTATCACTAGCTTCTGGTGATAAAAACTGACAGAAATGCTGAATATTTCTCTTCTTGCTACATTATTAGAACTCTAATAGGTCTCTTGAGAAATGTGACCTCATATAACCACATTTACCACACTGGTAGCATACCACCTTGCAACCTGAAGCTGTCTCCCGCCTTCTCAGATCTCTACTTGTAGACACCCTGTGGTGATTTCTACTATCTACAGGAGAAGCACTAACACTAGATGATGAACCGCCCTGGCCCACTGCTCTAGAACCCCTCAGGATACACTCTATGATCAGCACCTGGTTTCATATGGATGGTATGGTCATCAACATTAAGATGTTCAACTAGGATCAAATTTAATGCCTGAGACAATCCTCAAACATCCATAATAGGAAAATCGCATCACCTCCAAGAATGGGTGTGAGGCACTTCGGCTCTGTGAAGCGAGAAGAGTGATCCATGACTGATAGAGTTCCATGCTCCAATCTCATGAACTCTCGGGCTTTGTCTGCCCTAAAATCTCCATGTAAATGTAATCATAGAAGGTACGATGTAACTCATCCCACGCCATAACCCGCTCGAGTACATCTTGTGAAATTACATCCCACCATCTATTTGATGAATCCTGAATCATATATGTAGAGAGCCTATCCCCCATCTATGGAGGTGTCTATAGGGGCTCAAAGATAGATAGAATGGCTCTAACCATGACACAACAAGCTGAGGACCTCCATCCCCTGAGAAAGTAGGAGGACGCTACTGCTGAAAGAACCCCGTCAACTCTGACATATATGGTGTAGGATACTATTCTCCCTGGACGGTCTGTATAAAACTCATGATGCCTTCTCATAACTGTGCATAAACACCTTTATCTGTAATGAAGGATAGTGCCAAGACATTCATGATGGGAGGCTTTGCTAGTAAACCCTAATCAACCATCTTAGGTGTCTGATCATTGCACTGTATTTGGCGTACAACCGAAGGACATTGTGGTGGTATGAATATTTTATGTCAAGCACACATCTTAGTTCAAGATTATCAAGGACTGAAAAGTAGAGGTGAATGAAAGGAATAGGAGAAGGAAAGAATTCATGTTTTTTAAAACATGGTTACATGGAGTGTATGAGACCTACACAGTGTGTTCCTTGAAGCCTTCACATGGGCATGTACTACGACACACCCTGGTCATGTAAAACCCCATACACACGACATGTTATCCCAAGACACGGTGTGCTCCTGAATCGTTTTCCCCTTCCCATCTTCTTCTACATGACTAGCCCACATGGTTCTCCATGAACGAGAATACACGGCATGTTCGTTCCAAACACGACGTCTACTAGAAGGATTTCACTAACCTGTGTTGTTAGTCACACGGCTGGATACGAGAGTTGTGCTACAAGGCGTGTTCAAGCTTCACACGGCATGTACATCCTATGTTTCATCCATCCATATTTTCAGTGACATAGGTGGACACATGGTCCCAACAACATAGAGTTTATGTATGATACATGGAGTATTCCTCCAATGATTTCCCAACCCCATGTTTCTACCCACACAGCCAGTGAAACAGTTAGATAAAACATAGTTTGTATATAAAAGTACACAACATTTACATAGGAAAAACAATTCCTTCCCGAACATAAGGATACATGGTATGTATTCAGCAATACACACCGTATATTCTAGGGTTTTCCAGAAAATAATTCTCATAAACTTCTGTGGAACCCCAAATAAAACTGAAACAAACATTAATGTACCAAATTGTTATCCGTGAGAGCCCATAATCTCCGCAAATCAATTTTTGGTATTTTATGCATGCCATATAATAACATAACAGTGCAATAATCCACCAAATTTATGTCCATGAGGGCCCATAACACCTCAAGAACCAAATATTGGCATTCATTCAAACGAAACCGTAGAAAATCCAATACCCTATCCAATAGCATGTATTCTATCAAAGAATCTATCACAACATCATTCATATCTAGCACACCATCTATCACAACAACATGAAATCAGTAATGCACCCTAAATGGCATAGTTAGAATGCATGAAATGTGATATCTATAAAGTTCCTATATGATGCTTGAGATGGAATACCATCATCTCATTATGTTGAAATAGAAACAGAA
Organism: Viscum album; assembly: GCA_963277665.1. Lineage (NCBI taxonomy): Eukaryota > Viridiplantae > Streptophyta > Magnoliopsida > Santalales > Viscaceae > Viscum > Viscum album. The sequence goes on from OY728159.1 coordinate 1,929,149,298, forward strand.
CCTCAATATTATCAATGTTAACAACAATAAATATGTGTATCACCCAACTGTGAAATCAAATCAATTGTAATATTTGAAAAAACTAGAACAATAGAAATATATGGGGAAATTGGATTTCCCTGTATAAGGATTAGCTACCTATGGGTAGAAATTATTGTCAAATACATATTCCTTCATATCCTTATCTACAGGATCTAATATAGTAAGTCATGAAGAATAGTATTCCTATGATACCACTTTGTAACATCCCATTTCTGGGTTACGTATAGAGGTGACCCGTACTTGGTCGGTCACATGGCCTCAAGCGCATTTTCCCAAATGATAGAGGTTTCCGACTAGCAGTGAGGGACTTGGGTGTGATAGTGGGGAAAATATTCCCTAATTGGAAGAGTAATGCAGTGGAAAGAAATAGATAACAATAGTGGAAGCAATAATAGTACCACACAGAAGTAAACAGTGGACGACTGGAAGAGAATAAACTATTTTAGCAAATATATATATATATATATCAATAATGATAAATGTCACAAGTATCTTGGAATGAAGCCAAACAATTCACAATGATGGAATACAACACTAATCCAAGGTACATGATAAATAAGTAAATAACTAGGGAAAAATCACAATCCTCATCTTGTTTCCATGATCTCCAACTCTACAAAAATCAAGTACATGAAGTAGAAGGGTGCTTTCCCTTATCTGTACCTGCTACAATATAATATGTTTGGGACAAAAATCATTGCCCAAATAGGGTGTGGGATGAATACATTTAGGCAACCACCCAAATATTTTTTCCTAACAGTTAGTGAATATAAATGGTAGACAAAAAGAAAAAATGAAGCAACAAACAAAGAATTACTCAAAAGTAAACAGTCCTACAATTTCAATTAAATTCATTTTCATTCGTCAATTAATCATCCCCACGAAAACAATCAACACTCTAGGATTTTCTCACAACATATCCCCTTTGGTTCAACCAATAAATCTCAAATTAACCCTCTAGGTATGTTCTCATAGCCTAACCCCTCTGGATCAACTAACACTATGATACAAAGACCTCCTAGGAAAGCTCACACAGTCTAAACCCATTGGTCTCATGCAAATAAAGACTCTTTGAGAAGGCACTCATCATCAATTCCCTCGATAGTATTTTTACAAGAAAATTCAGACACTCTGAGGAAGCCCTCAATGTTATTCCCCCCTGTTCTCTTGTAACGGTAACTAAACACTTTGAGAGAGAATTCAACGTCAACCCCCCCTATGCTCTCACAATGGTAACTATAGAAACTCTAAGGGAGCACTCAATGTTAATATCCCATATGGTATGGAAAAGGTTACTACAGACACTCTGAAGGAGAACTCAACGTCATTCCCCTCTATGGTCTCGCAGCATGATAAAGAATAATATACACTTTGGGGAATCCCTCAACGTTAAGTTTCCCTCTGGTCTCACTACACCACTTTTTTATAGCCATGTGTAATGAAATCATGCACAAATGATATCCAGCTGCAAAATTAAATATAAATTTACTACATGGATAAACATCTACAAAGTTTATCACAACATCAGATAATTCACTCAATCCTAACAACACTGGGCATGGAAAGCAAGCAGCATAATAGGAAAAATTAGACCAAATGTTCAATATCAAATCAAACTTGAGAAAACACCTCCATATAATAGAAAAATAACCTTATTTACAAACAAAGAGTCCAAAATCATGAAAACAAGCAAAAAAGGCATCAATATGCTTAAATACCTAATCATGCAATACCCCAAACTAGGGTATTGGGAAATTTTGGACATATAATTCAAACAAAAAAATACGGAACAACACAAACCTCATATCTCCATATTATATGACCGATATACTCCAGTGTCAGCCCTTGAATCGACCTAGAATGATGTAGATCTACAAAAAATTATAAATTGATCAACCAAGGATATCTCACGAAAGAGGAGAAATCAATGAATGGGCATAGATGATGGAATTACTCACCATGGGGATTCCAATTCAATCGACGACGATTGATTCATAGAATGGATGATCAATCACGGACTCAGAGAAACATAACACCATATAGTTTCTCTTGGATGAGATTAGTCAAGAAGAATGAGTTTATGCCAATTAGATGCGGCCCATGTCCAATTTAACAAATAAAAAGAAAATTAAATAACTTGTCATTAAAAAGTACATGACATGTATATGCCTTAACCGAACTCTCCTTTAGGAAGTTTCCAGGTCACCCCACTCAGCAATGTACTCGGTCGTTACACGGCCCATACAAGGCTACCCGCGGCAATTGGGTACTCACCGTGTACATCAATGTACACGGCGTGTACTCCTAATATTTCCAGATACTCATATTTTTATTAGAAAACCAGAAAAACCGGATCCATAGTAGAAAGGAAGATATGGGTTCTTACATTAAATGCCATCAATTTATAGATATATACCTAATAGCCTTTCGACAATGTAGAGACAACCTGTTATTCCATGGTCTCCTTCTGTTAATAAAGAAAGGAATCTCCCATTTTCATTTCCCCCTTTTTGTGGCTATTAAAAACTAATTTGACAATCTCCATGACCTTATCCATGACATGGCCCAAGATGTGTTAGATCCTATGATTCTAATGATGACTTGCCACTACAACGTATTATAATAAGCTTAACTATTCTATCTTCACCATTCCTGATTCTTTGGAATAATGAGATTGAGCTCTACATGTTACGTAGACACTCCTCTAAAATAACATACCCAGTGATACACCATTCACTAGGAATTTCCGTGCATATTGTCTCACATAGTGTGACTACCCATGTACTGCACCCAATGCCATGAAAAACTAGACTAATTCATCTACCATGGTGCATACAGGCAGCAGACGACCGACCTCCAAGAAACCAAGTTTTATACATCAAGAAACACATCCTATAACATGATTCAGAGACCCTAAAAAAGTGTAGATAACTTATATATCTTTTAGAAAACCTCTATATTCTTCAGCACCACAAATCCCTAAAAAAATATAACTTAAGGGTTTTTTGGATTCCATTCCCTCACATAGGTTTAAGTCATAATAAAATTATTTAATGTTTATTTCTTCTTATACCACTAGAAATCATATTCCAACCATCTTAACATAATGAAAATAATATATTCCATGAAATTAAATTTTATTATGATTAGGGAATAACCAATTTCTTCTTTCTTTCCATCCTATGGGAAATGAAAACATTATTTGTGGATATATGTGGACTACAACCACCAAAAAGTAATGTGTTTAATTTTTCATAACAGCCTCATGTGGATGGTTATAAATGTTAAATTATTGAATATATATGATATATATGAAATTAATATTTATTTTTATAAATAATATATTATCTACCTTCATACCCATCCATTCCTCGAAAAATGATTATATCGCTTGTGGGAAAGTGTCGACTACCACCTCCAAAAAGTAGTTTGATTCATTTCCAATTATTTATATAAATGAATGATTATAAAGATAGATTTATTGAATAAATATCATATTTATAATATTATTATGATTATTTAAATTAAAAAATGCATTACTTTATTATATTTCTATCTGTAATAAAAATAAAAATGTCATTAATGATTTTGTATGAACTAACGCCTCCATGAAATGGTGTAGTTCATTTCTCATGACTGCCTTAAATGAATTGTTCAAAATTATATTGAATGTATAAAAATGATATTTTTTGATGATTATTGAGATAATAGATTTGTGAACCATTTAACCATGGACAACACACCAATGTTAATTTTGGATGTTATGATCCGAATGACCAAAAAAAATTCACGATAAGCTTAACTAACCATGAATCAAAATAGAACATGATAATAAATTAAATCTCAAGAATAATAATTAGATAATTCTTGGAAAGGTTTTTTTTGAACTTATATAATTGATATATAATTATTTTTCGATGGAATAATTGTCCGAACTAAGAGTGTTATGATGTATGTATTTTCTCATAAATTTTAAAAAATTATTTTATTTAAAAATCATTTTCAATTTACCATCTTCAATTATCTTTTGATTAAAAATTAACCAAATTGGTAAGGGTTTTTTTCATTAAAACCTAATTTTAAATGTTTTAAAATTTATTTCCTCAATTTTCATTTTTTTAAATTATTTAAGAATTTCCTTATATATAATTAAAATATTATTGAAATTAAATATTACCTATTTTCAAACATTAATTTTTATGGTTTTAAAATGAATCCCTTAAATTTTTCATTACTATGTCTTTTTTTACTTTCTTATAAAAAATTGATAGAAGACTGTATTTTATAAATTATACATAATTAATGATTTTACCTTTGATTATATACTTTATTTGTCATAAATCATTATGTATTAATTTCTATGATTTTTAATAAGATCATATAACCATTGTTTTGTTAATTGTGTTGAATATTTCAAGAAGAAAATTATTTTTCATCTCATTTTTTGAGATATAATGATTTTTTTCTTATGGGATAAAATGATAAAGTATATGAGTTTTTTTATGAAATTTAATGTTATTTGTTTATTCATGTTATAGTTCTTTTTAATTTTATATAATTATGGATTATCCTGATATATATCTTCTGATCGGTGAGCTAGATATATAAATACAATACATTATACAATGTGAAGGAGTTAACTAGATATATGTTACTTTGAAGTGATATACTTGAATTAACATTAACGTGTATTCCTTTGTAATAGTTTTGATGGGTTATTAAAATAATAAACTCCCAATTTTACTATATAATTTTGTATTTTTTCATGAGTTTTTAGTTGAAATATTTTTATTTTATGAAATGTTATACAATATTTTAAAAGTAAAAGGTTTGTTTTCAGGAAAAATCATTTTTAGGGTTTATCATGTATTCTCAAGATTAGACTCATAGTTCTTATACTATATTTATTACATTAAAGGTCTTTATTTAATTAATGGTTTATTTTAAAATATTATTATGAACTATTGTATTATCAAAATGTTTATAGTGATAAAGATAATCATTTTTATTGGTTTTCATGTTTTCCAGAAAAAATTGGTTTCCATTATTTTATATATACCTTATTTATTTTTCTCTCATCCCATATATATAAATGTTTTACATGGGGATAATGTTGTGTATAAATATATCATAATTATATCTCAATATATAGTGATTTTCCCTTAAATAATGTAACCATATATTTTATATCCTGTTCTTGATATAATTTGGAAAATTATTTATTTCGATGAAGAAATGGGTTATTTATATGATTTTATTAAATCTCAAAAATATTAACATAAACGGTTTTTTTATATGATTTTATAGGATGGGTATTTAACAAGATTAAGGATATATTGGGTGAAATGTTATAGGTTCTATAAAGAATACATGATTTATGTATATATAACTATTTGGTTTATCAAGTGATCTACTATGAAAAATATTAGGGAAGAATTTTGATCATATTGGTATAAAATGTATAGATCACCTTTTGGGTTAATACCACCTTTAATGTTAATGAAATAATTATTAATTGTGATAAAAGTGTTCGTATTGAAATTTATTCTTAATTAGTTTTTTAGATATAAATATTTTTTTATCTTGAAAGAATATATGTTGAAATAATTATAATATTTAGGTTTAATGTTTGGATTTCTTTTTGAAGTTTTTTCGTGCTAGTAATTTTTAAAATGATTTATGTTGAACTTTTTCTTTTATTGCTGATGTTTTGGAGATATAATTTTTATTTCATCATATAATAGATTATTCTACTTGCAATAATGTTTTTTAGTAATTGGAAAAATAGAAGAAGAAAAACTTTTCATCATTTTTGGGAACTTGCAATCCAATAAAAGGTAATTTTTGTGCTTTAGAGATGAAATTGTTTTTCATTTATCATTTAGAATATGGGTCTAAGGAGAGGTCGAAAACAGTTCGAGAAAAAATAGAAGGATGAAACTGGGGAATGAAATAAATTTAGTATATTTTATCATATTCTATAAATTGTTGTTAAAATAAGTCCTTGAGATAAGGAAATATAAATCAAACACTTCTTATATGAAAAATTTCACTCAACTATCATGGCATTATTTTTTAACATATTTTACTAGAACAAGTCTCAATATAATTAATGGATGGTTTATGAATTTTTTTGGAAATGTTATGTATTATAGTGTAAAACTATACCTAAATATTATTCACAAAAATAAATATAATAAATATTTATTTCCACTTATTTTTATTTATCATCCACTCCTTGGAATTTATTTTGAAAATGTTTAAAATATAATGTACATCAGAAAAAAGATAAAATTTAGAGGGAAATTTTTTTAGGGGGGAGAAAATGTAACACGCATATATTTTAGTTTATATTCATTTAAATTAATACTATTTTTATAGAATATAGAAGAAAGAAAACCAATATTAAAGTAACCACAACATTATTATTTAAATATTACTATTTTAAAATTTTCATTGGATTTACATGCATGTATAAGAGAAACCATAGAACGAAATATATATATAGAGTAAATTTTTACCAAAAAAATATTTATTTATCTCTATGAAATAATCACTAAATTCTGAATTATATGAATTAAATCATATATAGTAAAAATTATTTTCTGTTTTAAAAAAAACAATTTCTATAAAAAAAAATTTCTATATATTTTATATGTTTCATTTAAATTAATGATTTCACTTATTTAGAGTATTATAATTGATTAAAAATAATTTTTATACATTAAAACTATTGAATAATAACTCATACATTGAATATAAATTTTTTATAATGGATGATAATATCATTTTACGGAAAAAGGAGAATGTTTTGAAAACTGTTTTATGTGTGAAATTTATTTTTATCATATTCAATTAAATTAATAACTGTTGATAAATTATTTTGATGAGATTTATTGATAAAATATTTAATTAAATAAATTAACAATAATAATGTGGTTGTTTCTAGGAAAGTAATGTTAATAAATTCATTTTATGCTTTAAAAATACATTTGTTCTAAAAATGTTTTTGACCTATTTTCTTTGCGAATAGTAGATTTATTTTCTACCAATTTTAAAAAGGTTATGTAAAAAAAATTAATTCAATTTTGGATTCATTATATGAACTTTTTCAGGGTGAATGTTTTTGTTGAAATGGTTGATTTTAGATTGAATTGTGAAAAGTAACAGTTTTTATAAATACTGTAATTTTTATAGCATCATATTGATGTATGATTATTTTAAAAATGAATTAATCATTTGGATTTATAAAATATGTGTATAAGAATTGAAATAATAAATTCAAATAATTTTTTTAAATTACTTGACCCCTTCATGACTTTTGGAAACATAGATTATATTTTATTCAAACGAAAACTATTTTTAGATCTTTTCATATAATAGTATGGTTGGAGGGTGATATTAGGCATTGTAATTGTTATAAAATCAATAAAACCAATTTTTTTAAATAATTATACAATATATATTTTTAATCACAAATACAAAGTAATACTTTTCCTAAATAAGTATAACTTCATTTTTTCACATGAAATTCATTTTTTTTCTAAATTTATTTAGTTATTTGTGTCATTATATTTTATTTACTTTATTTTAATTTTGAAAATTAAATTTAATAAAATGAATTTAATATTTTTACCCATCATTTGAATAATTTTTAATTGGTTCAATTCAATTTCTATTCAAAATGAATAATTACCACGATAAAAGTACGCCACCCTGGTAATGGTAAAAAGGTTTAGTGAGGATTTTAAAGTAAGAGATAAACCTCAAAATTTCTCATAAACATATCTAAATATAATTTGTTGAGTGGTTTTGGACCTTGAGATATATTATATTCTAATTGAGTTTCTTTGGTTCCACATTACCATGAACATAAAAATATATTATTTTAAAGTTCTTAATATTTAGAAGAGACCCAATGTCCTATCTTATAATACGGAACCTCCACTAATAACTTATACATGAACTTCTAGCACTATATCTTGACTATGTTATTCCCAAATCACCTCAAAAACTTCACTCTATGTCCTAAAATTTCTTGGACTCCCAAATTTACCATTCCAAAAAGGATTATGTGTTATAAAAAATGAATATATGCAAAGGGATGGTATAAGTCTGATTCAAATTTTTTCATATTTATTTCATTTTATTGGTATGTAAAATATGTTATAAATATATTAATATAATTAAATTACCATATTAAATATAATATTTTATTTTATTTTTATGAAAAAAAAAATTTCCACCTTGTTTCCATCCTTTGGGAAATAAAATCTTCACTCGTGCATACATGTGGGATTCCACCTCTCCAAAGAGATGTGTTTATTTTTTCATAACCGCCTCACATGGATGGTTATAGAGATAAAATTAATTAATATAATATATTTATCTAATTATTATGGTTATTAAATAATGAATTAAAACATAAATTCATACCCATCTAATCATTGGATAATTATAACATCCCTCATGCATTTGTGTGAAGAACCATTTTTACAAAGTGATGGGATTTGTTTTTTATTTTCAACTTATATAGTTGTTTATAATGATATACTTAATGAATAAATGTAATACATATAATAAAATAAATATTTTTAAAGATATTCCATCATCTTAATTATTTACTTTCCAACTATTATAAAATGAAATCACCATTTATGAGTACATACGAGTTGTTGTCTCTATGAAATATTGTGATTAATTTTTTATCATCACCATATATATACAGTTGTAAAAAGTATATTTAGTTTTTTAAAATTATAATAATAACATGTTTATAATTTTATATTTAATGGAATCAAGATACATTTAACCATGGTTAGGAAACCAATGTTGTAACACCCCACCCCTACCACATTGGCTTGAGGAGGCGGTGAGGTCTACTTGGCATTACACGACATTCCCAAGATGCCAAAGGCTTCAAATAAATGCCGTGGTCTTCTAGATCATGGTGGGGAATGATTTTCCATTAAGAAAAAACCATCCAAACCATCCATTAACCACCACTATATGATTCATGTCAATTAAACATTCCAACTTGAATTCACAGAAGACAACCATGTTGTTCCACCATATGGAGTTGACTTTTGAAATCGAAGAGGATTCCTTGGTCAGTTTCATTCGGTCTTGGACCTTATAGGTTTAATCCATGATTTTTGAATTCATGTCATACGTTCTTGACACATGATATGCCGATGCTGGTTGTAGCTAATTCTTTTCTCTATTTATTTTTATTCATCTTTATAAGACTACTTGTTATATCATGTTCCTATAGACTACATTGCATAAATTATATTTACAGAATCATTTATTTTATATCTAAACACTACTCCAGCTTATATGCATTGACTAGATTGGTTATGGACACTTCTAATGGTGGCCTTAAAAGTATATCTCACACCCTTTTTGGGCCACCAAATTGAATCAGAACAGAATTCACAATTATAAGTTGGTACAGAGGAAAGGGTCCATTCCTTGATGCTTGATTTCGTATACTCTAATGTAGTGTGGGATTAGAGGACCAATCCTATTATTTTTATGGTATTCGATCTATTTTTTTGGTCTTTCAATATTTTTATATATTAAAGGTTGAATATGATTATTCCCCAATATCCCATGAACTTTCCACATTATTATATCAACAAGAAATGATTATAATAAATTTTCAAAGGCATTGGATACTATTTATTTCATTTTTTTCATCATAGTTGAATCGATTACTTATTCACATGTTGGTAATTTATTTATTATTATTCCACTATTTATTTCTATTATGATTCAATTGTGACACACACTTATCATGAGGGTATATTCTCCCCCACCATCCTCTTACATATCCTCAGTACTAGTTTCCACTCTATGTCATATGTAAAGATGTGCATGATGACATGTGGCCACCAGATCATCTATAATTGTGGATTGATTTGGTAAAGGACATAACATATTAAATATGTGATATTTATGTCATATAAATTATTTACATTTTACAGTTAGAATTGACACATTTATATTTCCATTAATATTATATATCTAACATAAATTCATTATAAAAGAAAAAATAATTGATTTTGTTTTGGAAATAAATTTAATGTGGTTTACAAACATAATAAAGGATTTTAAAAATGAGTATCAAATATTATAAAGTGCTTATAGTTTCATGATTGATGAATTATTCCTTAATAGTTTACCTCATGATTAAATATATTAATTGGTCAATTATTTAGATTATTTACTATTTAATTCATATATATAAATACTATATTTAAAATTATGATGTATGTTACAGTATAATGCATTAAACAACTTATATAAATTTTCATACCTTACATTATAGAGTTAAAAATTTGGTAGGGTCATTCATTGTTTTTTTATACCGTTTGTTTAACTTATAATTGGTTATGAGATTTAATTAAGAAGTTAATTATGATTTATACATATTATGTATTATAATTGTGATGGGATTGAGATCTCTCTTGAGAAGAATTTCCATTTCAATAGGGTCTTTCTTCATATTTATCCCAAACATTGAGGCATATGTCATGTCTAGAATAGTGGGGGTCGACTAACTATCCATATAAAACAACACATGTAAGGATTTTTAATTTCATATAATTTTAATAACTTTAAATGAAATTATTTCATGTACCTTATGAATAATATTAATTTATATATATATTAATATAAATGGATTTTGATTAGAGTTTATAATGAAATCTTTGAGTTGTGTAAATAGAAACACATCAATATGGCCAGAACATAATGATTTAGTGGATTAAAAGCGATTTTAAAATAAATAATTAGAATAATACATACAGAAAAAGTGAATATATCATATAATATGGTGATATTCAATTCCCATTAAAATATTAATTTCATTTTACTTTCAAAGAAACACAAAGCAGGACCTCAATCATCCAACTAGGTATTCCATTCCAATTTTTGGTGTCCCTTGATGATATCTTTTTGATGAATCATGTAATGAGGTGACACTGACCATTAGGATTTTTATTTATGGAATATTATTTAGGTTACACTTAGTTTGGAAAAATAAATTATTAAAATACTAGTTAAATAAAGCTGAGATAATCTATATGGCTGATTGTAAAAGCGGTTGTCTATTAAACTATCCAAGAGTCATATATAATAATATATACATGTTTATATAATAAATATAACCATGGATTATTTCTTTTATGAGGGATGTAAGTTATTGTATAATATGGATCATTCCCCACTAATAGATATTTTGTATTTATAAATGGTTATCATTTCCATAAGATCGCTTTTAATAAGGTTCATATTAAATTAATTTAAAACATGAAAATCATATCATAAAGGGTTATCTTGTAGACAATTTTCATCATTATCAAACATGACCATGAGATCAATCCTAGAGAAAGAAGAATATTAAAGGCTGGAACTTTATATATTGGTAGAAAAGATTAGAAAAGTTCATATGTATTAGAAATTTCTTTGCGTAAGATAATTCCTTCATAAGTAATCCATTGTAAAATTTATTAAATAAGTAATTCATGATTTAATTTTGGTTTCAATGAAATTATATGAAATATTAACATGGAGAATTTAGTATCCACTCATATATTCAATATTATTCAATATTTTAATATATTTGTGTTTCTGAAGGTTTCCAATAAGTATTATTTTGGTTAAGGAATTTAATATAATTTAATCGTTAGAGATATTCCTATAATGTGAATGAGTTTAAGAAAATTTTACAAGATTTTCTATTATTGTTCAGGATATCTGAACTAGAGAATTAGATTTCTATATTATATTGTTGTATCATCTATACAAGTTGGTAAAAATAATAAAAAAGAAAAAGTTAGTTGGAAGGTCCGGTAATAATTCATCAAGTTGCAAGCCAATATCATTTAAAAGATTTTATATGGTAGGAGTAATGATTCTATATAATTGATTTTTCCCAAATATTTTATGGGATCTTTAAAGCTATATAAAATGTTCATGTGATGTAAATATGTTATTAAAATAAATAATTCTGTTTTAAGGGATAATGTTCTAACTTTATGTTTTACATGTTTTTTAAATATATAATAATTCAAAAAATGGATGTATGGATAAATATTTTATGTTTCATTCACGTAATGAATCATGAAATTTATATGTGAATGATTTAAATTTAATGTAATACATAAATAATAGATGGATCTTAGTATAATTTGTGTTTTTTAACTCCTTCACTTATATGATAAAAGAAATTATTGATTAATAAATATTTGACATAAATAATATGAGATGATGTACTCAATTCACATGTGTTTTTATTCATCCAATTCCATAATGTGTTTAAAATGTAGAAATTTATAGAAATAATTATCCTAGATAAAAGAGTTTATCAAGATGTTTTAAAAACATGGTGGATATATTACCACCTCCCAAAATGGAATATTTTGAATAATAAATTTCTCTTTTTATAATAAAGATCTATAAACATATAATACAATATGATATATAGATATTGTTTTTATTTTATTAATATTCTAACTATGGAAATAAATAGTTTTCCCAAAAAAAATTATCAAATATTATAAGGAAATTCTATAGAGAATACAATTCCAAAAATTCTAGTGGGATTATTTTTGGACGTAGAGAAGTTAAAAATAAACAAATAAAAAATTATAAATATGAAGTAAAAAAGTGAATGCCACATTCAAGGATTTTTTATAGAATTTTTTCCATTAATTGTGATAATGATAGACTTGAAAACGTGTCTAAGTAGTTAACATAAATTATTTACATTTTAACATTGGATGTTCTGTAGAAAAATGAGTTTAAACAATGGGTATAATGATTTGAAAATTAAGAATAAGACTCGTAAATATTACCATTACTCAAACCTTATTTTTTATATATTTTACTCACTACGTTGTTATAGTGGGAGGGTTTTATCAAATGTATAAATAGATATGTTCTAGTAATTACATAGAGTAATAATAAATTTAACAAATCCCCAAAAACTGTAGAAAACATATTACAAGACTAGAAGTCTATCATATGTGATATGGTAATATGTGAACTTATTTACGATTCTTAAGATTCCTAAATGGGTTTAATATATAAAATTTATCAAGTTATATAATAATAAATTTCCACATGATCATTATTTCACATTGACTATACAAGTTTAAATATATATTTAAATATCATACAATGAAATGATAATTGATGTCTCGATGTATGAAATTGAATTATCCCAAACAAATTGATTCCATGGAGTATTACGTGTTATAATGAAATATTAATCATAGCATGAAAATTATTCTTGTATCATGATATGAAATATTCTCATAAGGAAAAACGAACTTTTTTGTTACTGATGAACCACAAATTATACCTTAATGATTTTCATAAAATAAGTCTTTAGTTTACAGGGTGTGAAAATTTTATATTTAGGTTCCTTAATACTTTTGGTTAGAGAGAAACCTTGCATATGAACCTTTATAATTTGATATTATACTTACACAATCCTTAAGGATTAGAAAATTCGGGGTCATTGGGTATGTAACACCCCGAGATTTTATGAAAAATATTATTTTAATTTCATTAATTTCTTTTGTTGTATTCTACACCAAGATTCCCTTGCGCTATACGCAACACCGTATTAGCTTGCAGTATACGCAACACTATTCTTGGACCGTGTTACACACAATTTTGATAATAGTTATTCTACGCAACATTGAGTATATATATATATATATTAAATGTATAATTGAAATATGGTTGGATTCTGTTATACGAAACAACGAAGGATTCTTTCACAACACGCAACCCTGACTTGGCTTGCATTACACGCAATCGCGACCTTCCTCGATAGTGTGTGTTGTACGCAATACCGAGTTTTAATAAACAATGTTATATTATTATAATATTGTCATGAACTAGCCGTTATGAATATTATTAACTAAATTCTGAATTTTATAACATTATTATTCATCTTACACATTTCTAGAACATGGTATAAGAACAAAATAAATTTTTCGGGTAAAATAAGTATTTTTAAAAAAATGCAGTTTTACTGCCTTTTGATGGCGCACCCACTTTAAATATGGTTTTTGAAATGTTTATAAGTTCAATTTGACAAAATAAAATTCTTCTTTGGAATCAAGAAATAAAAAATTACTTTGGATAAATTTTTCATATTATTCTGGTAACTTTCACATTTTAATGAATAGTAAAAACACGCTATATTTTAATTAAAAACAACTTTTTTCATCGTAATATCTTATGTGGTAAAATTATAATATTGAATGGTTTTAAAGTATAAATAGAATATATTTTTACCATTTAATATAATGCATGTCATTATCATTGATTTTACCTTGAATTCGTAAGTTAAATCAATTCAATCTTTTACAATGTTTTAAACAAAAAAACCCGTTTTTATTCGACAACGGGATTAATTTTAATTTAATTTCTGAAACTTATGTGTTTTGAATTTAAAAAAATGGATTCCATATTTGGAATCAGTGGGTCCAAATTATGTTAATAGGATACTTTTTATTTTTGGGAATTATGAATAGTAAATACGGTAAATTTTATTTAACATAGTTAAAGGTAAATCCGCTAATTAAGGGTAAATATAATATTTTAAAATTACCCTAACAAATGTCAAAATCCTATTGGATGACTAAAAAACGACCCATGTCACCTAAGGGTCAGATTATATTAATTTAATTAAATTTTTTCAATGAAAATAATTTAATAATTATTAAAACCAAAGAATGTGACAACATGTCACTATCTTAAATCTTATAAGTATAATAATTTTAATCTAGTGATAAACTTCATGAAACTTCGAACATGAATAGTATCCAGAAATCTAATACAATTATCTACATCATAGGAATTTATTTAGAATTTTTAGGGATTAAAAAATTATCATTTATTATGACAGAAAGATGATGTAGTAATTGTCTTATTAATGAAATATTGACATAATTGATGTTATAAATGCCCAAATAAATGTAATTTGAGACTTTTTATGACTTACACTAATTTTATAGGTTAATATGACATGTTATTGTTGATTTATGTAACTTGTTTAGAACTTATCATTCTGTTATGAATTTCATAAAAATCATGTACCAAATAGTGTCAAAATTGACATAAAATAGTTTTTAAAACAAATATTATATTATTAATTGTTATTTTATTCCTAAAAGACTAAGGTTCATCAAAATGAATTAGATAAGGATATATATATTAATAATAAACAATTTGGGGTTCGTTTGACATGTTATAGTAAGTGTATTAACCATATAGTGAAAGAAAACAAAAAGACACGGTAAAAGTTAAATTATTTAACTTAGAGTTAAATCTAATTGATAAGGTTAAAATAACACCCTAAACTTTTCTAAATCCTATTGGTTGATAGGATTTAGACCCATTCCTACTTTAGCTTCTAAATAAGTCCCTTTGGAACCATTATAAACTTATTTTGTCTTTAATGTAAAATAATATTTTGAGATATTCCTAAGGTGCCCCTCTCCTCCCTTATAAAAGGACACCTCCTCCCCCTCCTCCTCACACCAATTTGAGCACTCAAGCTCGGCCAAACCCTGACAAAATCTCTTCTCCACTTCCCTAGCAACATCCTAGAGGTTCTGGTCTTCCTCAGAGACCAATTTTAGTTCCCTAAGAGGAGGTCTCAAAGAGGCGCTTCAAAGAAGAGGTAATTACCGTTACCAATTCTTTCATCTTTATTTCTTCTTCCACTTATTCTTCTTAGGTTGTTTCATTATGAAGTAATAACATCAGTATCACTCATATACGGATATGTTATTTTAAGTATGAAACAACTCTATTTCACCATCTATCCATCCTACGGAAAAAGAAATCACCACGCGTGCGTACGTACGGAATACCGTCTCCACGCCGTGGTGTAATCTATTTTCCACCACCACCTTACATGGATGGGTATAATGGTGTAAAGAATAACTATAAATAGTTATTACAACATCATATTGATTCTAATATATTGTATAATCCACTCCAATTCAATTCAATAATTATGGAAATGATATCATCGCTCGTGCGTACGTACAGACTACCGTCTCCACGACGCGATGAGATTCATTCTCAATGATTAACCATTCATGAATGATTATAAAGTATATATAATATGTATTAATGAAATATATGACATAATAATGATACTGGATTTATTTATATATTTATATATATGTCATCTACTTAATTCCATTCAATTCAATAAGGAAACGAAAACAGCGTTCATGCGTACGTACGGACTACCGTCTCCATGAACGTTGTATTTCTTTAAATTTAATGATTTATTATATATATATATATCCTGAATATATATATATATAAATCATGTTTTATGTTCTGGAATTAAGTAATCATGATCTATGTAATCATATGAATAATTACAAGTCAAAACACGGACGACAATTGAAACAATTTTACCCAAAACACTCTTTAACATGGAATTTACAAAAGAACGGGTAATATAAAGTCACAAGTGAACCATATATGATATCATAACAATGAATATGATTCTGTAATAAGTAAATGACATTATTTAAATCATTATACAGGAGGTTCGGACACTTACGAAGCAAATCGGACCTAAGGTAAGGGAAATATCACAATCTCATTTTTATCCGAGATTGTATATTCGTAAATATTTACTGGGGTGTATTTTATCATCCAAATTCATGTTTCCTCAATATGTAATATTATTTCCATTAACCTAAAATTTTTTAAATCCTATTTTACCCTTCTGCGAGTTTTTAGTAAAAGATATGAAAAGAATCTTTTGTCGTTTTTCGTACGAGGAACTTTTTTTGAATTTTCCGACAAAAGTACGAAGAATGTTTTTTTAACTTATACGGCATGAATGAATTTTTAAAACATTATTTCCAAGAAGCTTCCTTTACAAGTTTTCAAGTTTATTTTTAATCAACTTCTTTTATTTTAAAGTTGTATGACATGTTATGAAAGGAAAAATGTTTTTGAAGAAGAAAGGATATTTTCCTCAAGAATGGAGTTCAAGTGTTTTATCAAAATTATTTTCCATCTAAGATAATAAAGGGTTCTGTTTTTATCCCTATTATTACATTGATTTGATCATGTTGTGATGGAATTATTTTTATGAATTCCTTTATCTTATATGAATTGATTTATGATGTCATGATGTTCAAAGAATCTCATTTTTGTTACATGTGTTATGCGATGATGTATGTTTTATGATTATGTGGCACACATAAGAAAAGATTCATTATAAGATGGGTGGGACCTATATCTCCCTCCAATGCATTGGGTAATGATTTTATATCTCATGAGATTGACATGTCTGAAATGGTAGGTTATACCGGTTCAGTGAAACAGGACTGAAACGAGGGTTACTCGATTCAGAAAGGGACTTTGTCCACTAAGATAGGCTTGGAAATGAGTCTTTACTAACAAGAAATGATTCTCTATGATTATGTGTGTATGCCACAAAGTTTCAAGTTTTAAGTTATGATTATTGGGATTTCATTTCACTACTATGATTTATCCCATGTTATGAAATTATGCTCTCTTTTGCAGGTTAAGATTTCCAAAAGTTATGTTCTTATGAATATGATGTGATTGATTATTCTTTTGTATACCCTTACTGAGAATTTGAGCTCACCCTTTTATGTTTTCTTTTCCCCAGGATATAAAGAAAGGTTTTAGGTAAAAAAAGGAAAGATCTTTATGGTAGATATTGAAGATCTTTCACCACGATTAGAAGATTACGTTTCGAGTTTCCAAAGACACTAAACTATTACGATCCTTGTGTGTGTGTGTTTTTGTTATGTACTAAGTATTCCGCAAAAGTAATGTAACGTCTATGTACGATAAGCTTCGGGTCTCTACAGTTGGTATCATAGGAAAGGTTTAGTCAACCTTTGGAAACTAGGATGCGAAAACATTAATGAGATCCCTAGAGATATTTCTAAGGTATGTCTAGGGATGCCCCTAAGGATAAGTATACGTATAGGATATAGTCCTAGAACTATGGTAACGATATTAGATTAAACCAACGATGTTAGATAATTATGTTACTCCCCCTTTATTATGATTTTTTCCTCTCACACTATTCTTTTTGTGTTTTAGAAAATGGCTGGAAACAAGGTGATTCACGATAATGGAGGATATGATGGACAATGGAATTATATTATTCATGAGCAACCAAATGAAATGGGACTTGGAAGTCTAAAAATCATTATTATGCCGAATCAGCAATCTCATAATATGATCAATAAAGTAAAATTTGGTAAGTTTCCTGACTCGGCTAATAAGAGAAAGATGGAGTTTCATGATGATCATAGAGGAAAGAAAGTTCAATTTCCCCTATGTAAATCATGTGGGAAGAGGCATCAAGGAGAATTTTTCAAAGGAACTGGAAGATGCTTTAGGTGTGGAAAAGAAGGACACAAAGCCAGTAAGTGCAAAGGAAAAGGTTCAGTTAACACAAGGGATGAGGATAATGGTATTTCTACGACATCAACAATGGTTAAATGTTTTAAATGTTGAATGTACGGGCATTATGCAAACCAATGCCCTAAGGGAAAGTCTCATGAAGAGAATCAGTATGGTCGTATGGGTAGTATTTATGTTGATGATGATGATGATGAGACTACAAATGATATGTGAGATGAAAGAATTGTTGAAGCTCGGTCAATGGTTTAAGAAGGTAGTGGAATGATGACATGTTTATCATGTGTAATGTTGTATAAGTAATCTCATGGTACTATGGAATAAAGAGACATCTAAGGATTATTACACTGTTGTCCTTCCTTGAGTTTTGAAAGTGTATGATTAATGGTACAAGTATCCATGAAATGTTATTCAGATATTTTTGGAATGTAGATGATATGTGCATAATGAAGGGATAAGGAGAAAATGAAATGTTTGACAGTATGCATGAGCTCATGATTGATATAAGGACTAAGTGATATCATGGTTTGAGTATATAGAATTTTGAGGATTTTAGTATGTGAAAAGTGTTAACTTTTAACTGCATTCAGGTTTTCACTATGGTTCAATGGGTATTCAAGAGAATACATTATTAAGGCCTTTGAATGTTTGGAATGTGACTAACAAAACATATGTTATGATATATGGGGATAGACGATGGTGTTAAATCTCTGGTAATAGTTTTTACTATGTTATGAGAGTGAACTGCAGTATTATGGATAAGCCTAAAGATTGGAATGGATTATGTTGAACATAAGTTAGTATTGTTTAAGGATCGAAGTTTTCTCGATATTATTGATGGGATGTTATAGTAATATAGTTTTAGAAAAAGGACAAACTGCAGGACGGGTGACAGCCCATCACGTCGGACAAGGATGTGGGAATCAAACCCACAACCGAAGTGCGACTGGCCTTTATCGCCTACCACTGGCCTACAGGAAGTCCTTGTTTATTAGAAACTAGTTTTATTATATTAAGCAGTATAATATATGAAGTATAAAGTCCATTTTAGGAACCATATATGATTAATCTCACTATAGACCGACTTATGTATATAATTTTTGCTAACCTTTTGTTTGAGACAGATGGAATGACCCGTCATTCTATCACATAATCTGCTAACACTTCACGAATAACAAATTCAACTTCATTTATTTAAGAGATGAAGTGGAAATTGTTCAAGGCACGAACAACAGTGAGATTGTACCAAAATAAAGTAAGTAATTATTCTAATTCAAATTTTCACCTTTAGGGAAATGATCTTGAAAACCAAAAATGTTGTCCTAGTGATCTTATACCTGATAAATCAGATGGTACCTTATATCATCACAAATCTATGGATTTGTGATTACTGTCTTTTCCATAGCCATGTTCTCTACCACTCTCCATCAGAACATGATGGTTAGATTTCTCTTCCATATCCATATTTTCACCTATGTGGAAGCCCAGTGATTAGTTTATTTGGGTAACCGTTACGTTTCATACTTTTGTTTTTAAAGATAAGGTTTGGTATTCCTTTTTACTATGTGGGTTTCTATCAAAGAAGCTTTCAAATAGAAAACCATTTATAACCCCGACGAATTTCGAGGGCGAAATTCATTTTAAGGGGGGTAGAATGTAACACCCTGAGATTTTATGAAAAATATTATTTTAATTTCATTAATTTCTTTTGTTTTATTCTACACCAAGATTACCTTGCGCTATACGCAACACCGTATTAGCTTGCAGTATACGCAACACTATTCTTGGACCGTGTTACACACAATTTTGATAATAGTTATTCTACGCAACATTGAGTATATATATATATATATATTAAATGTATAAATGAAATATGGTTGGATTCTGTTATACGAAACAACGAAGGATTCATTCCCAACACGCAACCCTGACTTGGCTTGCATTACACGTAATCGCGACCTTCCTCGATAGTGTGTGTTGTACGCAATATCGGGTTTTAATAAACAATGTTATATTATTATAATATTGTCATGAACTGGCCGTTATAAATAGTATTAACTAAATTTTGAATTTTATAACATTATTATTCATCTTACACATTTCTAGAACATGGTATAAGAACAAAATAAATTTTTCGGGTAAAATAAGTATTTTTCAAAAAATGCAGTTTTGCTGCCTTTTGATGGCGCACCCACTTTAAATATGGGTTTTGACATGTTTATAAGTTAAATTTGACAAAATAAAATTCTTCTTTGGAATAAAGAAAATAAAATTTACTTTGGATAAATTTTTCATATTATTCTTGTAACGTTCACATTTTAATGAATAGTAAAAACACGCTATATTTTAATTAAAAACAACTTTTTTCATCGTAATATCTTTTGTGTCTAAATTATAACATTGAATTGTTTTAAAGTATAAATAGAATATATTTTTACCATTTAATATAATTTATGTCATTAGCATTTATTTTACCTTGAATTCGTAAGTTAAATCAATTCAATCTTTTGCAATGTTTTAAACAAAAAACCTGTTTTTATTCGACAACGGGATTAATTTTAATTTAATTTCTGCAACTTCTGTGTTTTGAATTTAAAAAAATGGATTCCATATTTGGAATCAGTTGGTCCAAATTATGTTAATAGGATACTTTTTATTTTTGGGAATTATGAATAGTAACTACGGTAAATTTTATTTATCATTGTTAAAGGTAAATCGGGTAATTAAGGGTAAATATAATATTTTAAAATTACCCTAACAAATGTCAAAATCCTATTGGATGACTAAAAAACGACCCATGTCACCTAAGGGTCAGATTATATTAATTTAATTAAATTTTTTCAATGAAAATAATTTAATTATTATTAAAACCAAAGAATGTGACAACATGCCACTATCTTAAATCTTATAAGTATAATAATTTTAATCTAGTGATAAACTTCATGAAACTTCAAACATGAATAGTCTCCAGAAATCTAATACAATTATCTACATCATAGTAATTTATTTAGAATTTTTATGGATTAAATAATTATCATTTATTATGACAGAAAGATGATGCATTATTTGTCTTATTAATGAAATATTGACATAATTGATGTTATAAATGCCCAAATAAATGTAATTTGAGACTTTTTATGACTTAAACTAATTTTATAGGTTAATATGACATGTTATTGTTGATTTAAGTAACTTCTTTCGGACTTATCATTCTGTTATGAATTTCATAAAAATCATGTACCAAATAGTGTCAAAATTGACATAAAATAGTTTTTAAATCAAATATTATATTATTAATTGTTATTTTATTCCTAAAAATATAAGGTTCAGCCAAATGACCTAGATAAGGATATATATTAATAATAAACAATTTGGGGTTCGTTTGGCATGTTATAGTAAGTGTATTAACCATATAGTGAAAGAAAACAAAAAGACACGGTAAAAGTTAAATTATTTAACTTAGTGTTAAATCTAATTGATAAGGTTAAAATAACACCCTAAACTTGTCTAAATCCTATTGGTTGATAGGATTTCGACCCCTCCCCACTTTATCTTCGAAATAAGTCCCTTTGGAACCATTATAAACTGATTTTGACTTTAATGTAAAATAATATTTTGAGATATTCCTAAGGTGCCCCTCTCCTCCCTTATAAAAGGACACCTCCTCCCCCTCCTCCTAACACCAATTTGAGCATTCAAGCTCGGCCAAACCCTGCCCAAATATCTTCTCCACTTCCCTAGAAACATCCTAGAGGTTCTGGTCTTCCTCAAAGACCAATTTTAGTGCCCTAAGAGGAGGTCTCAAAGAGGCGCTTCAAAAAAGAGGTAATTACCGTTACCAATTCTTTCATCATTATTTCTTCTTCCACTTCTTCTTCTTAGGTTGTTTCATTATGAAGTAATAACATCAGTGTCACTCATATACTGATATGTTATTTTATTTATGAAAAAAACCTATTCACCATCTATCCATCCTACGGAAAAAGAAATCACCGCGCGTGCGTACGTACGGAATACCGTCTCCACGCCGTGGTGTAATCTATTTTCCACCACCACCTTACATGGATGGGTATAATGGTGTAAAGAATAACTATACATAGTTATTACAACATCATATTCATTCTGATATATTGTATAATACACTCCAATTCAATTCAATAATTATGGAAATGATATCATTGCTCGTGCGTACGTACAGACTACCTTCTCCACGACGCGATGAGATTCATTCTCAATGATTAACCATTCATGAATGATTATAATGTATATATAATATGTACTAATGAAATATATGACATAATAATGATACTGGATTTATTTATATATTTATATGTATGTCATCTACTTAATTCAATTCAATTCAATAAGGAAACGAAAACAGCGTTCATGCGTACGTACGGACTACCGTCTCAATGAACGGTGTATTTCTTTCCATTTAATGATTTATTATATATATGTATATCCTGAATATATATATATACAAATCATGTTTTATGTTCTGGAATTAAGTAATCATGATCTAAGTAATCATATGAATAATTACAAGTCAAAACACAGACGACAAATGAAATAATTTTACCCAAAACGCTCTTTAACATGGAATTTACAGAAGAACGGGTAATATAAAGTCATAAGTGAACCATATATGATATCATAACAACGAATATGATTCTGTAATAAAGAAAATTACATTATTTAAATCATTATACAGGAGGTTCGGACACTTACGAATCAAATCGGACCTAAGGTAAGGGAAATATCACAATCTCATTTTTATCTGAGATTGTTTATTCGTAAGTATTTACTGGGGTGTATTTTATCATCCACATACATGTTTCCTCAATATGTAATATTATTTCCATTCACCTAAAATTGTTTAAATCCTATTTTACCCTTCTGTGAGTTTTTAGTAAAAGATATGAAAATAATCTTTTGTCGTTTTTCGTATGAGGTACTTTTTTTGAATTTTCCGACAAAAGTACGAAGAATATTTTTTTAACTTATACGGCATGAATGGATTTTTAAAACATTATTTCCAAGAAGATTCCTTTACAAGTTTTCAAGTTTATTTTTAATCAACTTCTTTTATTTTAAAGTTGTATGACATGTTATGAAACGAAAAATGTTTTTGAAGAAGAAAGGATATTTTCCTCAAGAATGGAGTTCAAGTGTTTTATCAAAATTATTTTCCATCTAAGATAATAAAGGGTTCTGTTTTTATCCCTATTATAAAATTGATTTGATCATGTTGTGATGGAATTATTTTTATGAATTCCTTTATCTTATATGAATTGATTTATGATGTCATTATGTTCCAAGAATCCCATTTTTGTTACATGTGTTATGCGATGATGTATGTTTTATGATTATGTGGCACACATAAGAAAGGATTCATTATAAGATGGGTGGGACCTATATCTACCTCCAATTCATTGGGTAATGATTTTATATCTCATGAGATAGACATGTCTGAAATGGTAGGTTATACCGGTTCAGTGAAACAGGACTGAAACGAGGGTTACTCGATTCCGAAAGGGACTTTTTCCACTAATATAGGCTTGGCAATGAGTCTTGACTAACAAGAAATGATTCTCTATGATTATGTGTGTATGCCACAAAGTTTCATGTTTTATGTTATGATTATTGGGATTTCATTTCACTACTATGATTTATCCCATGTTATGAAATTATGCTCTCTTTTGCAGGTTAAGATTTCCAAAAGTTGTGTTCTTATGAATATGATGTGATTGATTTTTCTTTTGTGTACCCTTACTGAGCATTTGAGCTCACCCATTTATGTTTTCTTTTCCCCAAGATATAAAGAAAGGTTTTAGGTAAAAAAGGGAAGATCTTTATGGGATATATTGAAGATATTTCACCACGATTAGAAGATTACGTTCCGAGTTTCCAAAGACACTAAACTATTACGATCCTTGTGTGTGTGTGTTTTTGTTATGTACTATGTATTCCAAAAAAGTAATGTAAAGTCTATGTACGATAAGCTTCGGGTCTCTACAGGGTATGTTGTCGATCATGGCATCAGTTGGAGCATAACTATGATAAGATGTTTTCTCTCAAATGATGTGTTTTAAATATACACCCTCCACTAAAATATATCAAGGAATTGAATTAACATACATGGATAAAAAATATGATATACTTATCTATCAGGCTAGGGGAATGTGATTTTCTTATACATATTGTGAATGAAATGTCATGTAATCATCAACATGGTTATTTTATACTCATAGGACCACCAAAATTTGAGTTGGCTATATGGTATTTAGATTCTCTATGTACCATGGGCACTTTATGTATTAAAAAATAGATTATATGATAATTTATGATTTTATATGGCACTACTAGTGGAGACAAGTATTAGGATACAAGTGTTTTATAGAGATCATGATAGATTTATTTGTAGCTTCAGTAGAACTAAGAATTTGGTAGATAATTCTACTTACATATATTTATTATTTTGAGAATTAATATTTATTTTTAATTCCACAATTTTTTGTGTGGTGAAATATTATGGTTCATTAAATTGGGAGTGATTTTTAGTCAGATAGTTTTTCTAAAAATGTATTATATATTATCTAAATGATGTTTTTGTTTAATATTCACTAGGTATTTTATATGGAATCCTATAAGGTTAAATTAATGATGGATTTATAAAATTTTTCTAGAAGATATTCAAATGGAGTTATGGATATGGCTTCACAAGTTGTTTTATATGATACAATGTAAGGTGAAATGGCATAGTGTCTTTGATTATTTATTATATGTTGGATATTGATGTAGAAATTACAGGAATAAAATAGATATATTCTCTTATAAAAACATTATAAGGCATGAAATTCATGGTTCCCAAGGTTTTATATGTCTTGATCCAACACTATCAGTCATGGATTTTGATACCTTCCCATGTTCTATTATTTATAAAGAAACTGAATGTTATAATGTTCATGGTTTGATTTCTTCCACATATGGATATCATTATTATAGATCTTTCATAAAAAGAATTAAATGGGAGTATTAGTGCATTCAATTTAGGAATACATGAATGGTAAAGTATTTAATTAGTTATTTTATAATACATTAGTAAATTCATTGTCAAGGGGAGATTTTATGAGTGATTATATAAAAGAGATTGAAGGCCATGGTTTGTTTTTGAATTCCTAGAAAACTTATTCCCATTATCTATATTATTTTATTATTCCTCCTTTTTCCTAGTAAGGAACTATCATGCCATTGATGATAAGAATAATCCTAATCGACTTATATGTGATTCCTTTATCTCATGGACACAACATAGAGAAGGGAGTATAATGTATAACTTTGAATTCATCTTACTTGATAATTTTTGATGAAGATGAAACATCAATGATAACCGGTGTAAGGTACAAAAGGTTTTCTTCATTTTAAAAATTAATAAATTAAGGTATAATATATGGTAAATCCAATATAAAAGGGTTTATTATTATTTTTACAACACTAATAAATTATAAATCTATTATTAGAAACCCATATGAAGGATCCACCATAAGAAATGTAGAATATTCCCCAATTCCTAGTTGTATCAATAGAAAGAAACACTTCGTTATAGTGGAAATATCCAAAGGATTATCATAAGTTTGTATCCATAATAGAACATCAATATATCAAATCTCTCACAAGATTTTCACATCAAAATTCTAAAATTATTGAATCACATCACATAATATATCGATAGAGTATCATGTGTGGTACTTTTAATGACAATGAATACTCAATTATAATAATCATTCCATACTAAGGATATTGTATTTTATGAACTCAAATAATCCTAAATGTCAGTAGATTTTACTCATCCTTGAAGATGTTATAAAAATCTTACCATAAATCTATAACCCTATAGTGTTTCTTTTTAGATAGATCCCACCAACTACTTCCAACATCATGAATCAAACTAGATACCACCACTATCATTTTTTTTGAACGAATCTGAGTCAAGAGAGACACATTAATCACCAACTTAATCTATTATTTAATGTCCTTTGGTTAGGTATCACTTTGAAAAATTAGTGGTCACTATCACTAAAACATGTGTGAAGTTATCATCCATGATCTAATAGGATCATTTGTTGCTAAAAAAGTGTAATATAACCCATACATAGTGGGTCAAAGTTCTAAACTATTCATAATAATAAAAGGGTTTTTCCATATATTACTTGAAATAGATACTTATTTATCAAATAACATGACTAAATAAATACACATCAACTAATTAATGTCAATATCCAAAATAATTGGAACATTATCATCATTGTCCTACCATGAAACCCTAGATAGCTATCTATGATCTTAAATCATGTATACAATAATATAATGTCATGGTCATTGATGAATATATAAATAAATTGACTAAAAATGAAATTAATAGTAAATCACAATAGACACACTATATGTTGTATGTTCCATTTAGTATATACCATGTAAATGATAACTAATATTGTAGAGTCGACTAAAATATTATTAGAGAAATGAGAAAAAGATATTCTAAGCACCGAGAGCTATGCCGAAATCCCTGGCCTAATAACTGTCATCAAGACTCCTCAAAAAAATTCCCTACACATTCACTAACCAAACATCATAAGACTATCATATCCAAAATCTATTCTTATGAAATAACCCACATTGATATTTCTCAATCAGGAATTGACCTAATGGGACCGAACATAAGATTAACTTTAGGACATGTGTGTTGTCCCAATAGTACCATTAATAGTTTGAGGATATTTATGGTCATCAATAAGCCAAACACTAAGATTGGATGACTTTTCAAAATAAATAAACATAAAACCATGTATATCTGGGACAAAAAATATATAACAATTCCATTTAGGTATAATAATAATCTATATAATAACCATTCTTGTGACACATACAAAAAAATTATTAAAAAGAAATACCAAAAAAATTAAAAAAATAATCCAATGATCCTATAGTCAAGATAGACCTAGATTAACTAGAAAGGGTACAATTTATCCCATTGAATATCATCACCACATTAATCTTAATGTTAACTATTTAGTAATACTTCACTCTAGAATCGCGAACACCAATTTCATTAAGATCACTATCTATATTCTCATCATCTATAAAGGGAATGATCTATCTAGGTATAAATACAATATAATGGTGGGTATAAACATACCTAATATGACACCCTAAAATATAAATAGAAGACCAACTGATAATCTAGATTACGATAATACAATTTTCAAAACAAGAATACATGCATATACCTTAAATTTTGAGACAAATAAATTATTAATGAAGAACCTTTTATCTCAACTTGGCTCTTGGAATATCATATGTTGAATAAAAACCCAAATAATCTAGATTTTAATAGAACACATAGAATCAAACTACACATATTTTTTCAAACCACATCATCTCCCTGAATTCATCATGGATACTTTCCCCTCATCAAGGTATTCCTGTCATTGAAGGTATTTCCTAAAACATTTTGGGGACCCATTCCTCATCATGGAAATTAAAAAAATATAGGAAGTTCCAAAAACATTAATTCAAGAAACATGAACTTTTTATGTGGATTTCGTCACCCCAATAGTTGAATTAGAGACACATACAAATTTTTATAAGTCATGATCAATGGATTAATTGACCCCATGATTGGTATAGAGAATATTCTACCCAATTATAAAGGGTAGTATTTAACATAGAAAATGTGTGTTGGTGTCTCAAACATTTCAATAATAAAATTATAGAGGAGTAAATAACATTAAGTCTGCTCTAATCCTATCTAACAAATCAATTAAAACCCCAATTAATAAAAAAAACTGAATCTAACCAAAAAATCTTGTAAATTTACTCCAATATTGATAATAATTTCACAATTTTGATATAATTGAAGAAAACACTTATAATAGACTACATAGTGGTTTTATTCTAGTATTTGTGAGAAAATTTCTAAAATATGATATATATAGAACATGTATCAGGACATGTGGTTCCCCTATGGTACACCACATGGAATTATAAGAAAAAAGAGAGTGAGATATTGTTGAATGTGTCCCATTGATTCCTGAAAAAGGATGTGATTCATAGAGCCACACCATCCTAAATGAAGGGTACATTGATTTTAGTAAATACATGGTCTAGGTCCCCAATTCCCTACCTTGAGGAATAATATGACTCATAGGGGAATGAGCATGTTCCCCTCAAACTTATAGATTTATTTTAGATTTTTATGTAACCTTGAGGCCACTATTTTTAATTATACCAACACACTCAACTTTATTTTTCACCTATTATTGCAACCATTTCAAGTTATTCAATAGAACGAAAGTAGTTGGCAATCCCTCACTATTCCTCTCAATGAAAAAATGGCGGCATCCCACACTACCTGACATTATCAGGGTTGCACTAGTGTTATACACATTTGTGTATCAATTGACGATATGATAACACCCCATAAGTATCCATAATGATATAATTAATTAATAAAAACAATAGATTATTGTCATCCTTGATGATACCCTAGTCTCCACATCCCCAGTTATGCTTCCCACAACATCACTTCTCATCATCTAGCCACCGTATTCGTATTTTTTCGAGTAGATTTTTAGGTCACCCATCCACTAAATCTTTAAATTTATTCATCTCAAATCATTTTTTGATTTCCTATATCAAATTTGATCCATTCCATTTACCCAAGGTTCCTAGAACCATCTGTCCAATGATCAATCCATCACCAAGGCGTCCCTCTCCATAAAATGATATTAAAAAATTACTTCATTTCTCATCATCTTTTATTGTTGGCCACCATGAGAGCCAAAAATTAATTTATCAAAATAATGAAATAAGGGTAAGGGATATATGGGGAGTGAAAAATATATGGGAGTTGAGTATTAGTTTGGGATTCAACTATCAGGTCTTCAATCCACAAAATCACACCCCCAAAATTTTGGGAAAAATAGTATATTGAAGATAATGATGATAGAATTTATAGAAAAAATTCAGGATATTATATATAGAATTGGGATGAAATATAATAATTATTAATTAAATTTTAACCACATGTATAATGATTCATAAAATTCAAAGACGACATACTTTTGGGTTTGATAATTGATACCTCATGATCTTTATTTTCTCTTATTTCCATTATTGATTCCTCCAAGAATCGTCTCCAATATGATGATATCTTCTCAAATTGGGTTCATATAAAATTTAGTGCATAACCGTAATTATTCTAGTTATATATGAAATTATAGGGGGAAATTATATTAACCAATATTTTTTCATAAAATCCCAAGCAGTGACCATTTGGGGGGTCAAAAGGCTTAATTCCAATTACACTCTTACAAAGTAACACCCTAACATAAACCAAAAAATAGTTTTTTATTTTACATATAGGTGTATTTATATAGATATTAATGATTCATATTTTTAACATATTCTTTGGATAAAAATAATATATTTAATATATATTAAATATATTCAAATGAATATGAAAGAAACTAAAATTAGGCTTACCACATGACCACATAATAAAATATTATTACATAATATTTTATTGTACTCTAAAAAATACCCAGGTGACTAAACTACTCTTTACCATAAAATTATTTTTCTTCTCAACCAAAACGATAAATTTCTATAAGATATATAATTTCATCATCTCCCATTATTTAAAATTCATTAACAATCAAATTCATAATATCATTGTCACAATAAAACCTTAGTTGAAAAGTCCCATTAGTGATATCTGATTCCATTTGAGTAAAAAATA
The DNA here is from genome assembly GCA_963277665.1 of Viscum album. NCBI lineage: Eukaryota > Viridiplantae > Streptophyta > Magnoliopsida > Santalales > Viscaceae > Viscum > Viscum album. The sequence goes on from OY728159.1 coordinate 1,929,179,605, forward strand.
TTTACCAATTTATCATGATAAATATAACTATTTTTATACTATAGATTATTATATCAATTTTCAAAAATATGATTCCCTTGAGACTTCATATTTATTTCATTCAACCAATAACTAAAATTTATCATAGAAGAATAATAATTTTCATAATAAATATGGTGTTTTTAAAGATTAATATAAATATATTATTAGATATAAAATATATATATACAAAATTTCATAAAAATCATTTCATGGTTGAATGTGAAAACCTTAATTAGTATAAAACCAATTAGTTTTAAAAAAATTTCCATGTTAGTCCCTAGACAATATTACTAAATTATTTTTTCCATTGTACCTTAAAAGTGAATTTCATAGTCTCTATATGAGATTACATTTAATAATACACTTTTTTTAATTGATATTTTTGTCTCACCATATTTTTATTTATGTATTTGAAATCCCTTAACCAAAAAAAGATTTTAATGATTCAAAAATGTATATAGTGGATTACATAGATTCTGTAATTGATTATCGATTCTACTGTAATTTTTTAATATATCTAAAATTTTATAATAATTATTATTCTAGTAAATAAGGTACTGACAATATATGTATGGTAGTAAAAAAATACTTAATAATATGTGAAATAATAACTAAATGTTATATTATTGATAATATTCAAGAAATGTTAGTCTAATTTAATGACTCAAACATTTATAAGTGAAGCTACCTTCTTGAATGAGTAAATGCCTTATCAAGCAATATAGTTATAGAAAACAAATGAACTAATATTAGTTATTTTGGAAGGCTATATGATATATCCTTAAATTCATAAAAGTCCAATAAGCATTATAACCATTCATAATATAACTATTATAAAATGTTTATTTGGTTAGGGTTATGATAAATCCAATTTACATAGACAGAGGAAGCGATGGACAAAACCTATATGATTGTATGTTATGAAGCTCATTTATTTGGGAATCCAAGGGAGATAGTATCTATGGTAATTTATGTTGACTTAATTCTTCATCTTCTTCTCCAAATCTTTCAATTTCTATAAGATCTATATTTTCATCATCTCCAATTATTTCAAATTAATAAACAATCACATTACCAAAATAATCATCAGAATCAATCCTTAATTGAAAAGTATCATTAGAGATATCTATTTCCATTTGAGTAAAATATGTTTTTATTAATTTGTTTGGAGAATATATATATCTTTCTACTATAAATTATTATTTCAATTTTCAGAAATATTATTTCCTTGTGATTTCATTTTTATTAAATTCCACCAATAATTAAAATTTCTTGTAGAAGAAAAATAATATCTATAATAAAGAAGATGTTCTTGAAATTATAACACAAATGGATTATTTGATATAAAATATTTATATACTAAATGTCAAAATATTCATTTCATGGATGACTGTGAAACCCTTAATATGTATGAAACCAATGATATTTAAATTTTATTACCAAGTTTTTCACTAAATAATATAACTAAATTATTTTATCAATCATGCCATAAAAGTTAATTTCACTTTCTCTATGTTGGATTACATTTAACAAATCATAGTTATTAATTGATATTTTTTTCTCACAATATGTATATTTAAGTATTCTAAATCAATTAACCACACAATCATTTTAATATTTCAGTAATGTATATAGTGGATTACTTGGTTTCTATGATTGACTATCGATTTTGTTTCTATTTTTTAATATATCAAAAATTTATTTTTAATTATTATGTTAATAGATATCAAATTGACATTATATGTATGGTTGTAAAAAAATTACATAATAATATTTCAAATAAGAACACAATGTTATGTTGTAGATAATTTTAATGATAATTTGGGATAATGTAATGACTCAAACAATATAAGTGAAACTCCCTTCTTGAATGAGTAAATGCCCTATCAAGTAATATAGTTATAGAAAACACATGAAATTACAAAGGTTATTAAGTAAAGTTATAAATTGTATCCTTAGAGACATAATAGTCCATTAATAATTATAAACAATGACAATATCTATATTATAATATGGTAATATGATTACAATTATGATAAATCAAATTAACACATAAAAAGGAAGTGATGGACACAACCTATAGGATTGTATGCAGTGAGGATCATTTATTATGGAATCTAAGGGAGATAGTATCTCTAGGAATTACTCTTGACTAAATTGTTTATCTTCTTCTCTAAAACCCTCAATTTCTATAATTATCTCATTTTATCAGCTCCCATTATAAAAAAATCATTAAAAACCATATTATAAATATCATCATCAAAATTAATCATTAATTTCAAAGTATCATTATATATATCTATTTTTATTTGAGTAAATATTGTTTTTATGGATGTGTCTTAAAAAATATCTATTTTTTATACTATATATTATTATTTCAATTTTCATAAATATTATTTCCATGATATTTCATTTTTATTAAATTCCACCAATAATTAAAATTTCTCATAGAAGAATAATTATTTCAGTATTAAAATTGATGTGGATGGAATTATAATATAAATTTTCTATTTGATATATAATATCTATATATAAATCTTCGAAAAATTCATTTCATAGATTAATGTAACAACCATGATCAGTATAAAACCAAAGATATTTAAAAAAATTATCAATTTCATCCCCAGATAATATAACTCAATTATTTCAACCATCATGCCATAAAAGTTAAATCTCTAGTAGAAATAACATTTAACACAATGAAATTTTTCACATCGGTTCTATATACCCGACATGCAAAGCATTAATAATCAATATAACATGTCGATTATTTTATAACAGACATGATATATCGATCAGGATCCATTTTTACACCGGTTATTCTATAACCGACGTAAAATATATGAAGATTAGCGTTTTATCATAGGTTATTGTATAACCGAAGTAAAAAAATCGAATCTGGTGCACTTTATCATGTTGGTTATAAGAAACCTATGTGATAAAGCTAATATCAACAATTTATCATGTCGGTTCTGTTGATAACTGGTGTGATAAAGCTAAATTTATCATGTTGGCTATTTAATAAATGACGTCATAAACTGTTTTGTACGTCAGTTATTAAATAAACGACGTTATAAAAATTAAAAAGAATAGTTTACTATGTCCATTATTAAATAACTGAAGTGATAAATCTTTTAAATCATTTATCACACCCTATATTCTGTCATTCTGTTTTCTTCGATCGTGCGACTTGCGACTCGTCTCTCTCATGAAGAAAACCTAGAAATGAATCTTCGAAGTCATGCCCTCTAGCCTCTTTTTTTCAATATCATTCTTCATATTTATTATCATCATATATATCAGATAGACTCACAACACTCAGGTAAGCCTCACATGACTAATTTTCAGTTTTTAATTTCCACGATACCATAAACTAATTTTTGGAGATGTTATTTTTATTTGTTCTTGCTATCATGGTAAGTTTCATAATGTTAATTTATAACATGATAAATTATTTTATGGTAAAATAATCTTATAAAAGTGATATCATGCATGTTTACGATATTTTTGTGTTCTATCCTTTGTGTGTGCGCATACGGGAGGTTTACAAGGGGGTGGGGGGATGTGCAAGTGGGTGGGGTGTCCAAGGGGTTGGTTGGGCTGTCCAGGGGGTGGGGGTGTCCAAGGGGTGTCAAACGGGGTAGGGTTGTTGTCCAGGGGGTGTAGGAGCTGTCCAAGGGGGTTGGGATGTCTTACGAGGTGTAGGGGGTGTTAAAGGGGATGGGGGTGGTGTCCAAGGGGGTGCGGGGGTTGTCCAAGGGGTTGGGGTGTCCAAAGGGGTGGGGGGTGCTGGTGTCTAGGGGGGTGAGGGGGTTGAGGGGGCTTTCCAAGGGGGTAAGGGTGTCCAGGGGTGGGGGGAAATGGTGTCCAGGGAGGTGAGTGGGCTATCCAGGGTTGTAGGGGGTGTCCCGGGGGGAGGGGGCTGTATAGAGGGTTTGGGTTGTCCAGGGGTGGGGGCTATCTAGAGGGGTGGAGGGCTATCTAGAGGGTTCGTGGGGATTTCCTGAGGGTTGGGGGTGTCCATTGAGTCCATGCAGGCAGGGGGGGCAGTCCAAGGGTGTGTGTATGGGGGGGTCTAATGGTGTTGTACCCCTAGTTTTTGGTATGTTACCCTTTCTTGATGTTTTTAATGGTTTTAAAGTCAAGGGTGACGAATGGGAGAGTTGGGAGAACATTAAATGATGTTTTGAGGCAAAGGTAAATTCGCAAGGGTGGAACAAGTGTTGTCTAAACCATGCAGCCAAACCGTGCATAGTTGTCCCTTGATGCAATAGTTTCCACACGGGCAGTGCACAGTTTGTCTAGCTTTGCGGCCAAACCGTGCATGGATTGTCTACCTAGGCAGTGGATAACACATGGTTAGCGCACAGTTTGTCTAACTGTGCGAGAAAACCGTGAGGCCACTTAAATGAGATCCTATAAAGGTGGATCTCACGCGTTTTAACCTCTAAGTGGCTCGTTTTTCCTCCTAAGAAGCCTCACCTCTGAATTTTTCTTTTTCATAAGGTCCGAGAATGTGCTCCCATCATTTTGGAGGAGATCTGAAGGCTTATCTTGGAAAATCAAAGCCAGATTCTTGAGGTATGTGATCGTTCTTAATCATTCTTGATCGGTTTCCTAGATATACATAGATCTACTAATCCTCTTCTCTCAGGTTATTATATCTATGCCCGTTATGGGTATATATAAGTGTATGGATGCCAAATATGATGAGATTTGGTCTTGATATTTCCATGAGAGATGATCTAAGGTGAGTTTTGAAGAATCAACCTGGTTTTCTTGGGAATTCCCTACTAGTTAGGATTTTCATGAAAACCATTGAGTTAAGAGGCTTCACTCTCGACTACATTTTTTAGAATTGATTAGATTAGTTTCAAATTAGTTTATTTGAATGTATTTGATTATGAAAATCATGAATTAAATCTTATTTAGTGATGATTTATGGTTTTTATGAAATTGTGAAATCATGGTGAATTGTTGTTCAAAGATATTTGTCTTAATGAATTTAAAATGTTGATTTTAAATTATGATTTCTAAAATTGTAAATGGTTTGATGAAGAATGGGTTTTGATGAAAAATGTTGTTTTATTGAAATGTTTTGAGATTGAAATGACGTTGATGGATTGGTTTTCTACCAAAAGAGAGTTTATTAAAATAGTTTGGAATTGAAATGGGTAATAATTGAAATGGTTTGAACTAGTTGAACACACATGGTTTTTGACATGATGGTTGTGTGTGATCATGAGCATGTGGGACGGATAAGGTTTAGGAGTCTCCCCCAACAGTGTTGGGATGGATAAGGGTTAGGTCTCCCCCCTTCAAACATTCATATTGCATTCAGGACGGATATGGGTTTGGGGTCTCCCCCATTACTGTTGGGATGGATAAGGGTTAGGAATCTCCCCGGTCAAGAATTCATGTGAATTTGGGTTGGATAAGAGTAATAAGTCTCCCCCATCATGGTTGGTATTGATAAGGGTTAGGGAATCTCCCCTCTTCTAGGTAGCATGCATGGTTGGTTGCATGGGTTTGAGGAAATGGTTGGGCATGCCAAAATGGAATGTTTGTGAAATGGATCTTAATCTTGTTTGGTTATTTTTCTAGAAAAATAACTTGCTGGAATATTGGTTTCAATTACTCTTGGAAGGATTTTGGTAAATAATGGTTTGAGAAACTTATTTATATTTAGTTGTAAACTTATTTTGATAAAATGTATTATATAAATTGTTTTTATATAAATTTGGATAACTCTTCTATCGTAGTGGCGTGAGTAGGGTTGTCATTGGGGAAAACATACTATGTTTTATACTCACCCTTGCTTTGGAATGTTGGTGCTTTTGTCGATGTCATATCTCAGAACATTTGTAAAGGTAAAGAATCTTATTACTAGTGGATTGTGGTGATGTTTGGGAGATGTTGTGGAGCTTTGAGCTTGTGGAGCATGGATTTGTGGTGTCTTTTGAGAGTCTTGAGTTGTTCATCCATTGTGTAATGTGATTATTGGTTTGGTCTCCCACTTTTGTGTACATGATGTGGTTTGACATAAATGAAGCTATTTAGTTGTCATTCTTTTTTCACGCATCATTTAGTGAATGTTTGGTTATGCTTATTTGGTTTTTATGTTATTTTTTAAAGGGTTAATCATCCCATAACTTATATTTGAAACCCTTCAGAATTTATTTCCATCCTTTGGAGTCTTGGGGATGTCACTTAAGGCCTACTAATGACTCTTGGAGTTCTCTAGCCAATGAAAATTGGCGGGTCACTAAAAATGGGATCAACTTGTTCGGTCCTTGCCTAACTTGTGGTCATTAATGTTCTTGGTCTTGGAGTTGAAATTGATTCTTGTCTATTCCTGGGATCGAAATCATAGATATGAGTAGGATTGTAAGAACATTAAAGGTATGGCATAAAAGGACATAGCTAACCCGTTTATGTTGAACTTCATGTTACTTGGGATTTGGGTACCTAAGTGTTTTGGATACACTTATAGAATGTTGTAAATCTCATTGTCATGGTTTTTTCCAATGAGACAAGCATGACATGCATTGAATAGGAATGAATTCCCACTAGGATTTCATATCTCATTATGAGGAATGATTTATGATTTTGTGCAAGGTGCAAATTTTCAGAAAAATGCAGAAATTGTTTTCCATAAAAGATTTTTTAAACATGATTTTTTGTGTATCTTGAAAATGGGTTGATTTTCATAAGTCATGAGTAATGTTTTCAATAATGTTTGAACATGGGAAGAAGGTCTTTTTGAAATCAATGTTGTGATAGATAATGTGATTGAATTTTAAATGCTCTTCCATCTATCACTAGATAGTGAGATTAATGGAGTTTGTTGTTGGTTTCGAAAATGGAACCTGGTAGGCGTCGTCGGAACCAACCCGAAGAGGCATTAGAGAACATGATTTCCACAAAACCACATGTGAACCAAGAGTTGGTTCAGAGTATTGTTCAGGATTTTCATGTTTTGGATACGGGGAACCAGATGAATGAACCAAGGCATGTGGATCATACCATCCAGTTCATGAAGCAGAATCCACCAAACATTCAGGGTGATGTTGAACCTAAAAAGGTGGAGGTGTGGCTGAGTAGGATGAATTGTTTCTTCGATTTCATCAGAACACCATCAGAGCTCAATGTCAAGTTGGCAAAGTATATGCTAGAGGATCTTGAACGTGAATGGTGGGATTTAGCGGTTCATACAAAATTGGATGAAGCCCTTATATAGGACTATTTTGAAGATTTTTTCAACAAACAATTCTATCATCACATGTTCAAGATCCAGAAAACAAAAAACATCTTCAGCTTAAAGTAGGAGAGCCTCTCAATCACAGAGTATGTGGCTAAGTTCTTGAATTTAGTGTATTTTTCACTAGAGGTTGTGGTAAGTGCGTCGTTGAAGGCACACATCTTTGAATCGTGGCTATGGAAGGAGATTCGATCGAAGATTTCGATGCTCTATATTACAGATTATATAGAGATGGTGAACAGATTTACGGTTGCTGAACATGATATCTCAGGATCAATAGGAGGAGGTTTTTTGATACCTATGGGAAACGGTGGGAACTCAACCGTTGGGATCAAGATGAATAGGGACACCTATTTCTATGGTGCAAGTTGAGATCAGTATTAGACAGTGGGATCAGTGAACCTTCCTCCAAGACCCCGGAGAAAAGAAGGTTTTTTTCAATGTCGTTCTCTAGACCACAAAAATAGAGATTGTACAGTGCAACCTAAATAATGTCACAACTACAAGAAGATGGGGCATCTACAGTGTTATTATAGGAATGCACCGAGTTCGGGTGCGTGTGACACTCCTCAAGCATCGCAAGCATCATAATCTTCGACAGGACATGGACAGCAGAATCAGTCTCGTCAGCATAATAGAGCTAGCCATGGTGATTCTCAAAATACAATGAATCCTCAACTAGGTAAATCTTACTAAAGAAACAAGGAGAATAGTGCAGCGACGAAGCAATTTTATGGAGCGGACCAGATGATGATCGATGATCAGGATAGACCATCTATGGTGAGAGGTACGATTATTTTGAATTCTACCCTTGTGTAAGTGCACTTCGATACTTGTGAATCACATTCCTTCATTTCTTCTCATGTTGTTGACTTTCTATCTTTCAAACTGGAAATGATGTCTTCTGTTTTGAAACTGAAAACTTCTCTTGGTGAAAGTGAATGTCCAGCCTTTATGTGTTGAGCATGTACTATAACTGTTGATGGAGCGGAGTTAAAATGGTATTTCTTGATGTTGGACATTGATGTCTATGACGTAATCCTGGGTATGGATTGGTTGAAAATGTTTAAGGCTCACATCGATTATTAGAGCCAAATGGTTAGTTTCACGAATGAGGACGGCATCGACAATCTCTTCAGAGAAAAGAGGTTGGAAATGAAAGGTGCAAAGAGATTGTTGGCACCAATGGTGGGAATGATCTCTTACCAATTGATAGCGTTGACTTTGGAATCCATGGAAGTGATCGAGAGAGATAGTTTTCTAGCTTTGGTTGATCAATTTCTAGATGTCTTTCCCTTGAACTTCTCAGGGTTAATACCTCTGTGGGAAGGGGAGTTTACAATTGATCTTTTTCTGGGGACCAGTCATATTTCCCTTCCTTCTTATAGGATGGCACCAACAGAGTTACGAGAATTGAATTTTCAGTTAGAGGAGCTATAAAGAAAGGGTTTCATTCGACCAAGTACATCTCTTTGGGAAGCACTTGTTTTGTTCGTGAAGAAGACAAATGGAAGTCTTCAGCTGTTTGTTGATTATCTTAAGCTTAACCATGTTACGATAATGATTGATATCCATTTCAATGAATTGATGATATGTTGGTCCAATTAAGGGGAGATCAGTGGTTCTCTAAGATTGACTTTCTATCAGGATATCACCAATTTCTATTTCGGAAAGAGGAAATTTTAATGACAGCTTTCAGAAGTAGATATGGCCACTACGAATATGTAGTCCTACCTTTTGGTCTAACAAATGCACTAGTGGTATTCATGGATTTGATGAATAAAATATTTCAGTGATATCTAGATTCTTTGGTTGTGGTGTTTGTGGATGATATCTTGGTGTATTCAAACACAAGGGAAGATCAAGAGGAGAACTTGGAAAAAATGTTACAAATCTTGAGAGAACATCATTTGTATTCCAAATTATCAAAGCGTGTGTTTTATACATGATGTGCATTTCCTTGTCCATATCATTTCGGAGAAAGGCATTTCTGTTGATCCTGAAAAGATAAAAGTCCTTATCTTTTGGAAACCACTGAAGAATGTGTTTGTGATATGAAGTTTTCTTGGCTTAGATAGTTACTACTGATGCTTTTTGCATGATTTCTCATGACTAGCATCACCAATGACAGCACTAACAAAGATGAATGCTCTATTCCAATGGACAAAATAATGTCATAAGTCTTTCCAAGAACTGAAGGATCATCTTACATCGGAACCCATCTTGATCTTTCCAGAATCAGGGCAGGGGTATGTGGTGTATTGTGATGTTTCAAGATCAGGATTGGGTTCTGTTCTCATTTAAAGATATCATGTGATTTCATATGGGTCAATGAAGATGAGGGTGGATGAGAAGAATTACCCAACACAAGATTTTTATTTAGCTAAAGTCATTTATGCTCTGAAAACATGTCGACGTTATCTATTTGGTGCGAAATTTACAATATTTACGAATCCCAAAATCTTGAAACACATTTTCTCACAGCGATATTTGAATATTAGGAAAATGAGGTTGATGGATATCTCCAAATGTTTGACATTGAATTGGTTTGCACACCCGGGAAAGGAAAATTAGTGGAGAATGCATTGAGTAGAAAGTCATATGTTCAGTTAGCGAAAGAAGCTTCAGATGAATGGCAGTTTTTGTCCGTCTTAACCGACATGCATGTGGAATATAAAAACCAAGGTGATGTTGCGGTTTTCAACTCAGCTATGCCTGTTCATGATTTGGTAAAGATGATCAAATAAGCACAGACATCTGATGAAGAATGTCTAGTTGTAAGTTCAAAACTCAATCTTGGGGAGACCATTATTGGCTGGAAACTTGAGGGGGGTTTAGTTTTTTGTTTTAGAGATTGAATGGTTCTACCTATGGTTTTTCAGGAACAACTCCTTCATGCTTACCACCATTTGAAATGGGTTGTACATCTGGGTACACAGAAAATGTATAAGGTGTTGAAGACACAGTTTTTGTGGAGCGGCATGAAAAGAAAGGTGGCTGAGTTCATCTTGCTATGTTTCACTTGTCAGCTAGTTTAAGAGTAGCATCAGATACCAGCTATTATGTTACATTCTTTAACAACCCCATTATGTAAATTGGATCAAATATTAATTGATTTTATTACAGATCTTCCAATAATGGCCCGGAAACATGATTCCATTTTGGTGATAGTGGATAGTCTAACCAAGTCGGCCCATTTCATCCCATTTCGTGAAACTCATACGGTGGAAGATCATTCAAAAATATATATCCAAGAAGTGGTAAAGAGGAATGGTGTACCAGTTTCAATAGTATCAGATTGAGATATGAGGTTCACATCACGTTTCTGGAAATCATTACAGCAAGCCCTTGGGACTCAATTGACTATGAGCACGACGTATCATCCTCAGAAGGATGGGAAATCCAAGCGGATGATTCAAACATTGGAAGACATGTTGTGGGATTGTGTAATGGATTTTTCTGGCTCATGGGAGGAGCATATACCCTTAGTGGAGTTATCATACAATAATTGTTGTCATGCCTCGATACTCATGGCTCTGTTTGAAGCATTGTATGGTCGTCCTTGTCGTTCAACACTATTCTGGGTGGAAACTGGTGAAACCTTTCTAGTCAGGCAGAGCCTCATCCAAGAAACCATAGAGAATATTCAGTTTATTAGAAAGAGGATGGAGATGGCTCAGAGTCATCAGAAATCTTATGCAGATCACTATCGAAGATCGTTGTCTTTCATTGTGGGTGATCATGTCTTCATGAGGATCTCTCCATGGCTTGGACATCGTCGTTTCCGGAAGTAGTAAAAGTTATCTTCGAGATACATTGTCCCTTCTGAGATAATAGAATGGGTTGGAGAGGTGGAATATCAGTTGGAATTACCACCACCGTTTAGTTTGGTGCATAATGTGTTCCATTTATCACTGTTAAAAAAGTATCAACCTGATCATGACCATGTGATCAGATTGGATCACATTGACCTAGAGCGGGATGATTTGTTGATACATATCCTAGTACAGATTGGGGATAAGAAGGAGAGATTATTTCATGGAAAAAGCATTGGTCTAGTGCGGGTTTTATGGTTGCATGGCCAGATTTAGAAAGAGACTTGGGAATGTGAAAAGGAAATGAAAGATTAGTGGCTGGAACACTTTCAGTTGCGTAAAGGTTTTCTACATTCCGATGATGGAAAGACCAATGGTGGGTAGAATTTAGTAACCCCAATTTTTGGTATATAACCCATTATTTATGATATTAATGATTTTAATGTTACGGTTGATGAATGGAAGAGTCGAGATAACATTAAATGATGTTTCGAGGCAACGTTGAAGTCGTACGGGCGGCGCACGGGTTGTCTAAACTGTGGGGCCAAACCATGTGTATTTGGACCTTGAGGTAGTAGCTTCTGCATGGGTGGCACACGGTTCGTCTATCTGTGCAGCCAAACCCTGTGTGGAGTGTCTGTCGAGGCAGTGGCTAACGCATGTTTAGTGCACGGTTTTTCTAACCGTGCGAGAAAACCGTGCGGCCACTTAAACAAGATCCTATAAAAGTTGATCTCACATGTTTTTGCCTCTAAGTGGCTCGTTTTCCCCCAAAGTAGCCATAAATCGGGATTTTGCTTCTCCTATGGTCATAGAAGGTTCTCCCATTGTTCCAGACGTGATCTGATGGCTTCTCTTGGCGAATCAAATCCAGATTCTTGAGGTATGTGATCATTCTTCATCGTTGTTGATCGGTTTCTTAGATCTACTTAGATATACTTATCCTCCTATCTTGGTTTCTTATATCTACACCTGTTATTGGTAGATCTAAGTGTATATATTCCAAATATGATGATATTTGGTCTTGATCCTTCTAGGAGAAAAGATCTAAGGCGTGTTTTGAAGAATCAACCAGGTATTCTTGTGTGTTCTCTGTTTGTTAGGGTTTTAATGAAAACATATAAGGTATGAGGCTACAATATCGACTCCTCTTATTATAATTGACTGTCTTAGTCTCAAATTGGTTTATTTGAATGGATTTTATTGTGAAAATCATGAAATAAATCTTTTTTAGTGATGATTTATGATTTTGTTGAAATTGTAGAATCTTGGTGAATTGGTGTGAAAAGTGGTTTGGCTTCTTTAATTTAAAATGTTGATTTCAAATTATGAATGCTGAAACATTAAATGGTTTGATGAAGAATGGTTTTTCAATAAAAAAGGTGTTTCTTTAAAATGGTATTAGATTGAAATGATGTTGATGGATTTGGTTTTCAATAAAAAGCGAGATTTGTTGAAATGGTTTGGAATTGAAATGGATTGAATTGTTTGAAGACACATTGTTTTTGATATGATGGTTGTTTGTGTTCATGGGCATGTGGGATGGATAAGTGTTAGGACTCTCCCCCATCAGTGTGGGGTTGGATAAGGGGTTGGGATCCCCGCATCAAACATTCATATTGCATTCGGGGAAGATAAGGGTTAAGGGTCTCCCCCATCAGTGCTGGGATGGATAAGGGTTAGGGATCTCCCCCGTCAATCATTCATGTGCATTTGGGTTGGATAAGGGTAAGAAGTGTCCCCCATCATGGTTGGGATGGATAACGGTTAGGGATTCTCCCCTCTTCCAGGTAGCATGCATGGTGGGTTGAATGGGTTTATGGAAATGGTTGGGTATTCCAAAAAGGAATGTTTGTGCAATGGTTGTTAAGCTTGTTTGGTTATTTTTCTGGAAAAATAACATCTTGGAAAATTGGGTTCAATTTCTCTTGGAAAGCTTTAGAAATGAACGTTTTTTGAAACTTTTTTATATTTAGTTATAAAATGCTTTTGAGAAAATGTTTTATATAAAATATTTTAATATAAATGTGGCTAACTCTTCTATCCTAGTAGCATGAGTAAGGATGTCATTGGGGAAAATCTAATGAGTTTTAAACTCACCCCTTCTTTGGAACATTGGTGATTTTGCAGATGTTGTATTTCGGGACACTAATAAAGGTAAAGAATCTTATTTCTAGTGGCTCATGGTGATGCTTGAGAGATGTTGTGGAGCTTGAAGCTTATGGATCACGGAGTCGTGGTGTCTTTTGAGTGTCTTGAGTTGTTCATCTGTTGTGTACATTGATGCTTGGTTTGGTCTTCCACTGTTGTGTAGTTGTTGTGGTTTGACATAAATGAAGCTGTTTAGTTCCCATTCTTTTTCCATGCATTAGTTAGGGAATTTTTGGTTATGATTGGTAGGTTTTTGTGTTATTTCATAAAGGGTAAATCATCCACCAACTTCAATTTGAAACCCTTAGTCATTTATTTCCAGCCTTTTGCATCTTGGAGATTTCACTTAAGGCCTATTAATTACTCAAGGAGCTCTCAAGCCAATGAGAATTTGTGGGACATTACAAAGGGTTGGGGGTGTTGAAGGGGGTGGGGGGCTGTCCATGGGGGTGTGGGTCTGTCCAAGGGGGTGGGGGCCTATCCAATGGGTTTGGGGGTTGTCTGGGGGGGGCTGTCTAGAGGGTTGGGGGTGCCCAGGGGGGTGTTCAGCTGGGTAGGGGGTGGGGGTGGTGTCAAGGAGGGGTGGGGGTGTCCAAGGGAGTGGGGGGGGGGGCTCTGAAAGGGTGGGGTATGTCCAAAAGGTGGGGTGGGGCTATCCAGAGGCGTGGGGGGATATCCGAGGGGGTGGGGTGTCTAGGGGGTGTCCACAGGGGTTTGGGTGGTGTCTAGGGGGTGGGGGCTATCCAAGGGGGTGGTGGTGTCTAGGGGGTGTCCAAGGGTGTGGGGGTGGTTTCAAAGGAGATGGGGGTGTAAAGGGGGTGTCAAAGGGGGTGGGGTGGTGTCTGGGGGGTGTGCGGGATATCTAAGGGGGTTTGGGTGTCCAAGGGGGTGCAAGGGATGTCGAAGGGGTGGGGGTGGTGTCTTTGGGGGTGTAGGGGCTATCAAAGGGGGTTGGGGTGTCCAAGGGGTGATGGGGATGTCTAAGGGGATAAGGGTGTCCAGGGGGTGGTGTCCTGGGAGGTGAGTGCACATTCCAAGGGGGTAGGGGGTGTCCAGGGGGTGGGGGATGTCTATAGGGGTGGGGGTTATCCAGTGGGTGGGGTGGTGTCCATGGGGTGGGGGTGGGGGTGGTCTCCAAGGGGTTGAGGGTGTTTTCCAAGGGTGTAGGGGTTTCCAGGGGGTGGGAGTGGTGTTCAAGGGGGTGGGGGTGGTGTCCCGGGGGTGGGTGGGGGGGGGGGGCTGTCCAGAGGGGTGGGGGTTGTCCAGTGGTTTCAAATCATTAGGATATATCTACTTTTCAGTAGCGAATGTATACATATTTTAATATTTACATTTCATCTTTCTTTTTTACGGAAGGGTGAATTTGGTATCCAATTTCACTAAGATGTATTCTTTGTTAACCTTAAGAAGAAAGGATCTCAGATGAATTTAAAACTGTTATATCTAACTATTTTTTCATTTTAAAATCATTTTCTAGCATATTTTTTTAAATACGCATAGATTTGTTTTATATTTCAATTTTTTTTCAAATTATGATATTTTACATATAAAAATATTTTTGTCTTATCTTAAAAAGATATATAATTTTAATATTTTTTATAGGTAATACTGAGTCGAAGTTGGATTATAGGACATCGAATGAGTAATGAATATAAGGAAGGTGTTGATGCCTTTTTGGAATTTTCTAAACGAAATGTTCCAAGAAGTGACATTTTTTTCTGTCCAATACTTAAATGTTTAAATATGAAGATGTTTAAAATTAGAGATATAAAAGATCATATGATTTTTCATGGTTTTAATCCAAGTTACAGTTCTTGGATTTGGCATGGTGAAACTGGATGGAATGTCAGATCTAGTGATGATGATGATTCACAATATGGTAACTCCGATGGAATTGAATAAATGATTTGCAATATTGTAGCAGAACAATTTGAGATAGAACCAAAAGTTGGGCATCTATATGGTGATGTTGAAAAACCATTTCATTCTGGTTGTACAGATATTAAAGTATTTTCGGTGGTGTTAAGATTGATTAACCTGAAGGCAAAACATGGATGGAGTGACATATGTTTTACAGAGCTGCTACAATAGTTGAAAGACATTCTTCCAAAAGATTACGATCTTCCAGATTCACATTATAAGTCCAAGAAAATATTATCCCCGATGGGATTGGGATCCAAGAAAATGAATTCCTATTTGAATGAATTTGTGATATATAGGAAGGAATATTAATTTCTGTCAGTGTGTTCTAAATGAGGGACATCACGATATAAGGTGAAGGAAAAATCACAGGCTAATGTAGAGGTTACAAAGATCCCTTCTAAGGTATTTTGGTATCTTCCTAAAATTCATCCTTTAAAACATTTATTTTCTAATTCACATGATGCAAAAAGGTTAATATGGCTTGCTGAGGAGAAGATATGTGATGGAAAATAGGTCATCTAGATGATTATCCACAATGGAATAAAATTAATGAGCAATATCCTATATTTGGAAGTGAAATTAGAAATCTTAGACTAGGGTTGTTCATTGATGGAATGAATCCATATCGAACCCTCAATAGCACACATAGTTCATGGCCTATTTTATTGGTAATTTATAACCTCTCTCATGAAGTTTTTATTAAGTGAAAATATGTTAGGTTGAGTATAATGATCTCTGGTTGGAACCAACCTGGAAATGATATTGATTTTTTCTTGTCTCCATTGATTGATGATTTGAAACTTTTACGGGAGGATGGTTTTAGGGTGTATTATTCTTATAAAATGGTATATTTTCTAATGCATGTAGTGCTTATGTTCACTATAAATGACTTCCCAGCATATGGAATTTTTTGGATACAATGTTAAAGGGCATAAATCATATTCAATTTGTGAACAATATACTTCTTATTGTCAATTTCATCATGGGAGGAAAACATTGTACATGGGTCATCGAAAGTTTTTGACTATGGATCTCTCTTATAGAATAATAAAAAGAAATTCAATGGATCAAAAGAATTTGATATTGCTCCAAATCCTTTATTCCCTGATTTTTATATTGAGAGGGTGGGAAACCATTATGTGACATTGGGAAAGAAACAGAAATCTGGTAATGATAGACATATTTGGAAGAAAATGTCAATATTTTTTGAGATACCATATTCGAGTTATCATGAAGTTAAACATAATATTGATTTCAATGCACATGAAGAAGAATATCTGTGATAGTTTTATTGGAAAATTTTTAGATATTAAAGGAAATACAAAATATGGGTTGAATGAAAGACTTGACTTACTATCAATGGAAATACATTTGGAGTTATCTCCCACTCCTAATTGAAGAAAAAAATTTCTTCCCCCATCTTGTCATACATTATCCAAGAAGGAGAAAGCAAGATTTTTTCAGTGTCTTCATGATATCAAAGTGCCTCAAGGTTATTCTTAAAATGTAAAAAATTTTGTCTCATTGAAGGACTTGATGTTGATAGGTATGAAATCTCATGATTTTCACATCATGATGCAACAACTACTACTAGTTGCATTGCGTGGAATATTTCCCATCTATGTCAGAATGACTATAATGAAGTTGGGTTATTTTTTTCAATTCAATTTGTAATAATGTGATTGATTTGAATTCTTAGAACATTTTGGAAATGGATGCAATTTGTATACTTTGTCAAATGGAATTGTATTTTCCTATAACTTCTCTTGATATAATGGTGAATTTAATGACTCATCTGGTTCAAGAAATAAAGCTTTGTGGACCTATATATCTTCCTTTGATGTACCCGTTTGAAAGGTATATAAAAATATTTAAGGGGTATGTCAAGAATCCATATCGACCCGAAGCCTGCATTATTGAAAAGTATATTTCTAGGGAGGTTTCAGAGTTATGAAAAATCTACTTGGATGCGGCGCAACACATACGATTGCCTCCATCTCACCATGAACGAGTTAATAATGAGGAAAGTGGATTCATGGCTTGAATGTAAAGTCATTATCAGCTAAACAGATGAAGAAGTTAGAATTATACATATTGAATAACATAGCTAATTCTCAACCGAATATCACATTTCATATTAATGAGTTGAAAGAATTTCATCCAAAGAAAAAAATATTTGGATTTTATTGACCACAACAAAACATTTATTTCATGGTTTAAAAAGACCATTCATGGTAGAACAAATGTATCAGAGGAATTAAAATGGGTAGTGGTTGGTCCATGTTTAAATATGATAACATGGTCCAGTTATGACATTAATGCCTAAACATTTCATATAAAAGCTCAGGACAACATAAGTGCATTTCAGAATTGGGGTGTATTGGTGTTTAGAGAAGAAATTCATTTTTCGATTGCTAGAGACAAAAACCCAATTTCTGCATCACTTGCATATTATGGAGTGATTTAAGAAATATTGGATGTCGATTATATTAAAATTGAAGTTCCTATTTTTAACTGTAAATGGTTTATTGGTCACAATAGTTTCCGACACGATGAATTTGGAATGACAGCTATTAATATGAATAGGTTGAAAGATAAAACTATATATTTTATAATGGAAACACATGAAAAAAATTTCTATGTAGTAGATCAATCAGATATGTAGTTTGATGTTATTTTACAAGGGAAAAAAATATGTTTGTGAAGATGAACATGATTAAGATGTTGATTTATGTGAGATAGATACTTCCATGGAATTGTTAACAGAACATAATGATGAGCATGTTGAAGACATGGTTTCATCCATAAGTAATGATCATGATGAAGGAATTTGGGAAAACAATCCATTTGTACATTCCTAAAATTACGGGTAACATTTTTTTATTTCCTTTTTACATTTATTATTTTCATAAAATGCCAGATATTATAAGTTTTTTCTTTATTAAAACATGTATTAAAACAAATATGTATATGTTTTTGTTTGTTTTAATTTTGTTTAGTTTACTTTATCTTGTTTACCATTAAATAAATTATATATCTATTATTTTTTTCAATGAAAATTACTTTATCATGTTTAACCTGTTTACCAGGATTACTATGTTTAGCATCTTTACCATCATTACTATTGTTTAACATGCTTACCATATTAATCATGTTTACAATTACATAACTTAGTACAATTTTATATATTTTTTACATTAGTATTTTAATATTTGAATTTGTATATTTTTGAACTAATGATTTTTTTTTATTTGAATGATAATGAAAGATCAATCAGTTGATCAACCACATGATTCTGGAGACAATCATATTGGTCATACTACTAGGAAGGAACATTCACATTCTCCTCTTGATGTTCCCCAATCTTCCTCATGTGCTCCCATTATGAAAAACATTTAAAGAGTTGGTAAATGTGGGTTTACATTTTTACCAAAATCATCACTTGCTCGTACACAGGATCAGAGGAAACTCATTGAGTTTGATGATAATGATATTCATAGAGGTTCAAATGAACAAGATTTTAGGATTTCTGTATCAACTCAGGGTAAGAGAAAAGTATGCATTTTATATGATGACTGAAGAAGTGTAGAAATAGCGATAATCTCTTAGTTTTGGTAGATGATTTTGGTAGGATCTTTTTATATTGTTTTCATATTATTAAAAATTTTCTAATATATATAATATGATTAACCTCTTCATTATCAGATGAAATTTGATATTCCTGACACATGAGGATTCTGAAAGAAATGTTTATCAATGGCTGCCAGGAGATGGAGGGATTTCAAATCAACCCTCTCATCTAATTTCATTTTTGGTCATAGGAATCATGACAATCCATGTCATATATATCCTTTCATAGATAAAGACACATGAAGAAAGTTTGCTGGAAGTAGAAGAAATGATTCTTTCTTGGTAAGGGCAATGTAAACATTTATAAGATTTCTTATATAAATGATATTATTAATGTTTTGTTAATGATTTATTTTTCTCAATTTACTTTAAACAAGGAAATATCATCCAGAGATCCAATCTAAAAATGTATACCCTCATAGTTTATCTTGGTGAGGCTATACATTATTGGAAGAACAAATGATGGCAGAAAAATTAAAAAAATAAAGAGCTGAGTTTTCAAGCTCTAGAGAGGTGGCCCCTCCATCCCCTCCATCTAGACATGAAAAATGGAATAGAGCTCAGATGGGAAAAAAATGGAAATATATTTCGGAAGATTAGAGAATCTCATCTGAGAGTATTGTAAGATATATATTTTATTTATTTAAGTTAACCATATTATTCATATAATTTCTATCATTACATAAATTTTCAATTAATTAATACGGGATTCTCTTGAGGAGAAGAGCTCATAGGGGGTATTTACATCTACTAGGAGGCAAGATATTTTTTCTTCATCGTTGGAAAGCCCGAACATCCTTGTCGTGTACGAGGATATCCGAAAGGTGTATCTGTAAGAAATGTGTTGCCATGTTCATCAACTTCTTACGTTGGGGGTGTTTATAAAAAAATAGAATACATGGAGGCTGAAGTTCATAATATTAATGCGACAATGAAGGAAAATATTAGAGCGTCGGTACAGTCTATGTTTCAAACATGCAAAAACAATTTTAATCTACAGCTCCCACTCCTCCACCTCCCCCTGCAGACCCCATTATTTATCCTTTACCCCCGCTAGTAGCTCTTACTCACCCACCTCAGCCTGCAGACCACATTTTTTATCCTACTCATCTATCACAGCTTTCTACTTATTGGGAGTTATATGTTGATAATCCTCAACATCATATAGTTTCATATGGGTTGGTATATTTTATAGGATAAACAATTCATAATAAAAAATTAGAGGTATAGAATCATAGGATTACTGTACAAGATATTATAGATAGATCATCTCATGTACCATTACCTATAGATGATGTGACGATAGTTGGACATAGTATCAACCATTTTTAATTTTTCCTTCCAGACTTCTGTGACTCATTAACATAGAGGTATGTATGTAATATCTTCTATTTTATTTTTTATTAATGTAATTTTATCATTTGAAAACTGTTATATTTTTCTATTTATTTTTACAGGAATACATCAATGGTAAAGAAATACTGTATAGACAACGACAAAGATAATTGGCTTTGATATTAGATACAAATTCTATTAGTCTTGAAAGATTGTCAAGATATTCAAATTTGTTGGCAGATCATTATGGGTTTTCAATGGATGCACATGTTTTTGGATATGCAATAACTGTTGGGATTGTGAAAACTGATATCATGGAGCTTGTTACTAGAGAAAAGTTGGGCATCAACTTTGTGCAAATTGTTTCCTTGTATTTATTAACACCATTTACCAACATTATATTTATTTAAAATGTATACTTATGTTTATTTTGTATTAGGTATCTTTATAAAATTTGTGAGAATAATGACCGGACATATGTATATGGATTCATTGACCCACATTTGATTTCCCCTGAAGCACATGCATTGAATTAGGAACAAAGACTTCTTTATATTGCTGAAAGATTTTAATAGAATATAGTCACACAATTTTGGATGATACCTTTTTTTAGAGGTATGAAACACATCTTTCTCAAAAAGTTCACTATCTTTTAACATAATGAACCACTAACCATAAATTTTCTTTTATCAGTGATCATTGGATGTTTGGTGTATTTTTCCCATGGGTGAAAACACTTTATTGGATATACTCTATCCATGGTGGTGTGTGGGAAGGTTTTAAGAAAATGTTGGAAAATTAAGTGTCAATTTCTCAATAGTTTTATATATTATAATGAATTTTAAATTTATCTCATTAGTATTATTTTCTAACAGGGGATGGGTCTACATACGAAAAAAAACACAAAGAAAAGGAGTGTGAAGATCAAATATGTAAATGTACATGTAAATATCCATTTATAATTTGTACTTTGTTATTTATTACATAAAAAAATATTGAATTTACACTCATTCAAACAGAATTTTCATGAACAAAAAAAGCATCATCGAATGAGGATATTATATGTTAAGATTTATGTATGAAATAATAACAACTGGAATAGTTGTGAACTTTGACCTGGTAATATTTCCTTTTAAACTTTCCATAATATTTAATTGTTTTATTCATTATAAAGGTTAGCTATGTTCTTTTTAATTAGTATCTATTTCATGAACCTCAACCCTATAGTGCTCAAGACGTCAAACACTTAGAAGTGGAATGGTCAAATTATTTTACAGGTTTGATTGACTTTTAGTTCTTTGTAGTGTAAAATGTAATTTTTATTATTGTCAATATAATTGTGTATTTGATAGTCAATTAGATTGGATTTTGTTTTTTTTAAGTTGAAATTGTATGTTTTGAATGTTATATATATGTTAATGTTTAGTTTTTCTATACTTCTTGTTCTTATCTACTTATGATGGTTTTTTGGTTATGGATTCTGTTCTGGGGGGAGGGATTACAAGGGTGTATTGGGTGTCCAGTGGGGTGGGGTGTATCCAGGGGTGTGGGAGGGCTATCCTGTGGGGTGGGGGTGTCCTGGGTTTCCAAGAGAGTGGGGGTCAGTCCAAGGGGTGGGAGCATTTCCACGATGGTGGGAGGGTTTCCCAGGGGTGTGGGGGGTTTTCAAGGGTTGTCTATGGGTGTGGGGGTGTCCTGTGGGTTGAGGGGGGTTCCCAGGGGAGTGGGAGGGTTGTCCAGTGGCGTGTCCAGGGGTGTGGGGGTGTGTCTAGTGGGGAGGGGGTTATCTAGGGGTGTGGGAGGGATGTCCGGTGGGGTGGGGGTGTCCTGGGTGTCCATGAGAGTGGGGGGAGTCTAAGGGGGTGGGAGTGTTTCCAATAGGATGAGAGGGTTTCGCAGGGGAGTGGGGGGATACCCAGGGGTGTACAGGGGTATGGGGGTGTCTTGTGGGGTGAGGGGGGTTTCCTGGTGTGTGGGAGGGCTATCCAGTGGGGTGGGGGTGTCCAAGGTGTCCATGGGGATGGGGGGGGGGTGTAGTCCAGGGGGTGGGAGAGGAGTTTCCACTATCCCTCGGGGGGATGAACACCCCTAGTAGGTACTCATCACTCTCACATGTGAATATTGAGCTCTCAAAATGTTTCACCAATGTTTTCTTCACCTGGAAACATAATTCATTCTATCACCTTGATGTCAGTATAACCAGGGGAAACACTATCTTGTGTCACTAAAATAACTAGATCTTGGCTGTGGCAATCTCCCGGATCTTGCAGGACTGGAAATGATGCTTCTAAGGCTGCCCATGAGATGCCTGAAATGACGTTAACAACAATCCTGGTGGTGGGAAGAGGGTGATGGTTCAGTTGGTGGAGAGGGGCACGGATAATACTACTGTGATGATCTGAAATATACCCAACAAGTTCATGTAAGTGATTATTTATTTTTGCAAATTAGATCATGGAACAAATATAGGGCCGTCTGTGTGTTTTTTGGACTCCGCCATGCAATGTTGGTCGATGAACATTACCAGCATATCCCGTCTATCACTAAAAAAACACACAATCATCCCTATATTTATTCAATCATCTAATTTGGGAAACTAAACAGTCCCTTACATGTTCTTGTTGGGTATATTTCGGATAATCTTATTCGTATTCTCCACGTCCCTCTCCACGAAGTGAATCGGCGCCCTCTTCCCACCGTCGAGGTTTTTGTTAATGTCATTTCAATAAACTCAATGTAAGCCTTGGGAGTATCATTTATAGTCCCACAGGATCAGGGAGATTGCCACCGCCAAGATCCAGGTAGTTTAGTCACACATGACTGTGTTTCCTGTAGTCATAGTGGCATCAAAGTGATATAATGAATGATGTTATCATGGGAATAAATCATTGGTGAAACATTTTGAGAGCTCAAGCTTTCTTATGTAAGAGTGATGAATACCTTCCACCAGCGTTCAACCCCCTGATGGATGGCGGCACCTCCTATCCTAACACCAGTTCTCGAGGGGCTGTGTAGGGAGTGGGGGGAGGTCTAGGGGTGTGGGGGTGTCCAGGGGTGTGGTGGGGGTTGTCCAGTGGGGGGGGGGGGGTTCTGGTCTGGTTATGGTTGGGTTATGGTCTTTTTTGTCTGGGGGAGTCCACTGTGGTTGGGTGGGTGTGTCCACGGGTGTGGTGGGGGTTGTCCAGTGGGGTGGGAGGGTGGGAGGGTGTCCAGAAGGGTGGGAGGGATGTCCAGGAGAGTGGGGGGATTTCCAGGGGTGTGTGGGATGGGGGAGGGTAGTTCAGTGGGGGGGGGGGGTTCTAGGGGTATTAGAGAGATTTCCAGGGGAGTGATGCCCAGTGGGGTGGGGTGTCTAGGAGGTTGGGGGTTTCTATGGTGGGGGGGGGGGGGCTGTCCAGGGGTGTGGGAGTGATGTACAGGGGTGGGGGTGTCCAATAGAGTGGGGGTTTGGGGTTGTTTAGGGGTGTGGGGGGCTATCCAGGGGGTGGAGGCAGTCCCGGGTTGTGGGGGGGGGGGGGGGGGTTGGTCTAGTTTTGGTCACGTTTTGGACTTTTTTTGGTATGGGGGTGTCTAGTGAGTTGGGGGTGTCCAAGGGTGTGGTGGGGGATGTCCAGCGGGGTTGGAGGATGTCCAAGAGGGTGGGAGGGATATCCAGGCGAGTGGGGGATGTGCCGATGGTGTCTAAAGGTGTGGGGGCTGTCCAGTGGGGGGGGGGGGGGGTTCTAGGGGTGTGTGAGGGCTATCCAAGAGAGTGTTGTCCAGTGGGGTGGGGGTTTCCAGGAGGGTGGGGGGTATATGGGTGTGGGAGGGATGTTCAGGGGTGTGAGAGTGCTTTTTAGAGGGTGGGGGCTGACTAAGAGGGTGGGGGTGTCTAGGGGTGTGGGGGATGTCCATGTGGGGGGGGGGGGAATTCTAGGGGTGTGGGGTGTGTTGGGGTGTGGTGGGTGCTGTCTAGTGGGGTGTGGGGGTTCTAGGGGTGTGGGAGGGTTGTCCACGGGTGTGGGAGTTCTATCCAAGGGTGGGGGTGTCCACGAGGTTAGGGGGGTTTTATGGAGGTCTGGGGGACTGTCCAATGGGTGGGGGCTGTCCAGGGGTGTGGGGGGGTGTCCAGGTATGATAACCCTTCTTTTATTACAAACATAAACATGTTTTATTAAATAAATTATTCACTTGATACAACATAAATGATCGAGAGGTCTAGTGTCTTTGGGGATTAGGATCTTTATATAACAACATAAAACATTAAATACAAAATCTTTATTGAAAACATCTTTAACATGACCACTACATTTGTAACACCCCAAGCTTCTATGGTACGATTCTCTTTCAATAATGCCATAGCTTGCATTGTACGCAAGTTCGAGATTCTAACACACCGCGACCAATAAAAGTAGTCGTTAAGAACAGTAATACCCACTTTTTGAAATTATATAAATTTTATATTTTAGAATGGACTTCATTTTTGGATTTGGAATATCAAAATTATCCTATGTTGAATTTTTGGTATTTTTCTGAGAACTTCCAATTTTCGATGAATAGTGAAAAATACTTAAAAACAACATTTTTAATAAAATTAATTTATAGTGATAAAATATACTATTGAGTGTTTTTAAAGCATAATTAGAATACAATTTTACCATTTTATCCAATGGTGGTCATTATAATTAATTTCACTTTGAAATTGGACTTAAATAATTGTCAATCTTTTGATTGATATTGTTTCTTAAAAACACGTTATTTGTTTTGACAATGGTAGTTAATTATAAAATTAATTAACGAAACTTAATTTTTTGGACTTTTGTAAAAAATAGACATCCTTTTTGAATTCGGAATATCAATTATATCATAGGGTGAATTTTTGGTATTTTTCTGAAAAACTTCGATTTTTGATGAATAGTGAAACCACTACGAGGTAGTTTAAAAACTGATTTTTCGTTTAAATGAACTTTTACCACTTATGCGATTTTAATTTCAAAAATTATACAAACATAATTGTCACTAGGAAGTAAAATGTGGTTCAATGGGATTAAAATAATTTTTGGTGAATAGTAACATCTATGTTTTATTAATCGCGATTAAAGGCAATTAGTGTAATTTAAGGTAAATATAATGATATAATAATATGAAATTACCTTCACACATGTCCTACACTTATTGGATGATTCATGGCCGACCAGGAAAATCCATGGGTCAACTTGGGGGCCCCATGGAGCCACATCTGTAATAAAATGACATTGATAACTGTTTATTTAAAGTAAAAATAAAAGTGTCACAAACATGTATTTTTTTTACTAAAAGATTATTTATATGGGGTTATACATGTAATATTATGACTATAAATAGTAATTGGAAAGATAAAAAGATTTCCTAAATCATTAATTTTGTTTTATAATTTTATTCATTAAATAAATTAAATTTTTTATGACACCAGGATGATGTAGCGATTACCTCATTAATTAACGATTTAAATAAAATGAAATGTTAATGTGAAATCTAAAACTTAAACTTGTAAAAAACCTATTTTATGAGTATATTTAGAACCCTTATCACCTTATCCTCGAAATATATAATTGTGGGACCTTTGAAATCCGAAAAGTACTTCATAATAATATTATATTTCATGACTTTTCAAGAGTGCCCCTCCTCTCCTCTTATAAAAGGCCCCCACCTCTACCACCTTATTCACACATTCAATCCATTTGGATTGGACAACCTATTCCAAAATACTCCCTCAAATTCCCTCTCTTACACCTAGAAGCCTCACTTTGGGAAGAAGTCTTATCAAGGAAGCCTTTGGCTCAAATCAAAAATAGTTACCCGATTTTAAGGTATTGTCTTCTCTTATGTTCGTTTGTTTATTTTTATTCTCCAACCCCTTAAACTCTTTTTATTCACTTATTTTTTAAAAAAACAATATATTAAATATAATATAATGTTTTTATGAGAATTATTTGATTTACACTTACACACACCTTCGTCTAATGGTTAAAGAACATACTGTTTCTGTGAGTGGCGAATTACAGCCTCACGAAACAATGATTGTTCAATATTCTTTTGAAACCTCTCATAGTGGACATTAAGAAGTCACTATATTTATATATGATATATATTATGTTTATGTTTTACTTCTTCTTTTTTATTTTTCAGTTATGGCATACCTTTATGATTTCCATTATGGGTAAACGCGATAATTTCATTTTAGGAAGTGCGGACTACCGCCAGCTCAAAGTGATTTTAATAGTTAATTCCATATGTGGGACGTATAAAGGATGGACTAAATGATATTATATATGATATTATACTGGAATCATAATATACCTTTATATCATTATGATTTCATTCCATTAAATATGAAATAGAAATTGACGTAGCGTTCATGCATACGTACGGTATACGGTCTCCATGAATGGTGCATTTCATTTCTTACCTCTAAATGTTATGTAATATTATAAATTCATATATATACTAGATATATGTGATATAAAAATCAGCAATATAATTCTGGATATAATTGATATTTTACCACATGAACAACTTGTAATTATAAAAAGTTTATTTTTGACACAAGTACCAAAGATCGAAAAAACAACCATTCTTAACTAAAATAATTACATAATTTTCATAATATGGTAATAAGTGATATAAAAGGAATAATTAACATGAAAAAGGTTCTTAAGCAAGTAGAAATTTACTCTAGTTTATTATTCAGGAGGTTAAATAACGATCGAGTCATGTCGGACAGGAGGTAAGGGACTTTGTCACAATCTCCATTTATTGAGGTATATTTTGTTTTATACACAACTTTCTTTGATACGGTGTATAAAACCCTTTGACTTTTACGTTTATTGAAAAGGACTATTTTATATGAAGTGTTTTTACTAAATGACAAAAGGAATTTTTTTTCTTACGTACACGACGTCAACTACTTCTCTGTCGTCATGACCATTATTTGAGTTTTGACTTCCTCTATAAGACATAACATGTTTTAAATGAAAAATAAATACCATGTTTTACGTTTCTTTTATTTTGGTATTGAAAATGGTTTTATTATATCAATTTTCTGTATTGATATATTGTGATTGATATATGAAATGTTATGTTTCCTTTATGCATGTTTCATGTGATACGATTATGTTATGGTTTATGATATGTTTTAACATGTTCATATGAGGAATGCATTGGACTTAATAAGTGACGGGATGAGCCCGCTATAGCACCTCGATGCATCGGTAGGTCTAATGAGACAAACTAGTGTCTTGGCATGAGGCCTTGACAAAATCTTATTTGTAGTCTTGGCACGAGGCCTTGGCTACGTGGTTATGATAGTCTGGCATTATTCATTCCATCATTATGAAAGAGGTTTTTGATATAGCATGTGATTATTCGACTAGTAGAATATCCATGTGAATAAGTAAATGTAATTATTTCATTTTACCTTTTACATATTATGCTAAAGTTCAAGTTTAAAAGTATTTTGTTTTAGTTAAACATGGCATTAAATTTTTATGATTATTTATGAAAGTTTCCGCTATATTGTTATCCTTACTGAGAATCAGAGGTCACCCCTTTCAATGTTTTAATTTTTCCAGGATGTGATGAAGTATTTTATGAATGACCTGCAAGGATAGTTTGAATGGGATATTGGTGTGGACTATGAAGACTATGTTATTGTAGTTTTTCACTTTATGATGTAATGTAACATTTATGAATGTATCTAGTGTTTCCAAGGCTACTAAACTAATCATTCTTTTGAGACTTAATCTTTTGTGATCATGCCATTGTTACGTAATAATGCACCGACTCTGGGTAATTGGGGTCGGGGCATTACAGTTGGTATTAGAGGCAGTTTAGTACTAACCTCGGAAGGTAGAATTAGATAAACTCTTATTATATCACATAGCCTTAATATAGACTTTGAGGATTAGTATAGAATAACTTCCTAGAATTTTGGTATTATAGAGATTTTGTGAGTTTTCTGAGCAATACATCTCTATCAAGATACGAGCAGGTAGAGGCAGCTCTAGCACAGATGTACCTAGGGGTAGAAACCAAAAACACCGCTTTGAGATAGACTCGAACTAGAACTGGTGCACGAAAACGGGCCTTGTTGTACTCTTGATTACGACACTCCTTGGGGATATGCTTAGGATAATTCTCATTTTCTTTACAAACCGTTATGAAGGGTTTATGAGTATATACTTTCTCAAAGAAAACATTTTTATGATTATGGATTATATCCATAAACCGTTCAATTTATGTTAAGTATTTTACAAGTTTGGAATTATTCATTGCAATTTATAAACTAACCTAGTTTATGCCATTGTATAGAAATGGCGCCCAGTGGAAGGAATGTGATCTCCAACAGTACGTATGATCTAAAGAGTAAGAAGGATCATATATTTCATGGTATTAGGCTATCATTTAGAAGGGAAATAGTCTCCCATGTATTCTTAACATATGAATAAATAGTATCATGTGTTAATGAGATAAGTAAAGAATTCTCTAAGTCATATGGCTTTGAATGGAAGCAAGAGAAGAAAATGATGGAACAGAGAAAGATGAATAAAGGGAAGAGGGAAAAGAAGAATTTTACAATATGTTATAACTGTGGGAAGAAAAACCTTGGAACTTGCCTGAAGGGAATGGGAGTTTGTTATAAGTGTGGGAAAAAATGACACCAAGTGCGTGACTGCAAGGGTAAGAAAAATGTTTCTACTGTACAATGATTCATCTTCAAGGAGTGGGGACACTACACAAACCAATGTCCAAATCATCAGATTATGCCCCAAATGATGCTATTGGATAATAATCAAGCTATGGTACTACCACATATGAGGAGGAATGATTGGAGTTCTTGTGTTGTTATTAATGAATTATGTCATTTGTGTGTTGTATCAACGATGTATTGGTTATAATAATTATTGAGTATATAAGGATTGTTCTGCTGTACTTTTTCATTAAGTACTTCAGATTGTGTGGAACCAAGAAATGTGACTCAATAGCAGGTTAATTTTTTTGGAAAATATATGGTTGAGAGAATGATAAACCATAATATGGTTCTGATACTGAGATAGAGATTTTGGAAGAATACATGATTGATTCGGATAAATTATATTGGATATTCTTGACATCCTTGAAGCTGAATAATGATTTGTATACATTTTTTATAGAAGGAGTATATCTAGTATTCTATAAGGAATAAGGGATCATGAATGTAATAAATAAGGATTTATGGTAATTCTAGATGTTGCAGTGTTTTAAAAGAATACATGATGAAGGTATTCATAGGTTATTACACGGAAAAAGGATCTTCATTTTGATTACCTTATTTATAAAATTTGGATTGTGAGTTTTGGATAAATATAATGGTTGGAAGTGATTCAGTTAAACTTTGGATATAATTGGTTAAGGTTAAAACATTTATGAATAATAGTTTTGGAATATTATAATACTATAGTTTTAAGAAAATGACAACCTGTGGGTCGGGTGATAACCCGTCGCGCCAGACAAAGCTGCAGGAATAAAACCCACAACCATAGTACGACATTCCTTTATTACCTACCACTAGCCTATAGGAAGTCCCTCGTAATTAAAAAATAGTTTTCCTAATCTAAATGGTATGTGTTAATATTTGGAACCATAAACAATTAGGATAAATAGAATATTTTTGATTTCTATTACCTTTTAGAGTGAAAGATGGGTTTGTGCTAAAAAATTTAGAAAAGAATGAATTTATTCATGACAAGTAAGTTTATTTCCTTACATTATTAGTAACTCTCATAAATAAATTCCTCATATTTATGAAGGGTATCTTAAAAGAAAAACGTTTTTGGTTAACTTTTTCAACTGGGGAATCAATGAGTGTTTAACCAATCACAAGTTTGTGATTTTCATGCAGGTAACTTTATCCTAATCCTATTTTCTACAACTCTCCATTCGAACATGATGGTATTTTTTCTCCTCCATATCCATGATTTCATAGATTCCTAGTATGAGCTATCTCAGGTGACCGTTGTACTTCTGTTTCTTTCTTTTAAAGTTATATTTTTATTAACCCTATTTCTGATGTGGGTTTTCCACAAAGGTATTTTCTATTTTCATACTTTTATTTTCGAAGAACATTTTCAAATTGCGAGGACACAATTTATTGAAGGAGGGGAGAATGTAACACCCTAAGCTTCCACGGTACGATTCTCTTTTAATAATGCAATAGCTTGCATTGTACGCAAGTTCGAGATTCTAACACATCGCGACCAATCAATGTAGCCGTTATGAATAGTAATACCAACTTTTTTAAATTATATAATGATTATATTACAGAATGGACATCATTTTTGGATTCGGAATATCAAAATTAGCCTACGTTGAATTTTTGGTATTTTCCCAAGAACTTCCAATTTTCGATGAATAGTGAAAAATACTTAAAAACAACATTTTTAATAAGAATAATTTATAGTGATAAATTATATTATTTATTGGTTTTAAAGTATAATGAGAATATAATTTTGCCATTTTATCCAATGGTGGTCATTATAATTAATTTCACTTTGAAATTGGACATAAACAATTGTCAATCTTTTGATTGATATTGTTTCTTAAAAACACACTATTTGTTTTGAAAATGGTAGTTAATTATAAAATTATCTAATGAAACCTTTTTTTTGGAATTTTGTAAAATAGACATCATTTTTGAATGTGGAATATCCATTGTAGGTTAGGGTAAAGTTTTGGTATTTTTCTGAAAAACTTCGATTTGTTGATGAATAGTGAAACCACTAAGTGGTAGTTTAAAAACTGATTTTTCTTTTAAATGAAATTTTACCACCTCTGTGATTTGAATTTCAAAAATCCAACATACATAATTTTTATTAAGAAGTAAAATTTTCTTCAATGGGATTAGAATAATTTTTGGTGAATAGTGACTTTTAAGTTTTATTAATTGCGATTAAAGGTAATTAGTCTAATTTAAGGTAAATATATTGATATAATAACATGAAGTTACCATTAAACTTGTCCTACACATATTGGATGATTAATGGCCGACCAATAAAATCCATGGGTCAACATGGGTGCCACATGGAGCCACTTGGGTAAGAAAATAACATTAATATCTTTTTGTTTAATGTAAAAATAAAAGTGTCACAAACATGTATTGTTTTACTAAAACAGTTTTTACATGGGGTTATACAAGTCATATTTTTGGCTATAAATGGTAATTGGAAATATAAAAATATTTACTACATCATGGTATTTTTTTTTATAATTTTAGGCATTAAATCAATTAAATTTTTTATGACACCATTATGATGGAGTGATTAACTCATTAATTAACGATTTAAATAAAATGAAAAGATAATGTAAAATCTAAGACATACACTTGTCGAAAACCTATTGTATGAGTAGATTTCGAACCCATATCACCTTATCCTAGAAATATATAATTGTGGTACCTTTTTAATCCGAAGATCACTTCTTAATAATATAATATTTCATGACATTCCAAGAGTGTCCCTCCTCTCCTCTTATAAAAGGTCACCACCTCTACCACCTTATTCACACCTTCAAGACATTTTTATCGGCCATCCTCTGCCCAAATACTCTCTAAAATTACATCTCTTACACGTAGAAGCCTCACTTTGGGAAAAAGTCTTCCCAAGGAAGCTTTTGGCTCAAATCAAGAATAGTTACCCGATTTTAAGGTAATGTCTTCTCTTATGTTCTTTTGTTTTATTTTGCTTCTCCAACCCCCTAAACTCTTTTTATTCCTTTATTTTGTAACAAAACCAAGATCTTAAATATACTAGGATTATTTTATGCTAATTATTTGATTTAAACATACACAGACCTTCGTCTAATTGTTAAATAACATACTCTTTCTGTGAGTGGCGAATTACTACGTCACGAAACGATGATTGTTCAATCTTCTTTTAACACCACTCATGTTGGCCATTAAGATTTCACTATATTTATATATGATATATATTATGTTTATGTTTTCATTATTCTTATTTATTTTTCATTTATGACATACCATTATGATTTCCATTATGGGTAAACGCGGTAATTTCATTTTAGGAAGTGCGGACTACGACCCCTTCAATGTGATTTGAATCGTTAATGCCATATGTGGGATGTATAAAGGATGGAGTAAATGATATTATATATGATATTATACTGGAATTATAATATACCTTTATATAATTATGATTTCATCCCATTAAATATGAAATAGAAATGAAATTAGCGTTCATGTGTACGTATGACTTATTGTCTCCATGAACGGTGCATTTCATTTCGTACCTATAAATGTTATGTAATATAATAAATTAATTTATATACTGGATATATATGATATCAAAATAATGAATATAATTCTAGATATAATTGATATTTTACAACATGAAAAACTTGTAATTATAAGAAGTTTATTTTTGACTCAAGTACCAAAGATCGACAAAATGACCGGTGTTAACTAAAATAATTACATAATGATCATAAGATGGTAATAAGTGTTATAAAAGGAATAATGAACTTTAAAAAGGTTCTTAAGAAATTAGAAATTAACTCTAGTTTATTATTCAAGAGGTTAAATAATGATCAAGTCAAGTCGGACACGAGGTAAGGGACTTCGTCTCAATCTTCTTTCATTGTGGAATATTTTTTTTTATAAACAACTTTCATTTATATGGTGTATAAACCCCTTTGACATTTACCTTTATTGAAAAGGAATCTTCTATACGAAGCGTTTTTACTAAACGACAAAAGGAATGTTTTTTTCTTATGTATGCGGTGACAATGACTTCTCCACCACTGTGACCATTATTTGAGTTCTGGCTTCCACTACAAGCCATAACTTTTTTTAAATGAAAAATAAATACCAAGTTTTACTTTTCTTTTATTTTGGTATTGAAAATGGTTTTATTATATCAATGTTATTTATGGATATCTTTTGATTGAAATGTGAAATGTTATGTTTCTTTTATGTATGTTTTATGTGATACGATTATGTTATGGTTTATGATATGTTTAAACCTGTTCATATGAAGAATGCATTGGACTTAATAAGTGAAGGGTGGAGCCCGCTATAGCTCCTCGATGCATCGATAGGTCTCATTAGACAAACTAGTGTCCTGGAACGAGGCCTTGACAAAATCTTATTTGTAGTCTTGGCACGAGGCCTTCGCTACGTGGTTATGATTGTCTGGAATTATGCATTCCATCATTATGAATGTGGTTATTTATATTGCATGTGATTATTAGACTAGTAGAATATCCATGTGAATAAGTAATGGAATTATTTCATTTTACTTTTTCCATATTTTGCTGAAGTTCATGTTTAAAAGGCTTTTTTTTAGTTATACATTTCATTTATTGTTTATGTTTATTTATGAAAGTTTCCGCTATATTGTTATCCTTACTGAGTATCTGAGCTCAACCCTTTCGATGTTTTAATTTTTCAAGTATGTGAAGAAGTATTTTTTGAATGACCTGTAGGGATAGTTTGAAGGGGATATGGGTGTGGACTATGAAGACTATGTTATTGTAGTTTTTGACTTTTTGATGTAATGTACCATTTATGAATGTATCTAGTGTTTCCAAGGCTACTAAACTAATCGGTCTTTCGAGACATGATCTTTTGTGATCATTCCAATGTTACATAATAATGCACCGACTCAGGGTAACTAGGGTTGGGGCGTTACAACATTCCCTCATACTTAGCATTGCATGGGATAACTTGAGGACATGCATGAGAAAAGGGGTGAGGTATAGAGCCTATTAAGGGAATAAACATGGAATACATGAGAAGTAAAATACATGTTAGAAAATAGGAATATCAATAGAGAATAGGAGAAATATGAACATAAAGGCCTGATAAAGCATGATAATCATAACATGGAATTGTGGCAACAACACTTAACATGGAATTAGCATGAGCCAAGGATCATTGAACATAGAGAATGAGTAAATCCTCATTGCACATGAAGCATGATTAAACCCTCATTGCACTTGAATTATCATGAGTCAACACTCATTGTACATGACGTATCTTGATACTATACTTTACCAAATGCATTGGAGCGCTATAAGGGCGCCCCCTTCTTAAACATTTCATTTCATGCATAAGTGTACCACATGGATTCATAAAATATAATCATTTATTCCATGATAAAGGAATGTGGAATTCATACATGAAACTTTATAATCAGTAAGTAAATTTGCATAAAGGTGAATACCCTTGATGGAGAAATGGCATGGTCTTTACTAAAAAATGGAAATGGCTTAGAAAATCGGTGCGATTTCGGTAGCATAATGACGTGATGTAAGAATTCATAAAAAAGGTTGATGAGAGAGTAAGGGGTTCCTCATCATATTTACAAGTAATGGACAGTAAGGAGGTAATATAGATACATGTCCCAACAATTGTAATTGAATTTAGGTTCATGATACAAAAGTATTTCTTGAATGTAAATGAGGAGGAGAGGTTCTTTTCAGAAGTTCGGCATAGTAACAGGTGTATATGGGAGGAATTTAATGAGAGATAAATGGGTCTCCCATCATTCAAACATAAATACAGAAGTATGAGGGAGGTGAGAAACCATACCCAAACATTCATAATTGAAATTAAAAGGGAGAAACAACTTAAAGAAAATTGGGAAAAATGAGAATGGAAGAAAAAACCCTTACATGGAGGTGTGCTTCCAAAGGCTTGAGAGAGGCTTGAGAGAGGATTATTGGGAGCTTGGGGCACCTTGATAGGATTATAGACAGAGTATGGTAGAGTTTGGACAAACTCCAAAGGCTTTGAGTGTGGAGGAAGTGGGAGCTTGGATGGGTTTATATAGGAAAGGTGATGGAATTTTTTATTATTTAGGTTTGGGACACCTTATATTAAATTAATCCTAACCACAAACCATACCATGGTTTATGCCCATGGTTTTCGGAAAAGGAAAGAGGAAAACAATATTTTATAAGTCCAATGTCAGAAATTCTTAAAATAATAGGGTTGCTTATGTGGATGTGAGTCACACTCCCATGAAAAACAATTTAAAAAGACAAGGTGTTTAATAAGTCTTAAAGGGTCCATTAATGCTTTGAAATGTAAGTAAAACAAACCCAAAATCACATTATTTTAATTTTAAAACATATATTGGCGAACATAATGATTATAATATTTTATTACATCACTATTGGGTCATTTTGATATCATAAAACACATTATATATTTAAACAGTATTAAATTTTTACCCAAAAAATTGACTGTCTTAGAAAATTATAAAAATTTCACCGTTGGATAATTTAGACATACTGATTCCAGAAATAACATTTATTTTATCTAAATAATTTTATAATTATGTTAATTTTCAATTTTAAAATAAAAACTGAAATTTATCCAAAATTCACAGGTTTTGACAAAAATGACCTTCAAACTTTAATAAAAATTTTAATTGCATTCATAAAATTATATGATAATTAATATATAATAAAATTAATTTCATAATAATAATATTTTATTAAAACTTTATTTAATTCAAAAATTACTTAATTTAATGAAATATAATTCGTAATTAAATAATAACTAAAAACACTGTTTTCATTTTAGAAACTATTTACAATGTATCAATAATGACAAGAAATTATATTCATTATTATATACAAAAAATAATGTACATGAACATAGTACTAGAGATTTGTTACATAAACCCTTAAAACAACCACATAAGACCTAAGGGTAAGGTGTGCGATGGTGACGAACTCTTGGGGTGGCTCGGATAACATCGCTCGAGTGGTAATTTCTATCAACTTCCACTTTTCCCGTAGAAGGCCACGTTCGAGCTTGACATGATGAAACTAATCTTGGGCTTGGTCAAGAGTGATGCCCAAAGATGCCACCTCTTTTCCGAGCTCCGAAAAATGGGCTTCGTATGGAGAAATTCTACTGGATGAGACCATCGCTTCCTTTTTCTGAGTAAATTGCATTTGTTAAAGCCTTACATTTATACTAATCATGTGATCATTGTTCAGTGGCTATAAAAGTAAAGGTCACAATTTTTAACATAAAACCTATTAAGCTAACATTTTATATAAACAGTTATCATAAAGATACATTTAATTAGATCAAGAGAGATTTCCATTAACGGAACTTTGGGTCGTTACAATATTCCCCCCTTAAGAAATTTCGCCCTCGAAATTTCCTTTTCCCACACTAAAACTGATGTGGGTAACTTAGCTTCATCATTTCCTCTGATTCCCATGTCACTTTTTCAAACATGTGGTTTCTCCACAACACCTTAACGAGGGGCATTGTCTTATTTTGTATAACTTTTTCTCTATGATCTAAGATCTTCACTTGTTGCTCCTCATTAGAAAGATCATCCTCCAACTTTACCACCTCAGAAAAGAGTACGCGTGAAGTGTCTGGTATGTACTTACTTAAGAGGGATACATGAAACACATCATGAACTTTGGCCGTGGTAGGTGGAAGTGTTAGTCGATAGGCCACAGCCCCGACACGAGCAATAATCTCGAAGGGGCCAATTTACCTTGTACTTAACTTCCCTTTCTTTCCAAACCTCATGACCTTATTCCACGGAGATATGCGTAGAAAAACCATATGTCCAACTTTAAACTCAAGGTCTCATTGATGATTATCTGTATAACTCTTCTATCGACTTTGGGCTGACTTGATATGCTGTTGAATGGTTTTCACCTTCTCTACCATTTCGTCGATCATTTCTGGTCCAAGAAGATTACGTTCACCGACCTCATCCCATCATGCTGGTGTTATGAACCTTTTCCCATACAGGGCTTCATATATTGCCATTTGGATGCTCAAGTGGAAACTGTTATTATAAGAGAAGTCACCCAGATAAAGATGTTGATCTCATCCTCCTTTAAAGTCCATTGAGAACTCTCTCAACATATCCTCAATTGTTTGGATAGTTCTCTTAGATTGGCCATTAGTTTGATGATGATAGGCCGTACTAAAGTTCAGTTCAGTATTCAGAAATTTTTGAAGACTCTTCCAAAACATAGAGGTGAATCTTGGATCTATGTCAGACACAAAAGATAGTGGCACTCCATGCAGCCTTACCACTTCCCTTATATATATATATATGCCAGTTGATCCAAAGAGAAATCCTCCCAAATAGCAATGAAGTGTGTAGTATTTATAAGACGATCCACAACAACCCAGATTGCATTGTTGCCTTTGGATGTCCTCAGAAGTCCGATGACAAATTCCATCGTGATGTTATCCCATTTCCATTCTGTTATGGGCAATGGTTGCATCATCCCCTTAGACTTCTGCCTCTCTGCCTTCACTTTCTGGCACACCAGGAACTTTGATGTATATTCAGCGATCTCCTTCTTCATTTTATCCCACCTAATGTTTTCTCGGAGATCTCGATACATCTTTGTGCTCCCTGGGTGAATAGACAAATTTGAACTATGTACATCATCCAAAAGTTCCTTCATCAACTTCGGACTTGATGGAACACATAGTATTTTCCCAAATCGCACAATTCATTCTTCATTAACATTAAACTCTGAGGATTTCCCTTTTTTGATAGCTTCCACTTTTTCCTTAATTCCCACGTCATCCTTTTGAGCATTCTTTAAGCTTTCAAAAAGGGATGGTTGAGAAATAATTTGTGAAATGATTGACGATGTTCCCTTATATATGATTCCCATGTCCATCTTCATCAAGTCTAAGAATATTGGATCCTTCTCAATTCTCATCATTGATAGAATCGTTTGGTCCTTTTACTTAGGGCATCTTCCACCTTGTTCGCTTTCCTAGGGTGCTAATGTATTGAACAGTCATAATCCTTGATGAGCTCTATCCATCTTCTCTATCTCATATTAAGCTCTTTCTGTGTGAATATATATTTAAGACTCTTGTGGTCAGTATATATCTCACATTTCTCCCCATAAGGATAATGCCGCCAGATTTTCAAGTCAAAGATCACTGCCTCCAACTCCAGATCATGCATTGGATAGTTTCGCTCATGGATTTTCAACTCCCTTGAGGCATAGGATATCACTTTATCATTCTGCATCAGCACACAGCCTAAGCCCTTCTTCGAATCATCACTGAATACCACAAAAATTTCCCCACTTGTGGGTAAAGTGAGCACGTGTGTAGTGATAAGCCTCATTTTCAACTCCTTGATGCATTATTTGTAACACCCCAAGCTTCCTCGGTATGTTTCCTTTCGAATAATGCAATGACGTACATTGTACGCAACTTCGAGATTTTAACACACCACAGCCAATCAAACTAGCCGTTATGAATAGTAATACCTACTTTTAGAAATTATATATATTTTATATTTCAAAATGGACTTCATTTTTGGATTCGGAATATCGAATTTAGCCTAAGGTGAAATTTTGGTACTTTTCGGATAACTTTCATATTTTGATGAATAGTGAAAATTACTAAATTTTAATTAAAAACAACTTTTTTAATCAAAATAATTAATAGTGATAAATTGTGAATTTGAGTGGTTTTAAAGTATATTTAGAATATATTTTTACCATTTAATATAATGTTGGTCATTGGACATAATTTTACAATTAAACCGAACATAAACAAGTGTCAATCTTTTGATAGTTATTATCTCTTAAAAACACGCTGTTTGTTTTGACAGCGGGAATTAATTTTAAATTAATTTCTGCCACTTCTGTGTTTTGAATTTAGAAAAATGGATTCCATATTTGGAATCAGGATGTCCAAATTGTGTAAATAGGTAACTTTTATTTTTAGACATTTTGAATAATTACTGCGGTAAATATTTTATTTACCATGGTTAAGGGTAAATCCGGTAAATAAGGGTTAAAAAAATAATATTATAATAATACTAAATTACCCTAAAATGTGTCTTAACCCTATTGGTTGATACATGGTCGACCATGGGCATCTTTGGGTCAATTTTTGGACCCCATGGATCCACTTGTAAGTGATAATGACACTTTATATTAATTAAGTTAAAATGAATACAAAAATGACACAAGCATATATCTTTTAGCAAAACAATTGTTACATAGGGTTATATATGCTGGATTTTAGATTATAAATATTCATTAGAAAGCTAAAAAGATTTCCTACATAATTATATTTTATTTATAATTTTTTGACATTAAATAATTTATTTTATTTATGACACAATGATGATGCAGTAATTACTAAAATAGTAAAAAAATTAACATAATTGATATTATAAATACCCAAATAATTATAATATTAAACTTTTAATGAATTAAACAAATTTTCTAGGATAATATGATATATTAGGATTGATTTATTTGACTTTGTTCGAAGTAATCAATCTGTTATGTGTTTCAAAAAAATCAACTAGTGAATAGTGTCAAAATTGACATAAAAGAGTTCTTAAAACAAATATTATATTATTAATTGATATTAAATTCCTAAAAATCTAAGGTTCGGCCAAGAGACTTATATTATGATAGGTTAATCATTAATGGACCACTTGGGGGTCTTTTGGATGTATATAGTAAGTTTATTAACCATATTATATAAAAATACAAAGAGACATTGTAAAAGTGAAACTAATTAACTTAGAGTTAATACTTAAAGATAAGGTTAATATAAGTACCCAAACCTGTCTAAATTCTATTGGATGAGTTGTTTTCGACCTATCCCCACCTCAACCTTTGAATAGTCAACTTTGGAGCCATTGGAAACCGAATATGAATTTATTATAAATTAATATTTCTAGCTTTTCCAAAGGTGCCCCTCACCCCTCTTATAAAAGGGCACTCCTCCTTCTCATTTCCTCACACCTCTCAAGCCACTTGGCTCGTCCAAACTCTGCCCAACTAAGCTCCCCACATCCCTCTCCTCCTCCTTGAAGCTTCCCCTTAGGAAGAAAGCACTTAAACAAGTCCTTTGGTTCCAACCAAAGTGATTTACCTAAATTAAAGGTAACGATTTCTCTTAAATTATTTTCATTTATTTTGCTTCTTCAACCCCCAAACTCTTTTTATTTCCCTTCTTTTGTAACAACACCAGTATCCTCAATATACTAGGATGTTGTTATAAGAGGTATTCAAACTACACATACACACAACTCCATCTAATGGATGATGAACATAATGTTTCTGTGGATGGCAAACTAACGCCTCACGAAACGATGATTGTTCAAAAACATCTTACCGCCTCTCATGGTGGCCATTATGATGGAACTGTAATTAAATATGATATTAATGATATATATTTTATATATAAGCTTCTGTAATTCCATTTTATTTCATACCATTATTCGTTTCATGTCGTATATACATACGATAATTTCATTTGAGGAAGTGCGGACTACCGCCCCCTTAAAATGATATGACTCGTTCATACCACACATGGAACGTATAAAGGATGGTGTTAATGAACTTAAGTAACATATATAAAATATTATATTATACTGTAATAGTAATATACCTATGTATCATTTTGATTCGATTCTTTTAAAATAAAAAATTAAATGAAAGTAGCGTTCGTGCGTACGTACGGACTACCGTCTCCACGAACGCGATGAGATTCATTATCCATCGTATCCATTCAAGTATAATTATCATTTAATGATTTAAAAATGATATTTAAGGACTTGATATCATTCTGGATATGAATAAGATACAACAAACATGACTTATGTAACAAAACATATAAAAGAAAATGAGTAAGTTAACACCCGAAACGGCGTTAATACTAAGATATTATTAACAAATCAATGTTAAAAGATCATATATGATATCATATTAAAGTAAATTATTCTTTTATTATTCAATAACAATTATTTCACCATTATACAGGAGGTAAACCTACCATCGACCAAGGAAAAAGTACAAAGTAAGGGTTTTCTTATCTCACTTTTAATTCCGTGAGAATTCCATTGATCACCACTTAATTATTGCATGTGGTGTATGTGTACTGCCCATGATCGTATTCATTGTGTAATATACTTTAATTTATGGGTATTTACATAATCATGGTATGTTACTTCTTTCATGGGTGTATGTTTCGTAAGTTACCTAATCGATAAGGGAATTTGAGATTTCAATTTCCACTCATTTGGCTTTACACATATTTCATTGATTATATTACCCCAAGATTATGTGTGGAATCACTATTCATTTGATTATGTCATAATTTCCACTCCCCTTCCTGTGGATAGAAGTTTTATACACATAATCACTCCATTGGTAATTCTCAAGTCATTGATATGAATTTGATAAGAGTAATTTTAACTCATTCTCCATTTGTTGAGTTAAACATCCAATTCGTTGGTATTGTTTTTTTACAAGAATATGTGTGAATGTCCTTTGATTGTTTTACACTGAATATCCAATCATATTTAGTGTATTTATATTTGTCACACATAATTATGTCATTGATTTATCCTTAACCTAAGGACACAACCTTTTTGAGAAATTTCATCTCAATTTACATTCCATTGAGACTTCTTTGATGATATACACCAAATCACTTCTATGTGGTGTATATAATGTACTTTGACATAGTATATCATGAATTCCTTTATTCTCATGATATTACAATGTTTTGATTACCTCAATTATTTGTATTCAAGTGTCTCTCTTTTGGTTAGAAACTCTAACCAAAATACCATTTTAAAATGTTTTAAAGAATTATTCTTCTAAATCATGCTCATTAATGTCCATATTTTAAAAATGGTTTTAAGGATTTATTTATATGGACATTAAAGTTTTAAAATTAAAACTCCTTTTAAAAGTTTCAAAGTGGTATGGGACACTTTGATTCAAAAATATACTTTTAAATGGCTTCTTGACAAATAGTGTGACTTTTAAATGTTTTCAAGAAAAGGGGGATATTTCTCTCAAATAGTTTTGATGATTATTTTCATCTATGTCAACATCCTTCATTATTATTGATTGAGGTTAATGTGATACAATACAATCTTCCATATTGTATCGAATGAATTATGTTTGACTGTGGATGTGCTATTTTTATACCATTCATGGTTTGTGGTGAAAGTATTGACATTTCGTATGCTAGTTTAATACGAATATTTACGTTATGTTTAAACCTTTTCATATGGGAATGCATTGGACTTAATAAGTGACGGGTGGAGCCCGCTATAGCTCCTCGATGCATCGGTAGGTCTCATGAGACAAACTAGTGTCTTGGCACAAGGCCTTG
Organism: Viscum album; assembly: GCA_963277665.1. Taxonomy (NCBI): domain Eukaryota; kingdom Viridiplantae; phylum Streptophyta; class Magnoliopsida; order Santalales; family Viscaceae; genus Viscum; species Viscum album. The sequence continues at coordinate 1,929,221,930 of OY728159.1, forward strand.
GCAAAATCTTATTTGTAGTCTTGGCACGAGGCCTTGGCTATGTGGTTATGATAGTCTGGCATTATGCATTCCATCATTATGAAAGTGGTTATTGATATTGCATGTGATCATTCGACTAGTAGAATATCCATGTGAGTAAGTAAATGGCATTATTTCATTTTACATTTGCCATACTATGTTGAAGTTCAATTTTAAAAGGCTTTTGTTTTAGTTATAAATTGCCTTAAGTGTTTATGCTTATTTATGAAAGCTTATGCTATAATGTTATCCTTACTGAGCATCCGAGCTCACCCCTTTCAATGTTTTATTTTTCCCATGATTATGAAGAAGTAATTTATGAATGACCTGCAGGGATAGTATGAGGGGATATGAAGACAAGATGTTTTTTTTATGATGTAATGTAAAAATTTATGGATGTATCTAGTTATTCCAAGGCTACTAAACTAATCGGTCTTTCGAGACTTGATCTTTCTCATGATCATGCCAATGTTATGTAAGTAATGCACCGACTCTAGGAAGCTGGGGTCGGGGCGTTACAGTTGGTATCAGAGGAAGTTTAGTACAAACCTTGGTAGCTAGATTTAGATAAACTCTGATTAGAGCACGTAGACCTAAGATGAACTTTGAGGATTAGTATAAAAGAACTTCCTAGAATTTTGGTATTGTAGAGATTTTGTGAGTTTTCCGAGCAATACATCCCTGTCTGGATACGAGCAGGTAGAGGCGGCTCTGGCACAGATGTACCTAGGGGTAAAACCCGAAAACACCGCTTTGAGCTAGACTCGAACGGGAACTGGTGCACGACAACGGGCCTTGCTGCACTCTTGGTTACGACACTCCCGGGGGATATGCTTAGGATAATTTACATTTTCTTTACTAACCAATTTAAGTAATATATATATAAGATGAGAGTAAATGACCTTGGTTAATCCTAATATGTTTCAAATTGAGAATATGGTGACATTTTAATCTCTAAATGATTTTACGACTACTATTACTCACACAATGCTTTATGGTTTTAGTCAATGGATGGATTCCAAGGAAGTCATAGTGACTTTGAGAATGATGTACAAGATGGGAACGGTGGTGGCAATGAGCAACAAAATGGAATGTTGATAGGCGTAAAAGATATCGTCTTTATGCCAAATCAGTTTTCCAAAAATATGATCAACAACATATATATTAACCAACTCCCAGACTCAACAAGGAAGAGAAAGGTGATAAATGATAAGAGCTCCAGCAATGGAGACCATGGAGAAAAGAACCCTCAATTTTCATCATGCAGGAAATGTGGAAAGAGACACCCAGGAAAGTGTCTCAATGGGACAACGAAATGTTTTACGTGCGGCAAGGAAGGACATAAAGTAAAGAATTGCCGAAGAAAAATGAAGAGTACTATGGAAGAAGATAAAAATGGTCCCAAGAGTCCATTTACAGTCATTTGCCGTAAATGTAGGGGACCTGGCCATTACCCGAGTGAATGTCCTATTCTATAGGATATTTTCTTGGTCAAAGAAGAAGCTATGTGGGAATAAATGGTTGGAGAAATGTTTAAAAAGTATTAGCACTCCTTGTTGATGGGTTTACTATGGAATAATTTTCTCTTGTATTTGTAACCCCGCAGTTTGCCATGTGAGAATGATATTTGAGGAAGAATTGTCTCTTCTCTTGTGGATTTGGGTATAAATAACCATTTGGATTTATATGATCATTGGGGTTTGAGGGAATTATAAGTTATTCTAATTTGGGATGAAGATTCAAGGTATGATATAACATTTGTGGTTAAATTTATGATATAGTATTTTGAGGAATTTATCTCATTTTGGCAATATTATAAAATATAGTTTTTGAAAAAGGACAACACGTAGACCGTGTGACAACCCGTCGCGTCGGACAAAGCTATGGGAATCGAACCCACAACCAAAGTGCGATTGGGATTTATCGCCTACCACTAGACTACGTGAAGTCCCTGGTTAGTGTGACTTTTTTTTTCTCTTAAATGATTTTATTAATCAATAATAAGTTGATTTGGGTTCTTATTTCATATCAAAAGAATACCCTTGGTATAGGAAAATGATTTGGTGATTAAGTGATAAATGTTATTTTGGAAGATGTTCGCTTTGTTGGAAACACTATATGTCCAAGGAAAATAGAATACTATGGGGTTTCATTTGTGGAGTAATGATAGATTTTTATCTACGTTTTTATTGTGGATTTATAGTGATTTGGGTTATTTATGGAAATGATTAACCTATAATAGAGAATATGTGATTAGGTTAATTACTTTTGAGTATGTGACTTTAAGAGTATCTGATGTCATTTGGAGATACAATTTAACATGGGAGACTACATAATCAAATTCTTCTATGTTTTGGGTTTCAATATTAGTTTGGATTATATTAAAGGATTTTAAGGACAATTGGTTATTGAATGGTATCTATTTAACTTTGGGGTATTGTTGGTTTAATTTTAGAAATTAAGATTAGTGCATATTTATCTCAATGAATATCCTTTTGGGGGATCATTAGATCATTCACTGACCATTTTGGTTTTGATTAATCTTCAAAGACAATGTAAATATATGGTTTATCCTTCATGGATCATGTGATTCTATAGAAGTTTATTCTATCTCTTCCAATGTGACCAAGTCTTCTTGAATACTCATCGTTTTAAAAAAAATGAGTTAGTGGTGGAAATTTATTAAAGAATGAAAATATACTTAAAATGTAAGTATATCTCATAATGTTCTTAGTCAATATCATAAATGAATTCCTCTTCCTTATGTAATGTAACTTAAAAAAAAATGTTGTCCGTTTACTTTCCTACTAGGAGACTAATGGTCGTTTGTCCCAACACAAGTTTGTGGTTTTCTCATTGTTAACTTTCTCCTGATCATGATTTCTATCCCTCTCCATCAGAACTTGACACTTAGTTTATCATCCATATCCATGTTTTCTTACATGGAATCCTAGTATGGGTTATCTTGGATGACCCTTATACCTCTCTTCCTTTCTTTTAAAGTGACAGTTTTATTGACTCTTTTTCCGATGTGGGACTTTCCATTATATTCCCAAGCAAAAATTTAAAAATTTCGAGGACACAATTTATTGAAGGAGGGGAGAATGTAACACCCCAAGCTTCCTCGGTATGTTTCCTTTCGAATAATGCAATGACGTACATTGTACGCAACTTCGAGATTTTAACACACCACAACCAATCAAACTAGCCGTTATGAATAGTAATACCTACTTTTAGAAATTATATATATTTTATATTTCAAAATGGACTTCATTTTTGGATTCGGAATATCGAATTTAGCCTAAGGTGAAATTTTGGTACTTTTCGGATAACTTTCATATTTTGATGAATAGTGAAAATTACTAAATTTTAATTAAAAACAACTTTTTTAATCAAAATAATTAATAGTGATAAATTGTGAATTTGAGTGGTTTTAAAGTATATTTAGAATATATTTTTACCATTTAATATAATGTTGGTCATTGGACATAATTTTACAATTAAACCGAACATAAACAAGTGTCAATCTTTTGATAGTTATTATCTCTTAAAAACACGCTGTTTGTTTTGACAGCGGGAATTAATTTTAAATTAATTTCTGCCACTTCTGTGTTTTGAATTTAGAAAAATGTATTCCATATTTGGAATCAGGATGTCCAAATTGTGTAAATAGGTAACTTTTATTTTTAGACATTTTGAATAATTACTGCGGTAAATATTTTATTTACCATGGTTAAGGGTAAATCCGGTAAATAAGGGTTAAAAAAATAATATTATAATAATACTAAATTACCCTAAAATGTGTCTTAACCCTATTGGTTGATACATGGTCGACCATGGGCATCTTTGGGTCAATTTTTGGACCCCATGGATCCACTTGTAAGTGATAATGACACTTTATATTAATTAAGTTAAAATGAATACAAAAATGACACAAGCATATATCTTTTAGCAAAACAATTGTTACATAGGGTTATATATGCTGGATTTTAGATTATAAATATTCATTAGAAAGCTAAAAAGATTTCCTACATAATTATATTTTATTTATAATTTTTTGACATTAAATAATTTATTTTATTTATGACACAATGATGATGCAGTAATTACTAAAATAGTAAAAAAATTAACATAATTGATATTATAAATACCCAAATAATTATAATATTAAACTTTTAATGAATTAAACAAATTTTCTAGGATAATATGATATATTAGGATTGATTTATTTGACTTTGTTCGAAGTAATCAATCTGTTATGTGTTTCAAAAAAATCAACTAGTGAATAGTGTCAAAATTGACATAAAAGAGTTCTTAAAACAAATATTATATTATTAATTGATATTAAATTCCTAAAAATCTAAGGTTCGGCCAAGAGACTTATATTATGATAGGTTAATCATTAATGGACCACTTGGGGGTCTTTTGGATGTATATAGTAAGTTTATTAACCATATTATATAAAAATACAAAGAGACATTGTAAAAGTGAAACTAATTAACTTAGAGTTAATACTTAAAGATAAGGTTAATATAAGTACCCAAACCTGTCTAAATTCTATTGGATGAGTTGTTTTCGACCTATCCCCACCTCAACCTTTGAATAGTCAACTTTGGAGCCATTGGAAACCGAATATGAATTTATTATAAATTAATATTTCTAGCTTTTCCAAAGGTGCCCCTCACCCCTCTTATAAAAGGGCACTCCTCCTTCTCATTTCCTCACACCTCTCAAGCCACTTGGCTCGTCCAAACTCTGCCCAACTAAGCTCCCCACATCCCTCTCCTCCTCCTTGAAGCTTCCCCTTAGGCAGAAAGCATTTCAACAAGTCCTTTGGTTCCAACCAAAGTGAGTTACCTAAATTAAAGGTAACGATTTCTCTTAAATTATTTTCATTTATTTTGCTTCTTCAACCCCCAAACTCTTTTTATTTCCCTTCTTTTGTAACAACACCAGTATCCTCAATATACTAGGATGTTGTTATAAGAAGTATTCAAACTACACATACACACAACTCCATCTAATGGATGATGAACATAATGTTTCTGTGGATGGCAAACTAACGCCTCACGAAACGATGATTGTTCAAAAACATCTTACCGCCTCTCATGGTGGCCATTATGATGGAACTGTAATTAAATATGATATTAATGATATATATTTTATATATAAGCTTCTGTAATTCCATTTTATTTCATACCATTATTCGTTTCATGTCGTATATACATACGATAATTTCATTTGAGGAAGTGCGGACTACCGCCCCCTTAAAATGATATGACTCGTTCATACCACACATGGAACGTATAAAGGATGGTGTTAATGAACTTAAGTAACATATATAAAATATTATATTATACTGGAATAGTAATATACCTATGTATCATTTTGATTCGATTCTTTTAAAATAAAAAATTAAATGAAAGTAGCGTTCGTGCGTACGTACGGACTACCGTCTCCACGAACGCGATGAGATTCATTATCCATCGTATCCATTCAAGTATAATTATCATTTAATGATTTAAAAATGATATTTAAGGACTTTATATCATTCTGGATATGAATAAGATACAACAAACATGACTTATGTAACAAAACATATAAAAGAAAATGAGTAAGTTAACACCCGAAACGGCGTTAATACTAAGATATTATTAACAAATCAATGTTAAAAGATCATATATGATATCATATTAAAGTAAATTATTCTTTTATTATTCAATAACAATTATTTCACCATTATACAGGAGGTAAACCTACCATCGACCAAGGAAAAAGTACAAAGTAAGGGTTTTCTTATCTCACTTTTAATTCCGTGAGAATTCCATTGATCACCACTTAATTATTGCATGTGGTGTATGTGTACTGCCCATGATCGTATTCATTGTGTAATATACTTTAATTTATGGGTATTTACATAATCATGGTATGTTACTTCTTTCATGGGTGTATGTTTCGTAAGTTACCTAATCGATAAGGGAATTTGAGATTTCAATTTCCACTCATTTGGCTTTACACATATTTCATTGATTATATTACCCCAAGATTATGTGTGGAATCACTATTCATTTGATTATGTCATAATTTCCACTCCCCTTCCTGTGGATAGAAGTTTTATACACATAATCACTCCATTGGTAATTCTCAAGTCATTGATATGAATTTGATAAGAGTAATTTTAACTCATTCTCCATTTGTTGAGTTAAACATCCAATTCGTTGGTATTGTTTTTTTACAAGAATATGTGTGAATGTCCTTTGATTGTTTTACACTGAATATCCAATCATATTTAGTGTATTTATATTTGTCACACATAATTATGTCATTGATTTATCCTTAACCTAAGGATACAACCTTTTTGAGAAATTTCATCTCAATTTACATTCCATTGAGACTTCTTTGATGATATACACCAAATCACTTCTATGTGGTGTATATAATGTACTTTGACATAGTATATCATGAATTCCTTTATTCTCATGATATTACAATGTTTTGATTACCTCAATTATTTGTATTCAAGTGTCTCTCTTTTGGTTAGAAACTCTAACCAAAATACCATTTTAAAATGTTTTAAAGAATTATTCTTCTAAATCATGCTCATTAATGTCCATATTTTAAAAATGGTTTTAAGGATTTATTTATATGGACATTAAAGTTTTAAAATTAAAACTCCTTTTAAAAGTTTCAATGTGGTATGGGACACTTTGATTCAAAAATATACTTTTAAATGGCTTCTTGACAAATAGTGTGACTTTTAAATGTTTTCAAGAAAAGGGGGATATTTCTCTCAAATAGTTTTGATGATTATTTTCATCTATGTCAACATCCTTCATTATTATTGATTGAGGTTAATGTGATACAATACAATCTTCCATATTGTATCGAATGAATTATGTTTGACTGTGGATGTGCTATTTTTATACCATTCATGGTTTGTGGTGAAAGTATTGACATTTCGTATGCTAGTTTAATACGAATATTTACGTTATGTTTAAACCTTTTCATATGGGAATGCATTGGACTTAATAAGTGACGGGTGGAGCCTGCTATAGCTCCTCGATGCATCGGTAGGTCTCATGAGACAAACTAGTGTCTTGGCACAAGGCCTTGGAAAAATCTTATTTGTAGTCTTGGCACGAGGCCTTGGCTATGTGGTTATGATAGTCTGGCATTATGCATTCCATCATTATGAAAGTGGTTATTGATATTGCATGTGATCATTCGACTAGTAGAATATCCATGTGAGTAAGTAAATGGCATTATTTCATTTTACTTTTTCCATACTATGTTGAAGTTCAATTTTAAAAGGCTTTTGTTTTAGTTATAAATTGCCTTAAGTGTTTATGCTTATTTATGAAAGCTTATGCTATAATGTTATCCTTACTGAGCATCCGAGCTCACCCCTTTCAATGTTTTATTTTTCCCAGGATTATGAAGAAGTAATTTATGAATGACCTGCAGGGATAGTATGAGGGGATATGAAGACAAGATGTTTTTTTTTATGATGTAATGTAAAAATTTATGGATGTATCTAGTTATTCCAAGGCTACTAAACTAATCGGTCTTTCGAGACTTGATCTTTCTCATGATCATGCCAATGTTATGTAAGTAATGCACCGACTCTAGGCAGCTGGGGTTGGGGCGTTACATTATTTGAATTCACCACTCCAATAAAACTTTACTCCCTTTGTAGTTAGATTGGTAAGAGGGTTGGAAAATCATGATAAATTTCTCACAAATTGTCAATAATATTCACTTAACCCCAAGAAGCTACGGATATCCGTTTCCGATGTTGGCCTCGTCCATCCCTCGATTGCATCTGTTTTGGAGGGATCCACAGATATCCCATTTCTTGTGATGATATGGCCCAAGAATGAGACTTCATTCAACTAGAACTCACACTTTATGTACTTTTCATAGAAATTCTTCTTGCGCAAAGTCTCCATTACAGTTCTTAAATTCTCCTCATGATCCTCCTTGGTTTTGTATTATATTAGAGTATCATCTATAATGACTACCACAAATTTGTTTAGGTAATATCTAAAGACTCTATTCATCAAGTCCATGAATATTTATGGAGCATTGGTGATTCTGAAAGGCATTACTATGAATTCATAGTGCCCGTATCTTGTATGAAAAGCAGTCTTGGGGACATCTTCCTTCATCACCATTACTTGATAATATCCCGACCGAAAATATTCCTTGGAGAAGTATTGTGATCTACATAGCTGATCGAACAAGCCATCGATCTGTGGCAGAGGATACTTGTTCGTTATCGTGATTTTGTAAAGTTCACGATAATCGATTCAAAGCCGCATTGACCCATCCTTCTTCTTGAGGAAGAGGATTGGTGCACCCCATGGGGAAGCACTTGGGCGTATAAACCCTTCATCTAGATTCTCCTGTAGTTGATTCTAAATATCTTCAAGTTCCATGACATCCATTCTATATGGAGTCTTGGATATTGGTAGCGCCCCTGGTATAAGTTCAATTGAGAATTCAACGTCTCTTCTAGGTGGAAGACTGGGTAGTTCCTTGGGAAACACTTCAGCGTATTCCCTCAGAATAGGCATTTCTTAAAGGATGGTTTCTTCCTTGTACTCAATCATCTGAGCCAGATACGTGTTCTCATAGGGTAGTAAAATCCATGCTTGAGATGATGGAGCTAAATGAGATTTATCTTCCTCCTTACACTTGTAATGAATTTGGGGTCGATTCTCCAAATGGAGTGTGATTTCCCTCTCCCGACAATTTATGTTGGATCTATTTTAGGAAAGCCAATCTGTGACATGAATTGCATTAAATTTCACCAAAGGGAGTATGAAGAGTTTCACCAGGAAATTCAATCCACATATTATGACAGGGGAGGAATAATATTCATGGGATGCAATGATTTCCCCATTTTTCGTACTCACCAAAATCTTCACTTCCATGGTTTGTAGTGGTGTAGGGATTTTTCTACTAAACATTAAAGATATAAAAGAATTCATAGAACCTCAATCAAAAAGTACATTAACTATTCTTGAATGAATAACTAGCGTACCTATCAGAACATCGTTGTCGGGGTTCACTTCGGTAGAAGTGATGGAAAATGCTCTTCCTTGCTGCCTTGGAGGTTGTTGGTTGCCACCGAAAACCATTAAATTAGGGAACTGATTTTCAAGATGCCCCAGTTCTTTGAATTTGTAGCAATAAACAACGCTTTGAGGTTCAGAAGGAGAGTTCCTATCCTCGGTTGCAGCCACGTGAATTTCTTGTTGGCAGTTAACAGCTATGTGCCCTTCTCTTCCACACCCAAAGCATTTCTTCGTCCCCTTGTGGAAATTTCCAGGGTGCTTCTTTCTGCACTTTTGGCATGTGGGGTGGTGGATCTTCTTAGCACCGTGTGATTTATCCATCGGACCGCTATCATTGATTTCCACCTTATGCTTCTTGTCCTCATGATACCCCTGTGATTCCCCAATCTCCATTTTGACATTGAGGGCACATCAGACAATTTCCTCATAGCTGTCGAAGTCATGAATCACTAATGATTTCTGCAGGCTAGGCTTCATCCCACCAAAGAAGCGGTCAACCTTCAATTCAGGGGTATCGACAAAGCCAAAAGCATATCGTGAAAGCCTTGTGAAGATTTCCTCATATGATCCAATAGATTATTCTCTTTTTTCTTGAGGGAAAGGTAGTCCCTTTCCATATTAAGCAGGAGGGTGCGCAGAAAATATTTATCGAAAAACGTCTTCTGGAAATCCTTCAATTCCAACACCTCGATCTCCTCCTCAGGATTAATATTTTTGATCAACATCCACCATTGATCAAATTCACCCTCCATACCATAAGACACCAGGAGAACCATTTTTTGGTCAGAACATTGAAGGATAGAGAATATCTTTTCAAGATAGTTTATCAATTGTTCAGCAATCGTGGGATCGGATGATCCACTAAAAGTAGGAGGCCTTTCTCTCATGAAGCTCTCTATAGCGACTTGTTCCCTCTTAGGGGGGTATAGAAATTCCTCTTAACCTTTGTTTCTATTGAAATATTGAGTAAGATGAGAGATAAGCATGACAAAGTTCACGATTCCCGCTCCCATTGGATTGTGAATCTCATTAGTACAGTCATCACATGGATCTTCACACCGGTTGTTAGCCCGAGTCCTCCTATTTCCATCCATTGGCTTGAATAAAAAAAAGATAGGGGGTAACACATAAAGGGTAAACCAAAGAAAAAAGTTGATGACTTAAAAATAAACTTTTATTTCCTTTACTCATGAGTCTATAGGCTTCAACCTAGGATTTACATGATCTAATTTATAACATATATTCTTAGGGGTATTTTGTAATTACCTTAATAAGGGTTCATACTAAGCTTTTGAATTTATCAAAAAATATCCCCTGGGAGTGTTGTAACGAAGAGTGCATCAAGGCCCTTTGTCGTGCACCAGTTTCCATTCGAGTCTAGCTCAAAGTGGTGTTTTTTTTGGTTTTACCCCTAGGATACATCTATGCCAGAGCCGCCTCTACCTTCTCGTATCCAAACATGGATGTATTTGTTTAATAAACCACTTACTCAGTCCTTACCAAAACCTAGGGATGTTTTTATTATACTTAGTATTGTCTCTAGGGATTTAAATGGGTTTTTTAATCCTAATCCCAAAAATAACTAAACATATCATCTGATACCAACTATGGAAACCCTACTTTTATTACAAACATAAACATGATTTATTATATAAACTATTCACTTGATACAACATGGATGATTGAGAGGTCTAGTGTCATGGGGGATTAGGATAATTACATAACAACTTAAAACATGAAATACAACATCTTTATTGAAAACATCTTTTACATTACCACTACATTCCCTCGTACTAACCATTGCATGGGATAACGTGAGGACATGCATAAGAAAAGGTGTGAGCGATAATGGCTAGTAAGGGAATAAACATGGAATACATGAGGATTAAAATACATGTTAGATAATAGTCATATCAATATAGAAAAAGAGAAACATGAACATAAAGTCGTGATAGAGCATTATAATCATAACATGAAAATGTGGCAACAACACTTAACATGGAATTAGCATGACCCAAGGCTCATTGCACATAGATCAAGAGTAAATCCTCATTGAACATGAAGCATGCGTAAACCAACGTTGCAATTGAATTAGCATGATTCAACACTCATTGAAAATTATGTATCATGATACTATACATTACCAAATGCATTGGAGCGTTATAAGGTTGCACCCTTCTTAAACATTTCATTTTATACATTAGTGTGCCTCATCGATCAAAAAACATGGATTCATAAAACATAATCATTTATTCCATGATAAAGGAATGTGGATTACATACATGAATCATTATAATAAATATTTCAATTTGTATAAAGGTGAATACCCTTGATGGAGAAATGGGATTCGTATTCACTACACAATTGCATTGGCTTATAAAATCGGTGCGATTTCGGCAACGTAACGGCATGACCTAATATTTCATAAAAAATGTTGATGAAAGATAAATGGGTTCCTAATAGTATTTAAACATAATGGACAGTAATGAGGTCATATAGATACATGTCCCAACAATTGTAATGGAATTTATGTTCATGATACAAAAGTATTGCTTGAATGTAAATGAAGAGGGAGAAGTTCCTTTCAGAATTTCGGCATTGTAACCGGTGTACATGGGAGGTATTTAATGAGAGAGAAAGGGTTCTACCATCATTAAAACATAAATATGGCATTATGAGGGAGGTTTGAAACCATACCCCAACATTCATAATATAAAATAAAAGGGCAAACAACTTAAAGAAAAATAGACAAAATGAGAAAGGAAGAAAAAACCCTTACTTGGAGGTGTGCTTCTAAAGGCTTGAGAGAGGCTTAAGAGAGGCTTTTTGGAATCTTGGGGCTTAGATGATTCTAGAGAATGTAGGTAAGAAGTTGGACGAACTCCAAAGGCTTTGAGTGAGGATTAAGTGGGAGCTTGGGTGGGTTTATATAAAAAAGGTGATGGAATTCATTATTATTTCAGTTTGGGACCCCATAGATTAAATTAATCCAAACCAAAAACCATCCCATGGTTTTTTCCCATGGTTTTTGGAAAAGGGAAGAGGAAAAAAATATTTTATAAGGCCAAATTCATAACTTCATAAAATAATAGGGTTGCTTATGTGTAGGTGAGTCACACTCCCATGGAATACAATTTAAAAAGACAAGGTGTTTAATGAGTCTTGAAGGGTCCATTAATGATTTAAAAAGTAAGTCAAACAAACCCAAAATCACATTATTTTAATTTTAATACATATATTGTCTGATCATAAAGTGTATACTATTTTATTACATCACTATTGGGTCATTATGATGTCATAAATGATATTATATATTTAAACAGTATTTAATATTTATACAAAAAATTGACTGTCACAGAAAATTATGAAAAAATCACCATTGGATTATTTCAATGCCCTGATTCCAGAAATAAAATTTATTTCATCTAAATAATTTTTAAATATGTTAATTTTCACTTTTAAAATCAAATCCAACATTTATAAAAAATTCACAGGTTTTGACAAAAATGGTTTTCAGACCTTAATAAAAATTTCAATTGCATTCATAAAATTTTATGATAATTTATATATAATAAAATTAATTTCATAATAATAATAATAATAATTTATAAAAATATTATTTAATTAAAAAATCCCTTGATTTAATAAAATAGAATTCTTAATTAAATAATAACTATAAACTAAATTTTCACTTTAAAAACTATTTACAATATATCAATAATGACAAGAATGTATATTCATTATTATATAAAAAAATAATGTACATGAACATAGTACTATCGATTTGTTATATAACCCCTTAAAACAGTTTCATAAGACCTAAGGGTAAGGTGTGTGATGGTGACAGACTCTTGCGGTGGCTCGGATAACATCACTCGAGTGGTAATTTTTATCAACTTCCACTGTTCCAGTAGACAATCACGTTCGAGCTTGAGATGATGAAGCTCAGCTTGGGCTTGGTCAATAGAGAATCCCAAAAACCCCACCTCTTTTCCGAGCTCCGAAAAATGGGCTTTGTATGGAGCAATTCTACTGGATGAGGCCATCAGTTCCTTTTTCTGATTTAATTGGGTTTGTTAAATCCATAAATTTATACTAATCATGTGATCAATGTTTGAAGAATATAAAAGAAATGGTTAAAATTCATAAAATAAAACCAAAGAAGTTGATATTTTATATAAACATTTTACATAGAGACATTTAATTAGATCAAGAGGGACTTCCATTAATGAAACTTTGGGTCGTTACACTAGGGGTGTGGTGGGGGATATCTAGTGTGGTGGCGGGGGGGGGGGTCTAAGGGGGTGGGAGGGATGTCCAGGGGAGTGGGAGTGATATCCAAGGGGTGGGGGTAGTTTAGGGGTGTAGGGGGAGTGTCCAGGGGTGTGGTGGGGCAGTCTAGAGGGGGGGGGGGGGGTTCTGTTCTGGTATTGGTCGGGTTTTGGTCTGTTTTTCTTTGGGGGTGTCAAGTGAGGTGGGGTGGGGGTGTCCAGGGGTGTGGTGGGGGATGTCCAGAGGGGTGGGAGGGTGGAAGGCTCTCCAGAAGGGTGCAAGGGATGTTCCAGAGAGTGTGGGGATGTTCAGGGGCATCTAGGGGTGGGGTGGGGGGGTAGTCCAGTGGGGGGTTCTAGGGGTGTGGGACGGCTATCCATGGGAGTGTTGTCTAGTTGGGTGGGAGTGTCCAGGAGGTAGGGGGTTTTTATTGGTGTGGGAGGGCTTTCCATGGGTGTGGGAGTGTTGTCCATGGGTGGTGGGGGGGTTGTCCAAGGGTGTGTGGGCTATCCAGGTGGTGGGGGAAGTCCATGGGTGTGTGGGGGGGGGGGGATTCCCATGGTGTGGTGGGGGTGTCCAGTGGGGGGGGGGGGGGGGTTCTGGTCTAGTTTTGGTCCGATTTTGGTCTGTTTTTGGTCTAGGGGTGTCCAATGAGGTGGGGGTGTCCAGAGGTGTGGTGGGCGATGTCCAGTGCGATGGTAGTGTTGGAGTGTGTCTAAGAGGATGGGAGGGATGTACAGGGGGTGTCTAGGGGTGTGGGGGCAGTCCGGTGGGGGGGGGGGGTTCTAGGGGTGTGGGAGGGCTGTCCAGGTGAGTGATTTCTAGTGGGGTGGGGGTTTCATGGAGGTTGGCGGGTTCAAGGGCTGTGTGAGGGCTGTTCAGGGGTGTGGGAGTGTTTTCCAGGGGCTGGGGGTCCAAGAGGGTTGGGAGGGGGGTTTTCTAGGGGTGGGGGCTATCCAGGTGGGGGGTAGTCCAGGGGTGTGGGGATGTCTCAGGGTGTGGTGGGGGATGTCCAGTGGGGGGGTCGAGGGGTGTGGGAGGGATGTCCATGAGGGTGTGTGTGTTGGGGGGGGGGGAGGGGGTTGTCTAGGGGTCTGGGGGCATTCCATTGGGTGGGGGCATTCTAGGGGTGTGGGGGTGTCCAGGGGTGTGGTAGGGGTTGTCTTGTGAGGTGGGTGGGGGTTCTAATGTTTGGGAGGGTTGTCCAGTGGTGTGGGAGTGCTGTCCAGAGAGTGGGGGTGTCCAGGAGAGTGGGGTTTTTTCCAAGGGTGTGGGGGGGCTGTCCAGGGGGTGGGGGCAGTCGAGGGGTGTGGGGGTGTCCAGGGGTGTGGTGGGGGCTGTCTAGTAGGGGGGTCCAGGGGTGTGGTGGGGTTGTACAGTGGGGTGGGGCGGCTCTAGTCATTTTTTGTTATGTTTTTGGTCATTTTTTGGTCTGTTTCAGTTCTTTTGGCAGGGCATAGCTGTGTTTGATCGGTGGTGGGTGCAGTTCAAAGGGATGGGGGGGTTCTAGTCTATTTCTGGTCTATTTTTGGTATTTTTTTGGTCTTTTTATGGTCTTATGGAATGGAATAGAAGTGGTTAATCGGTTTTATTTAAAAAAAATTGTTTTTTAATTCTATTATTTTATAAACGATGTAAAAAATGCAGTGGGATTTTTTTTAACGTCGATTATTTTGAAACCGATGTAGTTAATGCATGGGAAATTTTTTTTATATCGGTTATTTCATAACCAACGTAATAAATGTAAATGAATAGTTTTCAACGTCAGTTATTTTATAACTAATGTAGTAGATGTGCTTTCACATCAGTAATTATTTAATCGATGTCGGAAACCGCTTGGCAGACAGGTTTATCACATCTGTTATGAAAATAACCGACATAATAAACACTTCAGAGGAGTGATTTATGATGTAGGTTATATAATAACTGACATGAAATATTATATACCACATTGGTTATTAAATAACCGACATAATAAACCATGACTCCAAAGCGTTTCCCACGTCGGGTTTTATCAACTAACGTGAAAAACGCTTCAGATTTTTGTTTTTTACATCAGTTGTAAAATAACCAACGTAAAAACATTGTTTATAAAGTCTCCTGTAATAATGTCGGCCAAAATCCAATGTAAAAATTATAAAATAAGCACCGTAAAAAACATTTTCTACAATAGTGATTCCACGTTATGTGTGTTGGATTCCTTTTAAAAACACTTTAATTCATTTACAATTTTGACACACCATATGTGTATTTACTTCATTTAAATCCATTAATTACACAAAGACATTAATATTAAAATAATTTATATAGTGGATTTTTTTATTTCAATAATTGGATACTTTTTCTATTTTTAACTTTTAATATATCCAAAAGTATATATAAATTATTATTGTAATAATATCATATTGTATTATTTTTTATGGTGGTAAAAATATTTACTAACTAATATTTGAAATACGAACTGAGGGTTATGTTGTCAATAATATACAAGATAAGTAGGGATAATGTAATGACATGAAAATTTATTAGTGAATCTCACTTATTGAATGAATTAATGGCTTATCAAGTAATATAGTTATAGAAAACACATGAAAATAATTTGGATATTTTGGGAAGTAATATGTTATATCATTCCAGATATAAATGTATATATTATTAATTAGAACTGTTGGTAATATATTTTTTATTCAGTGATCATATGATAAGGGGTATGAAAATTTTAATTGATATAGACAAAGGATGTGGTTGCCTCAACCTATATGATTTTGTATTATGACGTTCATTAATCAGGGCATCCAAGGGTGATGGTATCATTGGATTTTTATCCTAACCATGCCCAAGGCAAGATTCAACAACAAGACCACAAGTGAAACCCAATACTAGATAAGTTGAAGCTTGTCAAGACCATGACCCAAACCATGTTTAAAGAACCACGAGAAAAAAATCTCACCATCACATACCTTACCCTTTTGAATTTTCTGGTGTAATAAAGGGTGGCTATCTAGATCCAAAATATATGATTATGTATATATTTCATTTTTAACAAAAGAATTAAAATTTTGAAAAATTATTATTAATTTATACCGATTGAAGAATAATTTAATGAAAATTAGATTTTTATATGATGAAAAAAAAATTCTGGGAACTATATTGTTTTAATCAAGAAATGATTTCTGAGGAACTCTATAATTTTTTAAATCAATTATATTTCAATAAAATGTAGTTATTAAATAATTTATATTAAATATAAATGGGTACAAAACTCTATGATGTCAAATTGAAATTTTTATAACAGTTAAAAAACTGTTATTACAAAAAACCAGTATTTTTCAATAAATTGGCATTTTGATTAAAAATAGTATATTATAATATTAATAAAATTATTTTGAAATAAGAAATATTATTTTTGAAATAAACACATTAAAATTATCCAATTTTATATTTTTTATAATTTTGTAAGAGATTTAAATTTTTGGGTAAATAATAAATACTATATAAATATAGGATATGTATTAGGATATCATAACAACCCAAAATTCATTTAATATATTCTAT
Organism: Viscum album; assembly: GCA_963277665.1. Lineage (NCBI taxonomy): Eukaryota > Viridiplantae > Streptophyta > Magnoliopsida > Santalales > Viscaceae > Viscum > Viscum album. Next base: position 1,929,238,855 of record OY728159.1, read on the forward strand.
AAAAGGTAAACACAAAATAATATATATTTCCCCATTAAAATAATTTTTTATGTTATTTTAAAATTTTAATAGATCCTTAATGATTCATCTAAAACAAATTATTATATTTTATGGTATTAATAGAAATTATTTATAAACATGACATGCTTCCACATCACCAATGGTATTATTTTAAGGATTTAAGTTGTTAGTCATATAAAATATTTATGAAAATACATTCCTGAAAAACCTAAGGAATAACCCTTCATTTTTTTGTAGTTTTGATTAATTAATTATAAGGAATCAAAATGATATGTTTACAAATTAATAAAAAAACATCCATTATTTGATAAAAAAACCCACTGACCTCCCATTCATCTTCACTAAAAAAATCCCAAAGCATTAATTTATTCTTCCTTTCCATCTATAGATCCCTACCAATGTATTCCCAATCTGTTAATAAGATTCACCCATGTCTTAAGAATAACCCACTCAACAAAAGGGATCTTCTACATCTCCTCCTTATTCAATAACCTTCTTTATATTATGCATTTTTATTTCCAATTGTTCATGTTGGGATGTGTATTCACACATCCATATTACATTCCTTATTATTTAAATGTGATTAGATACCCATTTAACTCACATTAAACTCTTTTGTGAATATTTATTTACCCCAATTATGATGTGCAATTTATCCTATGATTTTTCTGTCCCAAACATTTGGGAAGTGTATACCCATCCCCATTTCCAATAAATGGAATTACCATAGATGTACCTATCATTAATTTTATTTTGAATTCCATATATATAACCCATAATTATTAATCACAGGATTAAAAGTGAATAAATAAATCCCTATGTTTTATGATCTATGTGGTACACTTATGCATGTACAAGATATGAATGTTATGGGTGGGCACAATAATATATTTCCCTCCAAGGCATTCGGTAAAGTTTTTATCTCATGATATTCCATGAATGTTATACTAGAGGTTTTCATATGTACACTATGATATGATTTCTTTTAATTTATAAATGACATATACTTAAAATATCATGTTTTATATTGTTTTTACTTTCCCATGTTTCATTTATTATTTCATATTATATCATGATTATATGTTCACATTTAGGATTCTAACTTTTTTATGTTACCATGGTATTAAAATTGACTCACATTTAATGATTTGCCTTATTTTATTCTATGATCATTAATTTATTTATTTTTATATCTCATCTCTTTTGTTCGGTATTTCCATATGTCATCCCATTATTTTTTAGAAGATCAAGGGAAATTAAGATAAAGTAATGGAGTTTTTAGATAATGTTTATATTATTATTTTTCATGTTATTAAGATATGTACCTAGTTACACCAAAACACTAGGACTTGTGAATTTCTAGGTATTTATAAATTTTAACATTTTATAATAATCATGAGATATAGTTCACGAAAGATATGACTTTATATAGTTGGTATCAATGATATTTATAGTTTTATTTTGGGATTAGGATTAGAAGAACCTAGTAAAATACATAAAAACTATACCAAAATATAAAAAGTTATTCCAAAATTTATATGAAGTATAGAGTATGTGGATTTCAATAAAATATATTTCTATTAGAAGAAAAAAAATTGATGTGGATCTAGACCAGTTTTACCTAGGGGTATTAACCCTAAAAGGGTTAATTGATCTAGACTCGATCATCACCAAGTTTATGACATCGAGGCCTTGCAACATACATAGTTTGAAAATCCCATGGGACATGATTTGTCAAATTAAAAATCTAATTAATAATCATTATTATGGGTAAAATACCCCATAAGAATTTATGTAAGGAAATAGTTCATGGATAAATTAGATTGAAATATAGAAATTATTTGTTTATGTAATTTATGAAATTTATGAGTTATCCCTTCAATATTCATTGTTTCCCTTTTATATGTGCAATATTTTGATAATTAACATATTTATGAATATTCTAAATGAAGTAAATGATTATAAAAAAATAAAATAGTGAAAGGTAGGATTATAACATATTCATGAACATCAAATGTCATATGTGACTATGGTTTTACACATTCTTTAATATCACACAATTTTAGTAAAACAATTTAGACTCCACCTGAAAAAACTAGAGGTAGAGCTATCATGGAAAACTATAACACCCCATGATTTCATAGTACGTGATCTCTTTAAAGAGCTTGTGCTACACGGAAAACTGAGTTTGAGCGCACCAGGACTTACCCAATTAGCTGTTCAAAAAGAGGTTATTAATAGTATTAACTGAATTTTTAATTTTATATACTCTATATAATTTTAACATCCATATTATGTGTTTCTTAGAAAAAATATAAGAACAATTTCAATTTTTAAGATAAAATTAGTATTTTTAAAAAATTTAATTTTACCACATTTTAATGGAGAACGGTTTTTAAATCCAATATTTGACACTTTTAATTATTCAATTTAATGAAATTAAATTATTCGTTAGAATCAGGACATAGAAATTTAGTTAGGAAATTTTTTTTGTACTTTTCTGATAACTTTAATATTTTGATGAATAATGAAAAATACAAAATATTAATTGAAAAAAACTTTTTTAATCGAAATAAAATTTAGTGTAAAATTATTATTTTGAGTTGTTTTATAATATAATTAGATTATATTTTTATTATTTAATATAATTTAGGTCATTATAAGTAATTTCAAATTTAAATTCGATATAGACACATGTCAATCTTTTGATAGTTTTTAGTTTTAAAAAACCTTCTTTTTGGTTTTGAACAACGGGAATTAATTTTAAATTAATTAATGAAACTTATATTTATTAAATTTGGAAAAAGAGACTTCATTTTTGAATTCATAATATCAAAATTATCATAGGGTGAAATTTTTGTATTTGACTGAAAACATTCAATTTTTAATGAATAGTGAAAAACATTGCGTTATTGTTTAAAAATGACTATTTATTTAAATAATTTTTTATTTTATTGAAATTTATTTGAAGTATTAATAGATAAATAATACCTATATAAGATCAATTTAATTCATCAGATTCATTTTATAATATGTTTAAATGTATAAAATTTTATTGAACCTTTTATAGTCTTTTACCCATGTTCTAGCATGATTTGAAAATCTGCACAAAACGTAATTTTACCTCTTCTGTGAATTTAAATTAAAAAATCCTAGAGACACAGTTGAAATTGTTAAGAAAAATTTTGTTCAATAAGTTGAAAATAATTTTTGGTGAATAATATATTTTGAATTTTATTTACCACGGTTTAAAGTAAATAGGGTAATTAATGATAAAATTGATATTATAATTATCCTAACACATGTCCTAATTCTACGGGATAAGTGTATTTCAACATAAATAATCCTTACGATAAAAATATGATCCTTATTGATCCACATGTATTAGATTATGACATTTAACATTATTTTATTTAAAGAAAAGATAAAAGTGTTTAATTCAACTATTGATAACTAAATTTTATTTAACATAGGGATATATATAATATAAATTTGACTATAAATATCAATTATAAAGATTAAAAAAAATTATACATCAAGGTTTTTTATTTATTATTTTTAGACATTATATAATTAAATTCAATTATGACATAATGACGATGTAGTAATTACTTTATTAATGAATGATTAACATAATTGATGTTATAAATATGAAAATAAAAGTAATTTTAGACATTTGATAAATTTCACTAATTTTAAAGGATAATATTACATGTTAGGGTTGATTCAATTAATTTTCATTATGTAATAATATTTTTATGGCTTTTACAAAAACCAAATACTAAATATTGTCAACATTTACATAAATGAGTTTTTAAAACAAATACTATTTTATTAAATGATAAAATACTCCTAAAAATATAAGGTTCAGCCAAAGACTTATATAAGATTATATATGTCAATAAAGAAACATTTGGGGTTCTATTGTATTTTTATAGTATGTTTATTAACAATTTATTATAATAATACAAGAAGACATGGTATAAGTTAAACTATTTAACCAAGAGTTAAATATAAAAGTTAAGGTTAATATTGTATCCTAAACATGTATAAAACCTATTGGTGGAGATTATTGTTACCAAAAACCAACTAATGATCGAAATAAATACATTTGGTGCCATTAGAAATCGAAAATTATTTTATAATAAAATATTTTTTCAAGCTTTTACTAAAGTGACCCTAACCTCTCTTATAAAAGGTTACCTCCCCTTTTATCAAAATAACACCTCCAAATCCATTTGGCTTGGCCAAACCCCTACCCAAATATCCTCCCTATGTCCCTAACTTCAACCTAGATGCCTTCCCTTAATAATAAATCCATCATAGGGAGCCCTTTTCCTTCAAATCAAAATGAAACACCCAAATAAGAGGAAATTATTTTATCACCTCTTTCAAAGTTCTTTTCTTCTTCAACATTCTCTTTATTTGTTATTTCCATACCAAAATAATAACACCAGTACCTTCTACATATTGTGATGTTATTTAAAATATGGTACAACCATACTCATTAATCTATCCATCCTATGAATGATAATTTCACCATGTGTGCATACGTATAACTTACCGTCTCCACGTCGTGGTGTAATTTGTTAATCAACACTATGTTATTTAGATGGATATAATGATGATTTATATGTGTATAAAAAATGATAATAACTTTCTAATTTATCTGTAAAAATAATATACAATCCAATTCCTTACCTTTTAATCATTAAGGAAATGATATCGTCGCTCGTGTGTATGTACGGATTACCGTCTCCACAACACGATTGGATTTTTTTTTCCAGGTTCACCATTCAATGAGGATTAAAATGGTATATATTATTAATAAGTATGTTATATATGAAATAATAATTTTACTGGATATATATATATTTATATATGTATTTATGTATGTATGTACTTACATATATCTTATTCACCTACTTCCGTTCAATACGAAATGAAAATTGCAACCGTGTTTATTCGTACGTACGGCCTAACGTCTCCATAAATAGTGATTTCCATTTCATATATCTATCTATTATACATATTTATTTTCTAAATATATATTATTTATAAATCATGTTTTATATTCTGAATTTATTTAAATCATGATCTAAATGATACGATCAATAATAACAAGTTAAAATTCGTAAGATTTGGAAAGAGATTATCACCCGAAATGTTAATTTAACATGGAAGTCATTATTAAATAAAGTTTTGAATGTCATAAATGGATCATTTATGATGTAATAAATATGAATGTGGTTCTATTATAATTTAATAACAAACCATGGTCATTATACAGGAGGTTAAATGTACCCTCGACCAAAGGAATGCGCAAGGTAAGGGTTAATTTCTCAATTTCATTATAATCTGAGATTGTTTATGTGTATGTATTTTCTGGGACATATTTTTTATCCATGTCCATGTATCATAAAAGAACATTCAAAATGATTGTTTTAATGTAATCCTTATGTGAAATATAATTTTAAATGTTTTAAATATTTATTCTTCTAAATCATTCTCATTAATGTCCATGTTTTCAAAATAAGGATTTATTTATATGGATATGATTTTCTTAAAATCTTATTTTTTTCAAAAGTTTCTAAGTGGTATGGGTCTCTTTGAATAAAAAATATCTTTTAAATGAATTCATATATAAATATGTGACTAATAAATGATTTCACAAAAAAAAAGACATTTCTCTCAAAAAGTTTTTCTGATCATTTTCAACTTTGTCAACATCCTTTACTGGATGTTATTCTTGATTACGATTGATTTATTATAATACAATCATCCAAATTGTATTGAATGTGTTATTATATGTTTTACTGTGGATGTGCTATTTTTATACCGTTTATGTTTTATAGTTGAAGTATTGACATTTCGTATTCTATTTTTAATATGAAGTTTTATGTTATGTTTCAAAATTTTCATATAAGGAATGTAGTGGACTTTGTAAGTGATGGGTGGGGCCTGCTATAGCCCCTCAATGCATCATTAGGTCTCATGAGACAAACTAGTGTCTTGGAATAATCCCTTGAAAAAAAATTTATTTTTTGTCATGGCACGAGTCCTTGGATATGTGGTAGTGATGTCCGGCGTTAGGCATTCCCTCATTATAAAATTAATTATTACATGTGATTGTTCGAGTAGTAGAATATCAATGTGCATTTTTATATGGTAATGTTTGATTTATTTTCTCCATATTACGTTCATGTTTATGTTGTAAAGGATGTTTTTTTTATTACACATCTTATCGTAAATTTTTATAGCTTCCGCTAAATTATTTACCATTACTGATCATCTGAGATGACACTTTTCTTATGTTTTGTTTTCCCAGGATTCCAAGAAGTGTATTTTTATTGATATATAGGGTTAATATAGGGGAATAATTTCATTATCAATGGATTATTTATGTTGTTTTTCATGTTTGATTTTGTAACGTAACATTCATGTATGTAATCTATTTTCCAAGACTAATAAACTGATCGGGCCATTTGGACATGATTCCTAGTAATCAAGCCAGTGTATTAAAATAATTCACTGGCTCCGGGCTTCTAGGGTCGGGGTGTTATAGTTGGTATTATAAGAAGTTTAGTAAAAATCCTGGAAACTAGATTTAGAAACACTATTATTAGAGAACATTACCCTAAGATAAAAATTGAGTATTATTATAGATGATCTTCATAGAATTTTGGTAATGTTGAGATTTTGGGAGTTTTTCAAGAAATATAACCCAATCTGGATAAGATCAGGTAGAGGAAGATTTGGCACAGATGTATCTAAGAGTGAAAACTCTGACAAGGAGTTTCCTGATTAACCTGGGGTATACTAGTACATGACAATGGGCGTTACTGCCCTGTTGGTTACGAATATCCTGGGGGATATGCTTAAGATAATTCACATTTTCTTTACAAACCATTATGAAGGATTTATTATTAAATATATGAGAAAATAATCCATTTTTATGATTATGAGACTAGATGTGTAAAAATCATCAATTAATGTAGGGTATTTTTCTAGTTTTTATATTGTACATTATGATATGATCTATCCAAGTGTATTTCGTCATTTAGAAATGGCTCCTAGTAGAAGGAATGATAACTCCAACTATATTAATGATATGAAGAGTAAAAATTATCATATCATTTATGGTCTTAAGCAAAAATTTAGAAGGGAAACTGTCTCCCACGTATTATCATCATAGGAAGAAATAATATCATGTGTTAATAAGATAAGTAATGAATTATTTGAGTTGTATGGATTTAAAGGGAAGTTAGGGAAGAAGAAGATGATAGAGAAAAAATGGATAAAGGGAATAAGGGAAAGAAGGATTTTTCCATATTTGATAATTGTGGAAAGAATCGTCCTGGGAAGTGTTTGAAAGGAATGGGAGTTTGTTATATGTGTGGTGAAAAAGGACACTATGTTCGTGAATTCAAGGGTAAGAAAAGGGTTTCAAATTTACACTGCTTCATATGAATAGAGGTGGCACACTACGCGAATAAATGTCTCAATCATCAGGGTATACCCTAAATGATGCTATTGGAAAATAATCAAGTTATGATACTACCATAGATGAAGAGGATTGATTAGTCTTCTGTTGTTGTTATTAAATAATTTTTTTCATTTTAGTATTGTATTAATTATGCACAAGTTATAAGAATTATAATGTATATAAGGATTTTACTTCAGTGCGTTTTCATCAAGGATTGGAGATTTTATGGTTCCAATTAAAGTGACACAGTTTCAAGTCAATTTTTTTGAAAATATATGGTTGATAGAAAGATAAACCTTAATATGGCCCTCATACCGAGGTAGTGATTTTTTAATAAGAGAAAATTAATTTGGAAAATGTATATTGAATATTATTGACTACCTTGGAACTAATTAATTGTTTTTTCCATCATTGTTGGTGTTTACAAACTTTTTGAATTAAGGAGTATATCTGGTATTCTATAAGGAACAATGAAGCATGAATGTATTTAATAAGGTTTTTTGGTAATTCAGGGTGTTAACATGTTTTAAGAGAATAAATTATGAAGGTATTTAGATGTTATTGTGTTGAAAAAGTGATCTTCAATTTTACCTTCCTTAAAAATGTTTAATTGTGAGTTTGGAAAAAAATTATTCTGGATAAGTCTAAATGCTGTAATGAATTATGTTGGACATTGGATACTATTTTTTATGGTTAAAACATTTCTTGCGATTATTTTTGGACAACCCGGAGGTCGGGGGACAATGTTTCACGTCCGGAAGATCGCGAAACATGAACTCACTAAAAAAGGGAGTCAAGGGTGCGTCACCTACCACTGGCCTACATGATGTCCTGGTTTGTATAATGTTGTATTTTTTAAATTGTCTAACATATTAATTATAAATTCATTTTTTTAAACCCTATATTATTAGGATAAATATTATATTTTTTTAGTTTTATTATATTTGGTAGTGAAAGATGAGTTTTTGGAAGAAATTGGCTAAAGGATTAGACTCTATTTATCAAGTATTATTTTTATTCTATAAAGAAATTAATTCTTAAACTTTATTTAATGGATCTTAAAACCAAAAATTTGTTATCCAAATACCTTATTCTTTGTTGAACTGATGATATTTTAAATCATCATAGATTTATTGCTTTGAGGGCCTCAATTTTATAACCATTTATTTGTGATTGAAGATCTCAATCACTATCTTTAAATATTTATGTGTTCCCTCCAATTATGGGTATATAATTTCCACCAATGTTTTCCTATTCAAAACTTTAATTTGGTGGTGAATTTTAATTCCCCTTTCCCTCTTATTAATACTAAATTTTATTAACCCTATTTCTGATGTGGTTTTTCCACAATGGTATTTTCTATTTTCAATATTTAATTTTCGACAAACAATTCCAAATTGCAAGGACGCAATTTATTTAATGAGGGGAGAATGTAATACCCCAATATCTCATAGTATGTGATCTCTTTAAAGAGCCTTTGCTACACGCAATACCGAGTTCGAGCGCACCAAGACTTACAAAACATGCCGTACAAAAAGTGGTTATGAATAGTATTAACTGAATTTTGAATTTTATATACTACATATAATTTTAACATCCATATGATGTGTTTCTTAGACATAATATAAGAACAAACTCGATTTTTCCGATTGTGTATGTATTTTTCAAAAATGAAATTTTACCACGTTTTAATGCAGAACCCTTTTTAAATCTAATATTTGACACTATTATATTTTCTATTTGAGGAAATTAACTTCTTCATTATAATCAGGGCATAAAAATTTAGTATACACATATTTTGAGTACTTCTCTGAAAACTTTAATATTTTGATGAATGGTAAAAAATATTAAATTTTAATTGAAAAATACTTTTTTAATCGAAATAATTTTTAGTGATAAGTTATTAATTTGAGTGGTTTTAAAATATAATTACATTTTATTATTATCATTTAATATTATTTAGGTCATTATAAGTAATTTCAAATTTAAATTTGACGTAGACACATGTCAATCTTTTGATAGTTTTTACTTTTTTAAAAACCGATTCTTTGGTTTTGACAACAGGTATTAATTTAAAATTAATTAATGACACTTCTATGTATTTAATTTGGTAAAATATACATCATTTTTGAATTCAAAAAATAAAAATTTTCTTAGGGTGAATTTTTGGTATTTTTCTGAAAACGTTCAATTTTTAATAAATAGTGAATGGCACTGCATTATTATTTTAAACCGACTTTTTATTTAAATAATTATTTCATTTATTTAAATTTATTTTAAGTCAATATAGATACATAATACCTATATATGTTCAATTTAATTCATTGGAGTTAGTGTATAATATGTTTAGATATATAAAATGTTATTGAACTTTTTACCGTCTTTTACCCACCTTCTAGGCATATTTCCAAATTTGCAGAAAATATAATTTTACAGCTTCTGTGAATTGAATTTCAAAAATCAGAGAGACACAGTTGACATCAAAAAGTAAATTTTGGTCCAATATGATGAAAATAATTTTTGGTGAAAAGTGACTTTTGAATTTTATTTACCACGATTAAAAGTAAATACGGTAATTAAAGGTTAAAATGATTTTATAATTACCCAAACACATATCCTAATTCTATTGGATAAGTGTATTTCGACCTAAATAAATCATAGGAATAAAATATGATTCTTTTTTTCTCCACTTTTATTAGATTATGACATTTATTATGTTTTGTTTTAAAGAAGAGTTAAAAGTGTTAAATTAAACGTTTGATAAATAAAAAAATTTTAATATAGGGATATACATAATATAAATTTTAAAAATAAATATTAATTAGAAATCTAAAAATATTTTATACCTGAAGGTATTTTCTTTATAATTTTTAGACTTTAAATATTTTAATTTATTTATGACACATTGATGATGTAGTAATTACATTATTAATGAATGATTAAAATAATTGATGTTATAAATATCATAATAAATGTAAATTTAGACTTCTGATACATTCCACGAATTTTATCAGCTAATATAACATTTTGTGGTTGATTTAATTAATTTTTTTGAAGTAATAATTTTGTTATGACTTTTACAAAAACCAAATATTAAATTGTTTCAAAATTGACATAAATGAGTTTAAAAAAATAGTATTTTATTAAATGATAAAATAATCCAACAAATATAATGTTCTGAAAAAGGACTTAGAAAAGATTAGGTATATCAATAATTAACCACTTTGGGGTCTCTTGGCTTTTTATAGTATGTTTATTAACCATTTATTATAATAAGACAACAAGACATTGTAAATGTTAAACTATTTAACCAAGAGTTTAATCTAAATGATAAGGTTAATATCATATCCTAAAAATGTCTAAAACCTATTGGTTGAGAGTATTTTGACCCACAACCACCTAATTTCCAAAATAAATTCATTTGGAGCCATTATAAGTAGAAAATGTTTTTATAATAAAATAATATTTCAAGATTTTCCTAAAGTGACCATCACTTCTCTTATAAAAGGGTACCTCCCCTTCTCTCAAAATCACAACTCCAAAGACATTGGGATTAGCCAACACCTTCCCAAATATCCTCCCAACTTCCTTCACATCAACATATAGGCCTTCTCTTGAGAATATAGACATCCTATGGAGAACTTTTGTTCAAAAAAAAAAGGAAAAACCCAAAGAAGAGGTAATTATTTTATCATCTATTTAAGAGTTCTATTATAATTACACTTTCTCTTTCTTTGTTTTTTCCATACCAAAATAATAACTCAAGTTCCTTATAAATACTGTGATGTTATTGTAAATATGGTACAACAAAACTCATTATTCAATCCATTCTATTAATGTTAATGTCACCATGCGTGGGTACATACGGCTTACCGTGTCCACGCCGTGGTGTAATTTGTTATTCAACACATGGTTATTTGGATGGATATAATGTGGACTAATATTTATATAAATAATGAAAGTAACAGTCTAATTTCTCTGTAAAATTAATATACCATTCAATTCCAAAACTTCTAATCATTAATGAAATGATATTGTCGCTCCTGTGTACATACGGCTTACCGTCTTCACGACGCGATAAGATTCATTTCCTGGTTTTCCATTCAACGATGATTATAAACATATATATTATTAATAAGTTTGTAAAATATGACATAATAAAGATACTATATATATATATGTTTGTACTTAAATATATCTTATTCACATACTTATTTTCAATACGATATAAATACAGAAACATCATTTATGCGTACGTATAGCATACAATTTCAATAAATGGTGTTTTCCATTTAATATATCTATAAATTATACTTATTTATATTCTAAATATATATTATATATAAATTATGTTTTAAATCCTTGAATAATTTAAATCATTATCTAAATGATATGATCAAGAATAATAAGTTAAAACACGTACTGTAAAGAAAGCGATTATTAGCTGTAATGTTAATTTAATATGGAAATCATTATTAAATGTGTAGTATAAAGTCATTAATGAATCATGTTTGATATAATAAAATTGAATATGGTTCTAGTATAATTTAATTACACACTCTGGTCATTATAAAAGAGATTAAATGTACCATCGACCAAAGGAAGGTGCAAGGTAAGGGTTAATTCTTCAATCTCATTATTATCTGAGATTGATTATGTGTAAGTAATTTCTGGGACATATTTATTATCCATGTCCATGTTTTATAAATGAAATTTCAAAATGATTATATAAAGGTACTCTTTAACGCTAACATAATTTTAAATTTCTTAAATATTTATTCTTTTAAATCTTTCTCATTAATGTCAATGTTTTCAATATAGTTTTATGGATTTATTTATATGGGCATGATAGTTTTAATATTTTAAATTCATTCAAAAGTTTCAAAGTGGTATGGGAAACTTTGATTCAAAAATATATTTTGAATGAAATTTATTTATAAATTTGTAACAATTAAATGATTTCACAAAAAATGATATTTCTCTCAAAAAGTTTTACTGAACATTTTCAACTATATCAACATCTTTTACTGAATATTATTCATGATTAATATTGATTTACCATAATAAAACCTTCCATATTATATTTAATGAGTTATTATATGTATGACTGTGTATGTTCTATTTTTATACCCTTCATGGTTTATGGTTGAAATATTTTCATTTCATATGCTAGTTTCAATACAAATGTTTATGTTATGTTTCAATATTTTCATATGAGAAATGTATTGGACTTATTAAGTTACTGGTGGGGCCTTCTATAGCCCATCAATGAATCGGTAGGTCTCATTATACAAACTAGTTTTTTGGCACAATACCTTTAAAAAAAATTAGTTGTAGTCTTGGAATAAGCACTTGGCTATGTGTTAATGATTTCCGACATTAGGCATTCCCCCGTTTTTAAATTAATAATTAAATGTGATAATTTGACTTGTAAAATATCCATGTGCATGTTTATAGGGTAATGTATGATTTATTTTCTATATATTATGTTCAAGTTTATGTTTAAATGGTTGTTGTTTTTATTACACATCTTGCATTAAAAGTTTATTGCTTCTGCTAAATTATTTATCCTTAGTGAGAATCTGAGCTCACCCCTTTCATAGTTTTTGTTTACCCAGGATTCCAAAAAGTGTATTATGTTTGATATGCAGGGTTACGCTAGGGTAATAATGGTGTTCTCAATATATTATTTATGTTGTGTTTTATGTTTGAATATGTAATGTAACGTTCATGTATATAATCTATTTTCTAAGACAACTAAATTGATCGTTCTTCCGGGACATGATTCCTTATAATCATGCAAATGTATAAAAGTAATGCACCAGCTCCAAGATTATGGGGTTGGGGCCTTACAAAAATGGAAAATTGGGAAATTATTTCATCACAAATATATAACTCATCCCCTATCAAAACTTTTGGGATAAATTTCTTACAAAACATTGTGATAGTACCTTTATTGTAATTTTATGTTATTTTGGGTTTATATTTACTTTAATTATCCCTGATGATGACGGAAATTGATATAATATTTTTGGTCATAAAAAGGTTGTAACTGAGAATAATAAAAGGATCATCAACCTACATTGATCAAATTACTTCTCAATCATCTATTCATTTAAGGATCAAGGAAACAAAGAAGGATTATAGGGTATGATAGAAAAAGGTAGAGAATACTCTACAGATAATCTGTGAAAAAATATGTATTTATAAGGTATTGAACCGAAATACATATCCAATAAAAACAAAAACTGAAGATCATGATTCTGGTTAATGAAAAAAACACCACTTTCTCTATTCATCAAGGATACATAATATATGTATAGAGATATGAAGAAAAATATTTGATTGTATAACATGAAGTGGGAAGTTGTAGAATTAGTATCTCAATACTTTGTATGCCAATAGGTCAAGTTCAAATGAAATTATCCCAATGGAATGACAGAACCATTATATATAATAGTATAGATATGTGAAACATAACTACAAAAATCTTTATTGAACTCCATAAAAGGAAATAATTTTATATGGGTGGTAGTCGATCAACATACCAATTAAACACATTTCATTTCCATCAATGGATATTTTTTTCTTAAAATAATTCCATGATATACATATATGAAGTGGTAATACATTATGAAGTTACACTCTCTACTTCATATGATCGAGAAATGAGGTCTACCTGAAGGTCATAGATAAGAGTTCAATAATCATTAGGTATTGACTGAGATTTGGATTAACTTATCACCCTTAAAATGAAGCTCAGTATTAGAGAACCATTGAAAATCTATATGATATATTGAGATCATGTTCAATTCATTTACAAGGATATTGGGATCAACACCTCACCTTAGTAGAGTTCTCATATAACTATAGATTCCATTATATTATTGAAATGGAACCTTGTGAGGATCTGTATGGGAAGAGGTGCTAGATTCCAATATGTCGGGATGATGTTGGATATAAGAAAATTATGGGACCTGATATTTAACTTGAGATGACATATAAGTGTAAAATCATTCAATGTTATATGAAAATCACTCAATATCATCCAAAAATATAAGAAAATAATTATTGATTACACATAAAGTTTGAGACAAATATAATTTTTTTCATCAAGAATCTCTAGAGAAAAAATCATCATGGTTTGGAAAGATGGGAAATATTAGTCCAAGATATATAGTCCCCTTTGAGATCCTTGATTGAATCAGAGCGGTGGCCTATCAACTACAACTCTTAAAAAACCTAATCCCAAGTACATGTTGTGTTCCATGTATCCCCCTTTAAAAAATACATACAATAACCATCACAATTACTAGATCTAGATGTGGTCCCTTATAGAGTTATTTTCAATATCAGGAGAATGCATTGATGACATTAGACCCTAAAGGAAATGTTCTTTGAAATAAGACAACTCACTGAGCCAATGTGCTCTATTGGAACCCCAAGATTAATGAAGTGACTTGGGAACTATGAGAGGTGATGAAACAGAAGAACCCTCATATGTTTTAGTGTACAACTAAAATTTTTAGGGATAATTTTATAAAGGGGGAATAATGTAATGACTCGAAAACTTATAAAGGAAACTCCACTTCTAGATGAATAAATCTATTTCCATGTAATGTAGTTATAGAAAACACATGCACTTAATTTGGTTATTTAGTACCGATATAAGTTATATCTTGTGAGATTTAAAATTTATTAATAACTATAACCATTGATAATATATTTTTTATTCTATGATCATATAACTAGGGTTATGAAAAATCTAATTCAAATATAAAAAGTAAGTGATGGATTTGACCAGTAGGATTATATGCGATAAATCCAATTTATCAATGGTTTTAAGGGAGAAAAAATCACTGGTATTTTCCCTTGACAAATTCCAAGATATGATTAAATAATCAAAGGATTTTTGAGTCCATTTATTGGATAAGTTCACGCTCATCGGGATCTTGACCGAAACCATGTTCATAGAACAACCCTGAGAAGATCTCATCATTGCACACATTATCCTAACGTAATTTGATGGTGTAATAAAGGGAAAAGAACCTAAACCTTAAGACTATGGATTTTAATATTTTTATATTATTAATAAAATAATTATTATGTTTGTATTTTTTTATTCTTTGAATGTATTAAATAATAAGTTTTATGAAAGTTGATTTTGAAATGACGAAGTACAAAATGTATTTCTTGGGAGATATATAGTTTCAATCCAAAAACATTGTTTGATGAATAAAAGAATTTTGATATTAATAAATATTTTAAAAAATACGATAGTTAAATAATATTTATTAATTATAAATTATAATACAATTTTATGAAGTCAAATGTAATTTTTATAATGGCCAAAAAACATAATTGTAAAAAATACCAGTATTTTACTATCAATTGCAATTTTTTTAAAAGAATAAAATTTCATATTTATAGAATAATTTGGAAAAAAAATATTACTATTAAAATAGAAACAATTTTAATTACTTGGATTTTCCCATTTATTACTTATAGAAATTATTTTGGAAAATCCCGAGACCAAGTGTTGGGACAGCATGCGATTTCAAAGCCGAATGTGCCCAAAAAAACTTCATTGAAAAATGTTAAATATTAAATAGCACGGGCACATGGTTTTCTAGAAAAAGTGGAATAACTCATAAATAGGTGACTAGATCAGAAATCAGAGGGCACTATTGTGATCATATTAGTGAGTTTACCTTGGGTGGGGCCTAACATTAAACGACATAGGTCATTTGTGAAAGATAGTTTTTCGGACGTATCATTAATAAATTAGTTAATAAAAATATTTTATTTCGACGTATCGACTAATTTTATTTTTAATAAAATTTTCCAGGAATAATGGTTTATCACCATAACACTGTAATTCCCATGATACACATTCAAAGAATTTATCTTGATATCGAAGATATATCTAATATCAAAATGTGGATCACTGAACAATGATGCACCTCAGATTAGAAGGATCTTAAAAAAGATGATAACATGATAATCGATCTTCGTCAGTGAGTTATCCAAATCCAGGAAGGGTGTTTGATTTCTTAATGACTTATTTTCCATGTTCCTATATTATATTATGAACATAGGCTATTCCAGGAACAGATTATCCCACTGATCCATTGTATATTGAGGGAGGGATTATATTAAATTTCATTTGAAGTTTTTTCATGGTTTTCTAACCATAACATCCCAATCAAGATCATTGGCCAAGAATGAATGAAAAATGATGTTAAACCATTACTTTATGCTTTTATCCATCATTTAATCTCTTTCATCATCATTGGACCACCAAGGTCATGGCCCTACATTACCAGGTCATTTTGAGAATGATCTACCCCTCAAACTCAAGGATAATTGACATTAAAGGTTTGATCTGTGTATATTGGGACCCATGAAGCATATATCTACAACTATTTTGTAATTTGAATGTCATAAGTGCCCCGGTGGTCTTGAGAAGGGACCACTATAGTGGGTCTGAAGCAATATTCTAATGATTCATGGTGGTAGTGGTATGGAAGTGTATGGTGGAGGTAGTCAGCGGTGGCTCCGGTTGGTCTAGGTGAGTCAGAACTCGTGTCCATGGGGACAGTTTATGCCTGTGGTGGGGTGGCCATCATGGATACTACAAGAGTAGGTGATGGAAAAGGTATGTCCAAGAGAGGGGCATGAAGAGGAGGCCGCATACATGGATGGGTGGCTACGGGGAGCCCACGACGGCGATGAGGCCACATGGCTGGCAGATGGTGGGCTGACCAAGTGAGACGCAGTGGGGAACCGAATGGAGTTGGGGGCACATGTTCTGGGTGGAACTCATCCGAAGGAGTCGGCTAGCCAGCACACATTCTGGCTAGATAAGAGGAGAGTAAGAATGCTCTATCAACCGAGTGGGCTTTCCCAGCCCATCCCATGTTGGGATTGGCTGACCAGACTATGTCTGGTCATGAAGGCTGGTCATGTCCACTGAGTCTGGTCAGACCTAGACCATAGTTATGTTTGACTTCTTTACACAAACTTCCATAATTTGAAACCAATTTTCCATTTGATGTTTCATTTTTATCATTGGAACACTTATGATGAGAAATTAATTTTGAGATACTCTTAATGAGTTTTTATGGACATTGGAATACAATCTAATGGCTCAAGGTATAGGATGTCCTAGAATGAGTACACAACAAGAAGAATCATGTGTCTAACTGTAACCTTGAAACTATGTGACTTCTTGATACTTTTTGGCTTATAGAGACTGTGTTCCTTTTTTGGATATTGTTTCCATAGAAATAGTGTGTCTTATCGAGATTGTTTGTCCTATAATGACTGATTCATCACTCCCTTTTCATACCAGGGTGTGGTTCCTCTAGTCACTGAGTGGTACTCCCATACTGAGATAGGGTGCAGGTCTTTGAGATTGAGTGTCTTATCAAGACTGGGTGTCTTATCGACAATGAGTGTCTTATCAAGAATTAGTGTCTTATCGAGACTGTGCATCTTATAAAATAGGGAGTGGGTCCTATATTGGAGATGAACCTCAAACCATTGTTGGATACAATTACGAGGAGTGTGCCCATTCACTATGTGTTAATAATACCTACACATGAGTTATTAATATGTCGAAAAACTAAAGAGCGGGATACTCCATTAAGGCATGAAAATATTTTTTTAAGGTGAGTAAGGGATAGAAATCCCTCGAATGTGAGGCAATGTAGAGGTGGGATTCCTCCCATATCTCTTTATAGAGATGATTCACATTGTTCATTTCTTGTATATGTGATCCCTAAACAAAGACGAATGATGAGGGGTGGGTCCCTTTACATGGAATTCTTAGCTTGCGCTAGGTGCAAGGCGGTGATTATAGGACCTCTGGTGCATGGCACTAGAGCTGGACCTGGTAACAAATTCTTGATGGATTGTGTTCCATTAGATGTACCATTATGAATGGTAATGTTTTTCTAGATGGAGTGATTCTCTTAGACAGGTTCCATATGAGATGGATGAACTCATGGAGCGTGTCCTCTTGTTTTTTTTGTTACAATTTGGGCCTATGTTGGGAATCATATTTAGGGATATGAAGTTTGATCCATATGATACTTAGTGTCTAAGATGAGTATATTTACATGTTCTTAATATATTTTCTTTAGACACATATCTATGTGGAGCTAACTGTGCTTCATGTATTTCATTACGGTGTAATTTTTTTATTTGTGGTATACATCATGTATCTCTTATTAGTATTCCTTTGTGGTATTTGGTTTTCCTACTGGGTATTTTTTTAATCACTCCTTAACGGTATTTTACCTCACATGACATTTCTTGTGAGAATGGTCATGGTTTGATGGATTCATATGTGGAATAGGACCATGTGGTGCTTAGAGAGATCAGATATCCAAGGTGTTCACCTACAACTACAGACAGCTATCAGTTTACCTACACTTCATGTAGGGTTGTATGCGGAAGAGTTTTAGGAACATGTGTGTTAACTGTTACAGACTCTTACTTTTGGTGGTCTTGTATTATGGCCTAGTTTACTTTCTGATTTTCTACTTTCATACTATAATTTTAGTATTATTATGTGTATTCATAATTGTTTTGTTAGTGTTTTACATTTTATAATTTTGGGAATAGAGATGTGTGTGTTTGTGTACAAGTACAGTGAAAAATTCCTCTCATTTGTGGGATATGCGTACTCAGTGCTAGTATGCTTAGTTCGGCTATTAAAGGAATGATTGGGGTAGTCACGACATGGGACCCTCTGGGACAGGACATGATAGAGTGGTATCATAGGTTTCTGTTCTACTTAGTGACCATAAGTCTATGAGTTTGGTTTTGGAAAATAGTTGCAAGTGTTTTGAGTTCAGATATCAGGCTAGGGATTCTAGTGTTCATATGGAGGCTGATGTATCCATACACCATGACTCTAGAGACCTTCTTTTTGACTTGGTATATGAAAGCACTGGTCTCAGGGAAATAAATAGTACATGAATCATGTAGGAGTGTGTTTTGGTTCAATGTCCTTCTTGAGTCAGCTCTCTAGATATACTCTATTGACTGTGGAACATCTTGTTCTACATCAATATGATTACATGGAGAGAGTTATCAATGATTATAGCATGTGACCATGAGGATGATTCATGGGGTGATGAGGTAACAATATCAAGATTTGTACCAGAAAAAGAACCTCTGGGTCGTGTACCGACTATACCACCACCTTTAGAGAACCACATCGAACTGTAATACCAGCAGATGATATGTTCATGATGATCACGCTTCATGAGTTTTAGAAGTATATAACTTATGGTTATGATGCAATCTAGACACAATAGCTGCTGAGGACTGGCTAAAAGTTGTTAGCTGAGTTTTTTTTCAGTCAAGACAATGGTAGATCAGATCATGGTTCTGGAAGCGAGCTTTCTACATGGCTCAGTAGGTCGATGGTGGGGTTTTGTTACCTTACCATAATATGAAGAGACTATTACACATACAAATTTTGAGAACCTTTTTATAGTGTAGTTCTCACCTTATATGATATTCTCTATGCATGTATAGAAAACTTCTACAGCTCTGGTAGGAATACATGTCGATATATGTGAATTCATAGAGGCATACAAACATTTCTAGGTAATCAATGCATATGATTCATGACCAATGATTCAGGGATTAGACCATCAAGTGATTTTATTAAGGGACATATGATCCTAATATATCCTTATGTGCATTCCTACATACGCCAGGGTGCTAGAGAGAACCTTTGTTGTTGAGAGTTCCTTGGCTGTGTAGATGCAACCAATGGTACTTCACAATGGGATAACATGAGCGGACAGATTTGAAAGGTGGAGGATATGGTAGAGGAGTTTTGAGAGTATCAGGATGTGATGTACATCTTTACATGATACCACCACAACCCCTAGGCAATCCACTCTAGGATCAAGAAGCTAGATGATAGGGAATGGGACAACTGCATGCGGTTGAGGCGTATGACCCAAGGGATCCAAGAATGATTCTAGGAACGGTCTTTGTCTATTATATAATGGATTCCATATTGATAGACATAGGTTCTAATCATTATTTTTGTGTTGTGAATCTTTTTTGAGACTCATTTATTCTTTTTGAACCATTATCTCTACCCTCTAGTTTGGATACTCTTACTAGAGGAGACACAATGATCGCGTACTAGTACAAATAATCTGATCCATCTCTAAGAGGATAGATATTCTATTGGGGTCTCCTAGTAGAAAAGTCTAGGAATTATGTCATAATTCATGGTATGGATTGGATACACAAAGATCATGATCATATTGACTATTTTTTGGCAATGAGTTAGGTGTTTCCAAAGTGGTGGGATGATGTTTTCCTTTTTATTGAAATGGAAATGCATACATTATAGGATGAACTCATAGATAGTAGTGTGTAGCCAATTACTCATAAGTTGGATTTCCCAACCTTTGGTGAATTGGATATTATGAGTCATTAGTATAATGAAATGGTGGTGGAGTGGTATTGGATATGGTGTAGGTTAAGATAGAGCCATTGACATGAGTTCCTCAAAGACTATGATTTTGAAAATTTCTATACTCCTAGATAGAAGAACGTGGTAGTTGAAGCTCTCAGAAAAGATCTTGTTCATAGTTACCGAATGAGGAATCATAGGAGTTTTCCTCATTACATTTATCCTTAGTAGATGGAGCGAGAGAGGATTATCTCCAATAGATGGTTGACACTCCTCCACACTTACAACAAGTCAAGAAGGAAAATATTCTATATAACGACTATGAGACCCTGCAGTTTTAGATGTCCATTGGGAATAACCCTAATGGAAATTTGAATGGTGAGGAGAACATAACTATATTCAGAGGATGCACATTAGTACTAGTGATGTTAATGGAGGAAGATCCTTACTTTCCACAAGGGTAGTACAAACCCTTTGGAGCCATGAGAGCTGGTTTTGTGGGAAAGATAGATTCCTTCCATTAGGAATGAGAGCCTGGATCTATGTTTGTTTCATGCTTCTTGTGATGTAACATGATACTTGTAAGGATAATACTAGGTGGATATTAAGATATGTGGGGCATGGATTCCAATTATTTCTTGCAGTAGTGGATGCCTATTATGGCTAGATGCCTTTGGATATTATTGTTCATGTTAGGAGGACACCATAGGCGAATGAATGGCTTGATGCTGGGATTTTATGTAGATATTATTATTGGGTTCATGTTTTAATTTGTTTCGTCGTTTGTAAACTCACCATTTAGATCCCCTTTTACTTGGAAGGGGTTGATCTGTTTCATTATTGGGGTGCCACAAAAGAAGTGATAAATGGTTTTTATTGACTTCATGAGGGGTATACAATGTATGTCCAAGGGACATGATAATATCGGGGTGTTCTTTGAATAACTCACCATGTTGGACCACCTTCTAGTCAGCCTAGCGCAAAGTTATGTAGAGGGTTGGGATGACTGTATGTGCATGAAATATTTTAAATCCATTAAATTCCATCAACGATAGTTTTAGCTAATGATTCTATCTTTTCATCCTATTCACATAGTTTGGGTATCGAAAGGAGAAGATCCATCTTGGACAGGTGACCCCTTTAGTGTGTGTCCGATGATTGTAAGTGAATCCCCAAGAGATCACATGGGAGGAGGAGACACATGTTCATTGATAATACACTAATCTATTGTGTAAACCTTGGTTAGGATTTACGGGACATAAGTCCTTAATGTGGGGAGAATATAATGAATTTTATTTTCATGTTTTTTTATTTTTAAAAATTATTAGTTAAAAACAGGAGACCAGGTGCTGAGAAATCATGTGATTATGAGTCCCTATGTTCCCGGAAGAATTTTTTGATAAATGAAAATATTTTAATTCCATGTGTGTGCTATTTTCATGAAATGTGTAATAACACCTAAATTGGTGCCCAGATAAAAAATACAACAGATCCATTGCTTTCAGAATTGACATTTTACCCTAATTGAGGCATAAAATTGATCAGTTCAGTTCATATATGAATGTTGTCTTTTGGGACATGACGGTATCAAAATATTTATCAAATATATTTTATTTCAATGTATCGAATCATTTTATTTTTAATAATGATTTTTGGGAATCAAGGATTATCACCATATCTTTGGAATTCCGCTAAGACTAGGTGAATAAATTTATCTCAACAATGAAGAAATATAATAGATCGTAACATGGATCGATGATCAGTGACACACCTCATATTTGAAGGATATTTTCAATGATGATTACATGATTATTTATCTTCATAAGAAATCAATCCAAATCTAAGTCGGTCATTTGATTTCTTAGTGATGTATTTTCCTCGTTTGAATATTCTATGACAAATAAAGGATATTCCATGAATAGATTATCCCATCGACCAATCTTATATTTTTTGGATGGATTATGTTACGGGTTATTTGGAGTTTTCCTTGGGTATCAGTCCTAAACATCCCAATCATTATAATCGGACAATAACACCTGGAAAATGATGTTAATTCCTATTTTTTCGTAATTTTATCCCTCTAATCATCATGTTCATTGCTGTTTGACCCCTATGGCATGGGAACGATGTTTTTAGGTTGTTATGAGAATGATCGGACCCCTGGACTCAATGAGATTTGACACCAAAGGCAGGATTTCTATAGATCAGGACCTGTGGTGCTCAGATCTACAACCGTTTCGAAATCCAGAAGCTGTAGGTGGCCCAGTTGTCCACAGAAGGGACAAATAGCATGGGTATGGTGAGGGTCCGGTGAGGAACTATGAAAGTGGTGTGGAAGTGTACAATATAGGTTGTCAGTGGAAGCTGGAGGCATCAGCCCTGGTTGGTATAGGTGAGTGATGGTTCTGGTCGAGGTGGTTAGTTTACGCCAGCTGTAGGGATGTATGCAGAGGTCGTGGTGGCGGCCACGAGAGCAGGTCGAAGCGGTGGCGAGGCCGCAAGGGTGGATCGATAAGAAGGCCTTGTATGTGGAAGGGTGGCTACTAGAGACTATGGCGGTGGAGAGGCCATGGGGAAGGAGGACAGTGGGCCAACCGCCTGAGATGTGGTGTGGCGCAATGTAGGGCCAGAAGGCACAATGTTGGGGTAGACTGCATGTGACACAATAGGCTGGCCCGCACGCATGCGTTCCAGACCAGAGGGGTGATGGGATGTTCCAGTGGCCTTGTGGGCTGTGAATGTTCGGGGCGGACCCGACCACGTTAGGTTGGGATGGCAAGACTGGGTTAGGTTGGGTCAGTGGGTCGGGTCAGGTCAGTCGTATCGGGTCGGGTCGTACTTGATTCACCGAGTAAGGTCTGGCTCAGTCCAGAGCAAGTTCTATCCTTCCTAAAAAGAAACCATAAGTTCCAAATCAAGTGTTTATTTTATGATCTGTTTTCAGTGTTGGGACCCTTGAGACGGTGTGGTACATTTGAGATACTCTAAGTGAGTTTTTGTAGATTTTGGCATAATAAATAATTTCTCTAGGAGTATGTTCTTCAGGAATGAGTGTGCTATAAGTGGAATCTGGTGTCTGGCTATTACCATGAGACGATGTGACTAATAGAGACTATGTATCTTCCATTAATTGTGAGTCTTATTGAGACTGAGTGTCTTATGAAGAATTTGTTTCTTATCAAGATTGGGAGTCTTATCATGACTGAGTCAGTACTCCCATATCGTACTAGGTTGCAGGTACTCTATTCACTAGGTGTTACTCCCCTACCAAGATTGGGTGTGGGTCCTTAGACTATGTGTTTTATCGAGACTAGGATCCTTATCAAGACTGAGTGTCTAATCGAGACTTGGTATTATATCGAGACTTGATGTCTTATCATTGAGAGAGAAAATCTTCCAATAGAGATGGTTCTCCCTTGATTGTTGGATAAGGTTAATACTTATGAGAACGTTCAATTGGTGTGAACGATACCTAGATAGTAGTTAGTGCACCCTTGACATACTAAGGAGTGGGACACTTCATTCAGGAGTGGGAAGAGTTTCAAAGTAGAGTTAGGGGTAGTACTCCCTCTGCTTGAGGGATGTGGTGATGTGTGTGTCATTAAAATCCCTCTTGATAGAGTGGACTCACATCAAACATAGTTTTGAGAATTTCTCCCTCAACTGTATGCAGTGGTGAGGACAATCCTCTTCACGTGGGTTTATTATCATGCGCTAGCCCAGGTGACGATAATAGGACCTCTAGTTCTAGGAACTGGATCTGGTCCGGGTAACCTATTCTTGATGTAGTAAATTCTCTCTGATGCACCATTAGTATTGGTAGAGTTGTTATCGATGGTTTACATCTCTTGGACAGGTTTTATTTGATATGGATGATATTTTGGAGTGTTTCCTCTTGGTTTTCGTGTTATGATTTAGTCCTATTATGAGAATCATATTGATTTCTATGAGGTTGGAACCATATGATACATAGTGTCTGAGATGAGTATATCTATATGTTCTTGATATATGTGTTTTAGACATATATCTTGGTGGACCTGACCATACATGATGTAATTCATTATTGTGTACTTTATGTATTTATTTGTGGTTTACTCGGTGTATTTATTTGTAGTATTCCATTGTGGTCTCCGGGTTTACTATTGAGTATTTTTTTACTCACCCCTTTTTTGAAATTTCCCTCAATTGTCATGTCTTGTGAATATGGTCAATGCTTTGACGTTGTCTTAGGTAAACCAGGACCTGGTTTTTTTAGAGAAAGTAGACATCCATTTTGTGCTACTGTGGCTTCAATCAACTATCCATCTACCAACCTTACAGTTAGGGTTTACTAAAAATGAGTTTCCGGATCCTTTGTGTTCACTTATAAAAACTCTTAAATTTGGTGGGCTTGTATCTGGTCTTATTTAATTTTCTTTATTCTACTATCTTACTATATTTTTGGTATTCTTAGTGGTATGGGAAATTAATTACTTAGTGTTTTACATTTTGAATTTTTGGCTCGGAGATGTGTGCGTGTGTATAGGTATAGTGTAAAATCCCTCCCATTTGTGGGATATTCCTACTTGGAGTTAGTCACCAATCCCTAACCTATTACATGCTAGATTGGGATAGTCACAACATGGGAAACTCTAGGATAGTGCCCCTAATATCTTAATATGCTCCTTAAAATCATTAATAACAACCCTGTCAAGGTAAGTGGCCCTCTCATTCTTCTCTAAATTCCATAACCTTATTTATATTATACCTTTTGATTCTCAATCATTCATTTTGTGACATGATTTTAAACATGCATATCATAGTAATTAGGATTTTCAAGTGATTATAGACCACATTCTATCTCATTAAACCCTTACATGAATATATACATAACCCCATTATGTTTTTGAATTTATCCTATGACTTTTCCTAGACAAACATTTGTGAAGTGATGCCCATACCCATTTACACTCAATGTAGTTCACCAACTTTTACCTTTCATTCATTTATAGGGGACATAAATGTATATGAACCACACACTATAATCATGGAATTAAAGTTAATGAAACTCATATATATATTTTATGATCTACGTAGTACACTTATGAATGTATAAGATATGAATGTGACGGGTGGGACCTATATTATATAGCCCTCAAAAGAATTGGGAATTGTTTTTGTCTCATGGGATGTCAGGTGTGGTGCATGAGTGGTTATCCTAAGAACACCATGTTATTTTATGATGGTGGTTATCCATGACTTATTCTTATTATGTCATGTTTTTTTATTCCACATTTTCTTGTTTCCATTATATTATATCCTTAAGTCAGGATTTTATGTTAATGTCTATGATTTTCAATGTGCTTATAATACCTTGTTATACCTATAGAATCACATGTACTACTTTACCTTATGCTATGATTTTATTATTCTATTAATGAGAATTATATATTACCCTTTTCTCATGTGCATCCCCAGGTTATCTAATGTAGAATTAGTAGATTAAAGAGAATTATGATATTGTAATGGAGTTTTTAGATAATGTTGATGTACCTTATTTTTAGATAATGTTTATGTTCCCATCATTCAAGTTGTAATTCTATTTACCTAATTACCCAAACACATTATCCAACACAATATACTAGGGTTGTATTAATCTTATCATTATGCAATAAATATTTGAATAAAGTGTATGAGAGATATGGGTTGTTGTAGCTAATTTTTGGGATTATTTTGGAATGATCATACTATAATTGATAATTAGAAGTAGAATATATTTTTTTGAAATGTTAATACATGAAAAAATAAAAATTATTTCTTTAAATATGAATTTCATAATTTATTTATGGATGAGTATATTATAATAATGATCTCTCTGTTGATCACAGTCAGAATTCCATCATTCATGTTCACCACCAAACCTTTTTTATAAATCATTTTTGAATAATTCGTATTTAATATGATTATAAATTTTGAAAAATTTAACCCTAACATTATAACATATTTTTTTATACTGATGTGTCTTCAAATATATATATAATTTTACCAAATATGTTCTTGTCAATATACATTTAATATAGAATGTAAAAAAACAAAAAATCAAACCAATATAGATTATCCTAAAAAATATCTCTTTATCTTGTTGCGATCTCTCACAAAACTATCTATTTTTTTGGGTTTATATTTTTTCCCAAATGTATTAGAGGTAATGAATACATACGTGTATTTACATGAAAATATAAGAATATTTATGATGGTCCATCTATTTCAATTCTAATTTAATTAAATTATAAACATTTATTCAAAAAATATGATTGATAGGATTATATTTTCAATGACAGTAAAATAAATAAGGTGTCCCTCGATTTACAGGAATAAGTGTTTTACTGTAACCTAGGAAGAACAATCATTATTTAGTTATATTTTTAAAATATAATGATAATATAAAACAAGATGAAAAGTCACTAATTTTAGTCTATAATTTTTATCTCAATATAAATTTTTTATGAAACTATATCGTAAATAGTAATACTATCACTTAATAATAATTTGAACTAATCAAAAAATGGTTTAAAAAATATTGATATTTAATTTTTAGATGAACACGAAGTATTATTTTTAAATAGATATGTGGTTCCATCATGACCATATAATTATGTAAGTTTTACGGTGTTATTCATGAAGGCCAATAAGAATTACAACTACAGTAGGAACTAAAAGGATAAAATTAAACTATAGGAAGACCCAATAAAAAATTATGAAGTTATGAATCATAAAAAGGATACAATTGGTCAATTGTTTCCCTGATTCACCATTACATGGGTAACTTAATCTTTCATTTATATAAATATTGGATTGATGTAATTATATGAATGGATATGTGTTGATCGGTAAAAAATATCAGGACAATCTATGTGAAATTATAAAACAACTCCTCTATTTTATTCGGATAAGTATGGTTTTCCATTTTTAATACCTTTAAACATTAATTTTCTCTATTTTAGACATCTAGGTAATGATTTGTCATCACTATAATATAATATGAAATCATTTGAACATGTTTTTATCTTGTTTCAACCAATACCTTAATTATATACTATATTGTTTTACACAATATAAAATTTACTAGAAAAATATTTGCCTCAGGTAATAATTATTAAACTAAATAATTAATTTGATCAAAAAATCTTTATACATTAAAAAAAATCAATTCAACAAAAATTAATTTTATAATATCTTCTATGTTTCATGTCTACCATATAAAATATAAGGATCCCTTAAAATGTTTCAATAATTTATAAAATTGTGATGTGTATGATTTAGAATTCGAGTTGCAAATTTGAACAATCGTTTACTCAAAAGAATAAATAGAAATCTATTTTACTATATTTCCATATTGTGATGGATTTTCAATAAAATAATTGTAATTACCATCAATGTTACATTCACTATATCCTTTTGAGAGACTATATTTATTCTGAAAACCAAATCATAATAGATAAAATACAATGGTATCAAGCATTTCATATATCATGTGATCATTTTTCATATAATCAAACTTCATGGTCCCATCTAAAAAAAATTATATATTTTAAGGTGAAAATATAATAAACACATCAAAATCATCAAAATGAATATTAATTATAATAGATCTATATTGTTTTTTCAAGTAACATAAAATAATGATATCAAAATAAAATATTTTCTCTATTTTTTTTGGCACATTTTTTTTCATAAAAATCAAATTAATTAGTTTACAATAATAATTATTGTCAGTAAATATTCAATTAAATTATTAATTAATTTTTTATTATTATTTTAGAATAATTTATTTATAATAATATTGTAACAATTTTATATTAGGTAAAAACGTAGTTTAAAATAATTTTATTCTAATTCATTATTTTTCTTTAAAATTATTATTTTTTATTATAAATATAATGATTACGATAAATTAATTATATTTAAATAATAAATTGTTTTATTATCATTCATATATCTCAATTATAATTTTGAATTAAATTTTTTAGTCATATGTTTTTTTTACTTCTGTTATTGAGGCTACTTATTAATAATTACATGTTAATCATTTTAATTATATCACCTTTTTATTCTATGTTTTTTAATTATTCTAAAATAATTTTATTTTATTAACCTAAATTAAATTAATTATTTCATTTATAATACATTTATAAATTAACTTTATTATAATTATTTTTTCTTTTCTTTTATTTTTTAGTTTAACTAGGTTTAACTTAATGTTCTTTGTATTCGTTAAATAAATGATTATTTAAAAATAACTTCAAGTTTTTTATTAGTTTTGAATAATTATATTAATATATTTTTTTCGTCATTATTAAAATTTTTAAAAAAAAATTAGTTTTTAGTATTTAAATTTTTATTACATTTCTTATCTTTTTATGTTTTCTATTTAATTATATAAATGCAAATTCATTTATTTTAATTAGTTTCAAATAATTACAAACCAATAGTATATTTCATATTTATTAATTATTGTTTAAATTTTGTTTCATTTTTTCAGTTATAACATTAATATTATATTTCTCAATTTCTATGTAAACTATTTAAATAATAATAAATTATACTTATATTTTAAAAATTTTAAAATATATTTTTTATTTTTTATTTTTAGTTTCCTCTAGATCTGTTTATATTATCTTAAAAATTATGTTATCTTTTAATATGTTTTATAATTATAAATAATTTAAGTTAACTGATAATAATTTTTTAATAAATTATTATTATTAAATAATATAATTTTTTGTTTCTAATAGATATAGTCTACAATTTTTTTAAAAAAATCAATAATAGATTATAATAACTTTATTATTTTTAACAATTAATATTTTAAAATTATATTTTTATATTTAATTTAAATTGATTATAATTGTGAAATAAAACTTCAAATAATTAAATATACAAATTAAATAACATAGTAACTAAAAATTTTATTTCATAAAACAATAAAAAATATAAAACTATTCAAAATATAAATTAAAAAAACCCTTCTATTTTAGTAAAAATGACTTAACTTCAAAATGTTGATCCCAATAATTTTAACTGGATCATTAACAATTTATTTTATATGGTGAGAAATAAAAGCTATGTTGAAATAATGAAATGGAAGGGAAATTTCGGGGTTATATATATATATATTGGATAATTGTGATGGAAGGAATTTTGTATTCATTACTCTGAATTAACTTTATACTTATCAACTATTTTTAATATTAATGGAATAATTCTATATTAGTGACTGGTATTTATGATGGAAATTCAATTCTTTAAAGATACATCCTCCAACTTTATCGTTTCCAAAGGGAAAATTCTTTCTTGGAGATAATAATAATGATGGATAATGTCCAAATAAGAACACATTATCTATACATAAGTTTCTTACACTAATAGTGACATGATAGTTTGTATGACCTAATTAATTCATTTTTTAGATTATTATACACTATTAATTAAAAATAACATAGGAGAACCAAAATTAACCCTTGGGAGCCAAAATAATAACGACGGACCAATTTTCTATATTAATAATGTGATACTAGTTGTATTATTGAAAATGGATTTCCCATCCATCATTAAAAGGTTTCATCTAATGTATTATTTTTTATTACTATTTCATCCCTTACAAACAATTGGTTTCAATTAAACGTTCTTTTCCAGTTGTGTGAAAATAAAGGTTATGTTATGATTAACTCAATACCGATACTTGATTAATACTATAAAGAATCTTAATCATGTTAAAATCTTTGAACGATCAAAAATGAAGGTAAGAATCTTTCAAGACGATCATGATCATTTGTGTTCTCCCTTTAACTTACTTACTATTTCTTTCTCTGGTGATTTACCACCGCAATAAACAATTCTCCCTAGATCCCCTTCTCTCTATAACTAGGATGAATCCCTTGGTTAATGAATCACATTAAAAGAATCAATTTGGAGATCCATGAATGAATATTTTGGGACAATAAATTATTGCTCCACCACAAAAATGACAATCATAAGGTAAAATAAAGTTCATATATGTGGAAAATATGGACACTAGATCTAACTAACCCCCCCCCCATAATGAAGGGTAAAACGCAAGGGAAAATAAAAGGATCTCTATGGGTAAAATTTGGTACACAATAACATACTATTAGAAGGATAATCCCCTTATAAATATCTATACTGAATAAGTGGAGAAACTTCCTTACAAAATACTATACTCAAATTAGATCAGTCGGTGATAAGATTTTCTGTGAACCAACACTGGAAACAATAGGGAAGCTCTCTATTTATAGCCTACTACTAGCCTTTCCCAAAATATCTAGCTACCTTATCTCATTGATGTTTTTGTGGAGATAGCCTCCAACTATCTACTATGACTACCCCCATTGAAAAATTCGGAGCATCACAATCTATGGAAAACAACGACATGTCTTTCATCAATTTCCAGTCAACAATTAACCTTGCACAACATTGCATGCATCGTCATTTTCCTGAAAGGATAATTATTCCCATTGAATTGTTCAACCTCAAATTTCACTTCAATATAGACATGATTTCAGTCCAAAATCTCAAATATTTCATAATGGTGTATTCAAAAATTTTAATAAACATTTTAGGACGTTATAGATCAACTGTATTTGTAATAAAAAATCATACTAAAATTTACGATAATTATTAATATAAAAACTGAAAAAAAACTGATCCAGAACATTGATATGTTAGCATTTGATGGGATCGTAAATAATTGGGCCACTGGTGTAGTGATAATCTCAAGAAAAAATAAAATGATTTTTTTTAAAAAAATGGACATTAGTATATGTGACGATGGAGTGTAGTTCTTGTGGGAACAAAAATCATGACTTGGAAGGGAATGTGTAAATTAATTATGGAAGTGGAGATATACAATTCAGTGAAGTAGTGATAAATTCTGGAAGAAGTTATCATTTCAAAGATTAATGTATAAAAAACTCAGGAGAAACCTAGCACATAACATCCCAATGGGAATTTTCTAATCAGTATAAAACTACCCCAGAAGGACTTGTGTACATGGGAAACGATCACACCATCAATATTTTTTTACATGATACCATCAAAATGAATATGAATAATGGTATGGTAGGAACCCTCATATGATTAGTTCATGTGAATGATCTGAAGAAGAAAATATTTTCTTTGGTACAATTTGATGACATTAGATGCAAGAATCTCACCGAGAATATAGTGAAGATAATTTTTAAGGTCAATATTGTGGTAATGAAGGAATAAAATATCTCAAAGAACCTATACATGATTATGGGTGAAACGTACAAGGATCCATATAGAGTTTTCACATCAACTACCTTGATGAATGTATTGACGATGTCATGGCATCAAAAGATGGGACATATGACATAAAGAGGCCTCAATATTCATTCAAATAAAAAGTTGATGCATGGTCTTACAAAGGTATATGCACCATTTTTTGAGTATTCTGTTTTGAGAAAATAGTATATGTTAATGTTTGGTATGTCAATATCAAGAATTAAGGATACATTATTATTGATCCATTTCAACGTTTGGAAATCACCGGTAATTTCCCAGGGAGGAACAATGTACCTTATATACTTCATTGGTGGTTTTTCATGGAGATATTGGGTGTACCCAATGAAGAGGGAAGCTGATGCTTTAAATCATTTGAAGATTAAATGTGTGTAAGGAAATTGAATTCTGTAAGAATATCACATGTTCAAGGACATACAATTATGGTGAATATACAAGAAAGAATTTTGATTAAAAAAAATCAGCATGAAGGAATCATGAGACATTTCATAGTGGCATACACTCCTCAGCATAATAGAGTGGACGATTGGATGAATTGACCCATATTGGATAGAATAAGGGAATTTTTGAAGAAAAAATGATTTGGAATAACATTTTTTCGTATATGTAGTGAATTCCTCTTATTTTCTAATCAATATATCTCCTTCAATTTCCATTGAACTAAAGAAACCAATAGATATGTGGAATGGTAAACCCACTGTCTATTCTCAGTTACATACTTTAATAAGTCCTTTATATTCATTATTTAATGACCTTGAAATATCGAAGATAGATTCATGATATAAGAAATGGATCTTCCTGGATTTTGTTGATGGTGGGTATTGGTATCGTTTGTAGGACCCCACTTCCTGAAAACTTATCATAAGTAGATATGTAATTTTTTCATAAAACATGGTGAAAATGATAATTATTGGTCATATAGAGAATGTGAATATATAAAATATTTAAGTATATGTTGAGACTAAATCTATGGAAGAACTAGTTTTCTTAGAGGCATTACTGGAGAATGATGATCATGTACCTGTCGATTCAAGACCATAACCATAAAATATGGAGATAATATCCATAGTATGGAACTCGGACTATGTCACCAAGAGAAATATTTCATACATATTATGGTTGTAATATAGAGATACATATTCTCTTTTGGAGGTGAATCAGAGCCTAGATGCATCCTCATGGATGGCTGTGAGGCAGAAGAAAATTGAATCCATGAATAAGAAGAATACTTGGGATCTTGTTCCAGTAACACAAGGAAGGAAGGATATCTGAAACAAATTGGTCTGTAATATCTAGTGAAATGGAAATGACTATATGGAATTATATTATTTAAGATTATTGGAAAAGGATATGCTTATAAATAAGGTATTTATTTCAATTAATTATTTTATCCTCTTTTCAGACTGATGACTATTTAGATAGTTTCGGAGATGTGTTATACATACAGTTTACATATAGAGTAGTGGGATGTACCTATTTTTTTCTCCATGGAGATCTTTATGAAGAGATATATATAATAAAATTGGTAATTTTTTTATAATAAGTAAAAGATAGCTTTGTTTTATGGTAGAACAAATAATTATACGGTCTTAATTAGGGTCTTTTGTGTTGGTAGAAGAGGTTTGATTCATAAAACATTATCCTTGGTTATGACAGACTTCATTCAAATCCTTGTTAATATTTTAGGGGTTTTAATGATAATGATTTCATCATTATGCTGTTTTACATGGATGACATGTTTTTTTAGGCCCCCAAAATGATTAGATATATGAGAATAAAGAACAATTCTCTAGGGAGTTTCATATGAAGGACATGGGATCAAAAAATAGTGTTTCGGGGATGTATATTTATTGAAACAAAAATAATGGGAATATTTGGATAATATAGAAGAATGAACTATAGAAAGTCTTGAAATGATTCAACATTAAAGACTATAAGGATATATCTACCCTCTTCATATTAATTTTAATTTGTCCTCTATGATGATTCCTAGAATTGGAGCTGGTAGAATAGAGACGTGTTGAGTAACATATGCATCAAAAATGGCTAGTATGATGTTTTCTATTGTTTTTAGTTTCCATACATTGCACATGTAGTCGGAAAAGTTTGTCGTTGCATAGTGAATACAAGATGGGAGAATTGGATCATAGGGAAGAGGATCCTAAGATACGTCACGAAGACCTCAAATGTTGCATTATGTTGTGGTGGATCAGATTTCATTATCTAATTATATGTCGATTCATATTTTTTAGGTGATTCTAATTAAATGAAATCAAATTTTGGTTTTGTATTTACTCCTGAAATAGGATTGAAAATATTCATTTGAACATTAATGTTTGGTGTGGATCTATCCATTTTGGAGGTAGATTATATCGAAGCTGCAAAGGCTTTAAAAGAGGTGATTTGGTTGAAAATATAATTGTATATTTAGGTTATTTTCCCAATATTAAATAGAGATTTTACAAAAAAAATTCGCCTTATAATAGTGAGGCAGTGTGTATACACCTTTTCCCAAAATTAGATCCTTCTATTTTCCCATGGTTTTAAACCCTTTAATTTTGGGGGTTTCCACATTACAACTGGTGTCAATTTCTACATTTTTCACTTTATTTTCTCTCTTAACTATTGTAGCACCAATGAAATATCGATTCTTAGTCCCAAAAAAATATACCTCTGAAACCACAAATTATATTTTTTCATCAAGGAATTATAGGCATCAAACGTATTTACACAAGGTCTGGATCGTGAAGTACCCATAATTGGCAGTTATCTAATGGAAGAATTCTATTGTATATTATGAATGATAAATACAAGGATATGAAAAGGAAAGTGATTGTATTCTAAGTGGGAGATACAGAAACATATAATTTCTATCATCAAACATATGAGTATGGAAGCTATAACATCCAATTCATCAATGGCATAGAAGAATTCATTCATGGGAACATAGATCCAGAAAGGGATGGGAACGATAATATTTTAGGTTGTAGTTTATAAATAAATTTCATATGATATAGGATTCAAATGTTATTTATTTAAATATAGAACATAATAAAATTAAATTTATGTCATTTATATGTTGAAATAATTTTATTCTAAAAACATTTATCATTCTAGGTGAAATTTATCTTATATTATACATGAGATAAATTTTATCATTTAAAAATAACTATTTCTATGTTGAATTTATCTAATATCCCACATGAGATCAGTTTATGTTTTTTAAAAAATGTATCATTTTATATGAAATAAATCCCATATCAAACATGTTATTGATTTCATTTTTTAAATGTCTAATAATTATTTTTTGGTGAAATTTATTAGAACTCATGCATAAGATAAATTTCATATTATTAAAGATTTATCAATTTGCTTCAAATTTATCTCATTTGGATTGTGGGATAAATTTAATTTTTTGAAAAATATAATAATATATTGGAAAATTTTCTCATATAATATTTAAAATAAATTCCATTTTTAAATTTTTTTTATTATAGTGGTAATTCACATCATATAGGATAAATTTAAATGGATAAATGATATTTCATAATTCATGAATTTATTTAATACCATAGATGAGATAAATTAATTTTTTTAAAAGATATAATATATCATAATAAATTTATCTCAAGAAAATTATTAATAGATTAATATTATACTTTAAATTTTTCTTATACCATACATGGAATAAATTTTATATTTTAAAAAAATGATTCATTGGAGGTGAAATTTATCACATGTCTTGTATGAGATATATTTTATTTTATAAAACATGATTTATTGAACAATATATTTTAATTTTATCATACATGACATCAAATTGTTTTTTAAAAGACATAGCATTAATTGATGGTGAAATATATCTTATGTCACATATGATAATGATTTATTAGCATAAAAGATATATAACAGTGCTTCAAATTTACCCCATCTCATATGTGGGTAAAATTTCGTTATTTAAATTATGTATCTTTACAAGTGAAATATATGAAATCTCATATATAATATAAATATTATCTTAAATATAAGCATCATTAAGTAAAATCATCTCCTATAATAGACAAGATAAAATGTAATTTTCAAAATCATATTACAGACAATCATAAATTTATCATAACTCATAATTGAAATAATATATTTATAATAAATATATCATTACAAGTGCAATTTAAATAATCTCAGAATGAAAAAAACTTCATTTTATAAATATTTTATCATCATATATAATATTTATCTAATATCATGAATGTGATAAATTTTCCTATTTAATTTTTAAACTCATAAATGTGATAAATATTCCTTCTAAATATTCTACATTATTTTATGATAAATTTATCTCATCCCATAAATGTGATACATTTAATTTTATTTAAGTTGTATCATACTAAATAAAATATATATCATCATCAAAATGAGATAAATTAAGTTTTTATAAAAATATAACATTGTATGAAAAATTAACCTCATCCCACAGTTTAGAGGAACTACATTATAAGAGGATTTAACTTTAATGAGACTAGTATTTTTAGTCATTTGAATATTTCAATATATGTCTCTATATTTTTCATTAGATTCAACATATTTTTTGGGTGCCTAATGACCCACCTATTATGTATTAAAAATATAAATATATATTAAAACACATGCATGTATATTTTTAAAATTAATGGGTTTACCATTAATTAGGACCTATGATGGAAAATGTGAGACCATGGTAGATTTTGGAACATAAGGATTACCCTAGGAGTGATATAAATTTGGTTAGTGATCAATGTTCCGTGGAATATGGTTGTTGGAGGGTTTTCTATTTAAATAAAACATAAAATTTATTTATTTATTTTATGATTGAAACCTAGGACCTCTTCTATAAATTCAATTTTACATCAAATATCCACTGTTAGATGTATAAAATTGTGAAATAAGAGGGGTCTATGAATCATTCTTCATGGTAATTTTATAATTTGTAATGCAGATCAATGACTGTGATGAAAATCATGATACAGATGACGAAAGCAGTTGGATCATTTTCTATATCACCAGTGGATGCATTATTCACCAACTATCCATTTAAACTCATGTTAGGGAATGTAATTTGATGGATTTACGAACATTTTTCATTTCATAATGCATAGATTTATATATTCTTATATTTCAATAAACATGTATTCATAAAATAAGACCAATTAGTTAATTTATTTCCCCCCCTGATTTCAATGTAAAATCTATAATATTGAGTATTTTGATGTGATCACAATGAACAACGATATTGTTCACTAGGGTTTTTAATTTTTCCCACCATTCTTCCTGTCCACCATTTATGGTCTATAGGTTTATGGTTTGACATTGTTGGCTCACATACGAGAATGATAGAACCCTCAGATTCATGGAGGATGCATACAGGTTGTACAAAACCATTTTTGGCATACAATTCATGGTGCAATGTGGGATGCAGGTGTCGGAAACATGGATCAGATGATGTGTTTTCAATTTCAACAATGTGAGAGATGATAAAGTAGTGTGGTGAAATGAGAATAGTTCATGTGTGGTATGGGTTGCATGAATCTGTCCATTGGTGATGAATCAAGCATTTTCATCCCTAGATCTTGGATGTATGACATAATTCATGTTGGAATCAGTGGAAGTGGTGAAAAAATAGGTGATACATGTTGAACCGGGGGAAAGTTCCATAAAATATTGACATACACAACATGTATTATGGAGAATAGATTCTTTGTATTCCCCTGGTTGTGGTGGATTTGTTTTTTGTCACAGGTAAATACCTCATGTTATATATGACAGGTACACAATATGTGACTCATTTATGGAGGTCGGTCTTGTATCCCAGGTGTACACAGTCACATAAACAAATGAGATCAGGGGAATAACCAATGTAAATGGGAATGACCATGTAATTATACATGACCAAAATATCATTACATTGTATTTACATATGGGCATGACTAGAGTATATAGACATAGACTAAAGTACACGAGCATGGTTTGGGAGGACACAGGCATACCCCATACATCCAAGAGACATTGTGTACTACGTGTACTTTCATTTTAGTTCTATATTTCAATCCAATCCATGTATAGGAGATAACACTTCTATATTTCCAAGTAAGGTCACATGTTATGTGAGCCTACATAGAATCCATTTTCTGTCCATAGGAACTACCACCTTGTGTATCTCCTTCTCCAGGACACATATTCCTTCCAATGAGTAGCCCATCCCAATCATATTTTAGTATAGAATTATTTAGTGGCACTCTATTTGGATTAAGAGATATAACACAAGGTTTTAAGTGTGTAACTCTTTCTTCAGTTATTCTTGGATGATGGATGTGATTGAGTTGGATCACTATATAGATGTTGGGTTTGGTAATCTTCCCTCACATCATTAAATGGGTCTCTCATACTCTTTTCACAAGTTGATTCGCTCCTCGTTCATACTAATGAATGGAGAAGGTATTGTATCTATGGAGTGGTACTACCCTATTCTCGAGCTCTGGAAGGGAGTGTGTCCTCCACCAGAGACAGTTCACTATCAACTATGGAGTGTAGTACAGAAGATCATGACCCTCTACACAGATTTCTGTGAGGCTTATTATGGTTCTAAGCATCGAAGATGGACCTTTGAGTTGTAAGTTGACCAATAATTCTTAGTCGGGCTTTGTAAATGGAGATCCACATTCTCTATGTAATGTATCAGATTTATTTCAATGTATTTTTTTAATATTATATGGTAATTGATTCAAGACCAGGATCTGAGAAGGCATGCAGTTCTGAGGCCCGGTGAGCCCGGAACAAATGTTTGAATTTATTTTAATTACTAAATAACGCGCACATGCGGTTTTCCTAAAAATGTGGAATAACTCCCGAACGGGTGCTCGGATCATAAATCTGAGGGCACCATTTCTTTCAGAACAGATTTTTTACATTAGGTGAGTCCAAACATCAGTCGGCACAGGTCGGTGGCGGAATCCTGTTTTTGGGACGTATAAGTAAAAAAATATTTAAATAAAAATATTTATTCTGCAGCAAAAGCTTTTAAATCTGCTGAAACAGATATCCATTACATTTTTAATTAATGGTTGGTGCAAGGGTACAGGGTTACAAACATCACAACCCTGAAACCCTTGGAGGCTCTGGAGGCTCTAGAGAAAACCTCCCAACGCGGCGATGATGACGCAGCAACCAGATCATCGCCGAAGAAAGCCGCAAAATCCAGGTAGGATGTTTTAATTGTGATTTCTTCCCTGTTTTTTGATTTCCATGATGAATGCGAACTAATCCATGAACATATTAGCCCACGGATCGATCATTCTTGTGGGATAATATATTTGTGGGAATCGTGGGGATTCTATTCTTGAAATTATTTTTGTTTTCGTTCATCCTTCTAACGGTGACGAACCAAGATCGACACGAACATCGATCGAGGTTCATCCCTCTCGATTGTTGTGTTTTTCTCTCCCAGTTATTACGCATTCTTCATGTGCGTTCTACGCATTCTTGGAGGAAATTTATCATTGCACATTTGTTTGTTGGCGCAACGATCTGAAATTCAAGATCCAACACCGAGACGGCCTAGAGGAGGTGCGACGGTGAAGGCGGAGGACAAATCGATGTGGTTTGGAATTCATGTTCTTTGAGCGTTTTCATGCGGATGGATCGAGAAGTGCTATCAAGGCCGTTCGGGAGCCCAAAATCAACGGAATCGGTTTCGTAGGGGCGAGACGACCCCAAATCCGGAGTTTCGTGATGATCGGACGGTTGGATCAAGATCCGTAGAATCGGCTGAGGCGTGAGTAGGAAGACGACGCTTCTGGAAATTTCCCGACTACACGCTGTGTAATATGGGCTACACAGAGTGTGTTCATCGGAGGACCAACTGGCATGTATTCCGAGAGTAAAAAGGCATGGGTAGGGTACACGGTCAAGGACATGCCATGTATACCCTTCCTCGGCTAGACCCGGCCAATACACGGGATACCCTGTGTACTGGTACACGGGCAGGCGACACAGACACGGGCATAGACCGTGTATGGGCACATGGCCGGCGTACAAGGAGCGAGTCCAAGTTCTCGGACACAATGTGTGATTCTTCTCCACGCCGTGTAGTTTCTTTCTATCTGACAAGCCGAATGACACGGCCCGGTTACACGAGAAGTACCCGGAGTAACGGAACACGGCGTGTACTTTTTCTACACGCAATGTAGTTTTTTTATATGGATTGAACGAATGACACGGGCCGTTTACACGGGAAGTACCCAGGGTCAAGGAACACGGCGTGTAACCATAATACACGTCGTGTAACCTTTTCTTCATGGCTTGAGCCACTTGTATTCTGTGACTTGGACTAGTTCATAGGGTTCGTAACCTTGGTTTTCCCCTGAAGGTTTTGGTATCATTTCCTATACTCAGGAGTATGATCCCTTCAGCAGAACTTCTTGTATAGAGTTGTTGGAATCCCCTCTGTGAAACTTAGTGTCAGATACTCTATTCATTCCTGGAACCCTAGGTAGAGTTCTTGGTATCGATGTGACCAACTTTACCAGGGCTCTGATCTTATGCTTAGCGGATTAGCTCAGAATGAGTTGTCGGAATCACCCCATGACTTGGTTGTGATCCTCATTTGAGCATCATTTTCTCAAAGTAATTGTGGAATGTGTTATCCCAGAATGAGTACTTCGTATCTCTCTCTTCAGACCTAGGAGTGTGTTCTCCCAGTTACATGCTTAGTGGAATCTTTGAGCTGGATCCTAGTGGCAGTATCGTGATGGTTGTTTGTGTATGACTATATCTGGATATTCTTGTTATATGTTTGGTAGACATATACTGTGTAGATCTGATAGTACCTTTCCATTGTGGTATTTTTCCTTGTTTTATCTCCTTTGTGGTTTTGGGGTGTCCTACTGGGTATTCTCATACACACCCCTACACGGGCTTTGCCCGCACGTGTCATGTCTTGTGCAGACGAGCGAGCCTTTGATAGGATCGTAGGAGGACCAGGACCAGACGGTACTCAGTGATATTAGGCAGGCCGAGGTGTGTTCCTACAGCTACAGACTGCAGTTCTATCACCTTTCCTTACACGTTGGACTTTGTTACGAGCTCTCTTTTCGGTGGGCTTGTACTTTGGCCCAGGGTTTTACTTTCCTGCACTCTACTTTCTGGTCATACTCTTTGGTTAGGTTTTAGTGGATGCATGCATCTCTTCCTTTTTGGTGTTTTTACTTTATTAGCTTTGTGGGCTTGGGGATGTGTGTGTGTGTGTGTGTGTATAGGTGTATAGGAAATGCCTCCCATGTTAGTATTATTCCTACTCGGTGCTAGTCACCAACCCCTAGCCTATTGGAGGTGGGATTGGGGAGTTACGGCTCGGGCCCCACTAGGACGGGTCTTAACAGAGTGTTATCAGAGGTGGTCGGTTCTTCCTTAGGACCGAGAGTCTGTGAGTTGGTTTGGGGAAACAGTGTTAAGTCTTTCGAGTTCGGGTTTCTGGCCAGGGACCCCAGTGTTGGTGCGGGCGGCCGACATATCCATACACCAGGACTCTGATAACTTGCTTTTCGACTCGGAACATCAGAACACTAGTTGCAGGGTAAAATAATGGTACATGAATCATATAGGAATGGGTTGTGATTTCCATGTCATTTTTGAGTCATATCTCCAGATATAGTCACTGACAGAGATACATCTTGTTTCTTTAACAGGATGCCTCCGTGACGTGAACCCACTAGGATCCAGTAGCTCAATCAAGAGCATGACCCCATAGTGATGAAGCCTCGATACAGGGACCGGATCCCCCAGTTTACCACCATGTGGTGTGCCAGTTATCCCGCAACCTGTGGAGTAGT
The DNA here is from genome assembly GCA_963277665.1 of Viscum album. Taxonomy (NCBI): domain Eukaryota; kingdom Viridiplantae; phylum Streptophyta; class Magnoliopsida; order Santalales; family Viscaceae; genus Viscum; species Viscum album. Next base: position 1,929,280,997 of record OY728159.1, read on the forward strand.
GTTTAGTGCATGCGGTACAAGTGGAGGAGAAGCGCAGGCTGAGCGCACTCTACGAGTATCAGAGACAGAGACCCCTCAGGTTTCGAGGCAAGACTGACCCTCAGGTAGCAGGGAACTGGCTTGAGGGAGTGGCCAGAGTCTTCTGTTTGGTCAGGACACCAGCAGACTAGATGGTGATCCTAGCAGTGAGCCTTCTGCAGGGCTCAGTATGACGATGGTGGAGTTTGGTTATCCAAACCCACGACGAGGCAACACATGCATGGTCAGAGTTTGAGCGTCTCTTCATAGAGGAGTTTTCACCGGTTACCCAGAGAGAAGTACATATACAAGAGCTTCTTCAGCACCTACAAGGAACCATTAAAGTGGCTGACTATTCATCGAGGATTACCGACCTCTCGTGCTACTCGATGGATATGGTCAGAGATCAGTACTTTAGAGCTCAGACTTTTGATCAGGGCTTGCGAAGAGATATCTGAGTTAGAATCGTCCCTATGATCATTCCTACTTATGCTGGGGTGCTCGAGCGTACTCTGGTGGTCAAGAGCTTCTTGGAAGAGCAAAGACAGCCGACATATGTCAGTACTTGGAAAGCTGGAGCAGAGACCTCGGCATCAGGGAGCCAACTTCGGGGACCCTGGTGTGGGAGACATTTTCAGAGGAGATCCTAGGACAGGGGATCTACTGTACAGGGTTCGCATTGCGCATCCTTCCATCCTCGAGAGAGGAGATGCTACTCATGTGATGGAAGGCGACATCTCACTCGAGATTGTTCGACCTGCCGTACTACTGACACGGGAGCAGTGGATGGACCACTGAGGCAGAGGAAATATGTGGAGCAGACAGATCTGTGGGGCGGTGAACGTGGTAGAGGATCTGGGAGAGCAGCTGGAGGTGGTCGGCATTTTGACCCTTTGCCACCACCACCCCCAGGATGACCACCCCAGGCCTAGGGAGCTGGGGGACATAGGCAGGGACAGCTCCAGGTGGCAGAGGCTTATGACCCAGGTACTCCCGGAATGATTAGAGGTACTATCCATGTCTTTTCTACTTTGGCTACTGTATTGATAGACACAGGTTCTAGTCAATCCTTTCTGGCTGCTTATTTTGTTCGAGACCTTGAGATTCCAGTTGAGCCATTGACTGGACCCTTATTCTTAGAAACACAGATTGGAGAAGATTCAGAGATCACACACCTCTGTAGATAGTGTGACATGACCCTTGGAGGCTAGAGTTTCAGTTGGAACCTCTTGGTGGTATCGTCGATGCCTTATTATCTCATTCATGGTATGGATTGGATATCCACAGTTCATGCCCAGATCTACTATTTTAGGATAAGGGTGCGGTGTTTCCACAGGGATGGAACATGGTTCTCTTTTTTCGGTGAAAGAGAGACCCAGGAAGCGCAGGATGGACTCGTGCATAGGAGGGCACAACCGATTTCACATCAGTTGGCTAGCCTAGCCCTTGGCGTAGCATATGATACGAGTTTCCAGTTTCCAGCAGTAGTGGCTGAGTACGAGGACGTCTTTCTGGAGGATGTCCCCGGGCTACCTCCCTATCAGAAGATAGATTTCTGCATTTATTTTCAACCCGGGACAACACCGATATCAGCATCAGCATATCAGATGGCTCATGTACTTCATCGTGAGCTGAGGGTGCAGCTGGAAGACTTGCAGAAGAAGGGATTTGTGAGATGCATCATTTCACCCTGGGCGACCCTGGTGCTGTTTTCCAAGAAGGCAGATGGGAGAATGAGGCTATATTTGGATTATCGGCGCTTGAATTAGCTGACCATGAAGAACCGGTATCCATTACTGAGGATCGATGACCTCTTCTATGAGTTGAGAGGGGCCCGGTGGTTCTCAAAGTTTGATCTACGATCAGGCTATCACCAGTTGTGAGTACGACATGAGGATATACCAAAGACGACTTTCAGATGTCTCAACGGCCACTAAGAGTACTTGGTGATGCCCTTTGGCATAACGAACACCCCAGCAGTGTTCATGGGACTCATGAACCAGATCATTCAGCCCTACCTAGACCGGTTTGTAGTGGTCTTCATCGATGATATCCTTGTGTACTCTTCATCCGAGGAGGAGCACGCGAGACACCTAAGGATGGCTCTTGACACACACCGAGAGCACCAGTTGTATGGGAAACTCTCAAAGTGTCAGTTCTGGTTATAGAAGCTCCACATTCTGGGACACGTTATCTTGGCAGAAGGTGTAGTAGTGGACCCATCCATGGTGGAGGCAGTGCTTGAATGGGAGCCACCCCAGAGCGTGACAGAGGTGAGGAGTTTCCTTGGGTTGGCAGGCTACTATCAGAGATTCATCCTTGATTTCTCCAGGATTGAATCACCATTGATAGCTTTGACCCGAAAGGGGAAGCCTTTCGTGTGGAACGAGAGATGCCAGCAGTATTTCCAGTAGTTGAGACAGAGTCTAACGAGTTCCCCGATCATGAGATTACCGAAGGAGGGTGTCGAGTACGTAGTGTTCTGCGACGCATCAGGAATCGGGCTTGGATGTGTCCCAATGTAGAGGCAAGCAGTGATTTTCTATGGCTTACGTCAGTTGAGGCCACACGAGCATAACAACGCGACCCATGATCTTGAGTTGGCAGCGGTAGACTTTGCACTGAAGATGTGGCGGCACTACCTGATGGGAGAGCTGTTTACCATCTACTCTGATCACAAGAGTCACCAATATATCTTTTCTCAGAAGGATTTAAATTTCGGACATAGGTTGTCGCTTGAGTTCCTCCAGGATTACGACTTTGAGATAATTTATACTCCTGGGATGGGGAACATAGTGGCAGATGCTCTTAGTAGTAAATCCAGTTTGCAGTTGCTGGATGAGGCGACGAGGCAGTTGGTCTCCTTATAGTTATCCTTCATGGATGGAGATGAGGGAGCTTACCTTCAGTCAATGGTTGTTAATCCTCCACTCTTACAGCGAGTCAGGGAAGAATAGCGTGAGGATGCTAGATGTGAGACTCTACCTACTCAAATATCCACAGGCGATGCTGCTGATGGATATTCAGAAGGTGGAGAGCACGTTGTTCTTTTCATAGGGCGCATGGTAGTACCAGCGACGTTGTGGGAGGAGGTTCTGAGGGAGTTTCATATATCCCCTTTGGCGGTGCATCTAGGCGTAGAAAAGATGCATCAGGACCTCCGACGTCATTTTTGGTGGCCTGTAATGAAGAAGTGTGTGGTAGAATTTGACTCTCGGTGCCATACTTTTCAGAAAGTAAAGGCTGAGCACTAGCTGCCAGCAGTTTTTGACTCATCCCCTTGAGGTGCCAGAATGAAAGTGGGATGGGATATCCATGGACTTCGTGATGGGTTTACCACGTATGTCCAGGTGACACGATTCCATCTAGGTGATCGTTGATCGACTCACCGAGTCAGCCCCCTTCCTAGCCATATGAGAGAAGAGTTCAATATAGAGCCTGGGTTGCCTCTATGTGCAGAAGATTGTTCGACTTCATGAAGTGACTTCCAAGATCGTCTCGAATCATGATGCTCGTTTCACATCCCAGTTGTGGAAGGTATTGTAAGAATGTTTTGGGACTCAGTTATGCTTGAGCACAGCGTTTCATCCCCAGACTGATGGTCAGACAGAGAAGACCATCCAGGTCCTGGAGGATATACTTCGAGATTGCACACATGACATCGGTCGTAGCTGGGAGGATCTACTACAATTGGTGGAATTTTCATACAACAACATTTATCATTACACTATTGGTATGGCACCATTCGAGGCTCTGTACATGTGACCTTCCAGGTCACCACTTTGCTGGACTGACCTAGGAGAGTCAGCACTCATGGAACCAGAGATGGTGAGAGCTACTACAGAGATGGTGCACGTCATCCAGGAATAGATGAAAACTATACAGAGTTAGAAAAATTCTTATTCTAATAGGAGGCGGAGGCCCTTGGAGTTCGAGGAAGGAGAGCATGAGTTCCTTCGGGTCTCACCTCGACGGGGACTGTAGAGATTTGGCCAGGGCGACAAGCTATCTCCGAGGTTCGTTGGCTCTTTTTAGATTTTGAGTAGAGTTGGTGAGGTGGAATATCACTTGGCTCTACCTCCTTGGATGGAATGGGTACACAACGTCTTCCATGTGTCGTAGCTACGGAGGTATGTGCACGATCCATCACACGTTATCGACTGGGGCGAGTTGGACATCG